>CAWUFW010003252.1:0-1200000 GCA_963921515.1 Calotriton arnoldi | reverse complement strand
AGATTTTCTAGAAAAAATACGACGTTCACAATTACATTAGCATAGCAGTTGATACCTGAACTATTTTCTAACTGATATCCTACAATATCTTCAACACTGTCCATTTTTTTTTTGTTTGGAACCTCAACATTCTCTTGATTTTTTTTCTTATTTCCAACCTCACTACAGAGTTTCTCATATGTTCGTTTTTGACATACTACACGCTTTTCATATACAGGATATTCACCTAAGTTGGGAGCATACAGTCTTCTTAACCGATTATACTCTCTTACACAATTTGCATCTGCACTAATCTTTCTCTCATCAAAATCAATCAAATACAATCCAGATAAAGTTCTGACTCGGGACATATGCCATTCCCTCTTTAAACACGGTACTTCCAATGTTTACCAAAGCACTGTCTACACTTAAACCTTGAGATTTATGAATGGTCACCGCATATGCTAAAGAAAGAGGAAACTGTTTTCTATGAACATACAAGTCTTTAACAAGCAAAAAACGAACAGAACAACGTCCAATCTGTTTTACCTCTTTAATCTGATCAAATTTAATCTTCAAAAATTCAATTCCATCTCTATTTTGATAATTAACAAAATCAACAACTTTCCCCATTGCTCCATTTACTAAACCTTTTTCCACATCCAAATTACGCCGTAAAATTACCCGACAGTTTTCACATACATATAAATTCTTTTCTAAACCAGCAGTCTTAGATATAGATTTTTCCGAAGAATCCAATTTTGTTTTAAATTTTTCTGTCAAAATAATAGTAATTTCTTTGTACTCTATTTTATCAATGGCTTCCATTTTTATTATTTGTTGTTTTTCCAGCTTTAAAAGTTCTACATTGAATGTAGAACACTCTCACAGTGTTGGCATTAGGCAGATTATAGATTTATTTTCTCCAATTTTGTTTGCATATTATTACCGGAGCAACATTTTCTTTTGGAAACAAGTTTGTAAGTAGCCGACTTTGCAAAGCTTCTTTACCATGTTCTGTCAATACACCAATTCTTATATCTTGGAGAATGCATCCATAATCTTCATCACTTGCCTGTCGCATATTTTTAATAAGTTCTTTGTATTCAAAATATGACCAAATGTTGACATTTCCAATACTTCCCAAAGATTTTCTGGTGTCTTCATGCACAAGTGTTTTAAAAACTGGTTGACCTTTTACAGAAGTAAGTTGCAGTAGATCGCCGAAAACCATCACATGTTTTCCTCCAAATAACACATCATATTCTGTTTTTAAAATTTGCTGCATTCTTAAATGTACAAAGGCAAGTATTAAGTTTGAGACCATGCTCACCTAATCAATGATCAGAAGTTTCATTTTCTTTAGTACTCTTGAAACTTCCAAACAAGCTTCTCCAGAAAGCTTGTGATATTCCAACTTGTTTTCATGTTCAACAGGTAGCATTAGTAAACGATGTAATGTAATCCCTTTAATTTTGTGTGCTGCTAACCCAGTTGGAGCGGTTACAACACAAGATAAATGTGATTCAGTGGTTTTCTGTAAATAACTGGTCAAAACTTTAATTAAGAAACTTTTTCCTGTACCAGCTTGACCACTGATATACATTTGAATAGGTTTAAAAGATGTGCAGTTGCATTCTTTATTTTCATGAAGTAAACCATGGTCGATCTGTTGTGTAACTTGCTGATATATTTCTTTCTGTTCAACATTTAGTTGTTCTTCCAAGTTTCCTAAGTCCATAATATCGTGTTGAGCTTGATGCATTGCTGTTTCCACTTCACTCATGGTGATTGCTGCTTCATTTTCAAGAATTGGTTGTCCTAGTGGATCTTGACTCAGTGGAGCAGAACTTTGACTATCTTGAGACCTGTCTCTAGTAATCTCAGCTGCAATACTAGCTCTTTGTTCAATTTCTTCATTCAACATTTGGAGATAATTTGGAAAAACTGTGCATTCAATTCTATCTTTACATGCATTAAAAGAATCTTCATAGCACAGAAAATCACCAAGTAATTCCATTTCAGTACGCCAAGGCTTGAACAGTTGCAGAAGTGCTAAATAGTAAAATTCCCTTTTATCTGGAGTATCGCATCTCAGTTTCCTGTGATTAATGAGATTTCCTTTACTATGTTTCACCAAACATCCATCAGAACCAATCACTGCATATTTTTCTTCATTTATGTTCTCTGTAATATTTCTCTTAAAGCTGTAATATTTAACCCTGGGCGGTGAACTACGCTACGCTCGCGGAATTTGCGAAGTTTCGGTAACTTCACGATTCGCGTAGAACGCGAAGTTACCGTGCACTACGCAATTTGCGGCGTAGCATAGCTGTTTTTCTTCTTCGCGCGCTCAATATACGTTCTCGCGCGCGCGGTAACGACCTACCGTGATTCTGCGTTCGCCGACGCGACTTCCTATCCGTTCGCGGGCGCCACGAGATTTGGAATCCGGCCGCACGATCCCGCGAGAGTGTGCGAACGCGAACACGTCATTCGGACGCGCGATCTGACTTCCGGCGGCAGTGTTGGTAAGATCGCGATCCCGAACACGAAGAAACTACAATCTGGCGAAGAATATATCTCGAGCATCATAAAACCTTCTCGAAAATGATGAATTAGTTCATTTTGCACAAAAAACTCCTCAGGTTGTCATTTAGAGATGTAGTTTGGTGAGCAAGGAGTCCTTTTTCTTTTTTTCCAAGAGGAAGGTAGTGCCCCTGATTCTCAAACTTCCTGTTCCTGTCCAGCAGGCTCCTCCCAGTGTTTTGTCCATGTGCTGTTCACTTTCATTTGGATTTGGAGCTGGAAGGATCACTTTTTGTGTCTGTCTGCTGCATCATATCATTGGATTGGATTTGAGCACTCTTGGATTTGAGATTTTACAAGTAAGTTGGAGAATTGGTGTACTTGTTTGTTTGATTGGGGCTTGTTTGTACCTACATTTTTTGGGGGGATTTCCATAGTTTTTAAAATGTATTGTTGTGGCCTGTAGTTTCGGCAGGGGCCTAGTTGTTTTTCTTTGATTGGAATTTCAGCCAGTAGGCCTGGACTAGAGCCAGAGGTACCCATGGGTGCATGTTTCTGTGGTGTCTGTTGAATTTAAAGTTTAAACATCATGTAGGGCATGCATGGATGGCATTGGATTGAATTGGTAAAAGTGGTTTTTGGGGTGTATTTCATTTTTTGGGTGTTTGTTAAATAAATAGGCCTTTTCAGCCAGTAGGTAACCCTGGGCGTTCAGCTCGCGGACTTTGGGCAAGTCCGCACTGCGCGACAACGCGGACTTACACTTTTTATCTTCTTCGCGCGCTCAATGTACATTTTCGCGCGCGCGATAACGACTTTTTGTGACGATCGCGATGCCGAACACGCAGAATTTACAATCTGGCAAAGAATATCTCTCGAGCATCATAAAACCTTCTCGAAAATGTTGATTTAGTTCATTTTGCACAAAAAACTCCTCAGGTTGTCATTTAGATGTAGTTTGGTGAGCAAGGAGTCACTTTTTTTTGTTTTACAATTTTTTTCAAGAGGAAGGAAGTTGCCCAGAGTCTCCAACTGCCTGGTCCTGTCCTTTGTCTTCACTTTTTTGTTATTTTGGGTGGCCTGGCCATGTGGGTGGTGGCCATTTTGTAAAGCCAGGCATTGTGCTTTTGCCATAGGCCTGCATTGTCTGTCTTGTGTTCCTTTTCTTGTTGTTCTGGGTGGCCTGGCCATGTGTTGGCGGCCATTTTGTGGGAACAGCCACTGTGCTTTTGCCATAGGCCTCCAAGCTTGCGGCCTAGTGTGCCAGTAGGCCCGGAGGTAGTCATCCTCATGGGTGCATAAAAACTGTTTCTGTGTTGTCTATTGAATTG
Source organism: Calotriton arnoldi (assembly GCA_963921515.1). NCBI lineage: Eukaryota > Metazoa > Chordata > Amphibia > Caudata > Salamandridae > Calotriton > Calotriton arnoldi. Next base: position 1,196,161 of record CAWUFW010003252.1, on the reverse strand, counting down.
TAACATAATTTAGGCCATGGATGGCATTGGATTGATTTGCAAAATGTGGGTTTTGGGGTGGTATTTTTATTTTTTTGGTGTTTGTTAAATAAATAGGCCTTTTCAGCCAGTAGGTAACCCTGGGCGTTCAGCTCGCGGACTTTGGGCAAGTCCGCACTGCGCGACAACGCGGACTTACACTTTTTATCTTCTTCGCGCGCTCAATGTACATTTTGCGCGCGCGATAACGACTTTTTGTGACGATCGCGATGCCGAACACGCAGAATTTACAATCTGGCGAAGAATATCTCTCGAGAATCATAAAACCTTCTCGAAAATGTTGATTTAGTTCATTTTGCACAAAAAACTCTTCAGGTTGTCATTTAGATGTAGTTTGGTGAGCAAGGAGTCACTTTTTTTTTGTTTTACAATTTTTTTCAAGAGGAAGGAAGTTGCCCAGAGTCTCCAACTGCCTGGTCCTGTCCTTTGTCTTCACTTTTTTGTTATTTTGGGTGGCCTGGCCATGTGGGTGGTGGCCATTTTGTAAAGCCAGGCATTGTGCTTTTGCCATAGGCCTGCATTGTCTGTCTTGTGTTCCTTTTCTTGTTGTTCTGGGTGGCCTGGCCATGTGTTGGCGGCCATTTTGTGGGAACAGCCACTGTGCTTTTGCCATAGGCCTCCAAGCTTGCGGCCTAGTGTGCCAGTAGGCCCGGAGGTAGTCATCCTCATGGGTGCATAAAAACTGTTTCTGTGTTGTCTATTGAATTGTAACATAATTTAGGCCATGGATGGCATTGGATTGATTTGCAAAATGTGGGTTTTGGGGTGGTATTTTTATTTTTTTGGTGTTTGTTAAATAAATAGGCCTTTTCAGCCAGTAGGTAACCCTGGGCGTTCAGCTCGCGGACTTTAGGCAAGTCCGCACTGCGCGACAACGCGGACTTACACTTTTTATCTTCTTCGCGCGCTCAATGTACATTTTCGCGCGCGCGATAACGACTTTTTGTGACGATCGCGATGCCGAACACGCAGAATTTACAATCTGGCGAAGAATATCTCTCGAGAATCATAAAACCTTCTCGAAAATGTTGATTTAGTTCATTTTGCACAAAAAACTCTTCAGGTTGTCATTTAGATGTAGTTTGGTGAGCAAGGAGTCACTTTTTTTTTGTTTTACAATTTTTTTCAAGAGGTAGGAAGTTGCCCAGAGTCTCCAACTGCCTGGTCCTGTCCTTTGTCTTCACTTTTTTGTTATTTTGGGTGGCCTGGCCATGTGGGTGGCGGCCATTTTGTAAAGCCAGGCATTGTGCTTTTGCCATAGGCCTGCATTGTCTGTCTTGTGTTCCTTTTCTTGTTGTTCTGGGTGGCCTGGCCATGTGTTGGCGGCCATTTTGTGGGAACAGCAACTGTGCTTTTGCCATAGGCCTCCAAGCTTGCGGCCTAGTGTGCCAGTAGGCCCGGAGGTAGTCATCCTCAGGGGTTCCATAAAAACTGTTTCTGTGTTGTCTGTTGAATTGTAACATAATTTAGGCCATGGATGGCATTGGATTGATTTGCAAAATGTGGGTTTTGGGGTGGTATTTTTTTTTTTGTTGTTTGTTAAATAAATAGGCCTTTTCAGCCAGTAGGTAACCCTGGGCGTTTAGCTCGCGGACTTTGGGCAAGTCCGCACTGCGCGACAACGCGGACTTACACTTTTTATCTTCTTCGCGCGCTCAGTGTACATTTTCGCGCGCGCGATAACGACTTTTTGTGACGATCACGATGCCGAACACGCAGAATTTACAATCTGGCAAAGAATATCTCTCGAGCATCATAAAACCTTCTCGAAAATGTTGATTTAGTTCATTTTGCACAAAAAACTCCTCAGGTTGTCATTTAGATGTAGTTTGGTGAGCAAGGAGTCACTTTTTTTTTGTTTTACAATTTTTTTCAAGAGGAAGGAAGTTGCCCAGAGTATCCAACTGCCTGGTCCTGTCCTTTGTCTTCACTTTTTTGTTATTTTGGGTGGCCTGGCCATGTGGGTGGCGGCCATTTTGTAAAGCCAGCCACTGTGCTTTTGCCATAGGCCTCCAAGCTTGCGGCCCAGTATGCAAGTAGGCCCAGAGGTAGTCACCATGGGTGCATAAAACTGTTTCTGTGTAGTAAGTGGAATTTTGACATCATTTAGGCCATGGATGGCATTGAATTGATTCAATTGAATTGCGAAATGTGTTTTTTTTTGGAGGGTCTGACTATTTCACTTTTTGGGTGTGTTAAATAAATGCCTTTTTTGCGTGTGTACTGTGTAATTATAATTGTGTTGTTGTAGTGGTTGTCTAACTTTCAAAAGTGTTTTTAGCCATGTGGATTTTAGTTTTTGCATTAAAGCTGTGTGTGTTTTATAAGGCATCCTTTGTCTGCCCATATATAGGCCTGCTTGAGTTCATTGTTTGCCGTGCCTTGTGCCTGTGAGTCACCATGTTTCTGGGGGCCATTTTGTTGTGGTAGTTATTAGTGTGCTGTTTTTGCCACATAGGCCTGCGTGTCTTTCCATTGTTCCTCTTGTCTTACTGCTTCCAAATCTATCCCCATTGCCAGCTGCAGCTCCCTGATGCTGCTATATAATACATCCCACGTGATGCACAAATTTAGGCCAAACATGCTCCACTACATTTTAGTTTTTGTTCTTTACTATTCTTATTCTTCCAGAGTGTACACTAGCACTACACAGTAGCCAGGAAAGCCCTGGCCTTGTTGTCAACGTCTCATAAATGGCTACACTGTGTGTTGTTGTTCACAGAGTTTCTGAAATTTAATAATTGAGGCCACCACACACTAAGTTCTATATTCTATTTGTTTGATTTGTGCTATGTTTGACTGATGTTCTGGCTTTTTTGCTTTTAGGTGCACAAAGACTGAGGAGGAGGTGTGTCTCTCATCATTGCCCGTTGCACTGCCAGACAGACATCCTGCTGCTGTACACACAACACAACGTGACGTGTGACCTGACCAGACATCTCTGCAACTGAGTGCTGCTGACATCTGAAGAAGATGGGCCCAAAGAAAGCAGGTACCAGGTCCTCCAGTACCAAGAAAGTTGCTATTGAGAAGAAGAAGGAACAGAAGAAGGAAGTGACACTTAAGTCTGGTGTGCCGGCCAATACCTTTTTTGGGAGAAAAAAAAATTGCGCCTGCAGCAGCGGTGTCCGGGGGGCAAGCTGGGGGCAGCACCTCCGCATCAGTGGACCCAACCCACCAACCCAGGCCCAAGCACATGAGTGTGGAAGAGGTAGCCAGCCTAATGGTGGAAAGCAGTGATGCTGAGCCTGAGATAAACTTATCGCTATCTCAAAGTAGTACCCAATCAACGCAGGAGGAAACACAGCAGATAAGTGGTCAACAACAACAGCCGCAACCACCGCCCGCAATAGTAGTTGTTGTTCCTCCTGAAGTAGGGGCAGTTCAGGAAATTGAGCCTCATGCAGAGGTAGAAGAAGAAGCCACTCATTCAGAAGATCCATTGTCTTCCAAATCCCCAGCAAGGAAAAGGAGGGGTAGTCCATCAAGTTCTTCGCCAAGCCCCCCTTCTGATGATCTAGATGCCACTTGGAAGCCACAAACTGAGTCTGAGAGGGAGCCACGTTCCAAGACCAAGCTAGGGAAAAGGAAGGTTCCGGAAAGCCTTACACTTATGGAGGTCGATGTAGAACAGCAAGATGATGATGATGACGAGCCAGTCATCACGAACATCACTCCCGGCCCCGAGGAGATGGAGACCAACATTATTACCCTATCCAAAATCGCTGCGAGGGATGTAGCACGCATACCTCCACAGGTAACACTAACACGACCTACAGCTTCCATATTTGCATTAGCAAAGGCCCGGCAGCGACCTACATCCAGCACAACCACCACCTCAGTAGGAGTAGGTAGTGGTACAGCAGCACAGAGTCAAATTCAACACACACCCTACAGATCATCCGGCATTGGAAGTGGCACCTCCAGCAGGAGGCCAAAGTTAAGCTCCCCAGTTTGGGACTTCTTTACGGTTAGCGAAAAGGAGGAGAACATTGCTATATGCTCCATTTGTATTACCTCTGTTAGTCAAAGGTAAGCTTGGTACAAACTATGGTACCGGAGGCCAAATGACCCATCTGAAAAAACACCACTTGATCAGCTGGGAGGACCACCTTCGCGGCAGAAAAAAAACTGCAACCATTGGTGTTGGTGGGGATAAAGGAGTAGAAGAAGAAGATCCGATCACGGTGGAAGAGGAAGGACAGGGAGACATTCTCTCTGGTAGTGGTACACAAGGTGTCCCTGACCCCAGCAGTGCAGTCTTAACGTTGCACACATCTTCAGCAACATCTCAGTGGCACAAGAGTAAGAGTCAGCCGGAGACACCAAGAAGTACCAGGTCCGCACTACCAAAAAGTGCGTTGAGCCTAAGAGAAAGGAAAACCATGCAGCCTACCATTATCAGCATGTTTGGGGGTGAGGGGCAGTACGAACGCAACCACCCAATAGCACGTTTGTACAATGCGAAGCTGGCTAAAATGTTAGCACTGGACCTTCTCCCTTTTTCTTTTGTTGAAGGGGTGGGTTTTCTGGAATTTGTGTCAACCATCTGCCCAAAATGGCATGTTCCCAGCCGCTACTATTTTGCCAGAGTTGCAGTTCCAGCACTACATCACGACGTGCTGGAATTGCTAGGAAAGGCCTTGAAGCAGATTGCTGTTCACAGTATCCACCTGACTACAGACATGTGGACCAGTTGCCAAGCCACAGATTACATGTGCATCACTGCACACTGGATCTGTTTTGCGGGGGTTAGAGAACAGATATCTGCTGGTGTTGATACTGCAGAGATTTTTCATGCCACTCGCAAACATGCAACTGTAGCCATGTTTGCCATGGAGAAATCTCATACTGCTGCAAACATTTTGGAAGAGTTTAACACCAAGGTCTTTGAGTGGCTGCGCCCAAGAGGGCTTACGATTGGTTTTGTTGCCACGGACAATGGCAGTAATGTAGTTTTGGCCATGCGCAATGGTGGCTATTTCAGGGTCCCGTGTTTGGCACACTGCATTAACATTGTTGTTCAAGACTTTTTGAAAAATGAATCCAAAGTCAGCAACTTACTGGTCACCTGCAGAAGAATATGCACACATTTCAGCCATTCTTTTAAAGCCCGGAAGCAGCTGAGGGTCATTCAACGTGAGCATAAAATGCCAGTCAAAGCGCTCATCCAGGAGGTGCCAACACGTTGGAACTCAACTTATTACATGCTTGATCGTCTGTTTGAACTGTACATACCACTCAATGCTTATGTCATGCAAAGATTAGGGGAACCTACTGTGAGAGGCATGACCGTTGAGATGGCTCAATGGGACCTCATTAAATGCCTGACTGAGATGCTACTTCCTTTTGAGATCTTCACACGTGAAGTCAGCAGGGAGGACTGTACTATGGGCCAAGCTATCCCATTGTTCCACATGCTAGAGCAACAGCTGAAGGATGTGTCTGAAACGTACGCAGGTGTGGATGACAAACAAGACGCATATCATTTGGCGGAGACCTTAGCCGCTCGCTTATCGGAAAATACAAGGATTAAAAATAAAATTTTGTCACAACCACATTACATTAGTGCCACAATTTTGGATCCACGGTACAAAGTATTTCTGAACAGCAAGGCAGTAATTCCTTTTTCGGAAGTGGATGTTGCCAACTACAAAACTTTGATAGCTAAGGAAGCCACTATTTTCGAAAGCGAACGGCTGTTAATTACAGGCCCCCCACCCCAGGCCATAACCAGTACTACAGGGCATCCAGAGTCAAGTTCTACTTCGGAGCCTGAGGGCAGTGCATTTGCCTCCCAGCAGTCACCTACACCAACAATAACATCAAGAACAGGATCATCCACAGCACAATGTGCAACTGATTGGTTTCTACAGCAGGGGTATGGTAAGTCCAGTGCTGATGCAAAGGCAAAACAGGCCGAGCACATCGGAGCACCCCTGAACATTGAGCGGATGGTCCAGGCCTATCTGGATGACCCAACAGAGGTCTTCATGGATCGAAACCCATTGGTGTATTGGTATGGGAAAAGAAGCCAATGGACAGTGCTCAGCAGGCTGGCGATAAAGTATCTGGCTTCCCCTGTCGCAAGTGTCTCTTCTGAGCGTGTTTTCAGTGCTGCTGGTGCCATTGTAACTTCGAAAAGGACCAGTCTCTCGGCCCAAAGCGTGGAGAGGTTAACCATGATCAAAATGAATCAGCACTTTATACCACCGGATTACAAAATACGTGAATCACAGCAGGAAGAGGAGAGCGACTTGGATGACGTAAATAGTGCGTTACAGGACCTACTTCTGTCCGAACCACCAGAGTTTGAGGACGAGCTCCTCTTCCCTGACAACTAGGCTTTCAAATTGTTACTTTCTTCCTTCCTTTATGTGTCTGTGTATCTGTCTTTCTGGTTCAAATCACAACAAATCCATCACCACCGTCTTCTCTTTTTATTTCCCTATTGGAGTTGGATGTCTGTGCATTTAACTGTCCACTCTTCAGAGTCCTGCTTCATCTTCCTGTCTCGCACAAGTACATTTCCATCAAGCCAGACATTAGTACAAGAAATGTTGCCTTTACCAGTCCCGCCTCCATAAGAAGTGAAACGTGACTATAGCTATCCTCCGTTTTGTTTTCGAGCCGAAACTCATCAGTGTCCGAAGGCTACAGCCTCAGCAGGCATCCAAAGGTCCTCACTGTCAGGACAGAAGGTACTTGGCAGAGAAAGACAAGAGACTCTTCGAAGAAACTTGCTGACATTTGTGCAAACTCAAATGACCATCAATGAGCGCTACCCAGGCCGCGGCCCATCATCACAGTGCTGACCATGGGAAGCAACTTAAACTGTGACAAAGTGCCACAGAAGAATAAGACGAAAACCGAAACAGCGACTAACACTCAAAATGAATGTGGACTGGAGTAATGATGAGGCCACTGCCCCGTAAAAAAAAAATAACAACTGTCAGAACTAGGCATCTGATGATCTGACAGCCAAAGAGAAGAGCAAGACAGGTAATGATGGAATGCATTGGATGCTTGCACACTCTGAGCGATTGCTGTTGTTTGTTGTTGATGTTGTGCATGAAGTCGAACTCTACTCTACTAGTTAATCTACAAAGTGACTCAAGTCAGTGACAGTCAATGTTTCCCTTCTTGTTGTTTAATAACCAAATTGTACTCCTACTACTGCAGGTGCAGGCCAATATCTGTTGCAATTTTTTAATATGGAATATGGACTTAATCGGAGTCACTACAGACTGAGTTGTAGTTGGACAACACGTACCACACCATGATGATGACCATACTATCTTTGCACGCAGTCATTCAGTTGGATCGGAGATGATTCAAGGAATAACTGCATTTCATGAAGTGGCATAAGGTAAACATAAACACAACAATTCAACAAGAAAGTAAACACAGCAGACCTACATGTCCATGTAGTGGTGTGTAGTCGAGTGTAGTGATGACTGACAGCGGCGCATTGATTTTGTCACTTAATTAGGAAAATGCTAAGTTGCTGTGTATGCCTTTTGTCTGGCTATGTCAAAAATTAAGGTAAATGGAGGTTGGGTCACGGGCTGGTGCTGTGGTGGGCCTGTTCTGTCCTGTTGTTGTTGTAGCTTAATGCTGTAAACAGAATCTACACGATATATCCAAGCCGCCTCACTCTGAAAGTGTTCTCTCTTCTCTTCTTGGACTCCACCGTAATTGATGTTTTTTTATTCATTGATTTTTCAATACCCCTTTTGTTTTTCCATCTAGACGTTACAGGCCGGCCTTTACCCTGTGCTTGCTATACTGGGAGACACAACTCACATTTACCTTACCAATCGGCATCAGGAAGGCCACCAAGATTGATGTGCGGAGCGTCCATGGAAGATAGGACCAAGAGGAAGGACGAGATTCAACTCCACAATTTGAGTATGATAATACAGTAACTTTAGTATCATTCATCATTCATCTTTTAATTAATTTGAATCCTTTTTTCTCTTCAATCATTAGGACTGTGTGTTGTGTGTTGTTTGTTTGCTAATTGATCCCTACAACTGTGTTTTAATTGTCTTTGCTATCTTTACAAGTAAGCCCAGTACAACATGGAATTTGGGTCTCTGAGGGCATATTACAGGCAAGGCAAATTGCATAGAATATACTGCTGCCCTGTACTGTCTAATTGTCTAGTAGGAGTTATTAAGTACTACTCATTAACCATCAAGTTATCTTCATCATCATGCATGCATTTCCCTTTTCTCCCTTTATAGATTTTTTGTATAAGATCATGGTCGTCTGCCAAGATTGCGCTTTGCTTTTGTTGTCCATGCGTACTGTTTTTCATTCTCAAACCTTTCCCCAAACCCCCCTTCCCATCCATTCATCAAACCCTAACCCTCTTCCCCCGGGCTGTGATTTATATTGAGGTGTGATGTGACTACATAAAATGTACAACAATTGATCACACGCTTGCTGGGGCAGATGTGGTGAAAGCAACACTAATTCAATTGCAAGGCAGGGCGAGGAGCTTCTTCTGCTTGCCCACCCATGCTCAGTCTATGTGCAAGCCGTCACCGGCTAATAGTAGTACATCATAATTAATTGCCGTCATTGATTGGATTAATCATCAAACTCCTACCACACAGCAGTAAAGGTTATGAATTACGATTGTGTTAAGTTAAGTGACTCACTCGACACAACTACAGTTTGTAACTTCTTGTACTAGGCTGTCCCCGCCACCATTATGTTTAATTTGACTTTAGCAGTTGCAACTGCAATATTGTTTGTTTGGCAGTCTTCTTCTGTACTGTATTTTACTTCGTTCTACTACTCCTCCCAGTCGCTCTCAGGAAAGTGACTGTCTCTTTTTTAATTTTTTAGCAAATGCTACTGCCAGTGTCTACTCTACTACTACCACCACAACCATGGCATCTTCTACATTCTCTCTGGAAACCATGCAGCCATCGCTGTGCCGAACGTAATCATCATCAATCACAGGTAAGATAAGTTTGGTGGGAGGTATAAATGGACTAGGAGGAGAGACTGACAGTACTAGTAGGACAAATAACTCAGTGAGGGGTACCGCATCTATCTGTTTGTGTTACATCATCGTCGGCAGATTATTTAAATCAAACACTGGCTGCGGCCCTGCAGCAGCAAGGAAACCAATGTGACGTTAATTCGTAAAACAGTAACCCCCCACAAAACATTAACATTGTATGTTTAAGTATAAATATAATTTATTACCCTAACAAAAATAAACTATCCCACACCTGACCCACCCTTCTCCCTAACCCCAACCAATGTCCAAAACGAAAAAAGTCCAAAGAATGTCCCGAAACCCCAACGCCCAATTCCCACCCACCAAAACAAGGAATAAAAAGGGGCAAAGCAACAGGGTCCTCGATGTTAAATTCGGCGGGCTTTGAGGTGTTTGTCCACCAGTATTTTGACCCGCTCCTCCATTTGCTCCTCTAGCCGTGCCATCCGGAGGAGAATCTTCCTGCGAAATGCCCTGCAGTGGCATCCAGGATGGGGGACAGCAGTGCTGGCTGCTAGCGAATTGCGGCGGCGGCGGGCGGCTACCAGACCGTGGCGCCGTACCGCTGGAGTTGTGGCCTGGCTGGGGCCCGGGGCATCGGACGAGGCTGCAGCTGCTGCTGCCGCCTCCTCCTCCTCCGCCTGAGCCACCAGCCGCCGGTACTCCTGGCATATGGCCTCCAGTTTCCGGCGCCGGGCCCTGGCTGCCAACTCCTTCCGCGATGGTTTGTCTTGGGAAGGAGTACTATCTATATCAAGAAAGAAAAAAAATATTGTTGTAACCAGTACTCTTAGCTAAACAGTAACACAAAATTAATTCAACACATAATGGCACAGTAGCACTAGCAAGAAGCACAGTACATAACATTTGTGGTAATAATCTATCTAACCTCCCACTTCCTCGGCCTCTAACATTTGTGGGAGTTTCAGGCATTATACTAGCACTATGGACTCCAACCAGTACACAGTACACCAGTGTTCTTCTTATCTCTAGTTTAGCGAAATGACATAACCTGGTTGTAGCCGGCATTGCCAGCTCGGTCATCTATGCTTGCACCCAAGACAAACATACGAGTCATGACGCAGACTCACGTTAGTTTGATTTACTACTGTTTGCAGGTGGGGAAGCTCGTATTTTTCTATTACGGGTGGCACTGGCCATACTCTCTCTGTTACATGGAGGGCAATTGCTCAATTTCACAGTGCCTTGGCTACTACAAAAAGGCAGATTATATATCTGATCCAATGATCGTTGCTTTTATATGGGACAACGACATAAGGTCAGTAGCGGTCGGTGGTGGGACTCTGGGAGTTCGGCCGGGCGGTGACGTGGGTAGGGGCAGGATGGGGGTAGTAAACTATGGATTACGGCCAATTACAGGTAAGTAAACATATAAATAAATGAAACTAATTTTGTTGCGCACACTGCATCGCATTTGGCGGTGCAGTGCGCACAATGAAATTCGCTTTATTTATTTGTATGTTTACAGTAAAGTTACCTGTATTTGCCCGCGTAATACATTGTTTACTACTACCCCCACCCTGCCCCTCCCCACATCGGCTTTGCTACTCTGGCGCGGTTTCTTTTACATTCCCTAAAACTGTGCATCCTGTGACAGTCTCCACCTATGCTGTCTATGATGAATACATACAGGCATCCATCCATTCTAAGTAAATGTCAATCATTCTTCTTAATCTCTCCACAAACCTTACTTTGTTTCACCAACAACAACGCATGCGTCCACTCACTCCGTTGCTTGCCTTGGCTTTGAGTTTCACCCAAACACCGCTGATGATTCTTGCTATCCACAGTATCCACCCATACTGTGTCGCCCACCCAGGCAGGCATCCATTCTTCTTTCACCTTCCACCCATCCTTCAACAACACATGCATCTGATTCCTATCAGCCACCTATCCATGCTTCCAATGTATCCTTCTCTGCCAGTCATCATATTAAATCTCACCCGCCCTTCCTCCTTCAACCCTTCTTTCCCTTTTTGTTCAACACATCCATCAAGGTCATCTGATCTGACTTTTAGTCTCCTCCATAAAACTTTCACAGCTGAGTTGGAGTCAGATATAAGAGGCCATTGGTTAATCAAGTCACGCTGGTAATGCTATTGCTACTGCATTGCTCATGCTAAGTAAAGGGTGTCTTCTTTAACCTTTGTATAATGTTCACTACAACTTCATACCTAATAAGTCTCAACAACAGTACAGTGAGTGAAGTCCACACACCCTTCCAGCTAGTGCAATGTCAATAAGTCATGAATATAACTTACCACCGCCCGCCACTGCTGCTGGCTCCCCCCCTGTAGCTCCTGCAGGTGCCGCATCTTCTCCTGCCCCCTCCGGAAGGCTAGAATCGCCGGTGGCCCCGCCACCACTGGTGGTTGCTAGTACGCCTAGATAAAAACATGACACATTTTTAGATGCCTGTACACCTCCCCCTATTTATTCTTTTTCACTAGCAAGATTGAAAAAAAAGTTAATACATACATATTATTATAAATCACATTCAATAGTCCAAATCGGGTACTAGAGTACAGTCAGTAGACACTAGTAGTGTTATGGTCCCTAGGGTCATTATTATACTATACTCTACTCTTTGCAAAGTTAGCCTGAGCCATGCAACCATTTTCCGCTTCATGTCTTTTGCGCATGTTACCTCACAGCTTGTTGTGCAGTGACAGTAAGACGCCTTTTGAGCCCACATGAGCACATACAGCTACTGTCTGAGCGTTGCGTACAAGAGGTCGAAAAACAAGCCACTTTGTTATGGAGTTCGGTTAGTCCGTATTGCTTAGCCATAGGTAACATGTTACACTTTTTGGGCAGGACTGAGAAATGCTTGCATTATACTATATAACACGCACCATTTTTCTCAGGCAGAGGATTCCCTTCTACGAACCAGAGATTTGCAGAGCTTATGAATGATGCATGTAACCAGTAATTCTACGTTCTACGGTGAGGAGTCGCCCAGAATTCGCACAGATCTTTTGTCTTATATATCATCAATGATCATGCACTTGTTGCAACACTGTTTATTGTTTTAATCTTATGCATTTTGCTGTTGGAGCTGGCTGGAGTACACTGAATTTTATAGAACAACATACATACAGAGCTTGTAGGTTGAAAATAAACCTTTTGAACTTACACATAGACTCTGTGGTATTTGGTGTGGTGGTGGTGGTGGACTTACACGAGTGAGTGAGCGAAAGGGTGTTATGTTCTGGGTTGTGTAATCATAATCATTGGGTATCTTCGGGTGGGGGTTCGGGGACCTAATGAGACACTATAGCTAGTCGTTCAGGGGATTGTGGGTTCACTTCTGACTGAGGTGTGAGGAACGTCCAAGTTCCAAACTCACATCACCAACATCCTATTTCATTGTGCATAGTTCTGCATGGGGCTGTGCAGAATCCAAGTAGTATGTACTATATCCTATCAAAAATAGTCAAATATCTGGTTGGGCATTTTGTTTGTGGTAATTGTCAAAGCCTCAAGATTAAGAAGCCTAGAAGAGGACAACCGAAAGGACTGGACTCAGTGGCTAGAGCTATTAGTATTGGTCAATCTGAGTTTTATTCAAAACCGTACAATAAAGAGTGGCAATGCAAACTGGGCAAGCTTAGCGACAGACTAATATTAGTAGTACAGAGTACAGACATTCATAGCAGAGGCAGTTAGAACTTAGAGGCAGGGATAACCAGAATTTAGAAACAGATAGTCAAGTCAAGATCAAAGAATCTTTTGTAAAAAATAGAATTAGGGAGTGGAGCCAGAATTAATAGTTCTGAAAAAATAAGGTGCAGTAAACGTTAGGGCAATATAATTGTTACTATTAACCACTGGAGGACTTACTGGGACCAGCAGCAGGGCCCTCGGTAGAGGAGCGGTCCTCTGGTGGTTGTCCCGCCGAATCGGACCCCGTCTTCTTGCCCCTGGGTGCTGCACATCAGTGATCATGTAAGATATAATAAAGAAAAAGAAAGACACAAACATTAATGATTGCTGTGAAACAAATAAATTATCTAAAAAAACCGCTCAAAAAACGTTTTAGGAAACAAAAATTGCAATAAAATTGACCTATCTAATCCGATCGACTACTGGCTTGCGGGATTCACGGACAGTCTACTTATTTGGGAACACTAATTCAGTGTTCCATTCTGATTGATTCAAATAAAATCCAGAACACTAACTAAGCCTAAGTACCACCTGACCTAGCCCACCTATTCCAGGCGGGCCAATTGTTCATTAAGCCTGCATTTCCATTTTTTTTTGCCATCAAAAATGCATAGATGAGAAGGAGGACACATGCATAAAGTGCATAATGCATACACCAAATTGTTGGTTGGTTGCGTCTGATGTTCTGCAGCTGACTGACACTGCTAAGCTAAGCTTACCAGTACCACTCACTAAACAAACTACAAAAGGTTCTAAGGACTGGGGTAAGCAGCACTCGGTGACAGAGGATGCGTCACGCAGACCGCTCAAAAATTATCAACTAATAGTAACTAAACCTAGTATCAAATGCATCCACCACTATTTGACAGGAGGACAAAGGAAGGACTACAGTCTCTCTAGCAATAGCATTACCTAACTGAAGTTCTCTAAAGTAAACTCTTACATAATAATGACAAGCGAGCGCAAAGTTGCAAAAAAGTAAGAGTACCGCCCAGCACCTGTGTCCTACAATCACAGAAGATTTTGAAACGTAATTTACCTGCAATGTAAGCTGCAGTATTCTTGTTATTTGTAAAAAATGTATACACAAATCACAATACTTATACTACTATATTTATATTGGCTACTCACCAAGCCCCACGACCTCGACACCTAGCAGGTCCAACAGGTCCTGCTCCCGGTCAAGGATGTCTGACCACCGGTGGGCCAGCTGGTTATGGGTGCGCCGGACCGCGGAGCAGCGAAACAGTGCCCGACGCACCTTTGCCCACCGGCGGTGACGCTCCTGGGTCGGGTACCCGGAGCCTGGCCTGCCGCCTGCTGCCAAGGTCAAGGGGAGGTGGCGCTGAATAAAAAAAACAAGGGCGGCCACCTCCGCCTCAGTAAACAGCTGGCGGGCTTGCACCCCTGCAGGGCGCAGTCTGCCGCAAGGCAGGCGGCGATTGGGCGCACGCGCCTTGCCCTTTGAGCCGCTGCTGCTACCCTTCGCCATGGTTCTGGGGTGGGAGGAGGTGAAAAAGAAAAGTTAGAAGGGAAAAATAAAGTTAGGGGAAGAAGTAGGAGCTTAAAGAAGAAAGTTATATAAAACAGTCGAAAAGTAAAAAAACACAGTAAAAAGTAGAAAAAAATGCAAAATATAGACTTAAGCAGAGAGTGAGATAGATAAGAAATAAAGAAAAATTGAAAAACAGTGTAAAAAACTAAGGATTGCAAAGATTGAGGGAGGATAGAAAAGCAGGCCCAGAACCATAGCATAGAGTGGTAAAACAAGATGGCCGCGCCCATCGCGACCGCGTGGGTAAGTTCGGGCGATATTTGTCCCCGAGCACGCAAAACGTCGCGAACACGTACAACGCGTTCCCGAACAAGGAATGCGCATCGCGAGCACGCTATACGCGACCCGGAACAGGAAATAAGGGATCGCGAACGGGCGGGACAAGTGAAAAACAAAATGGCCACGCCCATAGGCGACCGCATGGGTAAGTTTGCGCCCCCGAGCACGCAAACAGCGTCCCGAACAACCACAACGCGTTCCCGAGCAAGAAAAACGCATCGCGAACGGGCACGACAAGCAGCTACGCACGCTCGCGAAGCTACGCGTAGCTCGCGTAGCGCTCCGACGTCTTCGCGTAGCTTCGCGTAGCGCGACTACGCGAACTACGCCCAGGCTTAGTAATATTGCAGTACTTCATAGAGACATATGTTTTCAAGATAGGGACTTCTTTTAGGATAGTATGCATCCAACATGTTTGTTTTAACAATATCTGTGCTTTCCGGTTCATTTAATGCTAAATATTCGATTTCTAGTATAGATTTAAGTACTCGATTTCGTGTTGCAGCAAGACCTAGACTAACCCAAATGATTCCTCTTGACTTTGAATATAAACTTGCAGAGGTCAACTGATCCGAACATTTGTAGGATTGAATCTCTCGATGGGACAGCATCTTCAAACTAAAGCTGTACAATTTCTTACTAAGAGTCTTCTCTTGGGAAATTTCTTCCCACATTTCTTTCAACTCCGTCTTTTCAGATTTTGTTATGTATGACGTAACATACCGAGCAACAGCAATGGAATTATCTGCAACATACTGGATATCCATATTTGCATTCCACATCGACAAAATCACTGGATTATAATCATTAATATACTTTGATTGTTCACTTCTTTTTAAATTGTAAGTATTTTTTGGAGATTTTCTAGTGATAGTATGCCTCACTGCTGACATGAAACTGTTGACTCTTCCTTTGGATATTACAGGACGTGGAAATCCAAACCGACATTTTCTATAAAACTTTTCCTTTGACTTGTATTTCTGTCTACCGTATTTGCCACATCGATGTGTTTGAAACCGTAAAACTTGTTGTCTTAAGGTATTTTCTTCTCTTGTTTTTGGTATAGCACATGTAACATAGTCTTCAATAAAAGATAAAACAGTCTCATCTGAATCAGTTCCAAACTTAGGTGCATCCTTGATCCATAAAAGCATATGTATATGAGGAGCATCTCTAGCTTGGTACTCCTTTCTCCAAAAGAAATCAATAACTTCTCCAAAAGGTGGGTTGTTTTTTATTGCAGATAAAAGACATCATGGCTTGAAACCTATGATTAAAATATCTGCACACATTTACAGGATCCAAGGAACACAGTTCTCCAGGTGTCTTGAATTCAATGTTTTTAATATTTGAATTTGCTTCTCGAAGAAATTCAAGTAAATCGTCCCATGCGTATTCAACACAACTTAGCGTAACAAACCACGTAGGGGTTCCTAAGTTCCTTAACATACATTTAAGTTCTCCATGACGACGATACCAATACTCATTAGTACCACTTTGACACGCCATCAAATTAATCAATTGAGATTCTAAATGATCGTCTCTCTGTTGTACTTTGTCCATGAATTCCTTTGCGGAAACATGCTGAAGATGAACTCCTGTTTTTAATATGTGGTTGACTGCATATGAAAGTCCAGACAAGTCACTTTCAAACAAAAGATGAAATATATATGGAATACATTGTCGAAATCTTGGATCGTCTGAGTACAATCTTGTTGTTCGATATTCTGATGCTGGAATCTGTACTGGTCGTTTGTCATATCGTCTACCTTTTCCAGTGGGGAAGAGCTGTGGAAAACAACGAGCTTCCAAACTTTTTTCCCAAACACTCATGGGAGTCCCCTTCGCTTTCTTCATTTGGAATAATTCAATAGTATTTCCAATCACTTCCTTTGAATGTAAAGGATGTACACTATAATGTTGATAAATTTCTTCACTTTTGGAGATGTCCACTTTTTCAATTTGGCCACTTGAAGTTTCGCTATCATCTCCTAAAACTATTTCTTCTTCTTCCACATACACATTTTTGTAGTAAACATTGTTTTTTATGAGATATAACGTAGCCTTTTGCACTTTGCTGACATCTACTAATTCTTGCCATATTTTCTGACTCTTCGTAGGAACACCATTAACTAGAATAACTACAGGTTCAGTTTCCTCTTTCTCTACACCAATAGTTTCAATATTTTTCTTTAAATCTAAAGGTAAATACACAACTCTTCCTTTTAATCCTCTTTGTAAATCTGTGGGAGGCAACTTACCTGTTTTAGGCTCCATACGAACAATAGCCTGAAACGGGTGCACAGATTGAATCAGCATGGACTCATAAGTATTTAAATCTACCAGTTCTGGAGGAATACCTACCAACTCTAGGTTATTATGTACAGCTCTAGCTGGCATTTTGTTGTCCTCTAACTTGGTATAACAATATTTACAAATACGTTGATCACTACCCAAACAAAGCAATCTTCTACCAACAAATAAACTCCAAATTCCTTCCACTTATCATTGTTTTCTTTTTCACTTTTTAAATACAGATCAACATTCCTAGTTTGATTTCTATAGTGAGTTTGTCGACAACAAATACAAACATAGGGGTCCATTACGATGACTGGCGGGTGCACCTCCGCGATGCTGGCGGTGGGAGAAAACGCTTTTTTCCGCCCATGAGCAGCAGTGCACCCGTCCACCATATTACAATGGCCAAACACAGCCCATTGTCCGACCGCCGCGGTGCAACCCGGACCGCAATCAAAACGCGCCCGTGAGCGCGGTGGAGGCAACCAATCCAGAGCCACCGCCGTGCGGAATGACGTCCCTCCCGCCGTACAAATTAGGATGCGCAAAACAGCCAGTCCCACCGCAGCGGAGAAACCGGCCATTCTGAGCATACAGAAGCACCACAGTGGAGTGCTAAATCGATAACCGGAGCCGACCGCCATGGACCCGGCACTACACGTCTTCCCGGCGCTGTACATGATACACCTACAGCAAGCCATGGACCGTCGCGGACGCCGACGCAGGTACGCCATCACACAACTCCGCAAACAAACACAACCCACAAATCCATGTCCGATGTAAGGTGCCTGCCCCCACCAAACACCCTGGTGGGGACAGGAACTCAACCACAGGTGTAGCCACACATGTCCCACCTGCCACTAGTCTACCCCTCCACACCCAGGCCACCATGTCCGCGATCCTGAAATAATGTCCAGTTCATGTGACCGCAGCGGTGAATCCGCAAGAAAAAACACACACAATGTAGTAGGCTGGGCAAGCGCAAGGCAGGGGCAGTGCTCAAAGTACACAGGGCAACACCTCCACACCCCACACACTAGGCCCACCCACAACATGAAGGGACATGCCATGGGACCCTCCTGTGCTCCCACATGCCCAATAACCAGCCAGGTGAACACACACACTGCACCACACAACAAACAACTAGGGAGACAGCCTCATCAGGTGTGGCTGCAGAGCAACACACAGCGTACAAGCACTGGGCCAGGGGAACACACACACCACAACAACATCACACTCATGGCAAGTAAACTGAGTCCAAGCACAAATTAAACACACACAGACAATGAACAAACACTCCAATGGACACACAGCCTGCCAAGTCACACAGACATACCCCACACTGACACACAGCAACAAACACAGACCACATGCCAACAGCAATTTAGGACAACAAATAGGAACCCCAAAGTGAGGTGCACACAAATGGAATGGCAAGGAGCTGAACACCAAAAATGTGTACATCACATGCAAGGGAAGGAACACATTACATCCACCCCAGCCCAAAAATCCACACATGGCAGTCACAGTGAGTGAAGTCAAAGCACAGTCACCTCACTGCAACAACTCAGGGAGACAGCAAGGCAACCCATGAATAGGCACAGGGATGAAAGGAAGGGTATGAAGTCCAACCCTGATCAGCCACACATCTGACTCCAAATACATCACAAGAGTATGTCAGCAGCACAACACACAGGGCCATTGCAACACTCCATGACAGTCAAACACAAGTATGAACCTTCACACAACCCCCACACCCATCACACCTGCAGCACACAACACCAGTGACAAACACACAGAAGCTTGCCAATAATATCCAGTCAAGACACTGACAATCAAACACACCCCCTGGGTGGTATCCACAAACATCACACACACACACAGGTATGGCAGTACCACTGTATGCACAAAAACAACAGTCAAACACAGAACACAATCAAAACACACACACAGAACTACTACAACAACAGACAAGACCTGTGCAGCTAAACAGTGCAAATTCAATGGGAGCACAGACACAACAGGAGTACACAACCACATCAGTCATGAAAAACGCACAGACAACATACCACAACACATATAAGAAGTGCATCCACTAAAAACAATAATGTAGAACAAAAGGCAGAAATGGGCATACAATGACACATAGACAGACATACCACAACACCCATCCACTCAAAATGGTGTCATAGTGTACCACATGTCTGCACACGCACAACCATGACCATAGACACATCAAATGTGAGAGGAGAAAACACCAAGGATGCACATAAAACAAGCACAGCAACCACAATAGACCTCAGTCCATGTGACAGACACCCAAGTAAGGCACACCACAATGCCAACACACCTGAATCAAACACAACAACACACACACACTGACAGGAAAATAGAACACCACACACAGAGCAACTGTCAACTGCATGACACAACACAACACAAACACTGCACACAGCCACATCAGCCACAACACATGCACAGGCAAAGATAACAACATGCTACAACAGCCAAACATCAGGGGGTGCACAACAGGCAAGGACAAGGCAACATCAACTCACAGCACTGCATGCACACCAAGCAGTGTGTGCACAACACACATACCAGTTACAAACGATTGTTAGAAATGATTTCTCACTTAGCCATTAATCACGCCTGACTCCTTATTATTGGTGACTTTAATTATTGGCCCCATGATGACCAGGAGAGTGCCAGCTCAATAGAGCTGACAGATCTTCTGTCTGGAATGAACTGCACCCAACATGTGCGTGAAGCTACTCACATAAAGGGGCACACGCTAGACCAAGTTTGGACAGCTAACCTGGCGATCTCGACTCCCCGGATTTTCCCTTGTACTTGGTCGGATCATCATTTTATTTCTTTTACCCTCTTTGATGTTCGGTCCACTAAAACTCAATTGATAAAGAACTGCATGTCCAGAAACTGGAGAAGTGTTAATACTGATCACCTCTGTTCACTTTTAACCGCTACGGCCCCGTCTGCATCGGAATTGGTTCAAACACAGGCAGTGAACCTCAAGTTATGGCTTGAGTCCGCATGCGACTGCGTCGCCCCTCTTAAGCCAACTAAGATTCTGAGACCCCACGACGCACAGCGGTGGTTCTCTAATGATCTAAAGACTAAGAAGCTGGCATTGAGACAAGCAGAACGCAGATGGAGACTTCATTATCTTGTAGAAGATAGGACCACTTATATTAACTTGATGAAAGAATATAAAAATTCTATTCTTCAAACTAAGGCAGACTATTTCTCTAAGAAGGTTCTAAGCTCAGCTAACATGTCTAAAGACATTTTTTCTATAGTAAATGAGCTTACTAAACCAGACAGAATTACGCTGAAACCAACCCCCTCACAGTCCCTCTGTGATTCCCTTAACTCATATTTTATGGAGAAAATCACTGCCATTAAGGCTAGTATTCCGACCTCCGTCTCCTTTATAGGCGTTCTCAACACTTATAGATCTCCGTCTCAGTTGATCTCGATTCCCCCCATTTCTCAGGAGACCTTTCTAGGCTTACTTAAAAAAGTTGGCTCTGGTTCCCCAACGGACTGCTGTCCCCCTCACGTTCTTCAGGAAGTTTTTGCTAAATGCCTGGATCCCCCACTTTCTCTTCTTAACAATTCACTTAAGTCTGGTATTGTTCCTGACCTCTTTAAAAGTGCGGAAATTATCCCCATTTTAAAGAAGCCAGGTGCGGATCCTTCTATTCTTAGTAACTACCACCCGATCTCCTTATTACCCAACCTTGGTAAGGTTTTAGAGGCATACGTTTTGACTCAATTCAGCTCTTTTGTCGAACGGTCCCATGTTTTGGACTCTCACCAGGCTGGGTTTTGACCCGCCCACTCTACAGAGTCAGTCATCCTGACAGTTATGGATGATCTTAGAGGGGGGGCGGATAGAGGTCTCACCCAGGCCCTGGTTCTCCTGGATTTGTCGGCAGCATTTGACACGGTCGATCATAACATCCTCATTGACCGTGTCAGCAATGCCGGGATCCAGGGTCTGGCTCTGAAGTGGCTCTCCTCCTTCCTCAGTGACCGGTCTCAATCGGTACGTCTTGCCAACTTCTCTTCTAAGAAAAAGGAATTGACCTGTGGGGTCCCCCAGGGCTCCTCTCTTTCCCCGCTTCTTTTTAATTTGTACCTCCTTCCTTTAATCTCCTCCCTTCGAGAAAGAAAAGTTGGGATATATAATTATGCCGATGATCTTCAATTGGTCTTCCACATTAATCTCTCTCCATCCTCTGTGTCTCATTTTCAAGACACCATGATTTTCATAAGTGAATGGATGAACGGAAATCAATTGAAGCTCAACCCGGATAAAACTGAGCTGATCTTCATCGGCGGGCTTGCAAATCCATGGAACTCTAACTTTTAGCCTGCTATCCTGGGCAATGCTCCCCTTCCAGCTAGCTCCGCCAAAAGCTTGGGTATAGTGAAAAGCAATGACCTGTCTTTGAAGGCTCAGATCAGCTCGGTGGTTTCTGCGGGGTTTTTTCAACTGCGTAGAATTAAGAAGATTAGCAGATTTCTGTCTCGGGAAGCCCTGATCTTAGTGATCTTGGCCTTGGTCATTTCCCGACTGGACTATGCCAATTCACTTTCTGTAGGCATCCCGGCTTATCAACTCAGACGCCTCCAGCTAGTCCAGAATCAGGCTGCTAGACTGATCTTTTTCCAACCTAAATGGCATCACGTCAGACCACTGATGAAAAGCCTTCATTGGCTCCCAGTGGCTATGCATTGTGTATTTAAGTTGGGATGCACTATTTTCAAAGCTCTTCATGGCAACAGTCCAGCCTTTATTTCTTCCAAGATTCTACGCTATGCTCCCACTCGAAATCTACGATCTTCTTCTTTGAATCTGTTAGTTACTCCCACCTTTAAACGCAAGAAACATGGTGGCTCTCGATTTGCAGTCTTAGCCCCTCAGTTCTGGAACTCGCTTCCTGTGGAGCTGAGGTTGGTCACCTCTTGTGCACTATTCAGAAAACAGTTGAAGACCTGGTTGTTTTCCCAGGCATATGACAACTAGGCTCTCTCCTCTGCTGCTGCCTAACTCTCACTCCAGCGCCAAGAAACCGTCTGGTGAACGTGCGCTTGACAAATATCTTTAACATAACATAACATAACAAACAGATATGAGTGACACACCATGAACACACACAACAACAATCTAAACATCACACACACAACAACACACCCAGGAAGTCAGTCAGTCCACAGCAAACACACATACTACCAAGCCAACACACACAGATGCAGAAGTCTGGGACACAAACGTTGAAACAACATGATCAGAGGAAACAAGACATTGGCAATGTTGAAGTGGAAAATAGAGCATGTGTCACAGTAAACCATACCCACACAGTAACCCTTTATTTAGCAAGGACACTGACAAGGCAGACAACAGGAGTAACTTTCTTCTTTTTATTTACATTTCACACAGTTATGCAGCAAAAGTTAGACAAGAGCAAGGCCAGTGGCCAGTTCAAAGTGCAGCTGAGGTACATGAGAAGCTGCACAGGCAAGGGGCAAACAGCAGTGAACAGCAAGGCCAGTGGCCAGTCCAAAGTGCAGCTGAGGTACATGAGAAGCTGCACAGGCAAGGGGCAAACAGCAGTGAACAGCAAGGCAAGTGGCCAGTCCAAAGTGCAGGTGAGGTACATGAGAAGCTGCACAGGTAAGGGGCAAACAGCAGTGAACAGCAAGGCCAGTGGCCAGTCCAAAGTACAGCTGAGGTACATGAGAAGCTGCACAGGCAAGGGGCAAACAGCAGTGAACAGCAAGGCCAGTGGCCAGTCCAAAGTGCAGCTGAGGTACATGAGAAGCTGCACAGGCAAGGGGCAAACAGCAGTGAACAGCAAGGCCAGTGGCCAGTCCAAAGTGCAGCTGAGGTACATGAGAAGCTGCACAGGCAAGGGCAAACAGCAGTGAACAGCAAGGCCAGTGGCCAGTCCAAAGTGCAGGTGAGGTACATGAGAAGCTGCACAGGCAAGGGGCAAACGGCAGTGAACAGCAAGGCCAGTGGCCAGTCCAAAGTGCAGGTGAGGTACATGAGAAGCTGCACAGGCAAGGGGCAAACAGCAGTGAACAGCAAGGCCAGTGGCCCTGACTCAGTGCAGGTGAGGTACATGAGAAGCTGCACAGGCAAGGGGCAAACAGCAGTGAACAGCAAGGCCAGTGGCCAGTCCAAAGTGCAGGTGAGGTACATGACATCCAGCACTGTAAATGTGTGGTACAGTACTCTGCCATGGTCAGCAACACACTCAGGGTGTCAAAAATGGCCATGCTATGGCACCATTGTGAGACAGACATGTGTGTGAGGGGGACTAACACTCAGACTTGGCTGGCAGTATGACTGGGAGGTGGCTGTTTGTCGGGGCCAGTTGGGGTACTGGCTCGGGGAGAGAAAGGCCCAGCTGGGGTAGAGCCATCAGTGTTCTGGGAAGCCTGAGGGCTGCCAGGTCCAGGTCTGGTAGAGCCAGCAGTGGTTTGGGAAGCCTCAGGGCTGCTAGGTCCAGGTCGGGTGGTGGCACGTGGAGGTGGACTCATGCCTGCACGAGACCCAGTGTGTGTGGGTGAAGTTTGATGGGTGCCCTTCCGCTTCTTGGGGATTTGATATGGCTTCCCTGTCCTGGGATTAAGGCCAAGTGGGGTGTATACAACAGGCACACTGGTCACAAAAGCTGGAGCAGCTGCAGATGCTGGTCCCCCCTCTGGGGACATGCTGGATCCTTTGGGACGCTTGGCCCCGGATTGTTTCTGCCCCTGCATCACCTGTTTACCAGGTGTCCCCCCTACAGTGGCCTCCTTACCCTGCTTCACAGGGCTCTGGATGGGAGTAGATGTTGTGGGTGAACTAGCCTTGGAGCCCTTCTTAAATGTACCCTTAGCAGGCACCTGTTTGTCACTGGGCACAGAAACTGTGTGCCTGTCTCTGCGAGACACTTTTGGGACAGGTGAGTCCTTCGCTGGGGATCCTCTGAGGCATGTGAGCCAGAGGCCTGCTTTTTGCCATCCTTGCCCTGGGTGTGGCCTGAAGGGCTTTTGCCCCTGCGCTCTGGTGTGGGTTTACCTTTATGTGGGGATGGTGTCTGCGCCCTGGACTGCTTGGGCTGCTGCTGCTGTGTGCTGCGCGTGACGTATCTGTCCCTTGACGTCTGGGGTGTGTGCTCACCATCATCAGATGCGTCCACTGTCAGGGTGGTGGGCCTAGGGACTTGAGCTGGACCATGTGATTGGGCAAGTTGAATGCCTGCTGTCACTGCAGAGGCCAGAGACTGTACAGTCCGGTGTAGCCCACCCACGTCGGAATGCACGCCCTCCATGAAAGCCACCACATGTGCCAATTTTTTGTCATGGTCCAGGAAGGCATTGAGGAGACCTGTCTGACCCACACACAGCTGGCGCAAAAGGTCCACAGACTCTGCACTGATGGCAGCAGGGGGGACAGGGGCAGGGGCAGCGGTGCCTGGGATGAACGACACTCTTCCCTTCCTCGTGGGGCGAACACGGGCAGCAAAAGTGGGAGTAGCAGGGAGGGTGGGCACTGAACGCTGTGTGGTGGACGAGGAGGCAGAGTCCCCGTTTCCTTCGGGTGAAAACATAGATGCATCACCGCCGTCGTTAGAAGACGTAGAGGTCTGCGTTTCTGGCAGGGACTCCTCTAGATGACTACGGTCCCCCTCTGATGCGCTGGTGACCTCTGTGTCACTATGCTCGTGTGCAGCAGATGTGCTGGATCCCTCACCACCGGTGTCCGTCCCCTGTCCTTCCGTGCCCACAGGAGATGCTGCATGATAGAGAGAGAGATGTAGGATCAGTACATTGGCATCAACATTAAAAATATATGCAAGCAAAGCATCACAAAAGATGATGAATTCACCATGTTGCACAACACCATGGGCAGTAACATTGTGCAACCTCAATACAAACATCCAAATTACCGTGGCATGATGCAAAATTGTACATAATTCACCCATGTGATGGACACACAGCCATTTAGCCTGTTGTTGGCTACGTCCAACAACACACACATATCCCTCTGTGCACACCTAGGGCCCTGAAGGGTTCAAAGATCCTACTCACAACATGTTGCCAACGTCACAACATGATCCAGCAGAAGTTACCAACACAGACACAGACTCCAACATAACCACACACAATGTCCATGGGCACATGCCATCCACCATGTCGTATCTTGAGGCACAACTACAGTTGCACATTGGTGTCAGATGTGTAGCCAGCACAAACTGACATCAGGCAATGCACACATTGATGATGGCACACTCAGATCATGCACTCTGCTGGACCCTGACATGGGATGTCCGTGACGACACCAATGAAGATGATACCAGAAGGCCACAACTACAAATGTGAAGTCCAGGCCCATTACACCAATGACATGGGAAGGTACATGTAGGGGGAATGCATGACAACTGCACCCCACACCACGGCCACTTACACACCATTGCATCACACTAGCAACATCACAGCCCTGCACTGGCCCAGGCCTGGAGCACATGCTGGCAAACAACAACCAGAGTCACACTCACAGAATACTCACCACCAGCTTGCTGCTGATGCACCTTCAGACGTGCATCCAGGTCAGGCTGCATCACTGCTAAAATGCGTGCCATTAGTGGTGTCATGCTGCGCCGCGCCAACCTGCCGGATCGAGGGATCATCCCCAGTGTCATCTCGGCCACGTTCCTGCTTAGCCGGGCGATGTCATCCCACCTCTTGTGACAGTGGGAGCGCCGTCTGTTTGAGACACCCAGTGCACGCACCTTTGATGCAATGGCCCTCCACATGGCCTTGCGCTGGTTGACTTTTAGCTGCAGACATGGGAGACAAGAGAGGGCAACATTCAGTGTAACCAACCACCATTCCCCAGTGCAGGACCATGACACTGACTCATCCCAAATTCAGCCATTACGTCAGCGGAGACAATACATCTGCTAATTGCAAACATCATCATGTGTGAAACACACATTAATGCATGCAGGTATGAGGGTGGACACAGTACATGCCCATCTCCTGGCCATGCAGGACGCCAGCAGAGAGCTAAATGTGTATGCTGACCACATCTAATGCAATA
Source organism: Calotriton arnoldi (assembly GCA_963921515.1). Lineage (NCBI taxonomy): Eukaryota > Metazoa > Chordata > Amphibia > Caudata > Salamandridae > Calotriton > Calotriton arnoldi. The sequence goes on along the minus strand of CAWUFW010003252.1, from coordinate 1,170,160 downwards.
TTCAGGGAATAACAAGACATGCAGGACATCACTACATATGTGACTGGGAATACTCACTGTGCCCAACACTGCGCAGCCCACAAAGCACTTGCCCTTCAACTGCCACACTGTGTCATGGTTGTCACATTGAGGGACATGACCTCACAAACGTAGACCCTCATCACAAGGCCTGTTTTGTGCAATCTACATCTCTGTAATGGCTCATTGATGGAGACTCAAGAGGAAAAGCACATATGTGACACTCTGTACATTCAGTGTTGTGTCACTGTCAGACTGGGCAGTGAATGTGCAGGCCATTTGGGGTCACACAGAGGTCCAACGTGGGGCAGCTCATCTCTTACATGGAGTGACGATTTGGAAACACAAACAGTGCCAACACATGCGAGTATGTGCACATGCTGGTGGGGACGGAAGAGTCCGGGCACAATAATGTTTGAATGTACTGTGTCATAGGGGAATGACCAACAAGAGTGTCACCCTGGGGGAATCAGGTCATGAGTATGGTGCAGAACTAGAGATGAGGCACATATAGAGGTCTAAACAATGGCCTCATTACCCTCTGGACAGCAACACTAGCTAAGGCCACAGATGGGCCTGTGAAGGACATCAGGGACACACACAGACATGCAGACTGGCAATCACTGTCCTGACTCGTGAAATGAAAAGGTGCAGCCTCACTGTATGTCTGACAAGACATCATACTCCCCTCACATCTGGATGTGCAGGCAGGGAAACTTGTTGAATAGGCCAAACACACCTTCCCCCTGGAAACAGCATGCTAGGCAGTGCATTACCCACCCTCACACTCCCACGTACATACTGCAGCAGATAAACTTAATGTGTCCCCCACCCTGCACTCTCACTCACACTCTGAGATACTCACCACGACATTAGGCGCACCAAAGAGCCGTGGATACTGGTTGAGCACCTCGTCCACCAGGAGTTCCAGTTCCTCGGTGGTGAAGGGAGTGGCACGGATCTTCTCAGTCCTCGCCATCACTGTGGGCATGAGACAGCAGCAGCGGCAGTTGGTGGTGAGGGGTCTCAGGCAGCAGTCCCTGGAGGCAGCAGCAGGTGAGGGGTCTCAGGCAGCAGTCCCTGGAGGCAGCAGCAGGTGAGGGGTCTCAGGCAGCAGTCCCTGGAGGCAGCAGCAGGTGAGGGGTCTCAGGCAGCAGTCCCTGGAGGCAGCAGCAGGTGAGGGGTCTTAGGCAGCAGTCCCTGGAGGCAGCAGCAGGTGAAGGGTCTCAGGCAGCAGTCCTTGGAGGCAGCAGCAGGTGAGGGGTCTCAGGCAGCAGGCTCAGTGAGCTGTGGCAATGTGTGGCTCTCTCACACACATATATAGCCCCCAGGGCTCGTTTATGTTGTTCTAAGCTGCTGCCATTGGTGTTCCAGGTCTGCCTCATTCAAAACATCCAATGACCGGCCCCGCGGTGGCGGAGCATGCCTACCGCGATTTTCAAACTTGCATCAGGCAACCGCGATTGCGCTTCCCATTGGCTGGATGGGCATGCTCCATGGCGGTGACACACCGCAGGGGACAGGCGTGCGGTACCGCGGTGGTGCATCTTACAAGTGCATCCAATGAACGGCCCCGCGGTGGCGGAGCACACCTACCGTGATTTTCAAACTTGCATCAGGCAACCGCGATTGCGCTTCCCATTGGCTGGATGGGCATGCTCCATGGCAGTGACACACCGCTGGTGCCAGGAGGTAGTTCCCGCTATTCCTGAGCCATGCATTGCCATGAGTGACCGGGATCTGGGTGGCGGAGCATGCCATCCGCCATTAGCCATGTGTATATCCCTAGCAATCCCGCTATGGTGTCTCGGACCATGGCGGTGACACACCGCTGGTGCCAGGCGGTAGCTACGGCGAGGGTGCAGCATGACATTGTTCACTATGGGCGTGATGGTGTTCTTAGAGCACGTTTAATGCAGCAATAGACACATCGTGTAGTGTCAATGTCATGGGTCATATCTGTACTTCAAACAGTGGTCACTTTCAATTAAACATGGAACTTGATGTAATTAAAATGAGCTATAGTTCGTAATGAGAGCCTAAACTTCATATCTAACACCAAATGCAACACTGAAAGGACTAATGGGGCACATTACTCCTACACAATTTCATATCTGACCCAAACATTTTGCCCAAAGTTCATGTCTCTCACCCCATTTCCACCCAAATTTCGTATCTGAGCCAAATTTTTACACACATATTCATATCTCACACAATATGTCGCTACACAGTACATGATTGTACAAAGATTTCAGCATTGTCTCCATTACTCACCACATATGTCACACTGTTGTCTGTTTGGTATCACCTATTACAGCATTCATGTAAGGTGATTGTTCGCTGTGGCAAAACCAAGAGTATATGTCCACATGGACATGTGTGTGCTATACACACTGAAGGTTGTAACATGCATCACCGGCACACTTTGACATATGTTCCTCCTCAATCATTTGACCTGTCTGTATGCATTTGGGTATATTTTGTCCCCATATCTGCAAAATGTCATCAGCATTACTTGTGTCATTGTGTAGGATATGTGCTCATGTTGTTCGGCCGGTCATATGTGAATTTGTCACATGTATTTTCCACAGCTGTGAGTATGTTGATAGTGGATTTGATGTGTGTGGTGTGTTACGTTGGTACTCACCAAGGACAGGTGCATTGACCTTGTCCACATGTAGATTGTTGGCTTGGTGAGGGACTGTAGCCAAATGTGGTGCTGGTGATCACTGACTGGTAAGTTTGACATGGCATCTGTGACCAGTAGAGGGTGACCCACAATTGTCCTGGACAGTTCAGTATTGCGTGTGCTTTCATGTGCAGTAAGTGTGTGCAGTTTTGGCAGGGTGCACAATTAGGACACGTGTGCAGTGATATTAAACTAACATGTGTGGATAAGCCTGCTATGGTGTAGTAGCCTTTCTGGGGCACATGCTGGTCCTGCGCTGTGTGGGTGAACTGATGGTGCTGTTGACTCAAGCTAATGATGGCATCCAAGACAGGTGAGATATACCTTGATAGGGCTGGCTGTGGCACCCATCTAACTCAGACTTTTGTTGTTCTAATGGTACCAGAGGCCAACAAGTGATGCACAGCCAGCATCTTTGTCTGCAGAGGAATGTTGAGAGTCCGCTTTGTTGTTCCTGACAGGATGTGTGGTATGTGGCTCAGGATGCTTTTCATAGTAGTCCTTTGGTACCTGTGTCGTGCGATGACATCCACTGTTGTTATATGCATGAGGCTGTTGTGTCTTCGGTATTTGCTCAGTATATTCATGCGCTGACTTTTAGGTATAGTGGTGTGGCTTTGTCCGGGTGGTGGTGTAGGTTGTTTCTGTGTCACTGTTGTGTGTCCAAGCAGCTGGAGTATTAGCTCCATGGCAAATGTTGTACTTTAGTTGTGTGTCTGGGCAGTGCTACCTTCATACTGCATGTCATACTGCAACTTCAGTTGAGATTGATGTTTGTCTACAGTCCTTTTGGATTACGTACCTTATCCACTTTTTGTGTGCCACATTGACAATCTGTGTGCTTGCTGATGATATTGTGCAGTTGTGTTGTTGTGTCTTGATTCACGTCAAGAATGCATATGCATATGCTGTTCATTCTTAGTCATTGACTGACTTTGAATTGTGTGTAACAGCATGTATGGCATGTCTACTGATGACAGTGGATATTGGCACAGGCTTGTGAATATGTCTGTGAGTGTCTCTAGACTTGTGTGGATTAGCATTGGCTCACATTCCATGCTGAGTCCTTCAGAACTGGACAAATTGTGTAGTTCATGTGTCCCCTGTCATGATTGCACAAGAATGTGTGGCAGGTTCAGCAGACATTTGGAAGCCAGCAGTGTTTCTGTTTCACACATGTCCTGTATCATTTACTGTCCGGGCTGTTTGCACCAGATCCTGAAATGTGACTATTACCATTCACAGACACAGTTTCCATGTATGTTGTTCTCACAGTGGTAATACTGAAGAAGTGTAGTACAATGTATTCTCAATGTGTCACGACTTTTGACTTGCACTGTATGGTGCATTGTGATGCCAGTCAATGTTTGCGCTGTGTGAATCAGAAGCTATGGAGTTGTGCACATCTCAGGGTCTGTTGCAATGACGTGTCCCTTTTCATCTCACCTAGGAGGCGACCTAATGTGTATCGTCCTGTCACCCTGCTGGCTAACATTGAGGATGATGACGTGATACGCAGATTCCGTCTGGACCGCACGAACATCCAAGACCTGTGTGCCATGTTGGATCCTCACCTGCGGGCTGGCAGGACATACCCAACAGCATTGACAACCGAAACAAAGGTGATGGCGGCACTGCATTTCCTGGCTAGCGGGTCATTCCAGGAGACAGTGGGCATTGCAGGGGGGATGTCTCAGCCCACCTTCAGCATGGTGCTAAGGGATTTCCTGTTGGCCATGATGCGATACAAGGACCAATACTTCATTTTTCCAAGGAGGGTGGCTTTGGCGGATGTAAAGGGGGATTTGTATGCCCTTGGCCACATCCCGAATGTTGTAGGTGCTATCGACTGCACACATGTTGGCCTGGTTCCACCACAGGCATGGGAACACATCTATCGGAATCGTAAACATTCCCATTCCATCAATGTGCAGGTGGTGTGCCAGGCCGATATGATCATATTGCATGTATGTGCCAAGTTTCCGGGCTCTGCACATGATTCCTACATCCTGCACAACAGCATTGTGCCCCAGCTGATGGCCAATCTACTACTGGAGCATGCATGGATTGTGGGTGAGTAGGCAGAGTCAAGTTGTATGCTGTGTGTGCCATGCTGTCCTCTGCCACAGTTGTATTACTGAATCGGTATGTTTATTTCACACCTAGGTGACTCTGCATATCCCAACAGACCGTGGTTGCTGAGCCCACTACGCTATCCTAGGACACCGTCTGACGTCCGCTACAACAATGCACATGGTAGAACACGTTGGGTGGTGGAGCGAACCTTTGGTCTCCTAAAATCGTGATTTCACTGCCTGGACCGGACCGGAGGGGCACTCATGTACTCACCCAAAAAGGTGTGTCAGATAGTGGTAGCATGCTGCATGCTGCACAACTTGGCCTTCGGAAAGGAATACCCATGATCCTGGACGATGATGACCAGGCAGGGCCCCCCCCTGCGATCCCACAAATGTCCAGTGACGAGGATAGGGGTGAGGAGGAAGGTGTCGACCAGCGTCAGCAGCTCATCAACCGCTACTTCACTTGAAGGTGGGTGACGATGTAGAACTGGTCCATTGTCTGTTGATGTAGTTGTTTGGGTGGAGGTCTATGTGATCTTTGTGAGTGCATCCTGTTGTTGACGCAGTGCTGGCTGCCTATGTGTTGGATACAGGGTATGTAGGAACTGCTACAGGATGTCTATGTTGGTACTGTTGCACATTGTTATGTGTGCATATTGTAAAAGTGAGGACATGTGTTGTGTGATGGCTGTGATGCCACCACCTGACTAGTGACTTTTGTTCTGTTGTCTTTTGCTAGGTCCCTTCTGCCTCCCCTTGTCTACAGAGGATCCATGCTCCTGTGACATTGTAACCATGGTAAACATTGCACATACTGTGGTCAACATGAAGCAGACTCAACCACATTTTTGCGTTTTTGTAGTTTATTTGCAATGGGTATCTGTGAGAGGGAAGTGGATATTTACATAAGTGTGAATGGTGAATCAATGAGTTGGCAGTCATGGTAGATGAGACAATCGGGTAGGCACCACATTGCTGTGGTGACACAGTCCAACAGACGGATGCCATTACCATGGCAGTGTGGGTGAGGACAGTGTACAGAGTCAATGATTGGGTGAAGAGTGTTGACATCATGGCTGGCTCTTTGACTGGCGTTTGGCCGGTGCTTTGCCACGGATGAGTCCCAAGTTCTTCTTTGGACGGACCCTTCTTCTTTTGGCAGGGGGGGCATCATCTACTGGGCCAGTGGGGTCTGAGGAGTCACCCCTCTCCGTGCCCGCAGGGGTGGATGATGAACTGTCATCCTGCGTGGCAACGGGGGAGGTGGAGGTGTGGTATGTGGCACTGGCCTGTCCCTCAGTACCGCCACTAACTGGCCCATGAGGTCCCCGATTTGTCCCATACGGTTGTCCATGGACCTCAGCAGACGTTGGTGCTCCAGGGCATCTTCGTGAGCGTGGCCCATTTGTGCCTGTGTGCGTTCATAGGCACCCACAACTCTGGTGATGTTAGCCAGGGCTTCGGTCACAGTGTCCGGTGTTGTTGGAGTCCACTTGTCCTCCCACCTGCCCTGCTATCACTGACCTGTTGCCTCACCACTCTAGCTACACGCCTGCCCTCCACAGTTGTTGGTGTGGGCTGGGCATCCTCTGTGGCTGGGCGAATGTTGCAGGCAAAGGTGGTAGTGGTGGTGGTGGTGGTGGTGGTGGCACAGGTCGTTCCAGCAGGGGTCAGCGTTGTTGTTGTTGCTGATGGTGGGGGGGCAGTGGGGTCATGTGACCGGTTGCGCCCTGGCACACCAGATGGTCCGGCTTGGAGCTCCTCATCCAAAGAATCCAGGGACTCCGCATCCGAGTGTCCATGTTCCGGGGGAGGAGACTGGCTCTGCAGGTTGAGGTTGTTGTCCTCTGCAGTCAGTTGTTGGTCACCTGTGGAACAGAGGGTACATGGTCATTGACTTACAGCCATATGGCTTGCTGTGTTTGATGTCTCTTATTTACATGTTATGCAACATACAGTTACATATTTCATGAGTTGAATGTCTGCACAGTGTTGTTCGTCATGACATGATGTGGAGGTACATACATCTTGTTCCATGGTGTGACAAGTCATTGGATGCCATGCCCAACTTGACACTCTTTGTATGGAACTGATGAGTTGTCATCTGACAACTCGCTGCCATGCAACTTGATGTGATGCATCGAGGATGATTACTCTTCCCGACAGATGTTACATATGCACATGTACTAGACAGTGTCACATTGTTATCTCATGCATACCTTTGTAATGTTCTGTGCTTGTATTTATTTGCTCGACAGGCCATGCCTTTTCATTGTTACTATGGTCCTTCATGCTCAGCACCCATGGAATTTGCACATAGCATTCTGTGCAGTGCATATTTGGTCCCTGATTTGCTTACACATGGGTTTAGTTGAGTCACAGTTCTGTTTCTGTCACAGTTACATACGCATCGCTGTCTGCATTCTATCAAATGGTATGTAATTGGGGTGTATTTTGTTGTGATGTGTGCCATTTTGTTGGCATTAGCTCAATGCTTTCATTGAGGAATGGTGGGGTGCATGCACTGGCTGCTTACCTGTACAGTTGGCATCTTTTGGGTGGACTTTCAACAACATGCTTCTGGGTGGGAGGGAGTGCTCCTTCCTGCTGAGGGATGGGGCAGGTTGTGCCTGGTGGGAGTTGTAGTACAGGCCTCCCTATTCCAAAGACACCTCCCTGGAAAGATGGCTACCTACCTGTTAGGTGAGGGTGTAGCACACAATGACTGCCACATGGTTGTGGGTGGGGGGAGTAGTCCATCCTGCTCAGCTGTGGGACAGGGGGCCTGGTGGGAGTTGTAGTGCAGGCCTCCCTATTCCAAAGACACCTCCCTGGAAAGATGGCTACCTACCTGTTAGGTGAGGGTGAAGAACACAATGGCTGAGACATGCTTCTGGGTGGGAGGGTGTGCTCCATCCTGCTGAGGGATGGGGCAGGGTGTGCCTGGTGGGAGTTGTAGTGCAGGCCTCCCTATTCCAAAGACACCTCCCTGGAAAGATGGCTACCTACCTGTTAGGTGAGGGTGTAGCACACAATGACTGCCACATGGTTGTGGGTGGGGGAGTAGTCCATCCTGCTCAGCTGTGGGACAGGGGGCCTGGTGGGAGTTGTAGTGCAGGCCTCCCTATTCCAAAGACACCTCCCTGGAAAGATGGCTACCTAACCTGTTAGGTGAGGGTGTAGCACACAATGACTGCCACATGGTTGTGGGTGGGGGAGTAGTCCATCCTGCTCAGCTGTGGGACAGGGGGCCTGGTGGGAGTTGTAGTGCAGGCCTCCCTATTCCAAAGACACCTCCCTGGAAAGATGGCTACCTACCTGTTAGGTGAGGGTGTAGCACACAATGACTGCCACATGGTTGTGGGTGGGGGAGTAGTCCATCCTGCTCAGCTGTGGGACAGGGGGCCTGGTGGGAGTTGTAGCGCAGGCCTCCCTATTCCAAAGACAATTCCCTGGAAAGATGGCTACCTACCTGTTAGGTGAGGGTGTAGCACACAATGACTGCCACATGGTTGTGGGTGGGGGGAGTAGTCCATCCTGCTCAGCTGTGGGACAGGGGGCCTGGTGGGAGTTGTAGTGCAGGCCTCCCTATTCCAAAGACACCTCCCTGGAAAGATGGCTACCTACCTGTTAGGTGAGGGTGAAGAACACAATGGCTGAGACATGCTTCTGGGTGGGAGGGTGTGCTCCATCCTGCTGAGGGAGGGGGCAGGGTGTGCCTGGTGGGAGTTGTAGTGCAGGCCTCCCTATTCCATACACACCTCCCTGGAAAGATGGCTACCTACCTGTTAGGTGAGGATGTAGCACACAATGACTGCCACATGGTTGTGGGTGGGAGGGAGTGCTCCATCCTGCTGAGGGATGGGGCAGGGTGTGCCTGGTGGGAGTTGTAGTGCTGTTTGCCTGGACACATACAACACAGTAGATGTTGTCTACCTTTGTGATGTTTGAGGTGGGGTGGATGTAAAATCAGTGTGACCTGTGTGTGTTTTTGGGGTGCAGATGTGTGTACTTGTGCCTCATGGATGTATCTTTGTAGTTGTGCAAGACAGTACATGGCAGTTTCATGGTATACATTAGTTGGTACTTACCAGCCTCCACTACCCCTGGTATTCCTTCAAGAGTCTCTGGATGCAGTATGGCAAGCACCTTCTCCTCCCACGCAGTGAAAGGTTTTGGTGGGATGGGAGGGCCTCCACCAGTCGCCTCAGCCAGCTCACGGTTCTTGGCCCTCCTCTTCTTGACAACACTCTTCAGGTCATGCCACCGCCTCATGATTTCATTCTTGTTGCGGGGCACATTCCCTACTGCATTGATCTTGCCCACTATCCTTGCCCACATGTTTGTTCTTGTGGCTAATGGTGTCTGTTGGACCATGCTGCCAAAGAGTTGGGGTTCGACTCTGATTATCTCATCTACCATTACTGTCAATTCAGTGTCAGTGAATTTTGGCATTTTCTGTGGTGCCATGGTGTGTGTTGTGCTGATGTTTTGGGGTACAGTTGTGAGGGTGGTGTAGGTGGTGTGTGTGTGTGTTGTTGTGCTGGTGAGATGTATGGTGTTTTGCCTATCCAATGTGCTGCAGGGTTTGGTTCCTTCAGGGCTGGAGTGGTGCAAAGGATTGTGGTCAGGGAAGGGGCTGGTTTTATACTCAGCTATGTGGGTGTGTCAAGATGGTGTAATGCAGTTCAGGTGTGCTGTGTGGGTTGTCCTGTGATTTGTATATTTGATATTGCCATGGGGGTGTGCCATTGGGATGTTTCAGGTTATTTTGGGGGCAGGGCTAGTTGCCTGTGTGCATTTGGTGGCATTTTTGTATATTTTTTTTACTTGGCCGCCATTTTTTTTGCGGAGCATCCGCAGCGATGGCTGTGCTGCAGGCCTTCCGCCGTATCTCACATTCATTACTGTTAGCGACCGCGGCGGATGGAAACAGTGGAACGTACCGCTGTGACATCAGGGATATCATAATATCATTGGCGGTCACTCCGCGTGTCTGGCGGCGGGTTGATGTGTTTCCGCTATGTTACCGACCGTCGCGGTTGAATTTTCACTTTCTCTGCCCTCTACGGGCGGTTTTTCGATGCCTCCTACCTCCGCGGTCGGAATATTTTGGCGGTTGATCCTCATAGGGTCGGCGGTGTTTCCGCAGTACCTGCAGACGGTGATTTTCCGCTACCATGGCGGTCGGATTTTTTTCCGTCCGCCATCGTAATGACCCCCATAGTTTGGTCTTTCACAACAAATTACCTTAAACTTCGGAATTTCTCCTTCAAACTTCTCAGTACTACTATCTTCCACGTCTTCTTCAACATCTACACCTATAAAACTCTCCCTTTCTCTACACTCTTGTTCAGGACCAAAGTAACGAAACTCTATTTCATCACAATTTTTTTTTACATCTGATACTGACCCATGCAAAAGAGCACTGTTTAAGTCACTTAAAATTATTGCAGGATTTTTTACATAGTACAATCTTCTTACTAACTTCCGCATTTGAGAGTGGTGTACTGCTAACATTCTAAAATGATGAAAAACACTTTTACACACTTTTCTAGAAAGACAAGCCAGAGAGTGACCTTGCAAACCAGTATTTTTTCTCACTTTGCAAGGATCTAGTCCTTGCAGCATCTTAATCTTTTGTTTAACACTTTTTTTACTATGCGCTCGTAAGAAATTTCGTAAAATATCAATAGACTCCTGTCGTATACTACAAATACTACTACAATCCCAAGTATACACTGGGGCTTTAGTACGTCTCCCTAGAACTTCATCAGCTATCACTTCTACATTTCTAGGTACCATATTTTCTTTTTCAATTGCACAACCGTTCTTCACTTCATAAGCACGACCATTGGTATCAACTGCGTGAACTAATGTATTGCTATGAAAATAGCTTTCCTCATTAAAAAAAGGCTCTGAACTTGAAGTGTGCTTCCATTCACCCAAAAAATATCACTAAAATTAGTTCTGTTAATTAGTCTCTTCTTTTTACTTTTGTCCTTCATAAAATGCATTGGTTTATCTAATGATCGCATTCTGTTTAAAACTAAAATGAACCATTTTCTTTTTAATTCAAAAGCCTTTTCAACAATAGTTTCAATCTGTTTTTCTTTTTATAAAATGCTGATCTTCTTTTATATTTCTTGCCATCTTTTAATAAATTTTGTACTACACTACTTTGAAACATACGTTTACTTATTTCACAAAATTGATTCATCCATCTTTTAACATAGATTGTTTTTTCAGAACGTGATTTGCCATTAATTTGTCCTTTTTTCATTTCATTCGTCTTTGTTCTAGAAGTATTCTTTCTATTTTCTACATTGTCAAAACCCTTTCTAGTCCTTGAAAGTCTTTTAATAAATTCTTTTGTTCTATTACCGCAAGACTTTTTCTTTTTTCCCACATGTTGTAGTTCATCTAATTCTTCCTGTTGTCTTTTCTTTAAATAGTATTGTTTCTTTTCTTGTTTTCTCTTTTCTGTTTTTTTTGTCATGGTAAGTCTTTCTTAATGATGATGAAGAATATCGGAAAAAAAAAAGTAAAATAAATTTAATATTATTAATATAACTATATGGAAATATACTATTCTATTACTAAAGAAACACGTTCTACATAAAAACCAATGAAATGCTTTCTTTTGAAATCACATGGGGTTTGCTGCACTACATGGGTACTACCTGGGTAATTGGAGGAGTGAATGAGTAGTGTTTAGGAAGTTAGAGGACAGCATGGGTAGTGCACAGGGGTTTGTAGCACTGCATGTGTTAGTGCCTGGGTCATTGCATGAGTACATGGGTAGTGACTGGATGATTAGAGTACTGCAAGGAGAGTGCATGGCGAATTTATAAGTGCTTGGGTTTTGGCAGAGTGATTGGATTAGAACATGGTACTGGCTGGGTCATTGGAAGAGTGCACGGGGAGTGACAGGGGGATTGCTGGACTGCATGGGTACTACCTGGGTAATTGAAGGAGCGAATGAGTAGTGTGTAGGTGGTTAGAGGACTGCATGGGTAGTGCTCAGGGGATTGTAGCAGTGCATTTGTTAGTGCCTGGGTCATTGCATGAGTACATGGGTACTGACTGGATGATTAGAGTACTGCAAGGAGAGTGCAGGGTGAATTTATAAGTGCTTGGGTTTTGGCAGAGTGATTGGATAAGTACATGGTGCTGGATGGGTGATTGGAGGAGTGCATGGGTAGTGACAGGGGGATTGCTGGACTGCATGGAAACTACCTGGGTAATTCAAGGTGTGAATGAGCAGTGTCTAGGCGGTAAGAGGATTGTATGGGAAGTGCACAGGTAATTGTAACAGTGCAGGGTTAGTGCCTGTGTCATTGCATGAGTACATGGGTACTGACTGGATGATTAGAGTACTGCAAGGAGAGTGCATGGTGAATTTATAACTGCTTGGGTATTGGCGCAGTGATTGGATAAGTACCTAGTACTGGCTGGGTGATTGGAGGAGTGCATGGGGAGTGACAGGGTGATTGCTGGACCGCAGGGGGACTACCTGGGTAATAGAAGGTGCAAACGAGTAGTGTGTAGGTGGTTATAGGACTGCATGGGAAGTGCACAGGGGATTGTAGCAGTGCATGTGTTAGTGCCTGGGCCATTGCATGAGTACATGGGTAGTGACTGGATGATTAGAGTACTGCAAGGAGAGTGCATGGTGAATTTATAAGTGCTTGGGTTTTGGCGGAGAGATTGGATAAGTACATGGTGCTGGCTGGGTGATTGGAGGAGTGCATGGTTAGTGACAGGGTGATTGCTGGACTGCATGGGTACTACCTGAGTAAATGAAGGTGCGAATGAGCAGTGTCTAGGTGGTTAGAGGACTGCATGAGGAGTGCACAGGTGATTGTAGCACTGCATGTGTTAGTGCCTGGGTCATTGCATGAGTACGTGGGTAGTGACTGGATGATGAGAGTACTGCAAGGAGAGTGCATGGCGAATTTATAAGTGCTTGGGTATTAGCGGAGTGATTGGATAAGAACATGGTGCTGGCTGGGTGATTACAGCAGTGCATGGGTAGTGACAGGGTGATTGTTGGACTGCATGGGTTCTACCTGGGTAATTGGAGGAATTAATGAGTAGAGTGTAGGTGGTTAGAGGACTGCATGGGAAGTGCATAGGGGATTGTAGCAGTGCATGTGTTAGTGCCTGGATCATTGCATGAGTACATGGGTACTGACTGGATGATTAGAGTACTGCAAGGAGAGTGCATGGTGAATTTATAAGTGCTTGCATTTTGGCGGAGTGATTGGATAAGTACATGGTCCTGGCTGGGTGTTTGGAGCAGTGCATGGGTAGTGACAGGGTGATTGCTGGACTGCATGGGTACTACCTGGGTAATTGAAGGTGTGAATGAGCAGTGTCTAGGGGGTTAGAGGATTGTATGGGAAGTGCACAGGTGATTGTAACAGTGCATGTGTTAGTGCCTGGGCCATTGCATGAGTACATGTGTAGTGACTGGATGATTGTAGTACTGCAAGGAGAGTGCATGGCGAATTTATAAGTGCTTGGGTTTTGTCGGAGTGATTGGATAAGTACATGGTGCTGGCTGGGTGATTGGAGGAGTGCATGGGTAGTGACAGGGTGATTTCTGCACTGCATGGGCACTACCTGAGTAAATGAAGGTGTGAATGAGCAGTGTTTAGGTGGTTAGAGGACTGCATGAGTAGTGCACAGGTGATTGTAGCACTGCATGTGTTAGTGCCTGGGTCATTTCATGAGTACATGGGTAGTGACTGGATGATTAGAGTACTGCAAGGAGAGTGCATGGCGAATTTATAAGTGCTTGGGTATTGGCGGAGTGATTGGATAAGAACATGGTGCTGGCTGGGTGATTACAGCAGTGCATGGATAGTGACAGGTTGATTGTTGGACTGCATGGGTTCTACCTGGGTAATTGGAGGAATGAATGAGTAGTGTGTAGGTGGTTAGAGGACTCCATGGGTAGTGGACAGGGGATTGTAGCAGAGCATGAGTTAGTGCCTGGGTCATTGCATGAGTACAGGGGTACTGACTGGATGATTAGAGTACTGCAAGGAGAGTGCATGGCGAATTTAAAAGTGCTTGGGTTTTGGCAGAGTGATTGGATTAGTACATGGTACTGGCTGGGTGATTGGAGGAGTGCATGGGTAGTGACAGGGTGATTGCTGGACTGCATGGGTACTACATGGGTAATTAAAGGTGTGAATGAATAGTGTCTAGGTGGTTAGAGGACTGTATGGGTAGTGGACAGGGGATTGTAGCAGAGCATGAGTTAGTGCCTGGGTCATTGCATGAGTACATGGGTACTGACTGGATGATTAGAGTACTGCAAGGAGAGTGCATGGCAAATTTATAAGTGCTTGGGTGTTGGCAGAGTGATTGGATTAGTACATGGTACTGGCTGGGTGAATGGAGGAGTGCATGGTTAGTGACAGGGTGATTGCTGGACTGCATGGGCACTACCTGAGTAAATGAAGGTGTGAATGAGCAGTGTTTAGGTGGTTAGAGGACTGCATGAGTAGTGCACAGGTGATTGTAGCACTGCATGTGTTAGTGCCTGGGTCATTTCATGAGTACATGGGTAGTGACTGGATGATTAGAGTACTGCAAGGAGAGTGCATGGTGAATTTATAAGTGCTTGGGTATTGGCGGAGTGATTGGATAAGAACATGGTGCTGGCTGGGTGATTACAGCAGTGCATGGATAGTGACAGGTTGATTGTTGGACTGCATGGGTTCTACCTGGGTAATTGGAGGAATGAATGAGTAGTGTGTAGGTGGTTAGAGGACTGCATGGGTAGTGGACAGGGGATTGTAGCAGAGCATGAGTTAGTGCCTGGGTCATTGCATGAGTACATGGGTACTGACTGGATGATTAGAGTACTGCAAGGAGAGTGCAAAGTGAATTTATAAGTGCTTGGGTTTTGGCGGAGTGATTGGGTAAGTACATGGTCCTGGCTGGGTGTTTGGAGCAGTGCATGGATAATGACAGGGTGATTGCTGGACTGCATGGGTACTATCTGGGTAATTGAAGGTGTGAATGAGCAGTGTCTAGGCGGTTAGAGGATTGTATGGGAAGTGCACAGGTGATTGTAGCAGTGCATGTGTTAGTGCCTGGGTCATTGCATGAGTACATGGGTAGTGACTGGATGAATAGAGAACTGCAAGGAGAGTGTATGGCGAATTTATAAGTGCTTGGGTTTTGGTGGAGTGATTGGATAAGTACATGGTGCTGGCTGGGTGATTGGAGGAGTGCATGGGTATTGACAGGGTGATTGCTGGACTGCATGGGTACTACCTGAGTAAATGAAGGTGCGAATGAGCAGTGTCTAGGTGGTTAGAGGACTGCATGAGTAGTGCACAGGTGATTGTAGCACTGCATGTGTTAGTGCCTGGGTCATTGCATGAGTACATGGGTAGTGACTGGATGATTAGAGTATTACAAGGAGAGTGCATGGCGAATTTATAAGTGCTTGGGTATTGGCGGAGTGATTGGATAAGAACATGGTGCTGGCTGGGTGATTACAGGAGTGCATGGGTAGTGACAGGGTGATTGTTGGACTGCATGGGTTCTACCTGGGTAATTGGAGGAATTAATGAGTATTGTGTAGGTGGTTAGAGGACTCCATGGGTAGTGGACAGGGGATTGTAGCAGAGCATGAGTTAGTGCCTGGGTCATTGCATGAGTACAGGGGTACTGACTGGATGATTAGAGTACTGCAAGGAGAGTGCATGGCGAATTTAAAAGTGCTTGGGTTTTGGCAGAGTGATTGGATTAGTACATGGTACTGGCTGGGTGATTGGAGGAGTGCATGGGTAGTGACAGGGTGATTGCTGGACTGCAAGGGTACTACATGGGTAATTAAAGGTGTGAATGAATAGTGTCTAGGTGGTTAGAGGACTGTATGGGTAGTGGACAGGGGATTGTAGCAGAGCATGAGTTAGTGCCTGGGTCATTGCATGAGTACATGGGTACTGACTGGATGATTAGAGTACTGCAAGGAGAGTGCATGGCAAATTTATAAGTGCTTGGGTTTTGGCAGATTGATTGGATTAGTACATGGTACTGGCTGGGTGAATGGAGGAGTGCATGGTTAGTGACAGGGTGATTGCTGGACTGCATGGGCACTACCTCAGTAAATGAAGGTGTGAATGAGCAGTGTTTAGGTGGTTAGAGGACTGCATGAGTAGTGCACAGGTGATTGTAGCACTGCATGTGTTAGTGCCTGGGTCATTTCATGAGTACATGGGTAGTGACTGGATGATTAGAGTACTGCAAGGAGAGTGCATGGCGAATTTATAAGTGCTTGGGTATTGGCGGAGTGATTGGATAAGAACATGGTGCTGGCTGGGTGATTACAGTAGTGCATGGATAGTGACAGGTTGATTGTTGGACTGCATGGGCTTTACCTGGGTAATTGGAGGAATGAATGAGTAGTGTGTAGGTGGTTAGAGGACTGCATGGGTAGTGGACAGGGGATTGTAGCAGAGCATGAGTTAGTGCCTGGGTCATTGCATGAGTACATGGGTACTGACTGGATGATTAGAGTACTGCAAGGAGAGTGCATAGTGAATTTATAAGTGCTTGGGTTTTGGCGGAGTGATTGGATAAGTACATGGTCCTGGCTGGGTGTTTGGAGCAGTGCATGGATAATGACAGGGTGATTGCTGGACTGCATGGGTACTATCTGGGTAATTGAAGGTGTGAATGAGCAGTGTCTAGGCGGTTAGAGGATTGTATGGGAAGTGCACAGGTGATTGTAGCAGTGCATGTGTTAGTGCCTGGGTCATTGCATGAGTACATGGGTAGTGACTGGATGAATAGAGAACTGCAAGGAGAGTGTATGGCGAATTTATAAGTGCTTGGGTTTTGGCGGAGTGATTGGATAAGTACATGTTGCTGGCTGGGTGATTGGAGGAGTGCATGGGTACTGACAGGGTGATTGCTGGACTGCATGGGTAGTCCACAGGTGATTGTAGAAGTGCATGGTTACTGCCTGGGTCATTGCATGAGTACATGGGTACTGACTGGATGATTAGAGTACTGCAAGGAGAGTGCATGACAAATTTATAAGTGCTTGGGTATTGGCGGAGTGATTGGATAAGTACATGGTGCTGGCTGGGTCATTGGAAGAGTGCACAGGGAGTGACAGGGGTATTGCTGGACTGCATGGAAACTACCTGGGTAATTGAAGGTGTTAATGAGCAGTGTCTAGGCGGTAAGAGGATTTTATGGGAAGTGCACAGGTGATTGTAGCAGTGCATGTGTTAGTGCCTGGGTCATTGCATGAGTACATGGGTACTGACTGGATGATTAGAGTATTGCAAGGAGAGTGCATGGCGAATTTATAAGTGCTTGGGTTTTGGCTGAGTGATTGGATAAGTACATGGTGCTGGCTGGGTGATTGGAGGAGTGCACGGGTAGTGACAGGGTGATTGCTGGACTGCATGGGTACTACCTGAGTACATGAAGGTGCGAATGAGCAGTGTCTAGGTGGTTAGAGGACTGCATGGGTCGTGCACAGGTGATTGTAGCACTGCATGTGTTAGTGCCTGGGTCATTGCATGAGTACATGGGTAGTGACTGGATGATTAGAGTACTGCAAGGAGAGTGCATGGCGAATTTATAAGTGCTTGGGTATTGGCGGAGTGATTGGATAACAACATGGTGCTGGCTGGGTGATTACAGCAGTGCATGGGTAGTGACAGGGTGATTGTTGGACTGCATGGGTTCTACCTGGGTAATTGAAGAGCAAATGAGTAGTGTGTAGGTGGTTAGAGGTCTGCATGGGTAGTGCACAGGGGATTGTAGCAGTGCATGTGTTAGTGCCTAGGTCATTCAATGAGTACATGGGTACTGACTGCATGATTAGAGTACTACAAGGAGAGTGCATGGTGAATTTATAAGTGCTTGGGAATTGGCAGAGTGATTGGATAAGTACATAGTACTGGCTGGGTGATTGGAGGAGTGCATGGGTAGTGACAGGGTGATTGCTGGACTGCATGGGTACTACCTGGGTAATTGAAGGAGTGAATCAGTAGTGTATAGGTGTTTAGAGGACTGCATGGGTAGTGCACAGGTGATTGTAGCACTGCATGTGTTAGTGCCTGGGTCATTGCATGAGTACATGGGTAGTGACTGGATGATTAGAGTACTGCAAGGAGAGTGCATGGCAAATTTATAAGTGCTTGGGTATTGGCAGAGTGATTGGATAAGAACATGGTGCTGGCTGGGTGATTACAGCAGTGCATGGGTAGTGAGAGGGTGATTGTTGGACTGCATGGGTTCTACCTGGGTAATTGGAGGAATGAATGAGTAGTGTAGAGGTGGTTAGAGGACTGCATGGGTAGTGGTCAGGGGATTGTAGCAGAGCATGAGTTAGTGCCTGGGTCATTGCATGAGTACATGGGTACTGACTGGATGATTAGAGTACTGCAAGGAGAGTGCATGGCAAATTTATAAGTGCTTGGGTATTGGCGGAGTGATTGGATAAGAACATGGCGCTGGCTGGGTGATTACAGCAGTGCATGGGTAGTGACATGGTGATTGTTGGACTGCATGGGTTCTACCTGGGTAACTGGAGGAATGAATGAGTAGTGTGTAGGTGGTTATAGGACTGCATGGGTAGTGCACAGTGTATTGTAGCAGTGCATGTGTTAGAGCCTAGGTCATTCAATGAGTACATGGGTACTAACTGGATGATTAGAGTACTACAAGGAGAGTGCATGGTGAATTTATAAGTGCTTGGGAATTGGCAGAGTGATTGGATAAGTACATAGTACTGGCTAGGTGATTGGAGGAGTGCATGGGTAGTGACAGGGTGATTGGTGGACTGCATGGGTACTACCTGGGTAATTGAAGGAGTGAATCAGTTCTGTGTAGGTGGTTAGAGGACTGCATGGGTAGTGCACAGGGGATTGTAGCACTGCATGTGTTAGTGCCTGGATCATTGCATGAGTACATGGGTACTGACTGAATGATTAGAGTACTGCAAGGAGAGTGCATGGTGAATTTATAAGTGCTTGGTTTATTGCATGAGTACATGGGTAGTGCTTGGCTGATTGGGAGAGTGCATGGGTAGTGCCTGGGTGATTTCATAAGTGTTTGGGTAGTGGCGGAGTGAGTGCTTGGATACTAACTGGGTGATTGCAGAATATGGAATCAGTCAATCATTACTCATGTAGTTTTAAAATCACCTAGTCACTACCTTTGCAGTCCTGTAATCGGTCAGGCACCTCTCAATAGTTCACTAAGCATACATACAACTGTATAAATACAATCTGAACACATCGATGAGTCATTACATATTATCTAGTTAAGTAGATAAGTACAACATGCCTGCAAGGGTAATATGTGGTGGTTTACTTTTGTGCTACATCTTGACCATTCTATCTACAAATGTGCGACATCATTAAACTATACCTCTCAACAGACTTAAGAAAGAAGGTTAATTAACAACACCTTTTATGAGCATTTTTAAAACCACACTTTTATTCTACATCTTCACCTTTGTATCTAAAATTATGTGGCATCATTCAACTATACCTTTGTTCAGACTACAAAAAGATGCCTAATTAACAGCACCTTGATTCACCATTCTATCTTAAAATATGTGGCATCATTTAACTTTACCTTTGTATAAACTAATAAAAGAAACCTAATTATTAACACCTTATATGATCATCTTTCAAACAGCACAGTTGTGCTGCATCTTTACCAAACTATCTATAATTATGCAGTATCATTCAACTATACCTTTGTAGAGACAACAAAAAATGAAGCCTAATAAACTACACCTTATATGAACATCTTTCAAACTACACATTTGTACTGCATCTTCAACCAACTATCTAAAAATATGCGGCATCATTCAACTATACCTTTGTACAGACAAAAAAAACAAGCTTAATTAATAACATCAGTAATCATCTTAAAAAATACACATATTACTGTACAGACTCTTTTTTAAACAACAATTAAGTACAATGAAACAAACTCCAATATACATCTCTACATTTAATAATATATTTCAAACAACACAGTTTTAGAATAATGTCAATTTTTTTAAAAATAAACCTCACAAATTTATAACTCACCTTGCAAATAAATGTGTTGAATGAAAAATCTCACAAACTCTGACAGGATTTTCTTTTACACACAATCAATATAATGCACCAGACTCAGCAAGGTAAAACCAGTAATGGCAAGGTTTCCCTCTCTTTCTCCATACAAATAGACATAAGCAACAAATAACATTGCTTCCCAGATTTTTTCAAATTGTAAAACACATTTCCATTGGTTACAAATAATAACCCTTAGCAACTGACTTCTTCCCCCATTCTGCTTAATGCCAATTTCCATAGTAACAGTTCATGGAACATTCAACTTAACTGACAGGTCACAAGTTCACCATATTTTCAAGTTCACCACACAATGTTGCAAATGCAAACAGCAGGTGTGGTTGGCTTTGCAAAACATGACCTTATCCTTTCTACTGTACCTTTCAAACATTTTTTACTAACCAATAAGAAACATGCTTTTTAAACAAAGTAAAATGCACCCTATTTTTGAATGTACAATGTTCTTAAACAGACAATCAATTCTCTACTTTCTTAAAAACAGCATAATCTCCACCATTTTAGATACCTCTCATTCTACCAACTGACTACCTCAGCTACAGACATCTTTTGATTACTTACAGACAGCCCTTCAAGATGCTTTCTGTGTGGATTGTTGGGCACAGCTATGTTTTCTGGTGCAAAAGGTATGCTGAACGCAGAGGTATTGACAAAGACCTAGCTTTGCAAAATGTAGACATTAAATGGATTGGACAGAGAGGATTAAAGTGGCATCAATTAATGCCTTTGGTTACAACCTTTTGCACCTCCAACCCCTGACCTCATGATTGTGCACTGTGGTGGCAATGACCTAGGCACATTGACTGGGGTAGGTCTGGAAATGCTAATGAAGGACACCTTTGCAGAATTGATGTTGCTTTTCCCCCAAACTGTCTTTGTATACTCTAACATATGCCAAAGACAGAAATGGAAGTGGTCCAATCAATTTTGTCCTCAGATTGAGAAAGCTAGAAAAAATGTCAATAAAGCTGTTTCTGCTTACCTCAGAGACCATAGGATGGGCTCCATCTATAACAACAATCTACGTTTTCATATGGATGGCATCTACAGAAGTAATGGAGTACACTTCACTGAACAAGGCAACAGAGTGTTTCTCAACAACCTGAAGCTCTGCATCCGCACTTACATGTAGCTACAACAATCTCCCAATGAAAACAAGTGCTCTTTTTAGAGCCACCCAATAACCCAACATATAACCTAGGTTTATATAAAAAAAAATCTTAATTATTTTTGCTTGGAGTTGCGCACTCAGCGGGACTGAAGGAGCCGCGCACCCATTGCGTTCACACCAGGGGGGCCAAGCTGGGAGCCGCGCACCCATCGCGTTCACACTAGGGGCCACGCTGGGAGCCGTGCACCCATTGCGTTCACACTAGGGGGCCGCGCTAGGGTCGCAACTCCAAACTTTGGCAAAAAAAAACCCGTCCACTTCCATTAATTTATATTCGCCCCGGGGACCCCATCCCCCGAGGCATGCCCAAATCTATTTTATTTTTTTTTTAAAAGGGAGGGGGACCGCGCAACCCCAGTCCCGGGCCATTTTTGGCCCCAGGGACCCCATCCCCTGGGTCATGGCCTCACAGTTGGAGACCGTGGGGGGAGCCCCAATGCCCCCACGGTCCCACCGGCTCCCCGCCTCCTGCGGGAGCCGGCATTGCTTTTGAGCAAGGGGAGCTGCTGACATGCAGCTCCCCTTGCCCAAAAGCAACCCTGCTTTGCTTCATAGAAGAGAGAGCAGGTTTTCCTGCTCTCGCTTCAATCAAGCAAAGCAGCGTTTGCTATGACAGGGCGGAAGCCGTGCTCCCGCCCTGTCATAGCAAACAGCAATGTCCCGGGGGTGGGCACCCTGGGACATTGCAGGAGCCGGTCCCCAGGGCCACTATGGGCTCCTGGAGGGGGGCCGCGCAGCACCCCTTCCTACATTTCTAAAGCCCTGGGGAGGTGGTGGTCCCCGGGGCTTGGGGTCCATAACGGACCCCCGAATTTCAATTTTTAGTACCCCGGGGAGGTGGTGGTCCCCGGGGCTTGGGGGAGCCCCTGAGCCCCCCACCCCTTATTTAATAACCCCGCACTCTGTTTTTTTAAAAAAAATTCTCACCCGAAGTCGCGCACCCTGCGCGACTTCTATTTAAAAAAAAAATTGGGGCCTTCTTAAGTCTTTTAAACACCGAGGGGTATATTCTCAAGGACATATCGCCGAGTTAACAGCACTTTATCGCAACCAAAATGGTGATAAATTTAACGCACCATTCACAAGCTGGAGCAAACAGCCCATATCACCAGTTTACCAGCGATAGCAGCCTCAAAAAGCATCGTCACGGATGACTCCGGCAAATATTGCTAATGAGATGTAGAGTAGGCGTTCCCGTGCAAAAAGCAGCGAACACATCACTTCGCAAGTGTCTCATCCACCAGCAAGATCGTCGAAGAGAGTACAAAACAGGCGAGAAGGTGCGTTAGTAGCAGAAAGTTTACACCTGCTCTGAGCTGGTGTAAAGTCGGACTACAACCTGCAATATGAAAGGGAGCCCAGCCCAGAGCCACACGTGAATGACAACAAATGCAATGGAGCCAACGATCATGCAGCTCGGACACCCAACACTGCTCCGACACCCCCTGCCACCAGCCCCTTGTCCGCCATCCCCCCTCACCTCCCCCCCACACAAACAAATGTGACAGCAACCATAGGAAATCTGGAACGTAACAAATTGGCTGATGTCGCACAATTATAGTAAAGAAGATGCATGTGAGGTTGGACAAATAAGAATCTCAGTCATCTATGGATTTACATATAAAACATTTTATTTAAACAAAACAACAAAATAAAAGTAGGTACAGGTATGGCGTTTCATCCCTCGACAATTTGTGAATCACAGCCTGCAAGACAAAAAGAAAGATAAGATTGTGCGTCATGCGTCCAAGAAAGGAGAGAGAGAGAGAGAAAGAGAGAAAGAGAGAAAGAGTGAGAGAGAGGAAGAGAGAGAGAGAGAAAGAAAGAGTGAGACAGAGAGGAAGACAGAGAAAGAGAGAAAGAGTGAGAGAGAGAGAAAGAGAGAAAGAGTGAGATACAAGGAAGAGAGAGAGAAAGAGAGAAATAGTGTGAGAGAGAGGTAGAGAGAGAGAGAAAGAGTGAGAGAGAGAGGAAGAGAGAGAGAAAGAAAGAATGAGAGAGAGAGGAAGAGACATAGAAAGAGAGAAAGAGTGTGAGAGAGAGAAAGGAAGAGATAGAGAGTGAGAGAGAGAGAAAGAGTGTGAGTGACAGAAAGGAAGAGATGGAGAGGGAGAGTGAGTGTGGACACTGTGGAGAAAATCCTCACAGCTCACCTTTCTGCCACCGGTGTGTCTCCAACCACGTGCTGGGACATAGTGCAGTCTTCAAGTTTAGTCATCTGAAACATAGTATAGAATCAGTAATGGCAGAGTACATACAACTGCACACGCCTAATTCTCTGTTTCGCCCCTGCGCACCCAGGCTGCTGCACCCCATCGACTCCCGCTGCCCAGAGGTGTCTGCCCGCCTCTGCGCACCCAGGCTGCTGTACCTCATCCACTCCCACTGCCCAGAGGTGTCTGCCCGCTGCTGTGCACCCAGGCTGGTGCACCCCATCCAGTCACACTGCCCGGAGGTGACTGCCCGTTCTTGCGCACCCAGACTGCTGCATCCCATCCACTCCCACTGCCTAGAGGTGTCTGCCCGCTCCTGTGCACCCAGGCTGCTGCACCCCATCCACTCCCACTGCTCGGAGGTGTCTGCCCGCCCTTGTGCACACAGGGTGCTGCACACTATCCACTCCCACCGCCCAGAGGTGACTGCTCGCTGCTGCGGAAACAAGCCTCTCTGCTCACCTTCCGCCACCGGCGTGTGTCTAAGAGGGTCCACCACGTGCCGAAGCAACCTCAGGCGTTGCGTACACGCGGTCAAGCCGAGCTCACAATTCAAAGTGGGTGTTGATTGCAGGATGGCCACGCATCATCGCAGGCTGCACACAAGCTCAGCTCTGGTGGCACTAACTCAGTGGAACTGAAGTCATCGCCTCGTGGCGGGAGGTCCGTGTCGGGGGGGTTGTCAATCTGTGAATCACAGCCTGCTAGACAAAAAGCAAGATAAGATTGTGCGTCATGCGTCCATCAAAGGAGAGAGAGAGAGAAAGAGTGAGAGAGAGGAAGAGAGAGAGAAAGAAAGAAAGAGTGAGAGGTAGACAGAGAGAAAGAGAGAAAGAGTGAGAGAGAGAGGAAGAAAGAGAGAAACAGTGAGAGAGAGGAAGAGAGAGAGAAAGAGAGAAACAGTGTGAGAAAGAGGAAGAGAGAAATAGAGGAAGAGTGAAAGAGAGAGAGAGGTAGAGAGAGAGAAGGAAAAAAACAGTGTGAGAGAGAGGAAGAGATAGCGTGAGAGAGAGAGGAAGAGAGAGAGAAAGAGTGTGAGGGAGAGAAAGGAAGAAGATGGAGAGGGACAGTGAGTGCCCACACTGTGGACAAAACCCTCACAGCTCACCTTTCCGTCACCGGTGTGTCTCCAACCACATGCCGGGACATAGTGGAGCCCTCAAGCTTACTCATCTGAAAAGTAGTATGGAATCAGTAATGGCAGAGTACATACAACTGCACAAGCCTAATTCTCTGTCCCGCCTTTGTGCATCCAGACTGCTGCACCCCATCCACTTCCACTGCCCAGAGGTGTCTGCTCGCCGCTGCTGCACCCCATCCACTTCCACTGCCCAGAGGTGTCTGCCCGCTGCTGCGCACACAGGCTGCTGCACCCCATCCACTCCCACTGCCTGGAGGTGACTGTCTGCCGCTGCGCACCCAGGCTGCTGCACCCCATCCACTCCCACTGCCCAGAGGTGACTGCCCGCCGCTGCGCTAACAAGCCTCTCTGCTCACCTTTCGCAACCTGCGTGTAGAAAAGAGGGCCTACCACGTGCCGCTGCAAGCCCCAAGCCCGGGGCCCGCGGACACAGCACCCTGCATATCATGCAGCCCCGCTCCACAGGCCACCAGGTCTCACATTTGGTGCTGGGTCTTGATTTCGTCATGGCAGAGGACCTACCAGTGCACCAGGCTTTTCATCGCAGGCTGCACACCTGCTCAGCCCTTGCGGTGCCACTAACTCTGTGACCAGCGAGGCGACGCCACGTGGCGGTAGGCCTGCGGTGTCTGATGGCTCAGGCCTACACTGCGGTCCAGCAGGGCACACAAAACCTGAGCTGTCCAGACTGCCCGGACGGGCCATCACTGCAGGCTGCACACCCGCTCAGCAGTTACGGTACCCGTACCTCAGTGGACCGAAAGTCACCATCCCATGCCGGTGTGCCTGTGCCGGCTGCAGTGCATCCGGTGCGAGCAACTCTGAAATGGCATCGAGCACGTGCGCCCGGTCTTTTTTATTGGCAGGGTCACGTGTCCTGTGACACCTGTGTTGGATAGGTGTGGTGTGGGTGTATACTAGCTGTGAGGGAGTGGCTGTGGCATACTGACAACTAGGGTGTGACCAGCAGATCACTGCAATGAAAATCTGGGCCATGTAGCGTTGTTGTCCTTCGTTGTAAGCGTAAGTGGAGTGGGCTGGCCTGGCGTATGCCAGTCCTGCGTGAGGCTGTGAAGAATGACTCCGGAGCTCTGGGCGTGGCTCCGTCCTGGGCTGTATGAGGAATCAACTGATGCGGGTGTCCCTGTTGTAGTGCTGATGTCACCCGGGTCGCAAGCGCCAATGTGTCACTCTGTGAGCCAAGTCCCACAACACGGCCAACATGGAAGGTACGGGGAATCACTGACCCTACATTCATCCATAGTTCCACACATGAAAGATGGTGGACATGACACATCTGTGTGGATATTAATGTTTATTGCACATTCAGTGGAGTGTTGCAGCTGTAGCAATACAGAGTCATGCAAAGTTCAAGTTTCAGTTTTTGGCACATGGAGGGCAGCCAATTAGAGCCAAGCTTGTGTTCGGGGTTAGGCTGCGCCAACATATGTACTTATACAATTACTCCGCCAATCCCCAAGCACTTATAAATTCACTATACACTCTCCTTGCAGTACTCTAATGATCCAGTCTCTACGTATGTACTTCTACAATGACCGAGAGAAAGTTACATAACCAAAGTTTTCCCCACTGCCAGAGGTAACATGGTTGCATACGCTGTCCACAGCACAATGTAATGTGGTAGGGCCCAGGGGCGGCATCTTGCATACATAATGAACACACGGACACAGATAGATAGTGGAACTGGGTACGGGCATGTGCGCTCGACTCATTTTTATTACCAGGGTCACATGTCCAGTGACGTCTGTGCTGGATGTGTGTGGGGTGAGTATAAGCCAGCCCTCCGAGAATGGTTGGTGCTGTCAACAAGTACAACAGTAATCATTGGATCAGACACACAGATTCAATCATAAAGGGTCAATGATTTGTGCTGCACTAAGGTAGGGGCAACAGATGTGAAATAATACACACAAGATTGTATCGTAAAGGGTCCATGACTTGTGATACACTGAGGTAGGGGCAGCAGATGTGAAATTATACACAAAACATTGTATCATAAAGGGTCCATGAGTTGTGCTGCACTGAGATAGGAGCATCAGAAGCATTCAGCGTGTGCGCAGCCAGCGATGATGCGTGGTGCGGGCGAGCCGCACTGGGAGCAATGTCTGTTGGCTACTGGACTGAGTCATCTGCAATCGTGACTCAATGTGAATTGTGAGCCCTGCTATCCACAGTGTAGATCGAAGGCAGTAGTCAGCACAGACATCGAAGAATGCTTTTAGTCACTTCCTGTTTACAAAATTCGAGGACATAGAGTACAATTCTCTCTGCAATAAATAAATCATGTCTCAATTTAAATTGTGAGCTCTGCTAACCGAAATGTAGGTATATGGAACAAAAGATGAAACATTTATGGAATACACTGTCGAAATATGTAGGTTTCAGGGATGTTATAGTTAGTTGCCTACTGGACTCTGAAATTAATGAATGAAGACTGAATTTGAATTGTGAGCCCTGCTGAGCACAGTATAGGCCGGAGGCAGCGGTCAGGAAGGGCCTACAGCCACGTGGCGTTGACTTGAGCTGCATACAGTTAGTGGTAGGTGTGGCGCTCAGCGTGTGCGCGGCCAGCGATGATGCAATGTCTCTTGCCTACTGGACTGCGTCATCTGCAATCGCGACTCGATCTGAATTGTGAGCCCTGCTGACTGCAGTGTAGGCCGGAGGCAGTGGTCAGGAAGAGCCCAGAGCCACATGGCGTTGACTTGAGCTGCATAGAGTTAGTGGTAGGTGTGGCGCTCAGCTTGTGCGCAGCCAGCGATCATGCAATGTCTGTTGCCTACTGGACTGTGTCATCTGCAATCCCGAATCGATCTGAATTGTGAGCCCTGCTGACCGCAGTGTAGGCTGGAGGCAGTGGTCAGGAAGACTCCACAGCCACGTGGCGTTGACTTGAGCTGCATAGAGTTAGTGGTAGGTGTGGCGCTCAGCATGTGCGCAGCCAGCGATGATGCAATGTCTCTTGCCTACTGGACTGCGTCATCTGCAATCGCGACTTGATCTGAATTGTGAGCCCTGCTGACCGCAGTATAGATCGAAGGCAGTAGTCAGCACAGACATCAAGGAATGCATTTTGTCACTTCCTCTTGTCAAAATTCGAGGACATAGAGTATAATTCTGTCTGCAATTAATAAATCAAGACTGAATTCAAATTGTGAGCTCTGCTGTCCGCAGTGTAGACAGCCATTCAGTGTTCCTTTGGACTTGCAAGATGAATTTAGTCATTGTACTAAAGCTATAACTGATATAAAACAAGTTCTTGAAGCAAGGATACTAAAAGGATATTATGTAGGTTTTAGGGACGTAATACTTAGTTGCCTACTGGACTCTGCAATTAATGAATCAAGAGTCAATTTTAAATGTGAGCCCTGATGACCGCAGTGTAGGCCGGAGGCAGCGGTCAGCAAGGGCCAACAGCCATGTTGCTTTGAGTTGAGCTGTACAGTTAGTGTCACCTGAAGCATCCAGCGTGTGTGGAGCCTGCGATGATGCGTGGTCCGGGCGGGCCGCACTGGTAGCAATGTCTTTTGCCTAATGAATTCTGTCTTAATAAGTCCACGTGGCATTGACTTGTGGTGCACTGAGTTAGTGGCACCTGAAGCACTCAGTGTGTGCACAGTCTGCGATGATGCGTGGTCCGGGCAGGCCGCACTGGGAACAATGTCCCTTGCCTACTGGACTGCGTCATCTGCAATCGCGACTCGATCTGAATTGTGAGCCCTGCTGTCCGCAGTGTAGATCGAAGGCAGTAGTCTGTACAGACATAAGTCTGTGGTGCTCTGCTGCTGGGTTCGCAGGGGGCCTGTGTCGAGGAGGCCGGTGGTCACGGCGGAGGCCTCGTGGCAGGGTGAGGGCTGCCGCCCTGGCAGACGCTTTGGCCTTCCCACAAGTGAACCACGCCCAGAGCCTCAGCCTATTTATTCATACTCCTACGCTGGAGTGGCGTACGTTGGACTAGCCCACTCCGCTTCCGCTTCCAGGGGGGGACAACACAGCTACATGACCGAGATCTTCCCCACTGTCTGAGGTAACATGGTTGCGTCTATTGTCCACAACACTACAAGCACCAGCAGTATATGTCCACATGGAGAGGTTTGTGCTCTGCTACACTTGGTATTGTGTGCATTTTTATTGATGGGTGACTTGCGTCCTTCACACATACTTGGTTGCCACATCTCCCAAGATTCAGCTATTGTGTGGCTGCGGGACCATGCCGTTTTTGGAAGGTCCGCTGTCCTGTTCTGTGCTGCCTCGGTGGTAGTAGGGAGGGGGGTGGTCCGGGGGGAGGTCCTGAGGGTGATGGCAGTGGGTGTTGTAGCCTTCTTGGGTGTCGGAGCTGCATGGTCAGTAGCTCTATGACATGTGTTGGTCTTCAGATGTGGTTCTGGGCTGGGCTCCCTTTCACACTGTAGGTAGTCATCCTGCTTTACACCAGTAAAAGGCAGATGTTAAATTCCTACTGCCAACGCAGCTTATCGCCTGTTTTTGGATCGCACCCAAGATTTGGCTGCTTGTTGAAAATATCGGGAAGTGGTGTTTTCGTGCTATTTTTGCACGGGAACGCCTACTCTGCATATTATTAGCGTTAGTTGTCGCTCTCATTTGTGGCAAATTTTTTTGCGGAAGCGATATCGGCTGCTTTCACTAGGTTGAGAATGGAATGATCATTTAAAATCACTGAAAAAACCATAGGTTTAATGAACATTATAATTAGAAATTAGCATTTAAAAAACGTTTGAAATTCACTGAAAAAACCATAGGTTTTAGGCACGTTATAGTTAGAAATTAGCATTTAAAAAACCTTAGAAATTCACTGAAAGAACCATAGGTTTCAAGGACGTTATAGTTAGAAATTAGCATTTAAAAAACCTTTGAAATTCACTCAAAAAACCATAGGTTTCAGGGACGTTATAGTTAGCTGGACATTTTACTCGTACAAAACCATAGAAAGTCCACTGTTATAGTTAGTTCAGCTAACTATAACTCTCACCCCGCAATGCACTGCTGATAACATCACATTTTACATCATTCATGACATGGTCAGTGACATCACTGATGACATCACTGATGACAACTCAAATGGCATCACTGATGACATCACTGATGACATCATCCAGTGAATGTGTTTTTCTTTAAAGTTTAAATATGTATTATATATATACCAAGGTGTATTGAAGAATGAGTGGGTGTATAAGTGTCTGGATGGAGGATTTAGTAGGTGTGTGACTGACTGTTTAACTGAGTTATTACATGTGTCTTACTGAATGCATGGGTTAGTGACTAAACTGTGTGAATGTCTATATCAGTCTGTTTGCTGTTGTATAAGCTGCTGCATGGGTTGGTCAGTAGCTACATGAGTGTCTATATGGGTTATTAATTGGTTGCCAGAGTATTTGTATGGATGCCTTAGTGTGTGTGTGGGTGCGTGGGAGGTGTGTGACTCTGTGCATACATGTTTGAGTGGTTGATTCACTGGGTGTATGGGTTCAAGAGTGCATGTGGAAACAGCTGTATGCGTGGGTGAGTGTGTGTATGGGTGTGTTAGTGAGTGAATGGATGTCTCAGTGGTACATGTCCAACTAACTACATATGTAAAAGACAGTGTATGTGAGAGTTGGAGTATATAAATGACTATACGTGAGAGTTAGTGATTGTGAGAGTGGCTGTATGGATGAGTGTGTACTTGTATCAGTTATTGTATAAGAGAGTAATTATGCGTTTCTTTCTGTTTGAATAAGTGATGTATTGTGTGTATAACTGTATAGGTCAGTAAATGGAAGTGTGATTGATTATTTGCATGACTGACTAGGTGTGTGAGTAACTCTGGATGAGTGCTGGTGTGTGAGTGTCTGTGTAGGTGTATGAGTGCATATGATAGTGTTGTATTGATGAGTGACTGCATGTATGAGTGATTGTATGGGTGAATGAGTGGATGAGGGTGTAGACCTAAGAACCAGTGATTAGATATGTAGTAAGTGGTATTGGTGTGTCTATGGTTTCAAAAAATGGTATTCTGTTTTTTGGAGTGGGTGTATCAAAGGTTATATTAGGGTGTGAGAAGGTGCATCAGATTGTCACATGGATGATGTCATCGGTGATGTCATCAGTGATGTCATTTGAGATGTCATCAGTGATGTCACTGACCATGTCATGAATGATGTAATATGTGATGGCATCAGCAGTGCATTGCGGGGCGCTAGTCATAGTTAGCTGAACTAACTATAACGGCCGAATTTCTATGGTTTTGTACGAGTGAAATATCCAGCTAACTATAACGTCCCTGAAACCTGTGGTTTTTTCAGTGAATTTCTAAGGTTTTTTAAATGCTAATTTCTAACTATAACGTCCCTGAAACCTATGGTTTTTTCAGTGAATTTCAAAGGTTTTTTAAATGCTATTTTCTAACTATGCCTACAGAGGTAGGACATGTGCAGAAAGAGGAAGAAAGGCGCAGAAAGAAGCAAGAGAAATGCAGAAAGAGGCAACAGAAGTCCAGAAAGACGAAGAAAGGTGCAGAAAGAAGCAAGAGATGTACACAAAGAACCAACAGAGGAGCAGAAAGAGGCCTTGTTGCAAAGTCATCCTGTGCCCCCAACCTTTTGCTGACGGGTACTGGTGGTAACTGACTCTGACTAACCAGGCCCAGAGCCAGTGCTATGCTGAAAGACACTTAGAATACAGTGAAAACACCTACATACACTAGAGTACACTATGCGTTGGGGTACCCCTGTGATTGGCATGACCTCCCCTGTATGGCCCTAGTACATAATAGGGCAGGGGGATTAAAACTACCTCTAACTAAGAGGTGCAGAAGGAGGCAAGAGAAGTGCACAAAAGAGGCAAGAGAATTGCTGAAAGAAGCAACAGAGGTGTATAAAGAAGCAAGAAAAGTACAGAAAGAGGCAAGTGAGATGCAAAAACAGGCAGGAAAGGTAAAGGGAAGACGAGTGCAGAAAGAGACAACAGGGGTGCAGAAAGAAGCAAATGAGGTGCCGAAAGAGGCAACAGACGTGCAGAAAGAGGGAAGAGTGGTGCAGAAAAAGGCAAGAAAAGTGCAGAAAGAGGCAAAAGAGGTACATAAAGAGACAACAGGGGTTCAGAAAGAAGCAAGACAGGTGCAGAAAGAAGCATGGAAAGTGCAGAATGAAGCAACAGGGGTGCAGAAAGAGGCAAGAGAAGTGCAGAAAGAAGCAACAGAGGTGCAAAAAGAGGCAAGAGAGGTGCAGAAACAGGCAAGAGAAGTGCACAAAGAGGCAAGAGAATTGCTTAAAGAAGCAACAGAGGTGTAGAAAGAAGCAAGAAAAGTGCAGAAAGAGGCATGTGAGATGCAAAAACAGGCAGGAAAGGTACAGAAAGAGGGAAGACGAGTGTAGAAAGAGACAACAGAGGTTTAGAAAGAAGCAAATGAGGTGCAGAAAGAGGCAACAGACGTGCAGAAAGAGGGAAGAGAGGTGCAGAAAGTACAAGAGATTTGCAGAATGAGGTCAAGAGAAGTGCAGAAAAAGAAAGAAACGTGCAGAAAGAAGCAACAGAAATGCAGAAAGAGGCAAGAGAGGCGCAGAGGGAAGCAAGAGTGGCTTGCACACCATTAGTACCAATTTAACACCCACATTTAGCAACAAGTAACAGGTGACCAATCTAGGTTTGCAAAGGGCCGTCCACCACGCTGTAACACTTGTCGCTGCATTTTTGGTAACGTTTGACCCGTTTCAGCTAGAAACAAGGCTTTTTTTGTTCAAATCTGCAGATTAGGGTGCAGATGATGAATTATGTGGCTAATGCAGAAAATGTATAATTGTGCGAAAGTCGGTGCAGCCAAACAGTCACATAATTCCAGTGGCCCTGCTAATACCTCTGACTAGGTCCACAAGTGTTCCTCAGTGATTCCATCTTTTTTTGTCTCACTGAGTTCATAGTTGAGCTTCTATGGAAACAAGGAAGACTAAACCTGAGGTTACCACTCCACAACACAGACTACCATACCACATAATTACTCTCCATAACACATAATCCCACTCTACATAATTCCTATACATTAAATACCACATACTTTCTATCCACATAATTTCACTGCACAACATATCACATACTTCCACTACACACAACGTACATCCACTCCACTCCAAAAATAATTGTAAAAAACTTTTGCATTTAGAACGCCAATAGCTCTAATTCTCACAAATGCGAAACCTATTACATTGCAAACACTTTTCTAACTAGTATAGTGTTTGCAGAGTGGTGGAGAAAGGGTGCTGGGCCTCCGACCAGCGCTCAGGAATTCCGGTGCGTAGGGTTTACAGGAGGTACCAGTAGGGCTTCTTGGCCCCCAAAGTCCCTCTGGAGTAAATTGGACTTCATCCCCCATCCCGTAGTCTGCCAGGAGGCGCGTTTGCAGAATGGTGGAGAAAGGGGGCATGGCCTCCGAAGACGTCTTAGCAATCCCACTGTGCAGGACTTACTGGAGGTAACAAGAGGGTAGTTGGCCCCCAAGGACATCCTTGGGGGCCAACTACCCCTCCTATTACCTCCAGTAAGTCCCACACAGCAGCATTGCTAAATTCAAAGAGCAGGCCACGCCCCCTCTTCCCACCACTCTACAAACGCACTCTCTGGCGTGCTCTTGGATGGAGATTGAAGTCCCCTTCGCTGATGAACGTGCCTGAAACCTATCGTTTTTTAAGTGAATTTCAAAGGTTTTTTAAATGCTAGTTTATAACTATGCCTACAGAGGTAGGACAGGTGAAGAAAGAAGAAAAAACACACAGAAAGAAGCAAAAGAAATGCAGAAAGAAGCAACAGAAGTCCACAAAGACGTAGAAAAGTGCAGGAAGAAGCAAAAGATGTGCAGAAAGAACCAACAGAGGAGCAGAAAGAGGCCTTGTTCCAAAATCATCCTGTGCCCACAACTTTTTCCGACGTGTACTGGTGGTAACTGACTCTGACTAACCAGAGCCAGTGCTATGCTAAAACACACTTAGTACAGTTAAAACACCTACATACACTAGGGAACACTATGCGTTGGGGTACCCCTGTGATTAGCATGACCTCCTCTGTAAGTCCCTAGTACATAATAGGGCAGGGGATTAAAACTACCTCTTAAAACGTGCTACAGGGCGCGTTTGCACAGTGGTGAAGGGAGGGGGGCCTGAGGTGACATGTGTGCAAACGCTCCACGTGGCACATTTTAAGTTGTGGGATTAAGTCCCCTTGAATCCTGAGTGTCCCTGGGGCCCAACTAGCCCCCCAGGTACCTACAGTTAGGACCACAGAGCTGAGTTGCAGAGAGGCGTTCCGAGGCCACGCACCTTTTTTCACCTCTCTGCAACACAACTCTGTTGTGCTTACTGAAGGTACCTGGTGGGGCTAGTTGGACTCCAGGGACCCTCAGGATTGAAGGGGACTTAATCTCCCAACTTAAAACACACCACGGGGCCTGTTTGCACACATGTTACCTCAAGCCCCGCCCCCTCCCTTCACCACTGTGCAAACGCGCCCCGTGACGCGTTTTAAGTTGTGGGATTAAGTCCCCTTGAATCATGAGGGTCCCTGGGGTCCAACTAGCCCACCCTGTACCTCCAGTATGCGCCAGGGAGCTGCGTTGCAGAGGTGTTCAGAGGCCACGCCCCTTTTTACACCTCTCTGCAACGCAGCTCTGTGGCGCTTTCTGGACGTACCTGGTGGGCTAGTTGGCCACCAGGGACCCTCAGGATTGAAGAGGATTTAATTCCCCATCTTAAAACGCGCCACGGGGCCTGTTTGCACACATGTCACCTGAAGCACTGCCCCCTCCCTTCACCATTGTGCAAACGCGCCCAGTGGCGCGTTTTAAGTTGGGGGATTAAGTCCCCTTGAATCCTAAGGGTCCCTGGAGTCCAACTAGCCCACCATGTACCTCCAAAAAGCGCCACAGAGCTGCGTTGCAGAGAGGTGTAAAAAGGGGCGTGGCCTCTGTACACCTCTCTGCAACGCAGCTCTCTGGCGCATACTGGAGGTTCCTGGTGGGCTAATTGGCCCCCAGGGACCCCCAGTATTCAAGGGGAATCACTTCCCCTTCTTAAAATGCGCCAGGGGGCGCATTTGCAGACTGCTGCAGGGAGGGGCGGGCCTCCCGGCACGATGCCGGTCTTTTTTTTTGGTTTCTTTTTTGTATGGGAGGGGGCTGCGTGGCCCCCTTCCCTCGGCCACTTTTGGCCCCGGGACCCCATCCCCGGGGCCTGAGGATTTTCTTTTTTTTTTTAATTAAAAAAATGTGAAGGTGGCCGCGTGGCCCCCTTCCCTGGGCCTTCTATTGGCCCCGGGGACCCCATCCCCGGGGCATTCCCTCTTTTTTTATTTAAACATTTGGAGGGGGCTGCGTGGCTCCCTCCTCAGGGCCATTTAAGGCCCCGGGGACCCCATCCCGGGGCCGGCCTTTACATTTTTTTAATACATTTTTTATTTTTGGGGAGGGGGGCTGTGTGGCCCCCCTCCCAGGCCACTAATAGCCCCGGGGACCCCATCCCCCGGGGCCTGGCCACTGCTGGGGACCGTGGGGGTCCCCAATACCCAGCACGGTCCCGCCGGCTCCCCGCGTCCTGCGGGAGCCGGCATTGCTTTTCCATAAGGGGAGCTGCTGACATGCAGCTCCCCTTATGGAAAAGCAATCTGCTTTGCTTCATTGAAGCGAGAGCATGTTTCCTGCTCTCGCTTCAATGAAGCAAAGCAAGTTTGCAGATGACAGGACAAAGCCGCGCGGCTCCCGTCCTGCCATTGCAAACAGCAGTGTCCCCTGGTAGGCACCCTGGGACACTGCAGGAGCCGCCCCTGGGGGGTGACGGTCCCCAGGGCCATGGAGAGCTCCAGGAGGGGGCCCCTCCCAACATCAACTGAGCCCCGGGAGGTGGTGGTCCCCGAGCTTCGGTGGTCCGAAACGGACCCCCACATTTCTTTTCTAAGTGCCCCGGGAGGTGGCGGTCCCCGGGGCGTGTGGGGGGGCTGGAGCCCACCCACACAGGTGATTAAAATTTTAAAAAAGAAGCCCTGGGGGTGGCGGTCCCCGGGGCTGCAAGAGGGCGGAGAGCCCTCCCGCACCATTGTTTTTTTAAAAGCCCCGGGGGGTGGCAGTCCCCGGGGCTTGGGGGGCCTCTAAGGCCCCCCCATACATAAATTTGATAAACCCTGCCTGCCCCCGGGACTTGGCCCACCCGGGGGCCAATTAACAACGAAGCTCGGGAGACCGCGCTTCGTTTTTTTTTTTATTGGCTGGATCCGCGCACCCCTGAGCAGGCCTAGGGGGTCAGGGTGTTTCTACCCTGCCCCCTTTTTGCGTTTTGCGCCCTTGTTTTTGTCTTTTCTTGTGCCTCGGTTCTACCGAGGAACAAGATGGCTGCCAACACTTCCTGATTTGGAGTGTTGACAGCCAATTAGCATACAGCTCGTGATCGGGAGGGTACGCGGACCCTACGCGGCCATAGATATATATGTGGTTTTACTTTTAGATTTTCTCAGGAACTACTGAACGGATTTACACCATTTAAGCAAAAGGCACGACTCTGAACCAAGGGCTACCTTTTTGCCAAATTTGGTGTAATTCCGTTCAGCAGTTCGGGCTGTAGCCGCGATGAAAAGTTCCTATGGAAAATTGCATGGGGAAAACACGTTTTGGGACCCCCCTTTTTCCTCGGACCCACTTGACGAATCACCCCGAGACTTTCAGGATAGGAGTGGAACGGAGCGCCCCACGAGTTTTGAAAATTTCACGACGATTCGACAACCGGCGCCAAAGTTATTTCAAATAGAATGTTGCGGATTTCCTATGGAAAATAGGTCCTAACTATAACTATCTACTGGCGACCGCCAGTAGATAATATATATATATATATATATATTTAAGAAAGAAGCACCCTCGTGGCCGGCACTCTGGGCAGTAAGGATCTAGGCTCTTGACAGGCTAAAAGGTGCTCCAAACAACCACCTCCTCCAGCGGGTCCGACGCGTTTCGGGAACACCTCCTTCCTCATGGACCTGTTCAAATAATGAAGCGGCAAGCGGCTGCATGAAACCCTTCTTTTATCTTTATTGCACAGGAAGTCTGTCACAAGTGCGAAAAACAGTGTATGCTGGAACATGCAGTCCGTAAAATGATAATCCCCCAGTGGGGTGCCCACCGCTGCGTTTTGAAGCCAAAGTTCTTAGAAGGAGTGGAAGAACACCGCATACAGCCCTCCTCAAGACAACCTCCAGGCCACCCAAACCGCTATCCTGCCAAGTGTAACAGGAGCGGTATCCGCAAGAGTATTGCAGCGGTGCCATGCCGTGGCCGGGTTAAAGCCACTATTTATTTAAGAAAGAAGCACCCTCGTGGCCGGCACTCTGGGCAGTAAGGATCTAGGCTCTTGACAGGCTAACAGGTGCTCCAAACAACCACCTCCTCCAGCGGGTCCGACGCGTTTGGGAACACCTCCCTTCCTCATGGACCTGTTCAAATAATGAAGCGGCAAGCGGCTGCATGAAACCCTCTTTTATCTTTATTGCACAGGAAGTCTGTCACAAGTGCGAAAAACAGTGTATGCTGGAACATGCAGTCCATAAAAATGATAATCCCCAGTGGGGTGCCCACCGCTGCGTTTTGAAGCCAAAGTTCTTAGAAGGAGTGGAAGAACACCGCATGCAGCCCTCCTCAAGACAACCTCCAGGCCACCCAGACCGCTATCCTGCCAAGTGTAACAGGAGCGGTATCCGCAAGGGTATTGCAGCGGTGCCATGCCGTGGCCGGGTTAAAGCCACTATTTATTTAAGAAAGAAGCACCCTGCGTGGCCGGCACTCTGGGCAGTAAGGATCTAGGCTCTTGACAGGCTAAAAGGTGCTCCAAACAACCACCTCCTCCAGCGGGTCCGACGCGTTTCGGGAACACCTCCCTTCCTCATGGACCTGTTCAAATAATGAAGCGGCAAGCGGCTGCATGAAACCCTTCTTTTATCTTCAACCCGGCCACGGCATGGCACCGCTGCAATACCCTTGCGGATACCGCTCCTGTTACACTTGGCAGGATAGCGGTTTGGGTGGCCTGGAGGTTGTCTTGAGGAGGGCTGTATGCGGTGTTCTTCCACTCCTTCTAAGAACTTTGGCTTCAAAACGCAGCGGTGGGCACCCCACTGGGGGATTATCATTTTTACGGACTGCATGTTCCAGCATACACTGTTTTTCGCACTTGTGACAGACTTCCTGTGCAATAAAGATAAAAGAAGGGTTTCATGCAGCCGCTTGCCGCTTCATTATTTGAACAGGTCCATGAGGAAGGGAGGTGTTCCCGAAACGCGTCGGACCCGCTGGAGGAGGTGGTTGTTTGGAGCACCTTTTAGCCTGTCAAGAGCCTAGATCCTTACTGCCCAGAGTGCCGGCCACGAGGGTGCTTCTTTCATATATAAATAGTGGCTTTAACCCGGCCACGGCATGGCACCGCTGCAATACCCTTGCGGATACCGCTCCTGTTACACTTGGCAGGATAGCGGTTTGGGTGGCCTGGAGGTTGTCTTGAGGAGGGCTGTATGGGGTGTTCTTCCACTCCTTCTAAGAACTTTGGCTTCAAAACGCAGCGGTGGGCACCCCACTGGGGGATTATCATTTTTACGGACTGCATGTTCCAGCATACACTGTTTTTCGCACTTGTGACAGACTTCCTGTGCAATAAAGATAAAAGAAGGGTTTCATGCAGCCGCTTGCCGCTTCGTTATTTGAACAGGTCCATGAGGAAGGGAGGTGTTCCCGAAACGCGTCGGACCCGCTGGAGGAGGTGGTTGTTTGGAGCACCTGTTAGCCTGTCAAGAGCCTAGATCCTTACTGCCCAGAGTGCCGGCCACGAGGGTGCTTCTTTCATAAATAAATAGTGGCTTTAACCCGGCCACAGCATGGCACCGCTGCAATACCCTTGCGGATACCGCTCCTGTTACACTTGGCAGGATAGCGGTTTGGGTGGCCTGGAGGTTGTCTTGAGGAGGGCTGTATGCGGTGTTCTTCCACTCCTTCTAAGAACTTTGGCTTCAAAACGCAGCGGTGGGCACCCCACTGGGGATTATCATTTTTACGGACTGCATGTTCCAGCATACACTGTTTTTCGCACTTGTGACAGACTTCCTGTGCAATAAAGATAAAAGAAGGGTTTCATGCAGCCGCTTGCCGCTTCATTATTTGAACAGGTCCATGAGGAAGGGAGGTGTTCCCGAAACGCGTCGGACCCGCTGGAGGAGGTGGTTGTTTGGAGCACCTTTTAGCCTGTCAAGAGCCTAGATCCTTACTGCCCATAGTGCCGGCCACGAGGGTGCTTCTTTCATAAATAAATAGTGGCTTTAACCCGGCCACGGCATGGCACCGCTGCAATACCCTTGCGGATACCGCTCCTGTTACACTTGGCAGGATAGCGGTTTGGGTGGCCTGGAGGTTGTCTTGAGGAGGGCTGTATGCGGTGTTCTTCCACTCCTTCTAAGAACTTTGGCTTCAAAACGCAGCGGTGGGCACCCCACTGGGGATTATCATTTTTACGGACTGCATGTTCCAGCATACACTGTTTTTCGCACTTGTGACAGACTTCCTGTGCAATAAAGATAAAAGAAGGGTTTCATGCAGCCGCTTGCCACTTCATTATTTGAACAGGTCCATGAGGAAGGAGGTGTTCCCAAACGCGTCGGACCCGCTGGAGGAGGTGGTTGTTTGGAGCACCTTTTAGCCTGTCAAGAGCCTAGATCCTTACTGCCCAGAGTGCCGGCCACGAGGGTGCTTCTTTCATAAATATATATATATATATATATATATATATATATATATATATATATATATATAAATTTTCAAAACTAGTGGGGCGCTCCGGTCCGCTCCTGTCTTGAAAGTTTCTGGGTGATTCATCAAGCGGGGGCTGAGAAAAAAGGGGGGTCCCAAAACGTGTTTTCTCCATGTTAATTCCCATAGGAAATTTTAGACACGGCTACAGCCTCGAACTGCTGAACGGAATTACACCAAATTTTGCAAAAGGTAGCGCTTGGTTCAGAAAGCGACCTTTTTTAAATGGTGTAAATCCGTTCAGTAGTTGCAGAGAAATTCAAAAAATAAGAGTGAATAAATCAATTTCCCATAGGAAACTTTATGCAAGGCTACAGCAAAAACTGCTGAACGGAATTACACCAAATTTGGCAAAAAGGTAGTGCTTGGTTCAGAAAGCACCCTTTTTAAAAATGGTGTAAATCCGTTCAGTAGTTGCAGAAAAATCCAAAATAAAAGTTTCAATATATATGGCCGCGGTGGATCCGCGCACCCTCCCGACCACGAGCCGCATGCTAATTGGCTGTCAACACTCCAAACCAGGAAGTGTTGGCAGCCATCTTGTTCCTCAGTAGAACCGAGGCAAAAGAAACAAGTGTGCAAAACGCACAAATGGGGCAGGGTAGAAACACCCTGACCCCCTAGGTCTGCTCAGGGGGTCCCACAAGGACCCCCCTGGGCAGAAAAAAGTATGTTTTTTTTTAAAAAATCGGCAGGTTGCGCTTAGGGTGCGCGGATCCCGCCGAGAAAAAAAAAATTCGAAGCGCGGTCTCACGCGCTTCGAGGCTATTTTGCCCCCGGGTGGGCCAAGTCCCGGGGGCATGCAGGGGTTTATTTATATTTTATAGGGGGGCCTCTAAGGGGCCCCAAGCCCCAAGGACCGCCACCCCCCGGGGCTTTAAAAAAAAAAATGGTGCGGGAGGGCTTCTTTTTTTAAATGTAATTCACCTGTGTGGGGGGACTCCAGCCCCCCCACACGCCCCGGGGACCGCCACCTCCCCGGGGCACTTTGAAAAGAAATGTGGGGGTCCGTTTCGGACCCTCGAGCCCCGGGGACCACCACCTCCCGGGGCTTTACTAATGAAGGGAGGGGGGCCGCGCGGCCCCCTCCTGGAGCCCTCCATGGCCCTGGGGACCGCCACCCCCAGGGCCAGCTCCTGCAGTGTCCCGGGTGCCTACCCCCGGGACACTGCTGTTTGTAATCACAGGACCGGAGCCTCGCGGCTCCCGTCCTGTGATTGCAAACTTGCTTTGCTTCATTGAAGAAAGAGCAGGAAACCTGCTCTCGCTTCAATGAAGCAAAACAGATTGCTTTTCCATAGGGGAGCTGCATGTCAGCAGCTCCCCTTATGGAAAAGCAATGCCGGCTCGAGCAGGACACGGGGAGCCGGCGGGACCGTGTGGGGATTGGGGACCCCCCACAGTCCCCAACGAGTGGCCAGGCCCCGGGGGATGGGGACCCCAGGGCTATTAGTAGCCTGGGAGGGGGGGCCACGCAGCCCCCTCCCCAAAATATATATATATATATATTTATTTTTTTTAAACGTAAAGGCCGGCCCCGGGGATGGGGTCCCCGGGGCCTTAAGTGGCCTGAGGAGGGGGCCACGCAGCCCCCTCCAAATATATATATTTTTTTAAAAGAGGGCATGCCCCGGGTGATGGGGTGCCCGGGGCCAATAGAGGCCCAGGGAAGGGGGGCCACGCGGCCCCCTTCCTGTTTTATTTTATTTTATTTTTTAAAGAAAATCCTCAGGCCCCGGGGGATGGGGTCCACGGGGCCAAAAGTGGCCAAGGGAAGAGGGGCCACGCAGCCCCCCTCCCATACAAAAAAAAAAAAAAAAGAACGGCATTGTGCCGGAGGCCCCGCCCCCACCCTGCAGCAGTCTGCAAACGCGCCCCTGGCACGTTTTAAGAAGGGGAAGTAATTCCCCTTGAATACTGGGGGTCCCTGTGGGCCAACAAGCCCACCAGGAACCTCCAGTATGCCCAGGGAGCTGCGTTGCACAGAGGTGTACAGAGGCCACGCCCCTTTTTACACCTCTCTGCAACGCAGCTCTGTGGCACTTTTTGGAGGTACATGGTGGGCTAGTTGCACTCCAGGGACCCTCAGGATTCAAGGGGACTTAATCCCCCAACTTAAAACGGGCCACGGGGCGCGTTTGCACAGTGGTGAAGGGAGGGGGCGGGGCTTCAGGTGACATGTGTGCAAACAGGCCCCGTGGCGCGTTTTAAGATGGGGAATTAAATCCTCTTCAATCCTGAGGGTCCCTGGGGGCCAACTAGCCCACCAGGAATGTCCAGAAAGCGCCACAGAGCTGAGTTGCAGAGAGGTGTAAAAAGGGGCGTGGCCTCTGAACACCTCTCTGCAACGCAGCTGCCTGGCGCATACTGGAGGTACAGGGTGGGCTAGTTGGACCCCAGGGACGCTCATGATTCAAGGGGAGTTAATCCCCCAAATTAAAACGTGCCACGGGGCGCGTTTGCACAGTGGTGAAGGGAGGGGCGGGGCTTAAGGTGACATGTGTGCAAACAGGCCCCGTGGCGTGTTTTAAGTTGGGAGATTAAGTCCCCTTCAATCCTGAGGGTCCCTGGAGTCCAACTAGCCCACCAAGTACCTTCAGTAAGCACAACAGAGTTGCGTTCCAGAGAGGTGAAAAAAGGTGCTCTGTGGTCCTAACTGTAGGTACCTGGGGGGCTAGTTGGGCCTCAGGGACACTCAGGATTCAAGGGGACTTAATCCCGCAACTTAAAACGTGCCACGGGGCGCGTTACACACATGTCATCTCAGGCCCCCCCGCCCTTCACCACTGTGCAAACGCGCCCTGTAGCGCGTTTTAGGAGGTAGTTTTAATCCCCCTGCCCTATTATGTACTAGGGACTTACAGAGGAGGTCATGCTAATCACAGGGGTACCCCAACGCATACTGTTCCCTAGTGTATGTAGGTGTTTTAACTGTATTCTAAGTGTGTTTTAGCATAGCACTGGCTCTGGTTAGTCAGAGTCAGTTACCACCAGTACACGTTGGAAAAAGTTGTGGGCACAGGATGATTTTGGAACAAGGCCTCTTTCTGCTCCTCTGTTGGTTCTTTCTGCACATCTTTTGCTTCTTCCTGCACTTTTCTTCGTCTTTGTGGACTTCTGTTGCTTTTTTCTGCATTTCTTTGGCTTCTTTCTGTGCGTTTTTTCTTCTTTCTTCACATGTCCTACCTCTGTAGGCATAGTTACAAACTAGCATTTAAAAAACCTTTGAAATTCACTTAAAAAACCATAGGTTTCAGTCACGTTATAGTTAGAAATTAGCATTTAAAAAACCTTTGAAATTCACTGAAAAAACCATAGGTTTTAGGGACAGTTATAGTTAGTTGGACATTTCACTCGTACAAAACCCGTGAAATTCCCCCTTTATAGTTAGTTCGGCGAACTATAACTCACGCCCCCGCAATGCACTGCTGATGACGTCACATATTACATCATTCATGACATGGTCAGTGACATCACTGATGACATCTCAAATGACATCACTGATGCAAACACCCTCGCCCCGCTGAAAAAACTCACCTACAGTGACACCACCAAAAGAGCCAGCTGGTTCACCCCAGAACTCCTAGCGTCCAAGCGTACCTGCCGGAAACTAGAGAAGAAATGGCACAGTGATAAGACACCGGACAGCCACGCAGCCCACAAAGACGCCATCCGTAACCACCACCACCTCATCAGGTCCGCCAAGAGAATCTCCTTCAAAGACCGCCTCGACAACACCTCATCCTGCTGGACCTCTCCGCTGCCTT
The DNA here is from genome assembly GCA_963921515.1 of Calotriton arnoldi. Lineage (NCBI taxonomy): Eukaryota > Metazoa > Chordata > Amphibia > Caudata > Salamandridae > Calotriton > Calotriton arnoldi. Next base: position 1,127,110 of record CAWUFW010003252.1, on the reverse strand, counting down.
CGACACTGTCTGCCACCGCACTCTACGCGCACGCCTCCACGACGCAGGGACAAGGCCCTGGAATGGGCCACCTCCTTCCTCGACGGCAGAACCCAGAGAGTCCGCCTCCCACCATTCCGATGCGAAGCCTCCGAGATCAACTGCGGCGTACCCCAGGGATCATCCCTCAGCCCAACACTGTTCAACATCTGCAAGGCCCCGCTCGCACGCATCGCCAGACAGCACGACCTCAACATAATCTCCTACGCCGACGACACTCAACTGATCGTCTCCCTCACCAAGGACCCCCTCGCTGCCAAATCCAACCTCCATGAAGGAATGAAGGCCGTCGCCGATTGGATGAAGATCAGCCGACTAAAGCTGAACACGAACAAGACAAAGGTCCTCATCCTCGGCTCCAACCCCTCAGCCTGGGACGACTCCTGGTGGCCAACGACACTGGGAGCAGCCCCGAAACCCACCGAACACGCCCGCAACCTGGGAGTCATCCTCGACTCAACGCTCTCCATGGCCAAGCAAGTCAACGCAGTCTCCTCCTCCTGCTTCAACACCCTCCGCAAACTTCGCAAGATCTACAGGTGGATCCCGACAGATACAAGAAGAACAGTCACCCAGGCCCTCGTCAGTAGCAGACTTGACTATGGGAACGCCCTCTACGAGGGAGCCCCGGCCAAGCTCATCAAGCGACTGCAACGCATACAAAACGCCTCTGCACGCCTGATCCTCGACGTACCACGCCACAGCCACATCACCCCTCACCTGAGGAACCTGCACTGGCTCCCCATCGACAGGAGAATCTCCTTCAAACTCCTCATCCACGCACACAAGGCACTCCACAAGACCGGCCCAGCCTACCTCAACAGACGACTCTTCTTCTACGTCCCCAACCGCCAGCTTCGCTCCGCCGACCTCTCCCTCGCCACCGTCCCTCGCATTCGAAGAACAACCACCGGCGGCAGATCCTTCTCACACCTCGCCGCCAAGACCTGGAACACCCTTCCACTAAGCCTACGACAGACCCAAGACCTGCTGACCTTCAGGAGGCTACTCAAGATCTGGCTGTTCGACCAGTAGCAGCAACCCCCCCCCTTTTTTTCTCCCCAGCGCCTTGAGACCCTCGCGGGTAAGTAGTGCGCTCTACAAATTCTGTGATTGATTGATTGATTGATCCATGTGATAATTTGATGCATCTTCTCACACCCTAATATAACTTTTGATACACCCACTGTAAATTACAGACTGCCATTCTCAAAACCATAGACACTCCAACACCAATAACGACATACACACTCATTGATTCTTTGCTCTACACACACATCCACTCACTCACCAGTACAGTCACTCATAGTTACGGTCACTCAGTACAGGACTATCATATGCACCCATACACCTACATCGACACTCACACACCGCCACTCATCCATAGAGGTACTCACACACCTAGTCAGTCATGCAAATAATTAATCACACTGCCATTTACTCACCTATACAGTTATACACACACCAGCTCACTTACTCATACAAATACTAGCACATTCTTACGCTGTTATACAATCACTGATACAAGCACACAGTCATCCACACAGCCACTCTCACAATCACACACTCTCACTTATAGCCATTTAAATACTCCAACACACATATATACTGCCTTTCACATATGTAGTTACTCACACATGTACCACTGAGATATACATTCACTCACTAACACACCCATACACACACTCACCCACCCAAGCAGTCCATCACAGATGCACTCTTGAAATCATGCACCCAGTGATTCACCCACTCACACATCTATGTACAGAGTCACACACACTCCACCCACACAAACACTCAAGCACCCATACAGATACTCAGACAACCAATCAATAACCCATATAGACACTCATGTAGCTATTCACAAACCCATGCAGCCGCTACACACCAACATACAGACGGATACAGACATTCACACAGTTTAGTCACTAACCCATGTATTCAGTAAGATACGTTTAATCACTCACTTATAGAGTCAGTCACGCACCTACTAAATCATCCATTCAGACACTTATACACCCACTCATTCTTCAATACGCCTTTCCCTATATATATTAAACATATTTAAACTTTACAGAAACACACAGTCACTGGATGATGTCATCAGTGATAGTCATTTGAGATGTCATCAGTGATGTCATCAGTGATGTCACTGACCATGTCATGAGTGATGTAATATGTGACATCATCAGCAGTGCATTGCGGGGCGCGAGTTATAGTTCGCCGAACTAACTATAACGGGGAATTTTCACGGGTTTGTACGAGTGAAATGTCCAACTAACTATAACTGTCCCTAAAACCTATGGTTTTTTCAGTGAATATATATATATATATTTACTCAAAAAACCACAGGTTTCAGGGACGTTATAGTTAGTTGGACATTTCACTCGTACAAAACCAGAGAAATTCGGCCGTTATAGTTAATTGAGATAACTATAGCTCACGCCCCCGCAATGCACTGCTGATGATGTCATATATTACATCACTCATGACATGGTCAGTGACATCACTGATGATATCTCAAATGACATCAGTAATGACATCATCCAGAGACTGGGTGATTTTTAAAAGTTTAAGAATGCTAATTATAGATATGCAAAGGTGTATTGAAGAATGAGTGGGTGTATGAGTGTCTGAATGGATGATTTAGTGGGTGCGTGACTGACTAAGTGAGAGATTAAACGTGTATTAGTGAATGCATGGGTGAATGACTAATCTGTGTGAATGTCTGTATCAGTCTGTCAGTTGGTGTATAAGTGGCTGCATGGGTTGGTGAGTAGCTACATGAGTGTCTATATGGGTTAATGATTGGTTGTCTGATTACCTGTGTGGGTGCCTGAGTGTCTGTGTGGGTGGGTGGGGGGTATGACTCCCTCCATGGATGTGTGAGGGGGTGATTCAGTGGGTGTATGGGTTCATGAGTGCATCTGCGAGGGGCTGTATGGGTGAGTGAGTGTGTGTATGGCTGTGCTGGTGAGTGAATCAATGTCTCAGTGATATATGTGTGAGTAACTACATATGTGAAAGGCAGTATATGTAAATGTTGGAGTATATAAGTAACTATATGTGAGAGTGAGTGTTTGTGAGAGTGGCTGTATGGATGAGTGTGTGCTTGTGTCAATGATTGTATAAGAGAGTATGTATGTGTTAGTATCTGTATGAATAAGTGAGGTGGTGTGTGTATAACGGTATTGGTGAGTAAATGGCAGTGTGATTGAGTCTTTGGGTGACTAACTAGATGTGTGAGTATCTCTGTGGATGAGTGGCAGTTTGTGAGTGTCTGTATGGGTGTATGGGTATATATATCAGAGGCTGTATTGATGATTGACTGTGTGTAGTAGTGACTGTATCGGTGAGTGAGTGGATATGTGTAGACCTATGAATCAGTGAGTGGGTATATACTAACTGATGTTGGTGTGCATATGGTTTCGAGAATGGTAGTCTGTATTTTAGAGTGGGTGGATGAAAGGTTATATTAGGGTGTGAGGAGGTGCCTCAGATATTAAGTGGATGATGTCATCAGTGATGTCATCAGTGATATCATTTGTGATGTCATCAGTGATGTCACTGACCATGTCATGAGTGATGTAATATGTGACATCATCAGCAGTGCATTGCAGGGGCGTGAGTTGTAGTTAGCTCAACTAACTATAAAGGCTGAATTTCTCTGGTTTTGTATGAGTGAAATGTCCAACTAACTACAGCGTCCCTGAAACGTGGTTTTTTCAGTGAATTTCTAAGGTTTTTTAAATGCTAATTTCTAACTATAACGTCCCTGAAACCTATGGTTTTATATATATATATATAATGTGTAGGAGTGTCTTCCCTTTCAGATGCCCAGGGCTTTCTTATGGCACCTTAACACCACTCCAACAAAATTGCTTATGGGGGATTTAACCCACGGACTGAGATATACATAGATCAAAACTGATTTTAAAGAAGACGTGAATGGATATGTTATTGTCTGAGCCTTGAGAAAACCCTGGATGTATCAGCCTCAGAGGGTGAAATACATGTTGGCAGTTCTCAAATGCTATACTATACATCAAATGGCACATCCTACTCTCATTTAAACATGGAATTATTCACTTTTAAATAAAGAATTGCATGTAAACAACAAAATGGAATGGCACCTTGATTTATTCTGAAAGTGAAAACACTCCTACTCTGTCTTCAAACTACTTGTGACTGGGGTAATAAGGGTCTAATCCGCTGACCAACGAGTCCTTTTTAGCTATTTTCTCTTCAGTGAAATCTGGATCACCACTTGACCCTGCTCCTCCTAATATTTTAAAACTGGTGATACCCACAATTGCCCCCGTTTTTATGGGTCTGATTAATGCCTCCCTTGCATCAGGAATAGTTCCTCCGGGGTGGAAAAAGGCAATGATAAAAGCTCTGCTAAAAAAACCGCACCTGGATCCTGCGGATTTGGGCAATTACCGCCCCATCTCGTTGCTTCCAGGAATTAGCAAAATTGCAGAGAAACATGTCAATCATCTACTTTCCACATTCATCGAGTCCCACAACCTGCTCCATCCCTCACAAACGGGCTTCCGCCCCGTCAGGGTACAGAGACCGCTCTATTAACGGTTGTGGAAGAATCAAGAAAGATCCTGGACGCAGGAGGCTCCGCTGCTATAATTCTCCTAGACCTGAGCGCAGCATTCGACATGGTGAACCATCTAATTTTGATGCACCGTCTCAGGAGCATCGGTGTGTCCGGTACCGCCGCATTATGGCTCCAATCTTTTTTAGGAGACAGACGCGTTCAGGTCTTCGAAGGAGACACCCTCTCCAAACCCGTCCCCCTCCAGTGTGGAGTCCCGCAGGGCTCCTCCCTGAGCCCAACTCTTTTTAATATTTATATGTCCCCCTTGGCGGATATTACCTCCTCCTTTGGGATCCACACAGTGACATACGCCGACGACACCCAGCTTGTCGTCACACTTAACCAGAGTGATAAGACGCCTATCGACCTCTGTTCTTGCCTCGAAGAAGTGGCAAAATGGATGAGCTTATCTCATCTAAAACTTAACGGCGGAAAAACCGAACTGCTGCTGTTAGGCAACCACTTAAATTTTAAATCAAACAGCATGTGGCCATCCTGCATGGGGCCGGCACCATCCCCAAAAACAGAGATCAAAAGTCTTGGCGTTTGGCTAGACCAAGAACTTTCATTTAAAACGCAAGCCAGGAAGACGGTAGCATCGTGCTATGGGCTGTTAAAAACACTACGCAAGGTGCTTCCCCTACTACCGAGCCACTCCAAAAAACTGCTGGTCCAAGCTCTAATTTTTTCCCGAATAGACTACGGCAACGCCCTCTACTTAGGTGCCCCCAGCTCAGCAGTTATGAAATTACAGATCGTGCAGAATTCGGCCGCAAGTCTGCTCACGGGGACCTCTAATCGGTGCTCAGCAAGACCTTCTTTGCGTGCCCTCCATTGGCTCCCGGTGCAGGAAAGGATCCATTTTAAAGCCCTATGTGTAGCCCATAAGTCTCTGAGAGGAACCGGACCACCTATTATCAAAAATTTGATCCGCCCCTACAAAGCCAACAGAGGACTACGCTCAGATGAGCTCTACTTAGCAGTAACTCCTAGGATTAAGAAAGCCAGAAGCGGGGGACGGCTCTTTTCCTACAACGCCGCTAAACTCTGGAATGCCCTCCCTCTGAACCTCCGCAAAGAAACCAACCATCTCACGTTTCGGAAACATTTAAAGACCTGGCTCTTCCCGTAGAGGCGTGCTCCCTCTTGGTTACTGCTATAGCGCTGGGATGCCTCCGGGTAGCCATGCGCTTTATAAGAACCCTTTTCATTTCATTTCATTTCATACTCCGCATTGAAGTGCTCACCCATGACAAACTGGGTATTTCAAATCGACAGGGAGAGGGTCCTTCATAATATATATATCAGGTGGTTAAAGACCTCAAAGTACTGGCTAAATATTCAAGTAAGAATTTTAATTAAAAAAACAACAGATGAAGAAAAAGAGTACGTAAAAATTATGGATAAAATTAAATCAAGAAAGGACATTGTAATAAGACAATCTGACAAAGGGGGCAATGTTGTGCTGTGGCCACTCAGTAAGTACAATGATGAAGCAAGGACACAATTGAGAGATGCAGATGTTACCAGAAAGTCCCGCTTAGCAATCTTTTGGAGGTAAAAACTAAGTAGCATAAGGAATTGGCAAGATGGAGGGGCATGGGTTTGATATCAGAAGCAGAAATGAAATATTTGAAAATAGACAACCCGGTGACTCCCATTTTATTCTTAATACCAAAAGTTCACAAGGATAGGGTGACCCCTCCCGGCAGGCCAATAATTTCAGCTATTGGAAGCCTCTTTGAAACTACCTCTAGATATTTAGATCAATTCTTGCAAAACTTTGTTGTAACGTTACCTTCTCATATCCAGGACACTGGGGACTTTCTGAGGAAACTACATGAAATCAAATGGGAAGAGGAAGATTTGTTAATCACTCTTGATGTCACCTCGCTCTATACGAGCATTGCACATAAAGATGGACTAAGGGCCCTTAGACACCTTTTAGGCAACAGACCACTAAGATTGTACCAACATTCAGAAATGCTACTAAAAATGGCGGAACTATGTTTGGAGAATAACTTTTTTCTGTATGGCAATGGCACTTATAGACAACTCAGGGGGACAGCCATGGGCACCTGCGTCGCCCCCAGCTATGCGAATCTTCACATGGGCTGGTGGGAGGAGCAGGTGCTCAAAGAAACATACAGGAAGGAGTGGGATGAAAACATCAAGGTTTGGGTCAGATTTATTGATGACCTTTTCATTATATGGAACGAGTCATTAGAAAGTGCTAGAATGTTCATATCAGCCCTCAATGTCAATAATCCTAATTTGATGTTTACTTGTGACACAAGTGATTCTACTGTACATTTTTTGGATTTGGAGGTCTTTATAAGTGATGGTATGTTACATACTCGTACTTTTAAAAAACCAACGGCGGGGAACTCAGTATTACACTGCAAAAGTTTCCACCCCCAGAAACTAAAATACAGTATCCCTTATGCGGAGAAGCTTCGCATGAAGAGGAACTGCAGTGAAGCAAGCTCCTTAAAGCAAGCACAAATGGATCTGACGAAGAGATTCAAGGAAAGAGGGTACAACCAGACCGTTCTTGATCAGGCAGTAGTAAAGGTAGATGAGCTTTCAAGACAAGAAATACTCTTTTTAAAGAATAAGGAAAAGAAAAAGAAAGAGGGCTTGAATCAAGATATAAGGATGATAACCGGGTACAATGCCTATCATGCAAGGGTGAGAGACTGCATGAATAGACATTGGCACCTGGTTAGAGGAGACCCTATCCTCAACGGCCAGGTCTCACGAAGGCCCCTTGTCTCTTACAGGAGAGCAAGGTCAATGAGACAACAGCTAGTAAACAGCAGTCCTGAATTAACTGAAAGTGAAAGTTGGTTGAAAGCCAACCCTGGTTTTAACAAATGCCTCAAATGCATGGCCTGCAAACATGGGGTGAATAAGAAAGAAATACAGTTGCCTTTTATGAACAAACCATGGAGGATTCCTCCGTTTTTTAATTGCAAAAGGGACCATGTGGTGTACGTGCTTCAGTGCACGTGCCCCATGGTATATATAGGCAGCACAATCCACATGGCCCATATAAGAATCTTGCAGCATCTCAGGGCAGTTAAGAACAAGGACCAATCTTATCCAGTTGCCCGTCACATCAATGAGGTCCACAAAGGCAAAATTGAAGATTTAACATATTATATATTAGACTCGGTCCCCAAAAAGAGAAGAGGGGGGAATCGTGAAGGCAAATTGAGGCAATTGGAGTCACGCTATATTTTAATGTTTGACTGTAAGACTCCAAATGGCTTAAATTCGGATGAAGACTTATATGTCCATCTGGCATGAGGGACATTCTCTAGTACAGCCTCCTCACTCACCCTTTCCCCCACATAGAGGCAGGTGTAAGACAAATCCTGAAAGATACAATCAATTGAAGAAATTAGTCTGTGGTGTGCTTTTATGACCTTGTTTTAAATCGTGTATAATGTACATAGACATCTGTTCAAATCAGTCAGATGATGGAATATGCCCCAGAGTGTTTGGAGAGATGTTTTATTAGAGATTGATAAAATATAGTTATGAAATGTTGCTATTATTTGGTATGTTAGGACATAATTTTAATGATCCATTTTATTTTACATTGGGTTCAAATAAGTAGGAGTCTGTATTTTTGCACATAGTCAGTGATGCTGCTACTAGCTAAGGAGCACATGCACTTGCACTTTATTGTAAATGGCAGCTGTAATTGCAACTTTGCACAAGCACAGGCCCTTTATTATAACTACAGCTGCAGAGGTAAGCATGCACATGGAGGGACAGTACTGTACCATAACTACAGCTGTAATTGCAAATTTGCACATGGAGGGATAGGATAATACTTATGAAACCCTCGGCTGCTAGAATGATAACAGCGCTAAAAGCACTTTAAATAGCAGATGTTTTACACGTAGCACACAGCACTTTACAAGATTGAAGAATAATTCTCCAATAGAAAATTGGTAGAATTAAGTGCACTTGTGCGTAGTATGTTTACATACTTAAACTCCGACAGGAAAAAGAACTATTCAGGTATGGCATCTAGGAGTTAAGATAAGGTCTATTCACGGGACATGAAATCCATCTGTTTTCCAAATTATTTAGAACAACTACTTGTGATAATGAGACTGCTTGAAATTTGCACTTCCACTTTTAATTAAAAATAGACAAATAATGGCAGTACGCACAGTTAACGAGTCTGGTTATTGACTGAATGCAGCACCAATGCAGGGAATTATATCCTGGATGCTTAGCGCGATTCTAGATGAATAAACCTGTAATACACGCCAAATTAAATTTATAAGATGCCATGCCGGACACTCATTGTTAAATTATAAAACATAATTAATGGATCTATAGATTGTATCAAAAAATCATACCGATAGAAGTAGTTGAGATATGACTCTCTTGATATTAAACACGCATGGAGGGCTTGGCTGTTGAGTACAATAAAGTTCATTGAAAAAGACACGAAAAAAAGTAAACCGAGTGGAGGGAGGTAAAGAAATATAAACAGAACAAAAGATAAAAATGCAAAAATGTAAAATTGAAAAAACAGTATAAAAGAGTTAAGTGAGCCTCGCTTTCTCAGAAAAAACAATATTTGAAATGTAAGAAATGTGTTTTAATTTTCAATGTGTAGTGTTTTGTTTATGTCCATGTTACCACGTGATGGTAACATTGCACTTAAAAAGCAGTTGGGAATTTGGCTCTGTATGTGATCAAGACAGGGGATCCTGTCGAAATGCGTCATAGCCCAGATTGTGAAATAAAACGTAATCTTACCTGAAGCTTGGATTGCTGTGTCGTGTTCTGGTGCGAGGAGTTGGTGTGCCAGTTCCGTTTGTGGATATATATATATATATATATATATATATATATATATATATATATATATATAATAGAAACAAAAGGATGCCGCACTCCACGGTATCATTTTTGCCAAGATTTATTCACACCACTAACACCAACGCATTTTGACACAAGGTCTTGATCACGGTTTGGCAAGTCCATCATTCATTGCTATTTATACTGATCTCCCATGTTGCCCTTAATGAGGCATTATGGGAGTTGCAGTTCCTATTTACAATATTTACATGTTGTGTTCCATTGCATAGATGTTAACAGGTTGTGCTCAAAATGATCAATGGATTCCACATAATGCACACTGTTTGCAAATATCAAGGAAATATGTGGCATGTCAATATTTAGTTTACATATTACATCTATGTTGAGTACATATTCAAGATTTCATAGTCGCTTTCAGCTAAGGTCTCCTGGATTGGTATAGGCTGAGTGCCAGTGTACCTATATCAAGATGTGCTTGCCATAGGAGTTCCTCATTGTATTTGGCTGATGTATGCCTAGGATAGGGGGCTGAGTGCCCAATGTCATTTGATCCCACGATATATATATATAACATTCTTAAACTTTGAAGAAACACTCACTCACTGGATGAAATCATCAGTGATGTCATCAGTGATGTCATTTGAGATGTCATAAGTGATGTCACTGACCATGTCATGAGTGATATAATATGTGACGTCATCAGCAGTGCATTGTGGGGGCATGAGTTATAGTTAGCTCAGCTAACTATAACAGCTAAGTTTCTCTGGTTTTGTGTGAGTGAAATATCAGCCTAACTATAACGTCCCTGTAACCTATGTTTTTTTTCAGTGAATATCTAAGGTTTTTTAAATGCTAATTCCTAACTATAGCGTCCCTGAAACCTGTGGTTTTTTCAGTGAATTTCTAAGGTTTTTTTAATGCTAATTCCTAACTATAACATCCCTGTAAAGAGGCAAGAAAAGTGCAGAAAGAGGAAGAAACGTGCAGAAAGAAGCAAGAGAAGTGCAAAAGAGGAAAGAGAAGTACAACAAGAAGCAAGAGAGGTGCAGAAAGAAGAAAGAGGGGTATAGAAAGAGGCAAGAGAGGTATAGAAAGAGGCAAGAGAGGTACAGAAAGAGGCAAAAAGGGTGCAGAAAAAAGCAAGAGAGATACAGAAAGAAGCAAGAGAAGTGAGAAAGAAGCAACAGAGGTGCAAAAAGAGGTCGAAATGTACAGAAAGAGGCAAGGGAGGTGCAGAAAGAGGCATGAGAAGTACAGAAAGAGGCAAGAGAAGTACAGAAGAGAGGTGCAAAAAGAGGCCAGAGAAGTGATGAAAGAAGCAAGAGAGGTGCAGAAAGAGGAAGGATTGTGCATAAAGAGGCAAGAGAAGTGAAGAAAGAGACAAGAGAAGTGCAGAAAGAGGTAAGACAAGTACAGAAAGAAGCAAGAGAAGTACAGAAAGAGGCAAGAGGGGTACAGAAAGAAGCAAGAGAGGTACAGAAATAAGCAAGAGACGTGCAGAAAGAAGCAAGAGAGGTACAGAAAGACGCAACAGAAGTGCAGAAAGAGGCAAAAGAGGTGCAGAAAGAAGCAAGAGAAGTGCAGAAAGAAGCAACAGAAGTCCACAAAGACGTAGAAAAGTGCAGGAAGAAGCAAAAGATGTGCAGAAAGAACCAACAGAGGAGCAGAAAGAGGCCTTGTTCCAATATCATCCTGTGCCCACAACTTTTTCCGACGTGTACTGGTGGTAACTGACTCTGACTAACCAGAGCCAGTGCTATGCTAAAACACACTTAGAATACAGTTAAAACACCTACATACACTAGGGAACAGTATGAGTTGGGGTACCCCTGTGATTAGCATGACCTCCTCTGTAAGTCCCTAGTACATAATAGGGCAGGGGGATTAAAACTACCTCCTAAAAAGCGCCACAGAGCTGCGTTGCAGAGAGGTATAAAAAGGGGCATGGCCTCTGTACACCTCTCTGCAATGCAGCTCCCTGGCGCATACTGGAGGTTCCCCTTCTTAAAATGCGCCAGGGGGCGCGTTTGCAGACTGCTGCAGGGAGGGGGCGGGGCCTCCGGCAAGATGCCGGTCTTTTTTTTTTTTGGTTTCTTTTTTTTGTATGGGAGGGGGGCTGCGTGGCCCCCCTTCCCTCGGCCACTTTTGGCCCCGGGGACCCCATCCCCCGGGGCCTGAGGATTTTCTTTTTTTTTTTTAATTAAAAAACTTGAAGGGGGCCGCATGGCCCCCTTCCCTGGGCCTCTATTGGCCCCGGGGACCCCATCCCCGGGGCATGCCCTCTTTTTTTATTTAAATATTTGGAGGGGGCTGCGTGGCCCCCTCCTCAGGCCATTTAAGGCCCGGGGACCCCATCCCCCGGGCCGGCCTTTACATTTTTTTTTTTTTTTTATTATTTTTGGGGAGGGGGCTGCGTGGCCCCCCTCCCAGGCCACTAATAGCCCTGGGGACCCCATCCCCCGGGGCCTGGTCACTCGTTGGGGACCGTGGGGGGGTCCCCAATACCCGCACGGTCCCGCCAGCTCCCCGCGTCCTGCTCTCGCTTCAATGAAGCAAAGCAAGTTTGCAATGACAGGACAAGAGCCGCGTGGCTCCCGTCCTGCCATTGCAAACAGCAGTGTCCCGGGGGTAGGCACCCTGGGACACTGCAGGAGCCGGCCCTGGGGGGTGGCGGTCCCCAGGGCCATGGAGAGCTCCAGGTCCCCGGGGCTTCGGGGGTCTGAAACGGACCCCCACATTTCTTTTCTAAGTGCCCCGGGGAGGTGGCGGTCCCCGGGGCGTGTGGGGGGGCTGGAGCCCCCCCACACAGGTGATTACAATTTTAAAAAAGAAGCCCCGGGGGTGGCGGTCCCCAGGGCTGCGGGAGGGCGGAGAGCCCTCCCGCACCATTGTTTTTTTAAAAGCCCCGGGGGTGGCAGTCCCCGGGGCTTGGGGGGCCTCTAAGGCCCCCCATACATAAATTTGATAAACCCCGCCTGCTATTTTGCCCCCGGGTGGGCCAAGTCCCGGGGGCATGCAGGGGTTTATTTATATTTTATAGGGGGGCCTCTAAGGCCCCCCAAGCCCCGGGGACCGCCACCCCCCGGGGCTTTAAAAAAAAAATGGTGCGGGAGGGCTTCTTTTTTTTAATTTAATTCACCTGTGTGGGGGCTCCAGCCCCCACATGCCCCGGGACTGCCACCTCCCGGGGCACTTTGAAAGAAATGTGGGGGTCCGTTTCGGACCCGAAGCCCCGGGGACCACCACCTCCCCGGGCTTTACTAATGAAGGGAGGGGGCCGCGCGGCCCCCTCCTGGAGCCCTCCATGGCCCTGGGGACCGCCACCCCCAGGGCCGGCTCCTGCAGTGTCCCGGGGTGCCTACCCCCGGGACACTGCTGTTTGCAATCACAGGACGGGAGCCTCGCGGCTCCCGACCTGTGATTGCAAACTTGCTTTGCTTCATTGAAGAAAGAGCAGGGAAACCTGCTCTCGCTTCAATGAAGCAAAGCAGATTGCTTTTTCATAAGGGGAGCTGCATGTCAGCAGCTCCCCTTATGGAAAAGCAATGCCGGCTCGAGCAGGACACGGGGAGCCGGCGGGACCGTGCGGCGATTGGGGACCCCCCCACAGTCCCCAACGAGTGGCCAGGCCCCGGGGGATGGGGTCCCCAGGGCTATTAGTGGCCTGGGAGGGGGGGCCATGCAGCCCCCTCCCCAAAAATATATATATATATTTTTTTTTTTAAACGTAAAGGCCGGCCCCGGGGGATGGGGTCCCCGGGCCTTAAATGGCCTGAGGCGGGGGGCCACGCAGCCCCCCTCCAAATATTGAATTTTTTTTAAAAAGAGGGCATGCCCCGGGTGATGGTGTCCCCGGGGCTAATAGAGGCCGAGGGAAGGGGGGCCACGCAGCCCCCCACCCATACAAAAAAAAAAAGAACGGCATTGTGCCAGAGGCCCCGCCCCCACCCTGCAGCAGTCTGCAAACGCGCCCCTGGCACGTTTTAAGAAGGGGAAGTAATTCCCCTTGAATACTGGGGGTCCCTGGGGGCCAACAAGCCCACCAGGAACCTCCAGTATGCCCAGGGAGCTGCGTTGCACAGAGGTGTAAAGAGGCCACGCCCCTTTTTACACCTCTCTGCAAAGCAGCTCTGTGGCACTTTTTGGAGGTACATGGTGGGCTAGTTGCACTCCAGGGACCCTCAGGATTCAAGGGGACTTAATCCCCCAACTTAAAACATGCCACGGGGCGCGTTTGCACAGTGGTGAAGGGAGGGGGCGGGGCTTCAGGTGACATGTGTGCAAACAGGCCCTGTGGCGTGTTTTAAGATGGGGAATTAAATCCTCTTCAATCCTGAGGGTCCCTGGGGGCCAACTAGCCCACCAGGAACGTCCAGAAAGCGCCACAGAGCTGCGTTGCAGAGAGGTGTAAAAAGGGGCGTGGCCTCTGAACACCTCTCTGCAACGCAGCTGCCTGGCGCATACTGGAGGTACAGGGTGGGCTAGTTGGACCCCAGGGACGCTCATGATTCAAGGGGAGTTAATCCCCCAAATTAAAACGCGCCACGGGGCGCGTTTGCACAGTGGTGAAGGGAGGGGGCGGGGCTTGAGGTGACATGTGTGCAAACAGGCCCCGTGGCGTGTTTTAAGTTGGGAGATTAAGTCCCCTTCAATCCTGAGGGTCCCTGGAGTCCAACTAGCCCACCAAGTACCTTCAGTAAGCACAACAGAGTTGCGTTCCAGAGAGGTGAAAAAAGGTGCGTGGCCTCGGAACGCCTCTCTGCAATTCAGCTCTGTGGTCCTAACTGTAGGTACCTGGGGGGCTAGTTGGGCCCCAGGGACACTCAGGATTCAAGGGGACTTAATCCCACAACTTAAAACGTGCCACGGGGCGCGTTTGCACACATGTCACCTCAGGCACCCCCTCCCTTCACCACTGTGCAAACGCGCCCTGTAGCGCGTTTTAAGAGGTAGTTTTAATCCCCCTGCCCTATTATGTACTAGGGACTTACAGAGGAGGTCATGCTAATCACAGGGGTACCCCAACGCATACTGTTCCCTAGTGTATGTAGGTGTTTTAACTATATTCTAAGTGTGTTTTAGCATAGCACTGGCTCTGGTTAGTCAGAGACAGTTACCACCAGTCGACGTTGGAAAAAGTTGTGGGCACAGGATGATTTTGGAACAAGGCCTCTTTCTGCTCCTCTGTTGGTTCTTTCTGCACATCTTTTGCTTCTTCCTGCACTTTTCTTCGTCTTTGTGGACTTCTGTTGCTTCTTTCTGCATTTCTTTGGCTTCTTTCTGTGCGTTTTTTCTTCTTTCTTCACATGTCCTACCTCTGTAGGCATAGTTACAAACTTGCATTTAAAAAACCTTTGAAATTCACTTAAAAACCATAGGTTTCAGTCACGTTATAGTTAGAAATTAGCATTTAAAAAACCTTTGAAATTCACTGAAAAAACCATAGGTTTCAGACACGTTATAGTTAGAAATTAGCATTTAAAAAACCTTTGAAATTCACTGAAAAAAACCATAGGTTTTAGGGACAGTTATAGTTAGTTGGACATTTCACTCGTACAAAACCCGTGAAATTCCCCGTTATAGTTAGTTCGGCGAACTATAACTCGCGCCCCCGCAATGCACTGCTGATGACGTCACATATTACATCATTCATGACATGGTCAGTGACATCACTGATGACATCACTGATGACATCTCAAATGACATCACTGATGCCAACACCCTAGCACCGCTGAAAAAACTCACCTACAGTGACACCACCAAAAGAGCCAGCTGGTTCACCCCAGAACTCCTAGCGTCCAAGCGTACCTGCCGGAAACTAGAGAAGAAATGGCACAGTGATAAGACACCGGACAGCCACGCAGCCCACAAAGACGCCATCCGTAACCACCACCACCTCATCAGGTCCGCCAAGAGAATCTCCTTCAAAGACCGCCTTGACAACAACGCACACAACAGCAAGGAGCTCTTCAACATCGTGAAGGAACTCTCCAACCCCAGCTCCAACACCAATGACATCCCGCAGTCGCAAGCCCTGTGCGATTCCCTCGCCACCTTCTTCCACCGCAAGATCGCCGACATCCACGACAGCTTCAACACCCAGACAGCCCCAACTAAGATTGATGCACCAGACCCGCCGCACACCATCGACCACGACCCCTTGCCAGCCTGGGCCAGCGTGAACATCAATGACGCCATCAAGACCATGAGCACAATACACTCCGGCTCCCCGTCAGACCCTTTCCCGCACCACATCTTCAACAAGGCCAGCAGCTCCATCGCACCCCACCTGTGCAACGTTATCAATCTCTCCTTCGAGACCGCGACCTTCCCAGAGAGCTGGAAACACGCAGAGATCAACGCCCTACTCAAAAAACCCAAGGCGGACCCGAGAGACCTCAAGAACTTCCGGCCCATCTCCCTGCTTCCGTTCCCAGCCAAGGTCATCGAGAAGATCATCAACAAACAGCTAACCCGATACCTCGAAGAAAACAGCATCCTGGACCCATCCCAATCAGGGTTCCGCAGCAACCACAGCACTGAGACTGCCCTCATCGCCGCCACTGATGACATCAGGACCCTGCTGGACAACGGTGAGACCGCAGCCCTCATCCTGCTGTACCTCTCCGCCGCCTTCGACACTGTCTGCCACCGCACTCCACGCGCACGCCTCCACGACGCAGGGATCCGAGACAAGGCCCTGGAATGGGCCACCTCCTTCCTCGCCGGCAGAACCCAGAGAGTCCGCCTCCCACCATTCTGATCCGAAGCCTCTGAGATCATCTGCGGCGTACCCCAGGGATCATCCCTCAGCCCAACACTGTTCAACATCTACATGGCCCCGCTCGCACGCATCGCCAGACAGCACGACCGCAACATAATCTCCTACGCCGACGACACTCAACTGATCCTCTCCCTCACCAAGGACCCCCTCGCTGCCAAATCCAACCTCCATGAAGGAATGAAGGCCATCGCCGATTGGATGAAGATCAGCCGACTAAAGCTGAACACGGACAAGACAGAGGTCCTCATCCTCGGCTCCAACCCCTCAGCCTGGGATGACTCCTGGTGGCCAACGACACTGGGAGCAGCCCCGATACCCACCGACCACGCACGCAACCTGGGAGTCATCCTCGACTCAACGCTCTCCATGGCCAAGCAAGTCAACGCAGTCTCCTCCTCCTGCTTCAACACCCTCCGCAAGCTTCGCAAGATCTACAGGTGGATCCCGACAGATACAAGAAGAACAGTCACCCAGGCCCTTGTCAGTAGCAGACTTGACTATGGGAACGCCCTCTACGCGGGAGCCCCGGCCAAGCTCATCAAGCGACTGCAACGCATACAAAACGCCTCCGCACGCCTGATCCTCGACGTACCACGCCACAGCCACATCACCCCCCACCTGAGGAACCTGCACTGGCTCCCCGTCAACAGGAGAATCTCCTTCAAACTCCTCATCCACGCACACAAGGCACTCCACAAGACCGGCCCAGCCTACCTCAACAGACGACTCTTCTTCTACGTCCCCAACCACCAGCTTCGCTCCGCAGACCTCTCCCTCGCCACCGTCCCTCGCATTCGAAGAGCAACCACCGTTGGCAGATCCTTCTCACACCTCGCCGCCAAGACCTGGAACACCCTTCCACTAAGCCTACGACAGACCCAAGACCTGCTGACCTTCAGGAGGCTACTCAAGACCTGGCTGTTCGACCAGTAGCAGCAACCCCCCCCCCTTTTTTTCTCCCCAGCGCCTTGAGACCCTCGCGGGTAAGTAGTGCGCTCTACAAATCCTGTGATTGATTGATTGATTGATCCATGTGATAATTTGATGCATCTTCTCACACCCTAATATAACTTTTGATACACCCACTGTAAATTACAGACTGCCATTCTCAAAACCATAGACACTCCAACACCAATAACGACATACACACTCATTGATTCTTTGCTCTACACACACATCCACTCACTCACCAGTACAGTCACTCATAGTTACGGTCACTCAGTACAGGACTATCATATGCACTCATACACCTACATAGACACTCACACACCGCCACTCATCCATAGAGGTACTCACACACCTAGTAGGTCATGCAAATAATTAATCACACTGCCATTTACTCACCTATACAGTTATACACACACCAGCTCACTTACTCATACAAATACTAGCACATTCTTACGCTGTTATACAATCACTGATACAAGCACACAGTCATCCACACAGCCACTCTCACAATCACACACTCTCACTTATAGCCATTTAAATACTCCAACACACATATATACTGCCTTTCACATATGTAGTTACTCACACATGTACCACTGAGATATACATTCACTCACTAACACACCCATACACACACTCACCCACCCAAGCAGTCATCACAGATGCACTCTTGAAATCATGCACCCAGTGATTCACCCACTCACACATCTATGTACAGAGTCACACACACCCCACCCACACAAACACTCAAGCACCCATACAGATACTCAGACAACCAATCAATAACCCATATAGACACTCATGTAGCTATTCACAAACCCATGCAGCTGCTTACACACCAACATACAGACAGATACAGACATTCACACAGTTTAGTCACTAACCCATGTATTCAGTAAGATACGTTTAATCACTCACTTATAGAGTCAGTCACGCACCTACTAAATCATCCATTCAGACACTTATACACCCACTCATTCTTCAATACGCCTTTCCCTATATATATTAAACATATTTAAACTTTACAGAAACACACAGTCACTGGATGATGTCATCAGTGATGTCATCAGTGATGTCATTTGAGATGTCATCAGTGATGTCATCAGTGATGTCACTGACCATGTCATGAGTGATGTAATATGTGACGTCATCAGCAGTGCATTGCGGGGCGCGAGTTATAGTTCGCCGAACTAACTATAACGGGGAATTTCACGGGTTTTGTACGAGTGAAATGTCCAACTAACTATAACTGTCCCTAAAACCTATGTTTTTTTCAGTGAATATATATATATATTTACTCAAAAAACCACAGGTTTCAGGGACGTTATAGTTAGTTGGACATTTCACTCGTACAAAACCAGAGAAATTCGGCCGTTATAGTTAATTGAGCTAACTATAGCTCACGCCCCCGCAATGCACTGCTGATGATGTCATATATTACATCACTCATGACATGGTCAGTGACATCACTGATTACATCACTGATGATATCTCAAATGACATCACTAATGACATCATCCAGAGACTGGGTGATTTTTAAAAGTTTAAGAATGCTATTTATAGATATGCAAAGGTGTATTGAAGAATGAGTGGGTGTATGAGTGTCTGAATGGATGATTTAGTGGGTGCGTGACTGACTAAGTGAGAGATTAAACGTGTATTAGTGAATGCATGGGTGAATGACTAATCTGTGTGAATGTCTGAATCAGTCTGTCAGTTGGTGTATAAGTGGCTGCATGGGTTGGTGAGTAGCTACATGAGTGTCTATATGGGTTAATGATTGGTTGTCTGATTACCTGTGTGGGTGCCTGAGTGTCTGTGTGGGTGGGTGGGGGGTATGACTCCCTCCATGGATGTGTGAGGGGGTGATTCAGTGGGTGTATGGGTTCATGAGTGCAAATGCGAGGGGCTGTATGGGTGAGTGAGTGTGTGTATGGCTGTGCTGGTGAGTGAATCAATCTCTCAGTGATATATGTGTGAGTAACTACATATGTGAAAGGCAGTATATGTAAATGTTGGAGTATATAAGTAACTATATGTGAGAGTGAGTGTTTGTGAGAGTGGCTGTATGGATGAGTGTGTGCTTGTGTCAATGATTGTATAAGAGAGTATGTATGTGTTAGTATCTGTATGAATAAGTGAGGTGGTATGTGTATAACAGTATTGGTGAGTAAATGGCAGTGTGATTGAGTCTTTGGGTGACTAACTAGATGAGTGAGTATCTCTGTGGATGAGTGGCAGTTTGTGAGTGTCTGTATGGGTGTATGGGTATATATATCAGAGGCTGTATTGATGATTGACTGTGTGTAGTAGTGACTGTATCGGTGAGTGAGTGGATATGTGTAGACCTATGAATCAGTGAGTGGGTATATACTAACTGATGTTGGTGTGCCTATGGTTTCGAGAATGGTAGTCTGTATTTTAGAGTGGGTGGATGAAAGGTTATATTAGGGTGTGAGGAGGTGCCTCAGATATTAAGTGGATGATGTCATCAGTGATGTCATCAGTGATATCATTTGTGATGTCATCAGTGATGTCACTGACCATGTCATGAGTGATGTAATATGTGACGTCATCAGCAGTGCATTGCAGGGGCGTGAGTTATAGTTAGCTCAACTAACTATAAAGGCTGAATTTCTCTGGTTTTGTATGAGTGAAATGTCCAACTAACTACAGCGTCCCTGAAACGTGTGGTTTTTTCAGTGAATTTCTAACGTTTTTTAAATGCTAATTTCTAACTATAACGTCCCTGAAACCTATGGTTTTTTCAGTGAATATATATATATATACATATATATATATATATATATATATATATATATATATATATATATATATATATATATATATATTCACTGAAAAACCATAGGTTTTAGGGACAGTTATAGTTAGTTGGACATTTCACTCATACAAAACCATAGAAATTCCCCGTTATAGTTAGTTCAGCTAACTATAACTCGCGCCCCGCAATGCACTGCTGATGACGTCACATATTACATCACTCATGACATGGTCAGTGACATCACTGATGACATCTCAAATGACATCACTGATGACATCACTGATGACATCATCCAGTGACTGTGTGTTTCTGTAAAGTTTAAATATGTTTAATATATATAGGGAAAGGCGTATTGAAGAATGAGTGGGTGTATAAGTGTCTGAATGGATGATTTAGTACGTGAGTGACTGACTCTACAAGTGAGTGATTAAACGTATCTTACTGAATGCATGGGTCAGCGACTAAACTGTGTGAATGTCTGTATCCGTCTGTTTGTTGGTGTGTAAGTGGATGCATGGATTTGCGAATAGCTACATGAGTGTCTATATGGGTTATTGATTGGTTCTCTGAGTATCTGTATGGCTGCCTGCGTGTTTGTGTGGGTGGGGTGTGTGTGACTCTGTACATAGATGTGTGAGTGGGTGATTCACTGGGTGCATGATTTCAAGAGTGCATCTGTGATGGACTGCTTGGGTGGGTGAGTGTGTGTATGGGTGTGTTAGTGAGTGAATGTATATCTCAGTGGTACATGTGCGAGTAACTACATATGTAAAAGGCAGTATATATGTGTGTTAGAGTATTTAAATGGCTATAAGTGAGAGTATGTGATAGTGAGAGTGGCTGTATGGATGCGTGTGTGCTTGTATCAGTTATTGTATAAGAGCGTAAGAATGTGCTAGTATTTGTATGAGTAAGTGAGCTGGTGTGTGTATAACTGTATAGGTGAGTAAATGGGTGTGTGATTAATTTTTTGCATGACTGACTAGTTGTGTGAGTACCTCTATGGATGAGTGGCGGTGTGTGAGTGTTTATATAGGTGTATGAGTGCATATGATAGTCCTGTACTGAGTGACTGTAAGTATGAGTGACTGTACGGGTGAGTGAGTGGATGTGTGTGTAGACCTAAGAATCAGTGAGTGGGTATGTAGTTTTTGGTGTTGGAGTGTCTATGGTTTTGAGAATGGCAGTCTGTAATTTAGAGTGGGTGTATCAAAAGTTATATTAGGGTGTGAGAAGATGCATGAAATTATCACATGGATGATGTCATCAGTGATGTCATTTGAGATGTCATCAGTGATGTCATCAGTGATGTCACTGACCATGTCATGAGTGATGTAATATTTGACGTCATCAGCAGTGCATTGCGGGGCGCGAGTTATAGTTAGCTGAACTAACTATAACGGGGGAATTTCTATGGTTTTGTACGAGTGAAATGTCCAACTAACTATAACTGTCCCTAAAACCTATGGTTTTTTCAGTGAATTTCAAAGGTTTTTGAATGCTAATTTCTAACTATAACGTGTCTGAAACCTATGGTTTTTTCAGTGAATTTCAAAGGTTTTTTAAATGCTAAATTCTAACTATAACGTGACTGAAAACTATGATTTTTTAAGTGAATTTCAAAGGTTTTTTAAATGCTAGTTTCTAACTATGCCTACAGAGGTAGGACATGTGAAGAAAGAAGAAAAAACGCACAGAAAGAAGCAAAAGATGTGCAGAAAGAACCAACAGAGGAGCAGAAAGAGGCCTTGTTGCAAAATCATCCTGTGCCCACAACTTTTTCAGACGGGTACTGGTGGTAACTGACTCTGACTAACCAGAGCCAGTGCTATGCTAAAAGACACTTAGAATACAGTGAAAACACCTACATACACTAGGGAACACTATGCGTTGGGGTACCCCTGTGATTAGCATGACCTCCTCTGCAAGTCCCTAGTACATAATAGGGCAGGGGGATTAAAACTACCTCTTAAAACGCGCTACAGGGCGCGTTTGCACAGTGGTGAAGGGAGGGGGCCTGAGGTGACTTGTGTGCAAACGTGCCCCGTGGCGCGTTTTAAGTTGCGGGATTAAGTCCCCTTGAATCCTGAGGGTCCCTGGGGCCCAACTAGCCCCCAGGTACCTACAGTTAGGACCACAGAGCTGAGTTGCAGAGAGGCGTTCCGAGGCCACGCACCTTTTTCACCTCTCTGCAACGCAACTCTGTTGTGCTTACTGAAGGTACCTGGTGGGCTAGTTGGCCCACAGAGTCCCTCAGGATTCAAAGGGAATTAATTCCCCAACTTAAAACGCACCACAGGGCGTGTTTGCGCACATGTCACCTGAGGCCCCGCCCCCTCCCTTCACCACTGTGCAAACGCGCCCGTGGAGCGTTTTAAGTTGGGAGATTAGGTCACCTTGAATCCTGAGGGTCCCTGGGGCCCAACTAGCCCACCAGGTACTTCCAGTAAGCACCACAGGCCTGCGTTGCAACGCCTGTAACAAATTGTGCAGTTGTGTTTAGGTAGTGAAGAGGGTCGTGCTGGGGGTAGTGTTTTAGGGTTTAGGGTAGTGCAGTGGTGTTTGGGTAGTGTAGGGAGTCGTGCTGGGGGGAGTGTTTTAGGGTTTAGGGTAGTGCAGTGATGTTTGGGTTGTGTAGGGGTAGTGCTGGGGGTAGTGTTTTAGGGTTTAGGGTAGTGCAGTGGTGTTTGGGTAGTGTAGGGGTACTGCTGGGGGTAGTGTTTTAGGGTTTAGGGTAGTGCAGTGGTGTTTGGGTAGTGTAGGGGGTACTGCTGGGGGTAGTGTTTTAGGGTTTAGGGTAGTGCAGTGGTGTTTGGGTAGTGTAGGGGTTCGTGCTGGGGGTAGTTTTTAGGGTTTAGGGTAGTGCAGTGGTGTTTGTGTAGTGTAGGGGTAGTGTTTTAGGGTTTAGGGTAGTGCAGTGGTGTTTGTGTAGTGTAGGAGGTCGTGTTTTAGGGTTTAGGGTAGTGCAGTGGTCTTTGGGTAGTGTAGGGAGTCGTGCGGGGGTAGTGTTTTAGGGTTTAGGGTAGTGCAGTGGTCTTTGGGTAGTGTAGGGGGTCGTGCGGGGGTAGTGTTTTAGGGATTAGGGTAGTGCATTGGTGTTTGGGTAGTGTAGGGGTCATGGTGGGGGTAGTGTTTTAGGGTTTAGGGCAGTGCAGTGGTGTTTGGGTAGTGTAGGGGGTCGTGCTGGGGGAGTGTTTTAGGGTTTAGGGCAGTGCAGTGGTGTTCGGGCAGTGTAGGGGGTTGTGCAGGGGTGGTGTTTCAGGGTTTAGGGCAGTGCTGTGGTGTGCGGGCAGTGTAGGGGGTCGTGCAGGGGTGGTGTTTCAGGGTGTAGGGCAGTGGTGTTCGGGCAGTGTAGGGGGTCGTGCTGAGGGTGGTGTTTCAGGGTTTGGGGCAGTGCAGTGGTGTTCGAGCAGTAAAGGGGTCATGCTGGGGGTGGTGTTTCAGGGTTTAGGGCAGTGCAGTGGTGTTCGGGCAGTGTAGGGGCGGTGCAGGGGGTGGTGTTTCAGGGTTTAGGGCAGTGCAGTGGTGTTCGGGCAGTGTAGGGGGTGGTGCAGGGGGTGGTGTTTCAGGGTTTAGGGCAGTGCAGTGGTGTTTGGGCAGTGTAGGGGGTCGTGCAGGGGTGGTGTTTCAGGGTTTAGGGCAGTGCAGTGGTGTTCGGGCAGTGTAGGGGTCCTGCTGGGGCTGGTGTTTCAGGGTTTAGGGCAGTACAGTGGTGTTCGGGCAGTGTAGGGGGTTGTGCTGGGGCTGGTGTTTCAGGGTTTAGGGCAGTTCAGTGGTGTTCGGGCAGTGTAGGGGGTCGTGCTGGGGGTGGTGTTTCAGGGTTTAGGGCAGTGCAGCGGTGTTCGGGCAGTGTAGGGGGTCGTGCTTTGGCTTGTGTTTCAGGGTTTAG
This sequence comes from Calotriton arnoldi, assembly GCA_963921515.1. Classification (NCBI taxonomy): domain Eukaryota; kingdom Metazoa; phylum Chordata; class Amphibia; order Caudata; family Salamandridae; genus Calotriton; species Calotriton arnoldi. Next base: position 1,103,205 of record CAWUFW010003252.1, on the reverse strand, counting down.
GGCAGTGCAGTGGTGTTCGGGCAGTGTAGGGGGTCGTGCTGGGGGTGGTGTTTCAGGGTTTAGGGCAGTGCAGTGGTGTTTGGGCAGTGTAGGGGGTTGTGCTGGGGCTAGTGTTTCAGGGTTTAGGGTAGAGCAATGGTGTTCAGGCAGTGTAGGGGGTTGTGCTGGAGGTGGTGTTTCAGGGTTTAGGGCAGTGCAGTGGTGTTCGGGCAGTGTAGGGGTCTTGCTGGGGGTGGTGTTTCAGGGTTTAGGGCAGTGGTGTTCAGGCAGTGTAGGGGTCTTGCTGGGGGTGATGTTTCAGGGTTTAGGGCAGTGCAGTGGTGTTCGGGCAGTGTAGGGGGTCCTGCTGGGGGTGGTGTTTCAGGGTTTAGGGCAGTGCAGTGGTGTTCGGGCAGTGTAGGGTGTCGTGCTGAGGGGTGGTGTTTCAGGGTTTAGGGCAGTGCAGTGGTGTTCGGGCAGTGTAGGGGGTCGTGCAGGGGTGGTGTTTCAGGGTTTAGGGCAGTGCAGTGGTGTTTGGGCAGTGTAGGGGGTCGTGCAGGGGGTGGTGTTTCAGGGTTTAGGGCAGTGTAGTGGTGTTCGGCCAGTGTAGGTGGTCTTGCTGGGGGTGGTGTTTCAGGGTTTAGTGCAGTGGTGTTCGGGCAGTGTAGGGGGTCGTGCTGGGGGTGGTGTTTCAGGGTTTAGGGCAGTGCAGTGGTGTTCCGGCAGTGTAGGGGGTCGTGCAGGGGGTGGTGTTTCAGAGTTTAGGGCAGTGCAGTGGTGTTTGGGCAGTGTAGGGGGTCGTGCTGGGGGTGGTGTTTCAGGGTTTAAGGCAGTGCAGTGGTGTTCGGGCAGTGTAGGGGGTCGTGCTGGGGGTAGTGTTTTAGGGTTTAGGGTAGTGCAGTGGTGTTTGGGTAGTGTAGGGGGTCGTGATGGGGGTAGTGATTTAGGGTAGTGCAGTGGTGTTTGGGTAGTGTAGGGGGTACTGCTGGGGGTAGTGTTTTAGGGTTTAGGGTAGTGCAGTGGTGTTTGGGTAGTGTAGGGGTACTGCTGGGGGTAGTGTTTTAGGGTTTAGGGTAGTGCAGTGGTGTTTGTGTAGTGTAGGGGGTACTGCTGGGGGTAGTGTTTTAGGGTTTAGGGTAGTGCAGTGGTGTTTGGGTAGTGTAGGGGTTCGTGCTGGGGGTAGTTTTTTAGGGTTTAGGGTAGTGCAGTGGTGTTTGTGTAGTGTTGGGGTAGTGTTTTAGGGTTTAGGGTAGTGCAGTGGTGTTTGTGTAGTGTAGGAGGTCATGTTTTAGGGTTTAGGGTAGTGCAGTGGTCTTTGGGTAGTGTAGGGAGTCGTGCGGGGGTAGTGTTTTAGGGTTTAGGGTAGTGCAGTGGTCTTTGGGTAGTGTAGGGGGTCGTGCGGGGGTAGTGTTTTAGGGATTAGGGTAGTGCATTGGTGTTTGGGTAGTGTAGGGGGTCATGCGGGGGTAGTGTTTTAGGGTTTAGGGCAGTGCAATGGTGTTTGGGTAGTGTAGGGGGTCGTGCTGGGGGAAGTGTTTTAGGGTTTAGGGCAGTGCAGTGGTGTTAGGGTAGTGTAGGGGGTCGTGCTGGGGGAGTGTTTTAGGGTTTAGGGCAGTGCAGTGGTGTTCGGTAGTGTAGGGGGTCGTGCTGGGGGAGTGTTTGAGGGTTTAGGGCAGTGCAGTCGTGTTCGGGTAGTGTAGGGGGTCGTGCTGGGGGTGGTGTTTCAGGGTTTAGGGCAGTACAGTGGTGTTCGGGCAGTGTAGGGGGTCGTGCAGGGGTGGTGTTTCAGGGTTTAGGGCAGTGCAGTGGTGTTCGGTAGTGTAGGGGGTCGTGCTGGGGGAGTGTTTGAGGGTTTAGGGCAGTGCAGTCGTGTTCGGGTAGTGTAGGGGGTCGTGCTGGGGGTGGTGTTTCAGGGTTTAGGGCAGTACAGTGGTGTTCGGGCAGTGTAGGGGGTCGTGCAGGGGTGGTGTTTCAGGGTTTAGGGCAGTGCTGTGGTGTTCGGGCAGTGTAGGGGGTCGTGCAGGGGGTGGTGTTTCAGGGTTTAGGGCAGTGGTGTTTGGGCAGTGTAGGGGGTCATGCAGGGGGTGGTGTTTCAGGGTTTAGGGCAGTGCAGTGGTGTTCGGGCAGTGTAGGGGGTCCTGCTGGGGCTGGTGTTTCAGGGTTTAGGGCAGTACAGTGGTGTTCGGGCAGTGTAGGGGGTTGTGCTGGGGCTGGTGTTTCAGGGTTTAGGGCAGTTCAGTGGTGTTCGGGCAGTGTAGGGGGTCGTGCTGGGGGTGGTGTTTCAGGGTTTAGGGCAGTGCAGTGGTGTTCGGGCAGTGTAGGGGGTCGTGCTGGGGCTTGTGTTTCAGGGTTTAGGGCAGTGCAGTGGTGTTCAGGCAGTGTAGGGGGTCGTGCTGGGGGTGGTGTTTCAGGGTTTAGGGCAGTGCAGTGGTGTTTGGGCAGTGTAGGGGGTCGTGCTGGGGCTAGTGTTTCAGGGTTTAGGGCAGAGCAATGGTGTTCAGGCAGTGTAGGGGGTTGTGCTGGAGGTGGTGTTTCAGGGTTTAGGGCAGTGCAGTGGTGTTCGGGCAGTGTAGGGGGTCTTGCTGGGGGTGGTGTTTCAGGGTTTAGGGCAGTGGTGTTCAGGCAGTGTAGGGGGTCTTGCTGGGGGTGATGTTTCAGGGTTTAGGGCAGTGCAGTGGTGTTCGGGCAGTGTAGGGGGTCCTGCTGGGGGTGGTGTTTCAGGGTTTAGGGCAGTGCAGTCGTGTTCGGGCAGTGTAGGGTGTCGTGCTGAGGGGTGGTGTTTCAGGGTTTAGGGCAGTGCAGTGGTGTTCGGGCAGTGTAGGGGGTCGTGCAGGGGGTGGAGTTTCAGGGTTTAGGGCAGTGCAGTGGTGTTTGGGCAGTGTAGGGGTCGTGCAGGGGGTGGTGTTTCAGGGTTTAGGGCAGTGCAGTGGTGTTCGGCCAGTGTAGGTGGTCTTGCTGGGGGTGGTGTTTCAGGGTTTAGTGCAGTGGTGTTCGGGCAGTGTAGGGGGTCGTGCTGGGGGTGGTTTTTCAGGGTTTAAGGCAGTGCAGTGGTGTTCCGGCAGTGTAGGGGGTCGTGCAGGGGGTGGTGTTTCAGGGTTTAGGGCAGTGCTGGGTACCGCCACCCCCCAGGGCCGGCTCCAGCAATGTCCTGGGTTGCCCAGCCCTGGGACATAGCAGTTTGCCATGCAACTCTGCTTCGCTTCATGGAAGCGAGAGCTCTCGCTTCCATGAAGGGAAGCAGAATTGCTTTTGAGCAGAGGGAGCTGCATGTTAGCAGCTCCCTTTGCCCAAAAGCAATGCCGGCTCCCGTAGGAGGCAGGAAGCCGACAGGGACTGCAGGGGCCTTGAGGCTTCCTCCACAGTCCCCAACGAGAAGCCAAGGCCTGGGGGATGGGGTTCCCAGGGCCAAAAATGGGCAGGTGGCGGGCCACTCGGCCCCCTCCCTTTTCTTATTTAAAAAAAAATTACCGGCCCCGGGGAATGAGGTCCCCGGTGCTGAAATTGGCCTGAGGAGGGGGCTCCCCCTCCATTAATTATTTTTTTTAATTGCCCAGGCCTCGTGGGATGGTGTCCCCAGGGCCAAAATCAACCCTCAATCAATTATAATTAGGCTGTCCGGAAATCGGTTAAAACCGACTCTGCCCGACAGTACCCTACCGGATGAAAATCAGCTGACCTGGTTTAAACCGAGTGTCACTGATTTTCATTGTTGTTGCGCCTTTTGGCCACTTAATGGAGCCAAAGCATTACAACCTGCCTGTGGTGGCCTGGCGCGGAGGTGTCAGGGGAAAACACTTCTTCTGCACGAGGTGTGAATGGCCCAAGCAGTTCCCAAGTTCAGATCCTGGCAAGGGTGATGCAGGCCTCCATCAATCCAGCAAAACCAAAGGGGATGATGGACGGAGTGTTGAACATTGCAAGCACTCACCCCCAGTCAACTGATCTGGGTTTAATCCATCATCAATCTTTAGCTCCCTCCGCCACCCCAGTTCAGACATGGCCATATGCAAATCAGTCTGACCCTGTGCCTCATGGGAACAGTCCAGCCCGAACTGCCAAGCCATGTCTTCCCTGGACCGGAAACAAGCATCCTGGGACTGGTTTCTGGCTTACAGCCATCATCAGCCAGGCTATCTTGAATCCAGTGGCAAAGTGAGCAAGGGACCCAAGTCTGGGCATACCCTGCCAACTTAGGGCGAACATAGCAAAACCAAAGGGGATGATGGACGGAGTGTTGAACATTGCAAGCACTCACCCCCAGTCAACTGATCTGGGTTTAATCCATCATCATTCTTTAGCTCACTCTGCCACCCCAGTTCAGACATGGCCATATTCAAATCAGTCTGACCCTGTGCCTCATGGGAACAGTCCAGCCCGAACTGCCAAGCCATGTCTTCCCTGGACCAGAAACAAGCATCCTGGGACCGGTTTCTGGCTTACAGCTGTCATCAGCCAGGCTATCTTGAATCCAGTGGCAAAGTGAGCAAGGGACCCACGTCTGGGCATACCCTGCCAACTTAGGGCGAACATAGCAAAACCAAAGGGGATGATGGACGGAGTGTTGAACATTGCAAGCACTCACCCCCAGTCAACTGATCTGGGTTTAATCCATCATCATTCTTTAGCTCACTCCGCCACTCCCAGTTCAGACATGGCCATATGCAAATCAGTCTGACCCTGTGCCTCATGGGAACAGTCCAGCCCGAACTGCCAAGCCATGTCTTCCCTGGACCGGAAACAAGCATCCTGGGACCGGTTTCTGGCTTACAGCCGTCATAGGCCAGGCTATCTTGAATCCAGTAGCAAAGTGAGCAAGGGACCCACGTCTGGGCATACCCTGCCAACTTAGGGCGAACATAGCAAAACCAAAGGGGATGATGGACGGAGTGTTGAACATTGCAAGCACTCACCCCCAGTCAACTGATCTGGGTTTAATCCATCATCATTCTTTAGCTCACTCAGCCACCCCAGTTCAGACATGGCCATATGCAAATCAGTCTGACCCTGTGCCTCATGGGAACAGTCCAGCACCGAACTGCCAAGCCATGTCTTCCCTGGACCGGAAACAAGCATCCTGGGACCGGTTTCTGGCTTACAGCCGTCATCAGCCAGGCTATCTTGAATCCAGTGGCAAAGTGAGCAAGGGACCCATGTCTGGGCATACCCTGCAAACTTAGGGCGAACATAGCAAAACCAAAGGGGATGATGGACGGAGTGTTGAACATTGCAAGCACTCACCCCCAGTCAACTGATCTGGGTTTAATCCATCATCATTCTTTAGCTCACTCCGCCACCCCAGTTCAGACATGGCCATATGCAAATCAGTCTGACCCTGTGCCTCATGGGAACAGTCCAGCACCGAACTGCCAAGCCATGTCTTCCCTGGACCGGAAACAAGCATCCTGGGACCGGTTTCTGGCTTACAGCCGTCATCAGCCAGGCTATCTTGAATCCAGTGGCAAAGTGAGCAAGGGACCCATGTCTGGGCATACCTTGCAAATTTAGGGCGAACATAGCAAAACCAAAGTTGATGATGGACGGAGTGTTGAACATTGCAAGCACTCACCCCCAGTCAACTGATCTGGGTTTAATCCATCATCATTCTTTAGCTCACTCCGCCACCCCAGTTCAGACATGGCCATATGCAAATCAGTCTGACCCTGTGCCTCGTGGGAACAGTCCAGCACTTTGCCACTGGATTCAAGGTAGCCTGGCTGATGAGGGTTTTGAACCCGAAACCGGTCCCAGGATGCTTGTTTCCGGTCCAGGGAAGACATGGCTTGGCAGTTCGGGCTGGACTGTTCCCATGAGGCACAGGGTCAGACTGATTTGCATATGGCCATGTCTGAACTGGGGTGGTGGAGTGAGCTAAAGAATGATGATGGATTAAACCCAGATCAGTTGACTGGGGGTGAGTGTTTGATTTGCTCTAACGCTCCGTCCATCATCCCCTTTGGTATCGCTTTGTTTGCCCTAAGTTGCCAGGGTATGCCCAGACGTGGGTCCCTTGCTCACTTTGCCACTGTATTCAAGATAGCCTGGCTGATGAGGGTTTTGAACCTGAAACCGGTCCCAGGATGCTTGTTTCCGGTCCAGGGAAGACATGACTTGGCAGTTCGGGCTGGACTGTTCCCATGAGGCACAGGGTCAGACTGATTTGCATATGGCCATGTCTGAACTGGGGTGGTGGAGTGAGCTAAAGAAGGATGATGGATTAAACCCTGATCAGTTGACTGGGGGTGAGTGTTTTATTTGCTCTAACGCTCCGTCCATCATCCCCTTTGGTATCGCTTTGTTCGCCCTAAGTTGGCAGGGTATGCCCAGACGTGGGTCCCTTGCTCACTTTGCCACTGGATTCAAGATAGCCTGGCTGACGAGGGTTTTGAACCCGAAACCGGTCCCAGGATGCTTGTTTCCGGTCCAGGGAAGACATGGCTTGGCAGTTCGGGCTGGACTGTTCCCATGAGGCACAGGGTCAGACTGATTTGCATATGGCCATGTCTGAACTGGGGTGGTGGAGTGAGCTAAAGAATGATGATGGATTAAACCCAGATCAGTTGACTGGGGGTGAGTGGTTGATTTGCTCTAATGCTCCGTCCATCATCCCCTTTGGTATCGCTTTGTTCGCCCTAAGTTGGCAGGGTATGCCCAGACGTGGGTCCCTTGCTCACTTTGCCACTGGATTCAAGATAGCCTGGCTGATGAGGGTTTTGAACCCGAAACCGGTCCCAGGATGCTTGTTTCCGGTCCAGGGAAGACATGGCTTGGCAGTTCGGGCTGGACTGTTCCCATGAGGCACAGGGTCAGACTGATTTGCATATGGCCATGTCTGAACTGGGGTGGTGGAGTGAGCTAAAGAATGATGATGGATTAAACCCAGATCAGTTGACTGGGGGTGAGTGTTTGATTTGCTCTAACGCTCCGTCCATCATCCCCTTTGGTATCCATCAATCCAGGGCCGGTAAATTGAATACCATTGTAGTGAGTAATCGTACCACCTGTCATATACAGCGCATCGAAACGACCGAAGTGTGATATGAAGCACTATCTGCGCTATACGAATATGCATAACATGCTGAAGACACTTAAGCTTTCTAGCGCTGTAAACAGAAACATTTCTTATTATGTGATGCAAAAAGAATGACAGAGAAAAGGGAAAGAAATATAAAACTGAAAAGGATGAGGTCAACACAAAGGTGGGAAGAGATGGATGGAAAGCAGTGTGAAAGAAGACAGACGGCAGCCATGAAGGCAGACTACCTGTCACTTGCTCTCATATCTGTTCCAAAAAAGTTGTTTTTATTCCCAAACGGCTGAGAATGCGGCCATATGGTTTCCATCAATATGCGGTGACACATGGACTGGGGAAGCTGGCGTCGGCTCACCTCCACCATACACAGGGCTTGCTTCTTGGGCACGGTTCCGGCTCTGATGGGACAATAACTGGAGGCTAGGGAGGAGAGAGCGCTCCCTGCGCAAACAAACTCAACTGGTACCCGGGGAGCGGAGTACCGGTGAAAGGGAGGGGCAAGAGGGCGGGAAATGAAAGTGTACGTGGGGAGAGAGGGAGGAAGGCAGGAGGGATAAAATGAGAGCGTATGAGTGGGAAAGGAGGGAGGCAGGAGGAGGTAACATGAGAGTATGAGTGTACGTGGGAGGAAGGGAAGGGAACGAAAGGGAAGGGACTATGCTAGACAAAAGATATAGAAAGAGAGATCAGGAAAGAGGAAGAGAGAGAATGAGAGAAACAAAATAGAAAGGAAAATAGGGTGAGTGAGAGAGAAAAGAGTTATAAAGAGGGGGTGAGAGAGGCAGTGAGAGGGCAGAAAGAGGCGGGGCAGTAAACGCAGGAGAGAGAAAAAAGAGATGAAGAGAGGGAAAGAGGGAGAGCGAAAGAGTCAGACTGGTAGGAAAAAGACATATCAATAAAGGAGGATAGTTTTAAACTATAATTAGAAAACCCTGCCCTGTTAAATCAGTAAAATGAAATATACTGTGCAGATAGGTTATGTGCACTGTATACATTGTTTAGTGTTGCCTCTGTCAGATGTGGCTGATCCCAATAGACGTAATCATGTACGTATGTGTTTGGGGGTCGTAATTTGTCAAAAATCATATTCTGTCACCAAACAATATTACCACATAAAAGCGGAACATTGAATTTTCAGCAGACGAGGCAGAGCTTGAAAGACATTCTTCACAAGAGCCCTGCCCCCTGCAAGGAACTTTCTCCTTGAATCTTGGCCGCTCCCTCCCCTGGACGTCTGGAAACTGGATCGTGTTGAAAGAAAAGGAAAAATATGGGCTCCCTCCTGGGAAGGTCACTAAAGTTACCCCATAACTCTGGGGAGCGCCGCTCTGCGGAAGAATACACTCACAGCCGAGGCTCTGCAGGGGAAGGGGAAACGCACTTACCGGGAATGAAAACCATATGGTAATATTACAGTCTGAGACCTTGCTCAACTTCCGGCCCCCTGCCTGGCTGACGTGGGGGAGAGGAGCTGTTGTGTGTGGTCTGCCGCCTGTTTTAGTGCGGCCGCACCCGAGTACTTCACAGGTCTTTAAAAAGACCATTTACTTAACGAGGCTTTGTTGTTAATAAAGGAGTGGGCGATGGAGAAAGAGGCGGCACGCTCAAGTTTCTTGCATGTTTTTTAAATGTGCGCGATTCCCCGTCTTCATTGAACTGTCACTCAAACTATGCAGCTGATGTTTACCAAGTCCTTAATCAAGGTTGCTAGGCTACCAGAAACGTGCGTAAGAAGCAGGCACTGCACTAGTCAGGTGACCATGTACTTCGTGGGGTGCTAGCTTAATTCATTATTTACAAGGATATTCAAGTGCTTTCTAAGTAGCAAAGTGCATATCTTACATTGCGTCTGCCCATTGTCCAAACCTCCATCCATGTTTCGAATGAACATTACTTGTGTGCCCTGATCACATGTAGGTCATTGGTTTGTGTTTCTGTTGCAGAGATCACATTGTGGATGGAGGCTGTCCTCCCGTGTTTGTTACTCGGCTGGAGATGTCATCCACAAGACTACTGATCGCAGAAAGTGGGAGTCCCATGATATCCTTGAACGAGCTGAAAAAAGAAAGTTCCAGGACAATAGTAGTCTTCCACTGAGGCAGTCTCAACCTTTAAAGTGGTTTTAAAGACAGACTGTGGGTGCACCAACCCTGGAGTGAAAAATAAGACTCCCCGCCCAGGCAAAATGGAAACCCAAAGAATTATTTTGGGCCTAAAGACAACCTTGCCGCTTGCCAGCCTGCTTCGTAGTACGCCCTGCAATAAGGCATGGTGTTTTGAACATCATGTGGGTCCCCGAGGACTCCTATTGGATCGCTCTCATTCAGCTTTCCAATGTGGTCAGCAGAAAAGGGTATTACCCAAATACATATTCAAACGCTAGCCAGGGCCCTAGCGAGATCTTACTGATCTTTCATCCAGCAGCTGTGACGGGGAGAACATTGGAGTGCAGCGAGTTGGTTGTTCCGTATGTGGTGAAAGCCCATTTGGACTGCACCAAGGAAATGTGGCTGGCCGTTGCTGCCTGGCAGTGTGACTGGCACCTTAAGCCCAGGGGGCAAGACATCATATATGGTATATCTCTTCTGCCTTTTATTTAAAGAATAATAATTGTAGTTAACATAAATAAAGACAGGTACATTTCTACTGCCACATTTCCTAAAGAAATCCTTATTTCAAAAATTAATTGCAATGCTCGATTACAGCACCATTTCAATCAATTAAAACCAATACAAATGGTAGCTTGTTTTATGTGGCACGTCATACAGCACTTCTGCTGTTTCTAAGCGCTGTACAGCACAGGGCTTTAATTTAAGTACACTTGTATTTCAGACACCTCGCAGTCGCAATAGATCTCACGCTCCATTCACTTCAGCAGCCACAGCAGTATTATATAGCGGGAACTCGACCCAAAGGTATTGGAGCTATATGTGAGCTGGGGGGGGGAGCGGGGCACCATATTTAGATATTGGCTCCTATGGCACAGGCAGCCAATGGTACCCACGCATAAACAACGCAGAAAATGCAATATATGTGCAGTCAGCCATTCCTTCAAAAGACACCAAATGAAGTGCCAAACAGCGCTTCGCGCACACAACACATGTGAGGGCGCAGTATTGATGATACAATGCAATGCAACACTCTCTGAGCAGGAGAGGGGTAGCGACTCTGGAACACAGACTGTAACTTCCAACTTGCTGAGTGACCAATTCACGCTTTCATTTAAAACAAGCATTTGCAATGCAATAGGTCTCGCATTTACTCGAGTTTGAGCTATTGACATTGCAAATAACAATGCCATTTATTTTTGTTTTCGTTTTTAAAACTTAAATAAAAGGCTTTGTCATTTACAATGCCAATAGCTTAAACTCGCATAAATGCGAGACCTATTGCATGGCAAATGCTTGTTAAATCTGAGCTGCAGAATCAAAGGACAATGGAAAGTATTCCATGACTGTATTAAGCTTCTGAAATGTAGAGCAGTATACAATTTCTGAAGAAAAATGGAAAAAGCAATAATAAAAGCAAAGCGTTCCATAAACACCGGTAAAACACTGTTTCAGTTGTTTTTTATGGCGCGAAAATGAGTAACCACTGAAAAGCACTGTTTTTTTGAGGTTTTGAAATCACTGGAAAACACTGAAAAAACACCACCAGAATTTACCAAAAATAGAAACTGAAAACAGGAAAGCCTAATTATAATTAAAACATAGGCCAAGCCCCAGGGGATGGGGTCCACGGGCCAAAATCGGCCTCGACAGGGAAGCCCGCAGCCCCCTCCCCTTTTATTTAAATACATTTTTTTAAATGGGTCAGGCCCAGGGGATGGGGTCCCCGGAGCCCAAAAGCACCAAGGGAAGGGGGGGCCACACAATCACCTTTCCTAAATTAAAAGAAATTACACAAACCCGCAACTCGCTGAATGCCCTGCTCCCTTTCTCCACTACTCTGCAAACACGCCTCCTGGCGTGCTCTTGGTTGGGGGATGAAATCCTAGTCGCTCGTCACTGCTGAGGGTCCTTAGGGGCCAACTAGCCCACCAGGTACCTCCAGTAAGCCCCACACAGTGAGATTGCTGATAGGTGGTCGAAGGCCACCCCCTTTTTTACACCACTCTGCAAATGCGTCTCTTGGCGCACTGCTGGTGGGGGGAATGAGGTCCCGTTGTGTACTGAGGGCCTCAGGACTAAAGTGGACTTCATCCCCCAAGCAGCAGTGTGCCAGGAGGTGCATTTGCAGAGTGGTGGAGAAAAGGGGCATGGCATCGGACCACCTCTTAGCAATCCAGCTGTGTGGGGCTTACAAGAGGTAACAGGAGGGCTAGTTGGCCCCCAGGGACCCTCAAGAGGCAAAGGGACTTCATCACCCAACCATGAGTGCACCAGGGGGCGTGTTGGCAGAGTGGTGGAGAAAGGGGGCATGGCCTGCGACCACCTCTCAGCAATCCCTCTGTGTGGTGCTTACTGGAGGTAACAGGTAGGCTAGTTGGCCCCTAAGGACCCCTAGCAGTGAAGGGGACTTCATCCCCCAACCAAAAGCACACCAGGAAGTGCGTTTGCAGAGTGGTGGACAAAGGGGGCATGGCCTGCTATCAGAACTCAACAATCCTGCTGTGTGGGACTTACTGAAGGTAATAGGAGGGATAGTTGTCCCCCAAGGACTTCCTTGGGGGCCAACTACCCCTCCTGTTAACTCCAGTAAATCCCACACAGTGGGATTGCTAAGAGGTCTTCGGAGGCCACGTCCCCTTTGTCTGCCGCTCTGCAAACGCGCCTCCTGGTGCACTACTGGTTGGGGGATGAAGTCCACTTTACTCCAGAGGGACCTTGGGGGCCTAGAAGACCTACTGCTACCTCCTGTAAGTCCTACACAACGGAATTCATGAGAGCTGGTCGGATGCCCAGAACCCTTTCTCCACCACTTTGTAAACATACACCCACTGATTCACCAATAAACCTTGGTATATATATGTATATGTATATGTGTGTGTGTATATATATATATGGAAAGAGGTTCAAGTGCTCACACTGGGGAGGGTGAAAAACTGCCTATTTATTTCACCATACCACAAGATACATTCGGGCCTAGCTGGGCCTTGTCACATGACCCTAGGATTACAGGTATGGCCTAGTTATAGTCACTAGACTTAGAGAAAGAACAAAAATCATAAAGTCAAATGGGTGCCATCTTAGAAGGGAGGAAAATATAAGAGAAACAGCTCAACACTAATGAATAAACATGTCTTTTGGTAGACATTGCATAAAATGAATTCAATCCCTGAAGACAGGGTACAAACACAGTCAAATCAAGTTCATAATCATATCAGAATTTGTTATTCCCCATTGATACGATAATAGTGAATGTACATATGTTCTGATAGACATAACATCATATTAAATTCCTCAAATTAGGGCCTATACACAGACACAATAAATGTATTGTCATGTCTCAATTTATTATCTCCCATTGAAGTCAGACATCTTAAGTTGAAGTGGGAGAATATATCCTGGGGTGGCCTAAAGGAAACATTTTTGCAAGTGAGAGAATTTTTACATATATAGTCATTACTTCTTAAGTAGAAGTGTGGCTCAATGGTTAGAGCGGCAGACCCTGATGCAGAGATCTGGCCCGGGACCAGGGTTCAATTCCCGCCTCGGCGGGTCTTGGGCTCAATTTCCTCGGACCTGATAATGCTCGCCTCGGTGCCTATTCTAATCATGGGTCCAACTCTGGGCAATAGCTTGCTTAATCTCCACAACGGCCCCAACAGCGCTGGGATGCCTGGCTTCACCCTGGGGGTGCCCAGGAATGGACATTTCACAGGGAAAAGCCAGGAAGGGTTCCACAGCGGTATGCGTACAGCACCAGGACACCTCTTTGGGGGTATAAGTGCGCTTTACAAGTACAAATTTCATTTCATTTCATTACTCAATCACATTGCCTTGTCCACCCTAGTGGTCAGCTAGAGCATGCCCATGTGTGCGTGTCCAGACTGGGGTGACCTCAGAAGTATCATGGCATGTGACAATTGTATAATGAAACATAACTTGAAATAGAAAAATATACTTGCCAAGGTGGGCAGAGGACACATGAATGCCAAGGTTGGATAGTGGCAACCCTAGTCAAACAACAGCCACAATCCTTGTCAGGGTGAATCACAAAAAGTCACTAAATTAATCTGTGGTTAACCCTCTAGTAGCGTGCTCAACACCAATAAAGATTAACTTAGAGACAATGTGTAGAGTATTTATTTATGCCACACTCAAACAGTAATAAAGTGAAGACATTGTGCAATAAAATCCCACACCAATTTAGAAAAATAGAGTAAATTTAAATAAACTATTTGACACCAAAAGAACAAAAATCCAATAGGTAGAACCGGATTTATGATGAATTACTAACGTTTAAAGGGGAAAATAGTGTCAAAAGGCACAAAGGGCCAACTGTGGTTATCTGTCTTCGGTGTACTGGGACCAAATCACAAATTCTGGCCAACCTCGAAGGAGCACAGACCAGGTATAAGGACCATGTCTAATCCCATTGAGAATTGTACCTTATGTACTTGATGTGAGGTGTTCCGTCACGCTATGCCGATTCCAATGAGGTGCTGCAAGAGTTGTGATGCGAGGTCCTGCATCAAGTTGCGTCATGCACTGACAGTTCAAATCAATAGCTGCAAGGTACTACGATGCTAGGTCCTCCGTTGAGTTATGTTGCGCTGTATCAGTTCCAATAAGGAGCTGCAAGAGCAGTGATGCGAGTTCCTACATCGCATTGCACTGCATCAGTTCTGACGAGAATGCTGCAAGGGCTGCAATGCGAGGTCCTGAGTCGAGTTGCATCAGTTTTGATGGAGCCCACAGTTAGGCTGGTACAGCATTTTTAGCCCAACTTCCAAGAGTTCAGGACTGGGGGACAACACTTGGGGGAGGGTTAGGACTCACTGCAGGCAGAGTCCAGGTTCAGGGTTCAAGGATGTTGGAGCATGTTATGCCCTGTAACTCAGAACAGGAGGCCAGCCAACTAGCCTTTGGAGTCACTCTGGTGGTCCTGGGTCCAAGAAGCAAGTCCAGTCCTTCTTCAGTCAGCAGGGCAGCAAGTCAGTCCTTCAAGCAGCAGACCAGTCCTTCAGGCAGCAGTGCGAGAGGCAGTCCTTCTGATTCTTCCACAGGTCCAGGAGTGTATTGAAGAGTGGGTCTAAGGGTCTTATTTTTATACATGATGCAAGCTTTTAAGTGGAAGAAGCTTCTGGAGCTATCCCCCCACAGAAGTGTCTGGAATGTCATGCCTTCCAGTCCTGGTGCCAGTCTGTCTGCAGTCACAATAGGCTGGTGTGAAGTTCTTTGTGTGTGAGCTGTAGTAGTGTCTTTGAATTGCAAGTGGGGTTGTGGACAGCTTGCCCCACTATCATTCTTTGGATGGCCCATCCTGCCAACACCCTGTCTCCCTATTGTAAAACTGTCTTGGAGGAATACACAAAGGTCAACTGCTAACTACATCCACTCATGTGACACATCAAACAGGCTACAGGTACCAAGTAGTTATAAGAACTTTCTAATAGTGGCATTTTCAGAATTCAGAAATAAAATCTGACTTACCTTTAGAGAGGGTTTTAAATCACAATCCCTTAGATACCAAACATGATATTTCTATCTGCTTCCTAATAAAAGTTATCATTTATTAAATGTAATAAGGTAACCTAAAGTTATCCTATTGGATAGGCAGGCCACACAACAGTGAAAAACAAATTTGAGAGTATTTCACTACCAGGACATGTAAAACTTTAAAGTACATGTCCAACATTTCAAATACTATTCACCATGGTTATTTGGGCTGTTTAGGGCCTACCTTAGTGGTGGCTTATATGGAATAAAAAGGGGGGTTTAGGTCTGGCAAACGACTTATTTTGCCAGGTCGAAATGGCAGTTTAGAACAGTGTGCTGGCTGCAGCGGCAGACCTGAGGAATATTTAAAAGGACTACTTAAGTGGGTAACACACTAAAAGTTCCAGGCCCACTAATAGTATTTAATCTGTAGGCCCTGGGTACCTGTATTACTGGTTTATTAACAAAATTACAATCAAATAGATGTGGCAATTGGGCGTAAGCCAATTTTACCATGTTTTAAGTAGATAGCACATGCACTTTAGCATTGGTTAGCAGTGGTAAAGTGCACAGACTCCTAAAGCCACCAAAGACCAATTCAGCAAAACAGGAGGAGTGAAGGCCAAAAGTTAGAGAGAAGGTCCGCCCCAAGCCTGACAGGTCTAAAAGAATAGTTTTTGTGATAAAGCAGAACATAGTCATTGAAAAAGGCCTGGCTTCTGTTCATACTTAGGCGTGTGCATTTGCTGCATTCAGTCAATGTTTTTTCGTGCTAAACAATGGCAAAAACAAACAGTCATTTGAAAAGACAGTGGCTTCTGTGTCACAGGTGAGATCTATTGGTTTTGCCAATGCTTGGTAGTTTTTACATAGCAGTACCTTTGCACGTAATGCAAGTAGGTTCAAAATGGTTTACTGATTTTTTTTTAATATAGACATTTAGGCTAGGAAAGTTCAAGTTTGGTTCACATGACCATTTGTTGGCATCCCCATGCAGATTGTGAATCCTCTTTTGAGAAAATGGCCTATTTGGCATTGTCCTGCAGTGCACAGAAATGGACAAGTTTTAGCTAGGGTAATCTTTGTTCACTAGTGTTTGGAGCCCAATGAGAGTGAGCAGAGCTTGAAAATTGAAAATCTCTCCCACTAACAAGACAGCAGGTTTGGATAATGCAAGAATTATGACTTATCTTCTTAAGTGAAATCTCCATCAGCAAAGAAAAAATATACAATTTAGCAGAAAAATCCAACATGGATAACACAGTATTAGTACAGTCCAGAGTCTGTATGACCTTTGCTGCTAGAGATTTCAGCAAAGAAGTTAAGCTATAACAGAGCCTCCGGTCTTTTAATTTCTTGTGGAAACCTCATTTTGTATTCTCAGTCCCTGCCTTCATGAACAAGCATTGGCAAAGCTAATAGGTCTCGCCTCGCCTTAGAGAGCTATTGGCTTGTCCAATGCCTTTTCGTCATGCACTACAGCATTGAAGCACATGCTGTACAGCAGAAAGGTAAGATTAAAGAAAAATAATTTTAAAAATTACCCTCTAGGCCTTGTCATTTTGTACGCATGTGCATGCATTAAACATGATTGAATGCACTCACAAAACAACACAGCCCACTGGCTGCATTATCGCACCTTTCTTTTAACTAGTAATGGGACAGAGGGTCAGGAGGGCAGAAGGAAGCAGCACAGAAATGAATGAGAATTGGGGGGGCTGCAAAGAAGCACAGAACCAAATGAGAGAAACATGGGGAGGTGGGACTCAAGAAAACAGGCAAACAAGTAACATGGGGGGGCACAGAAGCACACAAAAGAGAGAGAGAGAACAACCTAAGCAAGGGTGGGGGACAGAAACACACTGTCAAGAGAGAGTGACATGGGGGGCACAGAAGCTCACAGGCGAGAGAAGGTGACTTGGATGCGGGTGGGGACAGAAGAATATGTGTGAGACAAGCACATGGGTGAGAGACAGCGACATGGAATGTGGGTAGGACAGAAGCACATGAGCAAGAGAGCTCGATTACACATGCACTCTCAAGCACTGCTCAACCAAAAGAGAAAAATAGCTCCCAAAATGGGAGCAGTGGAAGGACACAGGTACATCGAGATGGTCCAGGGGAGGGGCAAACACAAAAGGAGGAAGTAAAGCCCCAGAAGTTAAAGAGTAAGAATGAACCACTTGAGTATAACAACAGATCCAACCAATGATAAGTAACTTGCAGGCTCTAAGCCCTCTGTAAGCTGACAATATGTCTGGCAACAGACAGTCCATGTGATGTCTAGTAGATGAGACTTAAAAAGCACAGTCCATATGTGTTTTAAACGGTTCTAAAGTTGCACCAAGTATACGCATGGTCAGTGCATCATTCTTCAGACCAACTTGTAAAAGTAAAGAAGAGGTTTGAGAATGCACAGATCTGTGAAGGGATATTATTGGTTGATTTGGGGCATGTGGGAATGGCCACTCACCTTGATTACTGTGCTGGGGATCAAGCAAGGCAGGCACCCGCGAGCAATGAGTTATGATGCCTGGTGCAGCCACCTCCGGGATGCAGTGTAGTTACTGGTTTTCATGTGTCATTTGTCCTTGCTGCCCCTTTCATCCAATTCTGATGTCACCCAAGGGCTCCGCATGCCTTATAATGTGCATATTTCTCTCAAGTCCTTCCTCTTGTGCTATGGACAAGATGGCACACTGTCAACTATAACCCTTTGACTCCATCCCTCACAAATGAGTTACTGTTTACTAGACAGGCAGTTAAACCAACTAATCCACAGCGCCACCTTTGGCTCAGCTGTGGCGCCTTTTACTCGTCCAATGCGTGGGAGCTAAACCATACTATGAGGTTATAGACCTAAAAGTACATTTTTTACTTGAACTCCCAGCAAGAAGCTGTTCAATAATGCCAAAAAGAGAAAAACATCATGCACAGGAAGACTTCCAATATGTTCAGCTGAATACTCACGATCGTAAGAAAAATGTAGTCTATATTACATATAAGGCAGATAGATTAACTCCTAATCCACACACACACGCACACGCACGCACACATCCTTTCTATCACTGAAATTGTAATATATGGGATTTTTCAAACATCACTGAATGAAATTATATTATACTCCCAGTAAACTTAGTCTCAAAATATTTACAGGATAGTTTATTTAATACAAGCAATTCTTCCACTTTTAAAAAAGAAAAAGACTCGGTGCTGCTGCTCCGTTTCTTAGCGGTGAACGTGCGTTATCTTTTCTAATACAGTGATCAAGGGCATTACGCTAAGAAATGGTTAAATATCGCTGTTTGTGCGGCAGGATTAAACACTGCGGGCAGATTTACAAGCCCCTTGCGACACATTTGCACCACCGTTGCGTCACTTTGGTGATGCAGCGGCAGCATAAACAATGCGGCCAATTAACAACGTGACACATCTAGGGAGATGCGTCACGTTGTAAAGCCCTGCGCCACATTATACCTGCGTCAGGTATAATGTATGCAGGGTGGGCGTACCCACGCAGGAAAGCCTCGTAAAAGTGACGCCGTGAATTCTACAAGATTTCACTGCCCCACTTCTAGGACGCCATTGCGCCAAAACCTTACGCCTGCTTGAAGCAGGCGTAAGGAGTGACGCAGTACAATAAGTATAGGCCTCAACATGCATTGCGGGAGTTGCATCGTGCTTGCGACACGATTCCAGCAATGCGTGACTTTTTGGCCAACAGATGCACCAGAATTTCTGATGCATCTGTCAATCCTTGCCCCATGGTGTGCTGTATTGTAAATACGGCGGATCCATGGTGGCGCAAGGGTATCGCAGGCTGGCGCAGGGAAACTGACGCATCTCTACAGAAGCATCACTTTCTTGTAAATCTGCCTCGCATTGGCAATTACAGAGTACTGATTCGGAGAAAGCATCAGGACAGTACAGGGAAGTATTAGGCGCACTTAAAGGATGAGGAACCGCGTCTCTGTGTCCTGTTAATTAAATCACATTCCAAATGTTAAAAGATATGAGAGTTGTGACCCATTCGGTGATTGTACCCGACACCTTGGCTTTGCTATCAGTGCTTTAAATGGGCTGGTACTGTCCGGTACGGAGTACCGGCACTTCTTTATTTTGAGTGGGAGAGTACTGGCACTTCTCAAGAGAGAAGTAATACTTTTAATTGGAGAGTACCGGCACTTCTCAGAAACAAGCAGGTACTCTGGTACATAGTACCTGCACTTCTATTTTTCCATTTCAAGCACTGTTTGCTATCACCACTTGCTAACCAACTGACCTAACAACCTCTCCAGGCACAGGAAGCTTTGTAAACTATGTTGACAGATATGTGTACCATGCATGGTAGATTCATAAGGAACTCTTTGGCACCCCTGAATGTTGTTAGTACCCCACGTATATTACACCAACATAAATGGCCAGTCCGCAGCTCAGTGTCATGATTTCAGCGTTTATATTTTCATTCCATTGCTTTTACCACTTTATATTATTAAACAGATGAGAAACAAAAATATATCTATTTTTTTTTAAAACGACATGGGTAGAGTAACAAGCATTTGCAATGCAATAGGTCTCGCATTTGCGAGA
Organism: Calotriton arnoldi; assembly: GCA_963921515.1. Taxonomy (NCBI): domain Eukaryota; kingdom Metazoa; phylum Chordata; class Amphibia; order Caudata; family Salamandridae; genus Calotriton; species Calotriton arnoldi. Next base: position 1,084,002 of record CAWUFW010003252.1, on the reverse strand, counting down.
GCTTGAGCTGTTGGCATTGTAAATGACAATGCCTTTTATTTACGTGTCGGTTTTTAAAACATAAATAAAAGGCATTGCCATTTACAATGCCAATAGCTTAAACTCTCGCAAATGCGAGACATATTGCATTGCAAATGCTTGTTTCCTTTGTATCGTAAGAGGTTTCTCCGAGTGATCCTGGTTGCACTGTGGATGGATATCCACAATTCTGTGGTGGCACCCGTGGTTTATAAAGTCAGATCTCGAGCCCTTTAAATGTGTATCCCAATCTAATATCTTAGCGTATTGTGTTGTATTATAGAGCCTGGCTGAGCACAAAGCAACCAGGAGGAACCTTGGAGTAACCTCTTGGAAAGCAAAGCAATAGAGGTCATGCATGTACTTGTGCTGAAAGTTTGCAGAGCCCCATGGCTACTGCAAGCTTTGATGGTGGTCTGCCTCGCTTACGAAGAGAAGTCTAAAGGTTTCGACAAGAGGGACTGCAATCCTTTAGCTCCAACCACATGTTGGCAGGCAAGAGTACATGTTTTGATTGGGCAGAAGTTGTGTGCTTCCACAAAAAAGTGCTTGCTCTCCACACATCTGTGATCATGCTGTACATTTATCCAGCTGCCTGAGGATGAAATTTCAAGAGCACACACATGCTATTAAAGTTTCTTATATAACTAGATAATGTATGGTGTTTTCTCTGGCAGCAGCACAGATTGGGGGAGGACAGTCATTAACCTGCATGGATTTTCAGGTCTGGCTTGACACTGCAACGGTCACCTCACCTTTTAACCTACACTAACATTAATCTACAGTTCTTGGCTTCTACACAAATACTTATCGAATCCCATGCTATCTACTTGTAATACTTCACATTACCATACAATATTTCTTTAAAGTTAGCCCTACTGGCATTGCCAATGTTTTTTTTCTAAGACTGGGGTCTGAAAACAGAATAGGTTCATGACTAATCCAGCACAACAAATAGCCAGTGTCTTTGACCTTTGCATCCGGAGACAGCCTTCTGGAATTATGCGATAGAGTGCATGGAACCACCAGCGTTGATAGGTTTGGTAGACCAACATGATGTGACTTGAGGCTGGGCAGAGAAGAAGATGGGCTAGCACTGGGGGTGCAGTTCAGCTGAATAAAAGTAGCACGGCCTAATGATACCTCATTTTATTGGCGCAAAGTACATTTTTTATGTACGATGCCCTCATGTGTCACAATGGTTGTCCTAAAAAGGTATTCCTTTAAACTCTACTAAAGTTTGCAATAGGAATATTTACATTAGGCACAGGTCAAATCAAGTAATCACACAAAGTGAAATGTTGTGATGCAAGTGCCCTCCCACCCAGTCAAAGGAATTGTGTGACGGGAGACACAAGCTTTGCAGTGAATCAGTATAAATTCATACACTTTCTCGTATTGTGCACACAGTAAGCTAAATAACAATAAAGCACCTCAAGAATGCTTATAAACAAGGAAACTGAGCAATGGGGGCATAAAGCGCCTCATACAGGATCATACAATTTGTTGAACATGGGATTGAAAGCAGTCCTCCTGGTTTTCAGGTACGTAACCTTCCTGCTAAACCTCAACTCCTCAATTTACCCCAAGTAATTATCCCATACAATAACTAATACCCACCCAAAGTCTTTAACATTAAATATACCTCATGAAATCATTTTGGAAATGCACAAAATTATATCTATGAATAGCGATTCTGACATGGTTAATTTTTAAGTGCTCACTTATATTTAAATTCTGCAAAAAGACAATTTTTCATAGCAAAATTCAATACTTAAGAAGTTCCACTATATTTAAGCAACAAAATTCCAACCCAAGACTGGCTTTTCTAATTTAATTTGCGTGTGTTCTTGATAGTTGAACAAGATCTATTACCTTAACTGCAGACATGTGAAGTGCACAGTTCAGGTATTTAGAGACCTGAGTTTTACTTAATGTGCCTTAATAAAACAACAAATTTACTCTTCGCTTTTATTATGCAATTTTAAAATGTGTTTTACAAGGCATTCATAGTAGATAATTTCTTAAAATAGTTCTTCAAAAATAAAAAGAATCTTCACTGACTGTCATAAACTTTGGAAAAGTGCTACAGGACACACTTATTAAAGCTCACTACATCACAAAGTCCACCAAGTAGTTATTGCTAAGTTGAATAGAAAAGTAGGCCTGGGCGAAATATAGAATACACTGGAATAATTTGTGTAATGTCAGGAATTTCGTGTTACGCTTGTTACGCAAAATTCCTGCAACTACAAAACATTTGGGAAGTCAATTTTGATTTAGTTTATGAACAGATCAGGAGATGGTGGACAGATCATGCTGCAAATTTGTGGTCAGCAAGGGGACTGCACCCGGTCTGCTCAGCTTAGATTGATCCAGCCAGTGAGTTATAGGCACAACAGTGGCGACCACCTCACTCAGTTATCAAGGGCATCGCGTTTCCAGGAATCATGTTGAGAAGCCATTGCTATTTGGTATTTAATTAGGTCAATGGAATCAAACCAAGACTACAACACCCAGAAGGTAGCATTGGGTTGGCAGTTAAACCCAAAGGACTGCTGTTGTGACGCCATGGGGGGTCTGGGCCATATTAGGCACATCAATACTTTACCTTCTGGCTCCGGACTCTGATCCACTTTCGTGTTGGCCATTATGACCTTAAAAGCGTTTTCTGAGCACAGGCTTCTGTCAGCGGATCTGGTATTTTTGTTATTTCTGCTGCAAACTAAGCTGTTTATTGCAGTATTGTTGTGAATAGAATGATAAATGTTTTATAACACTTCGTACCTCTGTGGTTTTTTATGGTAATTGCTGTAAAATACATCTTACTATTACCCAATTTAATGGTACTCCTTTTAACAACTTCCAGGCAATGAAAGGCTGATACGTGCAGTGGCCTAGGAACATTTTCTACCTAACCCATTCCCCAGTGCTATCTTATATGACTTCTGATAGGGAGATATGGCCTAGAGTACAATTTCCACCCATGCATTTAGTGTGAAACGCCTTTCACCAGTTGTCTAATTTTCATGAAAAGTTTGAGTATTTCACAAGGAAACAAACCCACAATGTTATCCAGCCCCACACAAAACTTTATTTATTTCAGAAGTACCTTGGAGGTATAAATGGTACTGGAATTCACCCTACGTCGCACACAAATGTCAGTCGCGAGCGCTTAACTTATCTTCCTGAAGGCATGGATGTGAGTATTATAATTAAGGACGAGAGTAATGTCAAGTAGTAGTGCACTTATGAGTGTAATTAATGTGAGGTACTGTAGTGCCCGTATGAGTGAGGCAGACCACATTACTGTAAAAGCTATGGTAACTAGTGCCAGGGTGAGGGGGCATCTCCCCAGAGAGATCCAACATCCCGTGAGTGTTTGTACGAAAAAACAAATGGAATAACTTAATCCAGAGAGCGACTGAGGATGGGGTGTGAACTACTGTCCATTGATACCGTGTCTTGAGTGTGCCACTCTGCCTACCTTGTTTTATCAGCCACCAAATCTAAGTATGCTGGGACTTGTGCGCTCCTACTTGTAGTTTCATCTTTACCACTGTATGTATGGGGCATACAAGTCCCAGCATGCTCTGCGCTGTTGGCGGGAAACCAGGACAGGCCAAAAGTCGCCATGGTGGCCGAGGTTCATTGACAGGTGGATGCCAGAGCGGGAGATTAGAGTCCATGCTCTGTCAGAAGGGATAACATTCACCCGACTTCCAGCGGAATAACTCTGCCTGTGATCGCTTGTTGTTCAATGGAAAGATTGCAAATGAGTAGTTTGTTCGCCATTAACACCGGTTCTTTCTTTTCCAGTACAAGTAAACAGCAGGAAAGTGACAAGAGGCCCTTAGAAAAAAAGATGAACTAGAGGGCACGCACCGGCACTAGGGTGGCCCGTCATGGTGCTGTTAGTGGGGGAGGGTCGCTCGTTTTAAGAGCAGATCTAAAGAGCAGCCTCTGTTTTGAATTTCATTACAAACAGAAGAATAGTTCTCTCTCCGAGTTCCTACAAATGCATTCTTGGGGATGAGTTCGACATCTGCTGTTCATTCAAACCACACCCGTGCGTGTTTACTTGCTCACAATGAACGGCGCCCCACAAAAGCCTACTTTGTGGATGTCACACATTATGCCCACTGTCCGTTGGGCAGTCCATGGCAGGTGGTGAGCGAGCTTTAATGGGGGACCTTCCCAACTCCTCCATACCAGAGGACGAAGGGAGTTGGTGGTGGCGGCGGACAAGGTTTTAGGGTGCGGACCTTTTCAACTCCTTGGCGACGGGTGGCGAAAGGGAAGGGGCGCAAAGGCAGACGCTTGTTTTTATTTGCATCGCACTTACTTTAACAATAGCTGCCGCCCCACACAGCACTCGCGGGGTTGGCTGGCAGCTATTGTTAAAGCGAATGTCGCTGCTAGTTTATATTTGCATCGCGCTTCGTGGCCGAACAAAAGAAAGATAGTGCTCACCAACTAATTGAAGGCGACAGTATAACGCCGCAAGTAAACGATCCAGTCCTGATGGGCCGTCCCAAAAGGAGACAGGGCGGTAACAAGGAGGGGCTAAGAAGCCTCATTATCAATCGGAAGCCAGCGTTTAGAATGGACGATGACGCCAGCCAATGAAAAACATGGGCGGGGCTTCTACACCACTTCTAAAACATACCCTACTACAATATGCCTCGCAACGCAAGCAGCACATGCGCGCAGCAACGCTAGGCGAGACCTGCGCTGCAGCGCTAGGCGAGACCTAACAAAGCAAGCAGCGCATGCGCGCTGCAACACTAGGCGAGACCTAAAAATGGAATGCGCTCAACGTGGGGCTCAAACCCACGACACTGAAATTAAGTGTCTCATGCTCTACCGACTGAGCTAGCCAGGAACTGGCGTATGAGTAATCACACATGTGTGCTATGTGTTCTGTCACTGAGGTGCTCCAATCTGTGCTCGCAGGAGAAGCTTGAGAACACCTGTTCGATCTGCCCACTGATCTCTAGCTGGCTCCTTCTCTTGGTTGTCAGATGTACCTTGCCTCCACATCTGGATGACCCCGACAGATCACTACGGTAGGTCAGGGGGGGACAGCTGCGTCTGAAATTTCATTGCTCGGACCCTCCACCTCCTCTCGCCTGTTTTTCCATGTATGTCTCCGAGTTTTCTAAATATCTTTCTTCGCCTCTCAGGTTCCCTCTTTGTGCTGCCAGTTGCCTGCATCTTATCTGATTGTTAGGGAGCTGCTCGCCCTGACTTTTGTATAACAGGGAGCAAGGCTGTGGAAAGCGGACGCTGTGGCATTAAAAGTCATGATGTGCTGAGGTAACACTGAATCTCGGGAAAGGGTGATTTGACTGTGGTGGGGATGTGCAGTGGAACTTCCTGCAAGGCATCTGATGTTTTCTCTGTTCAATATGTATTATTTTATGACTCTGGGTGCCCTGTTATCTTACTTGCTTCTTCCTCCTCCCGGGCCTCTGTGGCTGGAGTTTTTAATCAGGTCTATCTTTTCATATATCCCTTGTCGCACCTGTGCAGGGGCAAAGGAAAGCAGGAATAGTCATTAAATATCTAGAGGTTTGTTTCCTGCACATTTTTTCATACCTCACCCCTTACTTTAACTCCTTCCCTCCATTATCTGCATGCCACCTCACTTCTTGTTTTGTTTCAATCTCTCTCTCTCTTCACTCTCTATACTTCTCACTTTGTCTCTGCTCTCTCTTTCTTTCTCCCTCTCTCCACTCGTGTCTCAGTCTCTTTCAATGTAGCTCTCTCTCTTTGACTATGTCTGTCTGTCTTTTTCTCCATTCCTTAGCCTCTTTGCCACCCTCATTTCTTCTCAACGTATGCTCCCAGTGCTGGGCAGCTTTGCCAGGCCTGTGCCCCATATGTCTCATGGTGCAGTACAGTTAATGGGGGGGGGGGAGGGGGGATTCTGACTCTTGTTCAGATGGAGGTGACCGGAACGTGTTTTCATGAATTACGGTGATGGATTGACTGTGGGGAATATGAAGGGAGGATGGTAAAGTAGGTGGTGAGGTGCTGGAGGGCTGTTAACAGCTCCTTAGTTAGCTGGATGGCATGCTGCTGGGAGTTATGGTAGTCGTTAGTTTGAGTCTTGGTGGGACTGACTCTGCCTTCCATCATTGCTCTGTCGGTGAATTGATTGCCAATGAGTTGGGTGATGGTGGTGGCGCCTGTGGTTGGAGTGCCAGGGTTGTAATGCGAGTTGCTATATGATAAACAGTTTATTCTTCACCCCGTTCTCACCTTGCCCGGTCTGTTGAAGTTTGATAGCCAGCTTAGCTGCCCCATTCTACCTTTCTCTGCCTCCTGTCTTTAATTTAGAGTCCTCTCACACATTACCTCCTCACCCACCTCCTTGTTACAGCCGCTCTAGATCTCAGGTGAGGCTGTCTCTCCAGAGATCCCCTCGGACAGCCTGTTTCCATTTCATAATGAGAATTGGCTCCACTTTTCCCCTCAGGTAGACGTGTATGAAAAGTAACCACCTACCCCAAAGCATCTGTCTGTCTTCCTGTATTTTTTGGGCTGTCTCTACTTTTATTTGGAAGGTGTTGTTTTCCTTTTCTATTTTCTTGGTTGTTCTAATTTTGTTACAGGTTCAACCTAGTGTGGGGCACTGGTGGTGCTATTTTGGAGTGTCTCACAGCCCCTCTAGGGCTCAGGATAAGGCTAGTGGTGCACTGGGGCATGGGCAGGAATGCTAGAACTAGGGGTGTGGCAGGTAAAACAGAACCTTCGGATACATTTTATTCAGTTAAAAAGGATAATGAACAACATGGGTGCCTTTTCAAGTGCTGTTTTTGGTTACCATATTAGCTTCATGTTCAGACAAAGCCAAATGTCAACTTAAATTAAGCAGAGGCCAGTAAACAACTTCTTAAACATTTCTAAGCAAAGCCCAAGCACACGTCCAACACTGGGGGCAGCACAGATCAAGCAGAAGGGAGGATGAGACCATCATGGAACAAAGACTAAAAACAACATACGCTAGGTGATGCGGGCGCCAGCATTTTTAGGTTTCACCTGCACAGCGCTTGCACTGTGCTTCTGAAATCTATTGTATTTAATATAAATCTTAAAAGGGTCTTACATTCCGCCCTTACTTTTCATTTGTTCATGTGCTAGCCACTTACTTTTCCTTTGTTTCTATTGGTTGTAGCACGCCACTTCCTGTTGTTGTTCATGTACTCTTCTTATCAGTGTCCCACAGCCCAAGTACTCATTTGATATAATTTTATCAACCTTCTTCTTAGTTGTGAGCAAGCTTGTCAGCACCCCTGCTTGTCTCCTCCTCCCCAACCTCTACCCCAGATGCAACAGCTTGATCTCCCGTACTGCTCCTCCCACAGATTCTTATCATCTTTTTCCACAGTCGCCGCTTTATCCTCAGCGCTCAACAGCATCCTGTGCCTCGATCCCCACAGCTGCCCATCGGATATGGACCTGAGCCTGGGACCTGCAGCAAAGAGACATGCTTAGTCCTGCACAGGTAAAATGCACTTAGCCGAGAGCCAGAGCAGCCCCAAGAACAACCCGAGCCTCGGACACTCTCAGTGCTACCTACCTAAACCCCCGCCCCGCAAACACACACACTGGAGGAGGCCGAGTCTCAAGCTAACTCTTCACTCAAAGTGCAGACTGCCCCCACAGCTTGCACTTACTTCACAGAGCCCTTGTCCCTACTTGTCTCATGTGATTGCCAAAGACTCACACCCCCAGTGACTGTTCATTGTTTTATGTAATTGTGCCAGTTTAGCTAATTTTATGAGGTTTACTGATGTCCATTAAAGTGTTAAAGTGTTGAATAAAGGACACTGGTTCTCACGGATCTTGTTTAGATGATAAGTACAGACAGTGATGTCACTGTGGGCAATAATTGCACAGATGCAAATGCAGGTTCTACTTCCTGAAAGCGATTTATTATAGCATAAAATACGGCTATGTCAGAGTATGCAGTAAGTGCAGCGTGACCCTGGTGTAAAGAATGAAGCACAAACAGAAAGAAGTGAGAGGCAGTAAGTGAAGAAACATGTGTGTTGACATACAAACAATTCAGAAAATTAAGGATTTGTTGGAACCTGGGCAGTTGTTGACCTGCTACATAGGATATATTTTTAGTTGTTTCTATGTCAACAGACAAGTGTTTAGTCACTGATTGTCCCTCACTGCTGTAAACAGATGAGGACGCATGTGATGTGGGCCTCACTCTTGAATCACCCAGTGGGGTCCTGTCTCCGCCCAGGCCTTGCCTCTGGTGGGACCCTGCTGTGTCGGTGCATCCAGCAGTGTTTGCTGTTGCATGGACAAGTGTGCACACTGTACTGCCAGCAACCATAGATGAAAACACAGGTGTCAGGAAGTGACATCACACGACCTCTGACCCTATCACCTTACAGGAAGCAATGACATAATCTCCTAAACTATTTACATTGCAGGAATAGACCTACTAGTCTGGGGCATCACAGCAAGTGATTTTTTTTTTTCTAACACAATTTTATTGATTTTCAATTGTTTCTGACAGCACATTTACACATGTCATTTTTAGGTCTCGCCTACGCAACGCTCATGCGCTGCTTAGGCAAAAAGACCTTTTGCAATCGATTCGGCTTTTCAGCCAAAAACGTGCACGCGTTCCATTGCCTTCAATGGCAACGCGTGCACGTTTGGCGATTCACTTGCGGGAGCGAGCAGCTGGCGCCATATGGTAGCAATTATCGCTCCTGGCGCCGCTCGCTCCCGCAAGTGAAACGCTTTCACTTTTGCCGACTGTTTTTGTTTTTAACTTGAGGCGCGCACGCTTGTTTCTTCCGATGTCGATGGTGGTAATGCAGCCACTGCACAAATAGCAACCCTGCGCCTTCTAGGCTTAGAAACCTGACCTAATTTCCCATGCTGCCTCTGCGTCACACTCCCTTCACCTCATCTCACCTCATCTGCTCCTGCAGAAGCCACCAGCTAACACCCACTCTGGATTGTGAAAGAGATGCTAATCAGACACGGGGGCTTCCTGGAGACAAGCAGGGGCAGGAGGCTCGAGACCTGCGCCCGCGGAACAAAGAATCATAGCCGAGGAGAAAAGATCCAACGCTGCTTAGAAAAGCCATATAAAGAGTCCTCGCTCCTCCAACCGCGCCATAATAGTAAAGTATAGGAACTCGGCGGAAAAAGAAATGTTCAAATGGCGACAGAAGTCAGGGCAGTTAAGGTGAATCAGAGCTTTATGAAGGCACAGTTCAATGCGATGGCGGGAGTCACAGAATATTCATGCCAATGTGCCACGCGAACCTTGCCTTATGTGTCACCCATCAATGGCGTATGTTGTTTACAGTGCAAGCTCAAAACAACACATTATAATTCAATTTGTATATTATTTTATTGTAATCCATGTACTCCTGCTCTCTGGACTATGTGACAGTTCAGGACCAAATTAAGAAAAAAACAATTATGCATAAAAATAACTGCACATTCTGTGGAAGTATTCATTCTCTTTTTTGTCGTTTTAAAACACATTACTACTGTCTGGACAAGCGATTAACCTCATTAGTACCCGTTTAGTGTCCGAATAGAGCAGTCAGCAACTTAAATGTGACCAGTTACCCTTTCCAAAGGGACAGCCGCTGCAGGACACTACGCGAGGCTCGTTTTTCTTTTTTAAATCATTTTTGAAACGCTTGAGCTGGAAACAAATGTTTCTAGTAGTACTCTCCAAATTATGCTGCAGGTGTGGATTTTGTGGTAAATGCTGTGTATTCATAATCAGGCAGAAACCGCACAGGCGACAGACAGCATCACTCAGCATCACCACAGCATCACTCAGCGCAACCACAGCATCAATCAGAGCCAGCACAGCATCAATCAGAGCCAGCACAGCATCACTCTGCACCAACACATCTCTCAACGCCATCACAGCATCACTCAACGCCATCACAGTATCACTCAACGCCATCACAGCATCACTCAACGCCGCCACAGCATCACTCAGCACTGCCACAGCATCATTACTCAGCACAACCACAGCATCACTTAGCGCCACAACAGCATCACTCAGCGCCACCACAGCATTACTCAGCAGCACCACAACATCACTCCGCGCCACCACAGCATCACTCAGCACCACCATAGCATCACTCAGCACCACCATAGCTTCACTCAGCGACACCACATCATCACTCAGGGCCAACACTGCATCACTCAGCACCACCACAGGATGACTCAGCACCACCACAGGATGACTCAGCACTACCACAGGATGACTCAGCACCACCACAGGATGACTCAGCACCACCACAGCATCGCTCAGCACTACCACAGCATCACTCAGGGTCACCACAGCATCACTCAGGGCCACCACAGCATCACTCAGCGCCACCACAGCATCACTCAGCGCCGCCACAGCATCACTCAGCGCCACCACAGCATCACTCAGCGCCGCAACAGCATCGCTCAGCGCCACCACAGCATCACTCAGCACCACCACAGCATTGCTCAGCACCGCCACTGCATCGCTCAGCACCGCCACTGCATTGCTCAGCACCGCAACTGCATCGCTCAGCGCCACCACAGCATCGCTCAGCGCCACCACAGCATCGCTCAGCGCCACCACAGCATCACTCAGCGCCACCACAGCATCACTCAGCGCCACCACAGCATCACTCAGCGCCACCACAGCATCACTCAGCACCACCACAGCATCACTCAGAACTACCACAGCATCACCACAGCATCACTCAGTGCCACAACAATAGCACTCAGCACCACCACAGCATCACTCAGCGCCACCACAGCATCACTCAGCGCCACCACAGCATCACTCAGCGCCACCACAGCATCACTCAGTGCCACCACAGCATCACTCAGCATCACCACAGCATCACTCAGCGCCACCACAGCATCACTCAGCGCCACCACAGCATCACTCAGCGCCACCACAGCATCACTCAGCGCCGCCACAGCATCACTCAGCACCACCACAGCATCACTCAGCGCTGCCACAGCATCACTCAGTGCCGCCACAGCATCACTCAGGGCCACCACAGCATCGCTCAGCACCACCACAGCATCGCTCAGCACCACCACAGCATCGCTCAGCACCACCACAGCATCATTCAGCACCACCACAGCAGCATCACTCAGGGCCACCACAGCATCACTCAGGGCCACCAAAGCATCACTCAGGGCCACCACAGCATCACTCAGGGCCACCACAGCATCACTCAGCGCCACCACAGCATCACTCAGCGCCGCCACAGCATCACTCAGCGCCACCACAGCATCACTCAGCGCCGCAACAGCATCGCTCAGCGCCACCACAGCATCACTCAGCACCACCACAGCATTGCTCAGCACCGCCACTGCATCGCTCAGCACCGCCACTGCATTGCTCAGCACCGCAACTGCATCGCTCAGTGCCACCACAGCATCGCTCAGCGCCACCACAGCATCACTCAGCGCCACCACAGCATCACTCAGCGCCACCACAGCATCACTCAGCGCCACCACAGCATCACTCAGCGCCACCACAGCATCACTCAGCGCCACCACAGCATCACTCAGCACCACCACAGCATCACTCAGAACTACCACAGCATCACCACAGCATCACTCAGTGCCACAACAATAGCACTCAGCTCCACCACAGCATCACTCAGCGCCACCACAGCATCACTCAGCGCCACCACAGCATCACTCAGCGCCACCACAGCATCACTCAGTGCCACCACAGCATCACTCAGCATCACCACAGCATCACTCAGCGCCACCACAGCATCACTCAGCGCCACAACAGCATCACTCAGCGCCACCACAGCATCACTCAGCGCCGCCACAGCATCACTCAGCACCGCCACAGCATCACTCAGCGCTGCCACAGCATCACTCAGTGCCACCACAGCATCACTCAGGGCCACCACAGCATCGCTCAGCACCACCACAGCATCGCTCAGCACCACCACAGCATCGCTCAGCACCACCACAGCATCATTCAGCACCACCACAGCAGCATCACTCAGGGCCACCACAGCATCACTCAGGGCCACCAAAGCATCACTCAGGGCCACCACAGCATCACTCAGGGCCACCACAGCATCACTCAGCACCACCACAATATCACTCAGCGCCAAGACAATATCACTCAGCACCACCACAGCATCACTCAGCGCCAAGACAATATCACTCAGCACCACCACAGCATCACTCAGCACCACAGCAGTATCACTCAGCAAGACCTGAGTATCATTCAGCATCACCTCAGCATCGTCTCCACAACAGTCACCACCACCACCACTACCACCTCAGCATCACTCAGCACCACCTCAGCCTGCTCTCGGAATCTGGCATCTGTTGATTCTCCCCTAGCGTCTGGCCGCTGCTAGTGTTATAATACAGGTACTAGTTCCCAACCTTCACCCTCCAATTGTTTATGCCCCCTCAAAAAAAAAGCTTTAACAAACAACCATTTCAATAGGCAGAAACAAGTTGCCAGCATTGCAAGAACAAAAGAAAACTGAGGAAATTTTTTATTGTAAATACTTTTTTTAATATGGTCATTCAGTTTTACATAATGCCTTCTTGGTCATATATAAAGTAACAAAAATGCTTCTGACACTTTTTTATTATAACTTTTCAGCATGCTGCACAGCAGCCACACTTCTCTACAGCACAGCTTGAAGACATTGGCAAAGTCAATAGCTCTGGCTAAACACTTATAAGGCCCCAAAGGCGAGACCTATTGGCTATGCCAATGCTTGTTACTGTTACAGTTGATATGGAGTTTGTTGGCATAACAATCAGGAGTAAGTCCGAAGGGTATTACAATTCTCTTTTGCCTCTACATGTGCCTTACTTTAGTGGGTGCTGTAAATCCAATTGAGCATCGATATGTCAACTGTATACATACGTTTTACTAACAGGGTAATAATACTGAACATATCTCCATATTTCGTACCGAGCCCCAACTTTTTAGAACATACCCGCCACCCTCCGCACCCCTGGTAGGCTCACCTGTATACATGTTACCTTCTATTGTTTTGTACAGTGCTCCAATTAATATCATCTTGATAAGTATTGCCTTTTTAGTGGATGGTTTGCCTGGAATGTGAGTATATATCTGGAACGGGAGTGTTCTGGCCCCGTATTTTTCAAGGATTATTCTGCACAGTCTGAGAACTACCGGGTTCCATTATGTCTATGGCCTTTAACAACTCCATCATGTGGACCCACTCCATAGAAATGGGAATTTTGCGCTGTCCCCGGTATTCTTCCCGTCGAAGTGTGGTGCTCTCCACCCCCCCCCCAATCTGACCATCTCCGCGTGCCACGTGTGTAATTGGGGAGGAAAGGAAGACTTCCACCGCATGGTGATGGCCCGCTTTGCCAATAATATGGCCATGGCAGCGAATCTGTATTGTGATTTCCGGTTTTTCGGGTGGGGATGTAGGCCCAAAAGGCAGCTTTCAGCTGTGCCCCATACTGATGTGCCTGTTATTTCCTGTAATATTTCTTCTATTTTGGCCCAGAACCTCCCTAGTTTTGAGCAGCTCCATTGCATGTGATGTAAGTCCGCATCTGCTGTCCCACACCTGGGGCAACTGAGTTGTGTATCTGTGTATATACAGTTAAGGTGGTGCAGCGTAAGATAGGCCCTATGTAAAACCTTATATTGGATGTACTTTAAGTTAACATTGCGGGACACTTTCTTAGGGAACTCAAGTGTGTACTCCCATTCCTTATCAGTGAGATTCCTTCCGAAGTCTCTTTCCCATTTCGTGCGTAGGGGTACAAGTGAAATACCCGCGTGCACCCGGATGCCCCTGTAGAGCCCGCGAACTAAGTGTCTTCCCCTCCCCATCAAGTGTAGTGCATGTACTAGTCCACGTGTTGGGGGTTAATCCCTATTATGGGACCAGTGTTTTTTGACATAGTGTGTGATAGCTGCATGAAGTAAGAATAGCGTTTGGGGGACTCCTTGGGTTTGGGCAAAGTTATCATGATCTGCCAACACACCCCTGTGAATAAGCTACCTACCGTTGCCACCCCATCCTGCGTCCAATGAAAGATACTGCGGTTAGTGATCAGTCCCGTGTTAGTTGGTATACCCAGTAGTGGGATATTTGCGGAGTATGGGGTCATTTTCTTAGTGTATCGCAGAGAGCGTTTCCAGTAGATCAGGGCTACTCTGAGTAAAGGTGGGGCTGTGGGAGGCAGACGGGCACCAGGGAGGAGTAGTGTGTGCAGCGTGCCTCGTGCCAGTTTCTGTGGCGTGTAATCAATTTTGTGCAGGTTGCGCCCGGCCAGCCAATATGCTAACCACTGCAGCTGACTGGCCATGCAGTATGCTCTAAAATCAGGTGCTCCCAGTCCCCCCTCTTCGGGTTTCAACCTGAGTTTCGCCAAACTGATTCTCCTACGTCCCTTCCCCCATATCAGGTCTGTAAGGAGGGTGTCCAATGTGTGAAAGGTGCTGTGTGGTATCAGGAGCGGCAAGTTAGTAAAATAATACAGTAGTCTAGGGAGTAGGACCATCTTGGATGTAGCTACTCTCCCCATTACCGAGAGAGGAAGTGACGTCCAGAATGTGATCTGGGTTTTCAGTGAGCAAATAGTTTTCAGGAGGTTGCCCTCTAGCAGGTCCTGAGGTGTTCTATAAATTTGAATCCCCAAGTATTTAAAAGTGTGGGACACAGCTTTCAGGTTTATAGTGCCAAAAGGAATAGATTCCGGGTTTTCCCTGTATTTCATGTAAAAAGCATGCAACTTAGTAGCGTTAATTGCTAATCCAGAGATGATCTCAAATTGTCTAAATATAGAGGGGATGGGCTCAAGCTCACCCATTAGATCGTGGAGGTATAGTATTAGATCGTCAGCATAGGCTGATACTACATGTTGAGTCCCTCCTAAGGGGATCCCTTTCACATCTGCTTCCGCTCGTAGTTTTTGGAGGAGGGGCTCTAGGGCCAGGACAAACAGGATTGGGGAAAGGGGGCAGCCCTGCCTGGATCCTCTCACCACTGGATACAAATCAGAGATATGAAATCCAGTACGAACTCGGACTGTAGGGGCAGTGTACAAGAGTTTGACCCATTGTATATATTTAGGTGGTATGCCAAATCTGCTCAGGGCTGCCAACATATATTCCCAGTGTATTGTGTTGAATGCCTGTTGGAGGTCCAGGGAGATGCACCCTGTTCTGCAAGAGAGTTTGGCTGCCGCCTCCGTAACGCAGTGTAAACGTTGTATATTAATGGACGTATTGCGGCCCGGAACGAAGCCGCATTGGTCCACATGGATCAATTTAGGAAGGTAGGGTAGGAGTCGACAAGCCAAAATTTTGCTAAGTATCTTGTACTCTGTGGGTAGAAGGGACAGGGGACGATATCCAGCCATATCACGTGGGTCCCTATTTGGCTTTGGGAGGGATATGACGAGTGCCTGCATAGTTGTCAGTGGGAGCATGTTTGTTTCTTGTGCTGTCTTATATAGGCATTTGAGGTGGGGGGTTAGTCTATCTGCGTAGATGGAATAAAATTCTACCGGTAGGCCATCTAAACCCGGGGTCTTATTGCATGGGAATTCCCTTATGGCCTCTTTAATTTCAGTCCTAGTGATGGGACCTTCCAGTTCCGCCTGAGCTGCCCTCGTCAGTGTTGGGTAATGTATGCCGTCCAAGAACCTGTTTATCTGTTCTGGAGGTACCGATACTGGTGCACTTTATAGCTTCCCATAGTAGTCCTTGAAAGCTTTGTTTATTGCCACCTGTGAGTACGCCATCGAGCCGTCTGGCAGTGACACTTCCGGTATTGTTACCGGGGGGGGCGCATCGCGTATAAGGCGGGCAAGTAAGGTGCCTGCTCTGTCCGCCTCGGCATGGGAGCATTGGTTATATGCCCTGTAATCTACTAGACGTAGATCTTCAAGTAGTTCGGCATGTCTGATCCTGCCTTCTTGTAATTAGGTTTGACAGGCGCGGTCAGCACTCGCGTCCCGCTCCAGTTCCTGGAGGGTGGCTTCAAATGTTGTGAGTTTTTTGTTAATTTCTTGTTGGGCCCCTACCGTGATACCTATTGACATACCCCGCATTACCGTTTTGAATGCATCCCCCTCAATGGAGCGTGAAGAAGCGGAGTTAGAATTTTCGCTAAAGTAATTGGAGATACCTGTGTCCAATTGATTTCTAAAAATCGCGTCTTCCAACAGCTGTGGCCACAGTCTCCAGGTGGGGACCAGAGTGGAAATCTTCCCCCATTCCAGGGTGATTTCTAGTGGATTGTGATCCGATAGAGTCTTCCCTAAATATGTGGTGTGGTGGACTTGGGGGGTGATAACGGAGGAGCAAAAGATTCTATCCAGTCTAGTGTGAAGTTGATGTGGAGGGGAATAGAAGGAATACTCTCGACTGGTAGGGTTTCGCAGGTGCCACACATCTTCCAGTGTCCACCCCTTTGCCCAGAATTTCAGGAATTCTGTTTGTTTAAGGGATACAGCCCCTCAAACCGGGGCTGGGAACGATCCAATTGAGTATCTAGCATGGCATTGTAGTCGCCGCCCAATGCCCACGGGATATCCACCCAGTCTGCCAATACTGTGTTCAGGCTAGTAAGGAATTTGTCTTGGTCGTAATTTGGAGCATAGATGCTCCCTAGAATTAAGTGTACTCCATCAAGCGTCCCATGTACTATTGTATATCTACCTTGGTTATCTATACGCTGCTCTATGTGTATGAATGGTACTCCATGTCTTACCCAGATAAGGGTCCCTCTTGCGAAGGCGGAATAAGATGTAGTGTAAATTTGTCCTCTCCATTTCTTGCGTAGTTTAGTTATTTTGCTAGCTGTCAGGTGGGTCTCCTGTAATAGTGCTATATGAGCTTTCCTCCTGGTCAATTGGGCGTGGATCCTGTGCCGTTTGTGCACAGAGCCCATCCCTCTAACATTCCAGGTCACTATATTATATTTACCTTGTGTAGGCATATCTGATATAGTTTGTGTATGTTACATCGTTGTGTGCATGTAGAGTAGGTGGAATAGGTATAGTAGGTGAAGGTGAGCCTCCCTCCCAAAACTTCGAGTAACCTAAACTCCCCAATACTAGGACAAGCACAGGAACTTTGCTAGTCCAAACATTAAACAGAACAGTTTAAACGTCCACACAGTTAAGTATTGCGATACTTGTAGGGGGGGTGGCTCCTACAGAGCACATTTTGTCTCCTTGCCCGATGGAGCTACACACTGGCAAGGACCCAATCTTGACACATCATCGAAAGGATACCTGGGGGAAAGATTACAGTTAAGAGAAAGGGTTGCTTTAGGATTACTTCTTTTCCTCAGAAGTTCATGATCTGCAACAGTATCCAGCAGTTTCTTAGCAGTGCTACATTATCCGAAGAGCGTTTGTACTGTTTGCGGGGTGATGGATGGGAACATCGGGTCATTGCTATCAGAGTCAGAGGGCGCTGCGCCATCATCGGGGTGTTCTGAGAGAGACAGAGGATTCGGATCTCGCATGGCAGATACAGCAGCCACCGCTGCCTCTTGGTCCCGTAGGGTCTGTTCCGGGGAGGGGCCCCGTCCTCTGGGCCCGCGGTCCGATCCGCCCTGCCGTGGCCGTGTTCTCGGTGGATGCTAAGCAGCACGCCGTATCTTCTGGTCTAGTTTGTCCAAAGTCTGAGATGGCAGGGTGGTCTCGAGCCAGTCGTTAGCCTCCTCTGGGCTGTCGAAGAAGTGGGATTTGAGATCATGAAGGATTTTTAAGTGGGCAGGGAATAATAGAGCGTATTTAAGCTGCAGTTCTTGGAGTTTCTTCTTTAGGGGCAGGTATGATGCACGTTGTTTTTGGACCATGATCGTGTAGTCCGGGTAGAGCGAGATTCGTTGGTTTTCATAGTGGATGGGTGCGTTCTCTCTGGCTTTCTGCAGAAGAATATCACGATCTTTATAGTTGAGAATACAAGCGATCATTGTTCTCGGCGGTGCCCCAGCTGTTGGCCTGCCCGGTGGTATTCGGTGTGCCCTCTCCACACAAAAGAAAGGGGACAGTCCTTCAGGGGCAATCCGGTCCCGTAACCATTGTTCCATAAACTGCGTCGCGTTGGCACCCTCCGCCCGTTCCGACAGACCCAGCACATGGACATTGTTGCGGCGTGCCCTGCCTTCTGCGTCCTCCACCCTGTCTTGAAGAGTCGACATCTAGGTTTGCATGAGGGTCAGGGTCTCTGCGTGTCCTTTATGTTGTGGTAGGATCTCCAGCAGTGACTGTTTGTTGTTTTTGACCGGGTCCGCCAATTTTTCATGACCCGCTCTCAGAAGTGTAAGGCCTGTGGTTAAGGAGCCTATTTACTTTTCAATGGACTTGCGTGTGTCCCGTATTTCTTGTAGGATTAAGTCTAACTTATCCAGTGCAGGTTCTTCATTGGTTGGCGGGACACAGCTAATCGATGATGCTTGCGAGACCGTATCTAGTTCTCCCTGCGTCTGGTGTTCCATTGAGGGCTGTTCCGCGGTCTTCTCCTTTGTGCGCCCCATAGTGAGTGGCCTTACAGTGGTGAGTATACGTGTCTGCCCAGCTGTAATATCCGGGAATTACTTGGTGTGACGTACTTGTGCTGGAGAGAGTGAATTAGGAGAGACAGCAGGCCTTCGTCCGTTTCACATCTGCGTCATATATTGGAACCGGGCACAGGCAGGCCCGCCGAACGGAACACTTTCGAGAGTTGGTCTAAGTTCTACAATGGGTTAGGGCAATGAGGTCCGCTTTCAGACTCTGTGTTCTCTTTGCAGGTCACAACTACAACGCCATGGGGCACTGGCCATACTCTTCCTTGAAAAGTATATCGCACCAATGTCTGTTAGTAAGAAGTTCTGTTGGATTAACGTACCACGTTACTAATTTTATTGTAAATCCCATGTAATTAACATTTCTGTGCCCCTTATGTGCACCTCAGTCCGTTTGGGAGCCCGGGCTTATAAGACATTAGGTTCAGTCTTGCCCCTCAGTAACAGAGTCTCTTGGAGAGTTTAGTATGGGTGCTGCATTTCTCAGTTGCGCACTCAACACTGTCCAGCTTGAGGATGGGGGTCTACAGGCAAGGCCTTGGTGACACACGGGGGGATGTTAGCTCTGTGTCGTCTCCGGTTCCCGCCGGACAGTAAAGGATGATTGGGGGACCACGTTGGTCTAATCAAGTGTGTACCACAATGGCCCACAAGTTCCCTGCACCGCGGCCCTCACCCGGGACCATCTCCTCCCCACCCCTGCGCCGTCTGTCATTAAGCATAGAAGACGCCGGTAGTTCCTGCAGAGGGGGGAGGGAAGGCAGGGGAGACAAACCCTCCAGACGCCGCCGCGCCACTGAGCGCAGTGTTGTGCGGGACTCAGGCTGTAGTAATATAGTTAGTCTCCCCCGCAACTCAAAGGGAGCGCTACACGGGTATTTCCCGGTTCCACGGGGCAGCGCCTCGTACTCACTGTTCGTTCGCAGCGTGTATCCCGGCCCCAGGCCCGGTCTCAGCGTGCGTGCAAAGAAGCTCGGCCACCGTAGTCACACTACACCTGCGGCCTCCAGCTGGTGACTCAGCGGGCCTCCACCGCAGACACCGCTCCGCCTCGGGACTTGCCCCAATCTCTTCCGGCGCTCTCGGCACAGCTCCAGTCCGCCGTCTGCTGCTGAAGGAACGCCATCTCCCACACGGCAACTGTGATGCGCTCACGGGGCCTAAGCGTGGTCTGTATCTCTCCTCAGCGCGGTATACTTCAAGGCCTCACGCCACGCCCGGGCAGGGTCACAGCACCACAGCACTTATACAGGATCCCGGCCGGTGCACCCCCGCAGCGGGGACCCCGTCCAGGTCGTTCAGTGTGGTATCGCGTCCCCACTTGGTACCAGCGACATCAGCATAAATGTCACAGCTCCACTTTACGACCTCCGGAGCCACGGCTCCCCGTCCCAGGCCTCCGCCCCTTGTGCAGCTAGGCCTCGCAGTGCGCCATCACTTCTCAGCTATTTTCTCTGTGCGTGCATTGTACTCCTCTCTCCCAACGGGCCAGCTCCGTACCGCCGCGCTTAGGGATCGGTGGCAGGGGAGATCGGATGTATTTATCCCCCTAATCCAATGTTTCCAGCAGGATTAGAGGATCCCACAGCGGAGCTCCGTCAGACTGCGGCCGCCATGCTCGGCGGTTAGCCACGCCCCCCATCACAGCAAGTGATAACGTTGAACTAGGTTGAAATGTTCACAATAAAATGTACAATTACAAAAATAAAATGAAATTCTCAGTGAATAAGAGTCATTGCATCTAATTTTGGGATGTAGCAAAGCAATACCCATCATTGAACCATTCATCCATCACTGGTGTGATGTGTGCTATAGGTCCATCATTCTGTACCTAACATTTCTATGTGGCTCTAATTTAATGTAAATAATTACTGAACTGCCTAGAAACCAGTCCTGATTGTGAGCTTTAGGTGAGAATGTAGTCACCAAAGTATGAGGAAATATGGCTCAGTTTGTCTAAATGTATTACGGAGTTTGATGCACTATCTGCACGTTTCTTTCCATGTGAATTACATAGTTTTTTTCTTGATGTTTGAAAGTGCTTAGAAGCTCTTGGCAATGCACATATGTCGCTTGGTTTTCTGCTTCAGCCGGGATTGGTTCGCAGAAAGGATGGCTTATTTCTCCCCAGCCTCCTCTCTTCCCTAATGCTCCTCTCTCATCCCAGCTTCTCCCCTCCCTTAATTCTCTTCTCTCCCCTCATTCTGTTCTCTCCGCTCCTTCTTCCACAGCACTTCAACTGCTCATCACTCATTTCAGCTCTTTCTCTCATTTTTCATCCACCATTCGTTATCTTTTTGCCACAACTCTTACCACCCAACCTTACTCCTCTTCTCACCCCGTCAGCCTGTCCTCCCCACCTTCACCCTTCTTCTCTCCTCATCTTCTCATCCTCTCCACCCATCATCTGTAGAAAGACATTATTGTCATTCTGTCAGCTCTTCTTTTCATCCTTTCTTCACCACGCAGTTTGCCTTTTCTCTCCCCCACCCAGCACAACTCTTTCCTCCTTTCATTGCCCCTTTCTATCCCTGGTTCTTACGCCTTTAACCCTTGCTCACCCACTCATAACCCTCCTCTCTCTCACTTATATTTCCCTCACCCTCCTCCTGCCCTCAGTACTTCTCCTTCAGACTGCTTCCCTGAGCTCACCCTTCACTTTCTTCTCTCACTTACCCTTCATTTCCCCTTTACATTCCTTCGGCTTTTCCTTCTATCAATCTAGTTCCTGCGCTCATTCTCAGACATCCTCTTCTCCCTCTCCATACCTGCCAAGTTGAAGAACAATCTCACTGTGTGAGGAGGGGGGTGGGGCCTTGAAGGGGGGTCCTTGTGCCGCGAAGTACCTACGAGGCACTGTTGAACCCCACCCCCAAACCCCCCTCCCCCCAAAAAAAGCTTGCTGAGGCTGGTGCCGATGTCCTGTGATGTTTTCACACCCCTTAATGAGACAGCAGTTCAAAGCCTCGGAAAACGAGCTGAAAAACCACTATTTACAGTGGTTTTCAGCTCGTTTTCCCTGCCACCGTGTGATATTGGCTTTCACCAGGAGTCCATGTGATGGGAGCAGATATCGTGTATCACACTGTAGCACAGTGTGAGTTGACAAGTATGCCCCTCCTATACCGGGGCCTTATTCTCCCCATGGTCTCTCCTCATCTTCCCTTCAGCCCTCCTCCATGACTCATCCCTCCCTTGCCCCTCACTTTTTAGTCAGTCATTCCACTTCTCTTCATCTCTCCTTCACACTCCCTTCCCAACCTTCCATCACGCTCTTCGTTCAACATGTACAAAAAAAAGACAAAGACAATAGATTTTGCATAGGCGAAAACTATTGGCTTTGCCAATGCTTGTTAATGGGACTGAACAGCCCTTGCACCGCTGTTCTGGTGTTCACATCATGTTCTACAAAAGCAACACTACACCTACAACAAGCCAGTACTATTGGCTTTCAATGCCTGTTCGTTGCATAAGATAGATAAGCCACAATTGTGGCTTCGTTGCATAGCATGTTGAAAATGCTTCCCTTCTGAAATGGTGAGACTGTGTCGTATTTATGTTTTAAAACATTGAATTAAATGTCTCGATTAAAATGTGATATGCCATCACTGTTTCAGAACTAGGTTACACCTCACTCTTTGAGGGATGGGTTATACGTTATGTTATATGAGTTTATAACGCGCACAGCTACTCATGAGTATCCCGGCGCAGTGCCTAGCGGGGTAAGGACGGTGTGCTTTCAAGAGAATAGGTGTGTCTTCAGTTTCCTCTTGAACGCAACTGGGTCATGGATGGTACGCAGGGCAAGAGGAAGGGCGTTCCAGGCAGCCACTGCCTTCACTGTTAAAGAGCTGCCCCCTATTCTCTGTAACTTGAAACGAGGGACCTGAGCATAACAAAGGGACGAAGACCGCAGGGGGCGTGCGGGAACATAAAAAGAGAGACGCCTCTGCAGGTAAAGAGGACCACAACCATGAAGAGCACGGTGGGCCAAAGTCAATAATTTAAATTTAACTCTATCCACCATGGGGAGCCAGTGGAGAGAACGCAGCTGTTGACGGACACTGTTCCTAGCCGAGATGCCCAATAGAAGTCTGGCTGCCGTATTTTGAACCACCTGCAGCTTCTTCAGCAGGTACCCGGGGATACCAGCGTAAAGGGCATTGGCATAGTCCAGCCGTGACAGAATCAGCGCACATGTGACCGTCTTCCTCGCCGCCTGAGGTAGGAGGGGGAAAAATCTTCTGAGAGTTTTAAGCAGGCCGAAGCAACATCCAGCCAGCTTCTTAATGTGTGTCGAGAAGGAAAGACATTCATTAAACCATACCCCCAGGTTTTTAGCTGGCTTCCCTGATGAGGTAGGTGATGGAAACTCAGGAGGCCAGAGCTGCTCTCTAAAGTTGAGGGGGAATTTACCAAATTGCAGGACCTCTGACTTTTCTTCATTACACTTAAGCTGCGCCTCCGCCAGCCATTTAAAGATAGAAGAAAGGCAATGGTGAACCAATAGTACAGAGTCCGCATCTTTGTCCCAGGTAAAAAGCAACTGAGTGTCGTCTGCGTATGCCATCACCTTAGCCCCAAATTCCTCCGCCAAATTTATCAGCTGAGTAACGTAGATATTATAAAGAAGGGGGCTAAGGGAGGATCCCTGGGGGACTCCTGTTGATACAGGCTGAGGGGAGGAGGAGGACGGTGGAATCCAGATCTGCTCAACCCGCCCTTCCAAGAAGGACCGGAACCAGCCCCACACGCAACCCGACAGACCAATCCTAGCCAGACGTGACAGGAGAAGTGAGTGCAGGACCGTGTTGAACGCCAACGAGAGGTCGAGCAAAATTAATGCCGCTCTCCCGCCGGCGTCCAAGCACTCCCGGATCGCCTCCGCCACCTCCACCAGCACTGTTTCTGTACTATGGGACGCTCTGAACCCTGATTGAGCAGGGTGCAGAAGCGTCTCTCTTTCCACAAAGTCCGTAAGCTGTTTATTAACCACCTTCTCACACACTTTCGCCAAAGCAGGAAGGAGGGAGATAGGCCGGTAGTTCCCTGGGCAGAGGGGATCCAAAGACGGCTTTTTTAGGAGTGGTAAGATCTTAGCCTCCTTCCAAGCCTGTGGTACCACCCCTTTCTGGAGGGACATATTGATGATGGTATTCACCTCTGTATTTGCGACCTCTCTTCCTTTTAGAGTTGGGCTACAAGGACTTTCTCTTTTAGAGCTCGGGTGCAACTCCTCTTTAGAGTTCCGAGAAACGTACCCCCACTTTAAGAGTTGGCTTGGACTCTCCACACTTCACCGTTGACAGCTGTGTTGGATTCATTGTGCGCTTCCCCCTTTTAGTGTTGGGTTACATTTTCCTCCCAAGAACCAACTGGTGTAAGCCTACACTCCTCTACCACACTATAGGATACCTCTTACCCCTGTTGGGGCTGCCTTTGATATCTTTCTGTGAACCACTAGCGCCCTTGGGGTTCCCAGGAACTTCCCCTTGTACTTTCAGAGCCAGTTCAGATCCCTCACCTCTGAGCCAGGCTGCGATCTTTACTGGGCCCCACCATCGGATAGACTCCCTGGCCCAGCTCCTGATGTGGTTCCGGGAAAGACGAGGGTGCGGGTGTATCCCGAAGGAGGGGCTGCACATGAGACTCCCCACACCTGCCTTGAGGCCGGACCACACCTGGGAGGGTGGGGCCTAAAGCATGATCGATGTAAGCAGATCATATGGCCATATAAAAATGGAGGCAAGTTGCCATGCCCTAAGCGGGCAGTATCAACACTCAAGGGGTGGGGACACCGCGGGGAGGTAGGAATGGCAGGTAAACCCGGCGAGAGAAATTACTTGCGCCAGCCTTCCTAGGAGGCTAAACGCTGCCAGAGAGGCGGGGTCTGAAACAGGAAGCAGCTGGAAAGGATTGAAAGGGGAGGTTTCTGAGCTTGTCACCCTCGCATTTGTCTCTGGAGCAACTGCATCATTTTAGAATCAGGGCAAATAGTGCCGATACCAGTCTCACAACGCACAATCAGCTGCGCAAATCAAGACCCCAACATCACGGCAAGCCCACCACGCTGATACCGTCCTCACGGGCACCGGCTGACCATTGGCAGGCTGCCCAGGAACCCAACCAGCAATGTCGGGCCCGGGCCTGACGAGGCCGCCGGCCCTCCAAAACATGCAGCTCTTGCCCCCACGCAAACCCAGAAAAGAAGTACCACAATGCCGCAGCCAACATCCCGGCACCAACTCCTGCACACTTTAATATCACCCGACAATTAATTGGCAGGAGTGGGATCGGACCCGTGCCTCAGGCGAGACTGGAGGCTTCACCCTGTGGCTTAGACCGCTAGACCCCTCAATTCCTTTCCTCTCTGCCCCGGTCCTACGTGGCCGCCCAATTCTGCTCCCCACTGTGCCAAGCCCACGGCTCCCTCAGCAATAACAGCAGGGCCACCCTATTAAAACAATGTGGCTTCGAGCCACGCGGCCACCTGGTGTGCCACCCTCCAGCTGAGGGGGAGGCGAGATCAACCCAGGACCGGCGAACCATTTGAACTTTCCCCAGGGGGCCCGAGGTCACCCTCCTCCCCACCAGTAGACACCAGAATGCTGATGGCAGGGGGGGCGGACACGGGTCCGCCCCCAGACAATAGCACATCCCCCCTGCCACGGCCGACTCAACCAGGGGATCTACATTGTGTGAGGAGTCTGTGCTGAGGTCACTTGTCAGGGGAGCTAACATAGTAAAGCCCCCGAGACTCGTGGCCGCCTGATGTGGCTTGGCCAAATGGGCCGGAGGAGACTGTCCACCCCTTCCCCACCCCCGGCCCCATCCTGTGCCATGGCACTGCCAAGGGAGCACAGTCCCAAGCGGACCTCAGACAGGCAGCCGAATAAGGCTGGGAAGGGGGGAGGATGTGTTGATGAGGAGGGGCCACCCCACAGACAATGGCCTCCAGGGGTAAAACCCGGGGGAGAGACAAGCCACTAACCTCCACTTCGTCGCTGCAAACAACTAGCACGACATCCCTACGGCAGCGTAGACACATACGGTGACCAACTGGCATGGGTGCAAATTCAGGACAGTGAGTGCAAAAATTCAGGACAAAGGGTCAAAATTCAGGACCAAAATTCAGGACAGAAGGTCAAAATTCAGGACAAAACTTCGGGACAAAAGGTAAGTTTTACTGACACATCAGAGGAAGTCGTGCAATAGTATATAAGTAATTAAATAGACAAAAAACATAAGTACAAGTCAAAATAAGTTTATATTAGGTTGAGACTCTGCAAAGAAGACACCACCTCTCTTGTGGCCAGCGACTTCCAGAAACCAGAGGAAGACTGCCTTCTCTTCAACAAAGGCCAGATCTCCCGAAAACAGCGGCCCTGTCCAGAAGAATCCAACAACAAGGACTCCGGATCCAGCTGGAACCACGACTCCTCCCCACTCTGCACCTGACACCCCGGCCTGAGTCCAAGTGGCTCACCTGTTCAGTGAAGTCTCCCCAGTGATCCTGACCTCAAGTCCAGCATTGGCTGACCCCTACTGGACTCCACGATGACATCTGCAGCCTAAATCCAGAGGCTCCCCTGACCGCGACACTCTCCAGTAAGAAGACTCCAACATCCAAAGGCACTCCTGCAGCTGAAGCCCCTGCGCCTTAGTGAGCTGAATCAATGGTGCCCCTATGACCACCCCCATCTCTACTTACCTCTGCTGTCGTTGGTCTTCCTCCTGCAACCTCTGGTGCAACGCCTGCAGCCTGTTTGTTGAAAGCAGAAACCTCATTGAGATGCATTGTGAGCCAGACGCTGAATTTGCAATCTGCACCCGGCCGCCTCTGTGCCGCTCATGGTGTATGTTTGGTGCTGCTTTGTGGCCCCCCCGGTGCTTGACCTAACCCCCAAAGCTTGGCACCTGCAGGCAATTTACATACCTGCAAGTAGTGTGGCTTTGAGCACCCCCAGTCTCCATTGAAATGCATTGGGCCAAACTCCGATTTTGGCCTCTGCACCTGGCCGCCCCTGTGCCACTGACGGTGCAGTGTTGGTACTCACCTGACCCTTGGGCCCGAAGACTGGAATTGTAAGTTGCGTACAAGATTGTTTTCCCCCATAGGATAACATTGAACTGTTCAGAAATTGCCCTGTGCCGACTTTTGAAAGTGAAAAGTATTTTTAATTAAAAACATACTTACCTTATTGCGTTGATCTTGGTCTTAAAAGAAAAGTGCAAACAAAGCCTACTTTTCTAAAATTGGTGTGGATCCCCTTTTTGAGTTGTGTGTCCATTATCGGTCAATGTTGTGCAATAAATATATTACACTCCTCTCTGTTAGGCCTAAGGCTGCTTGCCCACACTACCACTAATAGAGCACATTTGGGTTTACATTGAGCCCTGTACACTTTTGGGGAACACTGGACTCTGTGCATGGTATTACCACGATATACAGAGACAGCTTCCTACAGGAGGCACACATAAAACATGGGAAAGAGCAAGGAGAGAGTAGTAAAAATAAGAGAAAAACACTTTGAATCAACTTACCCGTCAAGAAGGTGATTGCAGGGAGTGCTTCTGCACGACCTAAAGTAACCCAAGGGTGGGTCGCCTAAAGATGTTCTGTTTGGCCCTAAAGCACCCTTGCAATGCTCTGTTAGTTTAAAAAAAGAATGACAGAATGTGACCAGCATGGCATGGAGACTCCTGGCAGCTATGAAAGAGAGTGAAACCCGGTGTGCCCTGTTGTGATCCCTCTTACTATATCTCCACCATTCTCACCAATCAGTGTTTCTTGGAAGCACTTTATCGTAAGATTGTTTTCAGGTCTCAAGAATGTGACAGATAACTAGCTTAAGGAAGCTCTTCTAGCACACACTGCTGCCAATCCTGATTGGTGTGGCTTTGTAAAATAAAAAAAAGCGACACTGCCTTGCATTACCTTCTGTCAGGTAGGCTTTACATGGGTGGCGCATGGGCGTTCCCGTGCATCCACCCATGTATTTTGATGTAAAACCATATTTACAGACTTGTACAGATGGGTTTGCGGCAAAATTGTGTGCCTATCCGAAGCTGGGGTAACGAGGAGAAATATTTTTATTTCTCCTTGTTACTTCCTCTTTGCACACATGCAAATAGGAACTGGCCTCAAAGGGTAGTTTTCTCTTCCTGCTCAAACAACTTACCTGATCACAATGTTTTGGCACTAGGCAGCCACAACTGCAACAGAACTAGGAGAGAGCAGAACTGTCCCATATCTTTGAAAATATGGTGCTGTTCTGCTCTTTAAGCTTCACGGAGTGCAGCAGCTTCATTTGCTGCTCTGTGTTACATGAAATGTTAGTAAATATGCTCCTCAATGATTTGGCGCAGGCGTCCAGACCAGTGGCGGCTCGCACAGGTAATGCTGTGGGGCGGCGGGGCGGGGGCGTGGCTGGGTGGGGGTGTAGTGGAGTGTGACATACGACGGGAAAGTGGAGAGTAAGGAAATAAATAATTAAAAGCACTTACTTTGTGCTCGCAGCATCGCCGACTCGGTGATGCTGCGAGCGCAAAGTAAGTGCTTTTATTTCTTTATTTCTTTACTCTCCACTTTCCCATCGTATGTCACACTCCACTACCCCCCCCACCCAGCCCCGACCCCGCCCCGCCCCACCGCCCCACAGTGTTACCTGTGCGAGTCGCCACTGGTCCAGACATAAATCTTGTCTGGGACCTTGTAAACCATTCTGCTGACCTTTGACTAGGGTCACGCTTTAGAAATAAAATATACATACAGGCAGAAATTCACTATTTGTTAAGAAAAGGCTATTTTTCAAATAATGAGGGAGAAATCCATCCAAGATTGCAGCACAAGGCATTTGCCTGGCAGTTTAGAGTGTGGCACTAGAAAATGTTGTGATTAGTGCTCACCTGTCCTGTTATGTTAGACATTTCGAATTGTGCTCTTCTTTCTCCATTTACTAGAAATGTTGAAATAAAAACTGTACAGAAACAGGGATTACAATAAAATTAAATCCCTCCATTTATAGACTATGCCTTCCTGCCAGCCCATCTCACATCAGCTCCTGAAGTGCTTTTGTCTTAGGGCCGGGGGCACTGCATAGGCTACAGGAATAATAACTATGCTCATGGCAGGACCAGGTTTGCTGTTGGTTGCACCCCGTGTGACAATCTTTGTTGGTGCTCCCCCCCCCCCAAGACCTCCTTCTCCAAAGATTCCCTCACTACCACCATTCAAGAGTGCCCCTCATTTATCCATACACCCTCTCCCATGTGTATTTAATTTCTTTTATAGTACTACTCATCCCAATATAGTGTCAAGAGCGCTTCACATCACACACATATTATTCAGAGACAATGATTTGTATGTGTGTGTAAGTCAATGTTACTTAAGACAATGAGGGCTGCAAGGTGTAGGAGTTGCATGCTATTCATACTGGTAGGCATTATATGCAGGGTCACTGGAATTATGCGGCAGGGTTGACTAAATTATACAGCAAGTAAAGGCAAATTATGCGGCATAATGCGGCACATATTTTGTAGTATTACTTCATTTTTTTTTCATTTTAATACATGGTAATACTATCTTAGCAAAGATTTCCCTCATCAGTACCAGCTTAACAACTAAAAACATAAATAAGCAATGGAAAGATGACTAGTTAACCTTTGTGAAGGGCCTTTCACTGCACGTGAACACATATCGCCACTTTTTTAGAAACGTTTGATTCATTTGAGCTAGAAACAATTTTTTTTCTGCTAAAATCTGCAGATTATGCAACAGATAATGGGTTATGTGGCAAATGCGGCAAATCAATAATTTTCAGGAAAAAACTGCAGCCGCAGAAGTGCTTAGTTCCAGTGCCCTGATTATGTGTTAAGAGCACTTGGCCTGGATAAATATAAACTCAGGGTTCAAAACATAACATTGTGGTTGGGGGTTGTCCTTACTAATACATCTTTATTATTTTCCAAAGAAACCCATTGAACCATCTACATAAAAACAATTCTTTGAGCAGCATGTTACACTTTGTAATTTGCAAGAGGCACATTGTCCCTCTGCTCTACTTTATTATGAGTAAAAACTGGGATTAGTCAAAGTTCATATATATCTCAAGGAGATACATTAATCACCAGAGTTAAATTGACATTTTTATGATGGTCTTATAATTGCAGGCAGGCAAAGAACTCAGACGTCTTTGCTATTAGCCCTATATTTCAAGGTAAAGCGCGCACCCTGAACCCCAAAGCATGGCTCCTGTTTCAGTGGCACATAAATTGAAATTAGTTTGTTATTCATTCATTCTTCTGAACACTGGACAGAATGTTACTATTAGGTAGTTTAGCAAGAACAGTTTTAATAATTAAAAATCTAAATAACAAGTCTGCATGTCTCCGAAAGGTTATGCAATCCTGCTGTGCCCTAGGCAGATGCAGGCACAGACACACCACATGCTGTAACTGCAGTATGGCCCATTGTCATTCTGTATGAGAGAATCGCCACAGACAGAATGACAATGGGGCTAATTGACAGTATGCGAGGTCCGAGAGGAGCTGTTGAAGCCCCTTCTTCACTTCAAACAAATACGAGCTGGCCCCCAACAGAGAGTGCTGTAAAACTCCTGGGGCTTCTCACAGGGGGCATCGCAGGTTCCTGCAGAATCCCAGAATTACAGACAAAAGGCGTCCATAAAAAGAATGATTACGGACAACGGACTAGACAACGAAATAACGGACGGTCCGTGAAATTTACGGAGGGTTGATCACCCTATGGACACAGCGTGTCCAGCGGTGGACAAAGAGGGTGGCCAGTCGGTGGGGACAGGTATAAATACCTATACACAACCCACCGCGCACCGGAAATGACGCCGCAGAGGCGCCAGACCCGAGGGGGGACTTCCAGAGGAGGGGGTCCCAGTGACAAGGGGCGGGGAGGTGCCTGAAGCTGCACTAGGGGGCTGCTGTCCTGAGGGGCCTACTGTGTGCGCTGCAGGCAGCCGCATAGATTTCGCATAGGCAAAACCTATTGGCTTTGCCAATTCTTGTTAATATTGACACATTTTAAACCAACTGAAGTAACTGTTCAGCAGACACTATTACTGGTGCTGGACCCTAAGAAGCGCAGCCATTGATGCTCTAGTGACAAAAGACTCTTCTTCTGGGAGACCTACTGCCACTTCTGGAACAGGATAAGGTGGGCCCCCCACCCCCCTCCCATCCTTTTTTCCAACATTCGGAAAGGCCAGGCACTGTCCCCAGATCAGAGTCCAATGACTGCTCCATTACATTTCAGTTGTTTCAGCTCCTTAACCCTTTATGCTCTGGGATTTCTCCTCTGTGCATCTTTCACGGTGCGCATTTGCATCAGTGGCGTAACCTAAAACGGTGACACCCCCCCTCCGCAGAACGTGAAGTGGGGCCCCTGAGTCCCCTAGATCTAGGGTGACCAGACATCCCGGATTTGCCCAAACAGTCCCGGGTTTTCACCAGCTGTCCCGGCAGATTTCGGCAATTTTGGCTCATGTCCCGTTTTTAGGTCTCACCTGGCGTTAGCAGCGCACATGCGCTGCTCTCGCCATGCGAGGGCTTCTTGGAATCAATACGATTCCAGAAGTCGTGTCGCTGCTCCGCCTGCAATTTTGATTAGTTTGCGTCGTTTTGCGTCATGGATGATGCAAAACACAGTGTAATGATTGCACCGGAGGCAATCATTACACTGAGGGTTGCCACCCTGTCCGCTTTTGGCCCCGCCCACCGGGATTGGATCGTTTACTTGTGGAGGGACACGGCCTCCTTCAATTACTCTGTAAGCACTATATGTGTTATTTGTTTTTTTGTAACTTACGAGCGCTGTCCGCTTTTATTTTCGGGATTGTTTGTTTTTGTAACTTACATGCGCGGTCCGCTTTTATTTTCGGGACTGTTTGTTTTTGTAACTTACATGCGCGGTCCGCTTTTATTTTCGGGACCGCGAGCACTATATATTTTTATTACTTTTCTGTTAATATGTTTTATTTTCGGGATTGTTTGTTTTTGTAACTTACATGCGCAGTGCACTTTTTTTTTCGGGACCGCGAGCGCTATATATTTTTATTGCTTTTCTCTTAATATGGGAGAACTGTTACTCGATTGCCTTCTCACGTGGCTCACATTATGTCTCAAATCGACTCTAGGTGCATCTGTAATCTATGAGCCGCCCCCACCGCACCGGATTTGGGATCACGCGATGCAGCCATATAGTAAACAGGCTCGGCTTCCTGGAGTTGTTTACCTAGACGTGTGTATCCGACAAACGCAGTAAATGCACCAGTGGGCATTGTAATAGCGGGTTGCTTGTTAATATTATCACCGAGGGGATGGGGGCTGTGCAGTGAACAGAAAGAATACTGAGGTGCAATCAAGTTGGGGTTGGAGGCTGTGTCTGTCGGAGATCGCGGCCTTACACGTTTGTGTTTTAATTACTCTGTGCGCTTCACGGAGGGCAGTATCAGAAGATGGCGAAGAACTACTACCCCTTTAGAATACCGAGCATCGACAGATCGTCTAATCTAGCATCTGCTGACGACAAACTGTCTAATCGGGCATCTGTTTACTTCCGACACTGACAAATCTCGCAGTCGGTGCGGCAGCTCTACGGGTGGGGGCGTTGTCGGGTAAGAGGCACTCCTACAGAGACGGCATTATCTGGAAGAGACGGCATTATAGGAGACTTTGTTTTTCAGGGAAAAGGGCGGCCACAGGTCCACATGCACCAGTCGGTTCTAACTCTACCCCTGGGGCACAAGCGCCACAAGAGCTTAAAGCCGTCCCGGGCACTGGCACCAGCAGAGCCTAAAGCCGGCCCGGGGGCAGGGACACCGGAAGGATCTTGCACCTCCCCTGGGCCACAGGCCCCGCCCGGCCTCGCAGCACTTCACTCTTTGCAAATGGCGGAATGATGTACTCCAGAATAGTGGACTGTACGCCACGGAGGGGCCGTTGGTCGCCAGTAACCAGGGGCTCGGCGTAAATGATTTCAACAATGTTTTATTAAAAGCGGGCCGAGAGCCCTCGAGCTGCATTAATCGGGGAGAAGTCGAGTGGCCCCTTTGTGATGGAAATGTTAAGCACATAATAGGTCAGCCCAACAATGCGGAGCCACTTCATTTTGTGAGCCGCTGACACCTCTGAGAGCCGAGCTGCGGGGAAGGATGTGGGAAAGGGCCTGCTCTGGCGAGGGCTTTCAGCGGAGGGCTGTGGGGTGATCCCGGAGCCTCCCTGCTCACTGTGCGGGACCCTGGGCCAGAGCAGCGGGAGAGGCAGTCAGACAGGCCTGCTGTGGCCCACACTAACTGCTGCACACTGCTACTTCTGGACATCGTGCAGCCTTTTTAAATGTTTGTGTTCCGAGACCGAAATTAAATGTTTTAAGATAAGTTAACCATTACTTTCCCTATTTCTGCTAGTACGTACTACCCTTTCCAGTCCCTTCCAATCAAATTAAGTCCAATGTCAATATAAGAGATACGTGTGTTAAAGTTATTGCAGCGTTATAGGTAAACTTTCTTTCAAATGTGATGCAGCGTTCTTTAGCGTTTTTAAATAAACTTTCTCTCCAAGTCTTGCAGCGCTCTTCAATAAACTTTCTCTCAAATGTCTTGCAGCGTTCTTAAATAAACATTCAAAGGTACTGCAGTGTTTTTAAATAAACGTTCTCCTAAATGTATTGCAGCTTTCTTCAAAAAACGTTCGCTCAAATGTATTGCAGCGTTCTTAAATAAACTTTCACAGGTATTGCAGCGTTTTAAATTAAATGTTTTCTCAAATGTATTGCAGCGATTTAAAATAAACTATTATAATAATCTAATATTATAATCTATTAATTATTTAAATTAATGTTTTCTTCAAAAAACGTTCGCTCAAATGTATTGCAGCGTTCTTAAATAAACTTTCACAGGTATTGCAGCGTTTTAAATAAACTTTCTCTCAAATGTATTGCAGCGATTTAAAATAAACTTTCTTTCACTTTACCTCTCTTGTTTCATCACTCCTTTTTTTCTCCTTTTATCCTTCCTGTTCTCCACTCACCTCATTTTCTCCCTCTTCTCTGTATCTTAGTCTCTGTCAGACTCCCTTTCTCTCCGTCTATAATTTTCCTTCCTCGGATCTTTCTCTGGCCCTTCTACATCCCTTCACACATATCACAATGTTTCTTCTTTCCTTTTGTTGTATCTCCCACTCCCTCCTCTTTCTCCTCGCCATAGCTACGTAGCGCACTTTTCATTCACTTTCCTTTCGCAGCATTCTCGTCACTCCTCGTTTTATTCTCTTTCATAGCTCTCACTCGCCCACCTCTTTTCGTTCTCCCCATCTCTCCCACCCTTCCATGTTTCATTCTTTCTTCTTGCCCACCTCGTCCCACTCTTCTCTTCCCTCACATATCTCTCTGACTCTCTTTTACGTTTCCCTCTCACACATCGCTTCGTCAGTGGTAGTACGCGCTTTGTAAATACAATTACAATCTTCAGCCGCTCTTCCCTTTGTATCAAATCACTTTGCTCGCTTTCTTCTCTCCCATTCTTCATCTCCACTACCATATTTCTTGCAAGCTTCATGTTCGCCCTTCCTCTTTATTATTATTCTTGTCCCTATTTCTTGTTCTCCCCTTTCTCCACCCTTAAGCTCACACATTTTTTTCCTCCACTGTCCCTTCTCTACCCTTCTCACTTTCCATCTTTCCCTCTTCCCTATCTTCATTTTTGCTTTTCCATTCTCCTCCTCTTGTTGTACTTTCACTCCTGCCGCTCTCATCTTTTTTTGTTCTCTCTTGTCTTCAGTTCTTCCTTTCATTCCGCCCCCATATTTTACACACCGTCCCTCCTTTCTTATCTCTCGTTTCTCTCCCTCTTTATCTATTTTTTCTCCCACTCGTTTTAGCCAGACTTTCCCTCTTTTCAATTTTCACTTCTCCCCATTTTCTGCCTGAAGCTAAGGTTAACGGGACTGTCTGAATTCATGAAAGCCAATGAAACAATAGCAGTAAGGACATGAAGTAACTACTAGGAGTCTACTTGTTTGGCTACAGTTTGTGTCACCCAATGGGCGCTGCGCACCAGCCCTCTTAAACGTCATTGTATCTTGAAAACGTAAGGACGTCAAAGTAACGCACGTTCTTGTGTATGCACTCTTGCTCTTCGTCTTGGCTGGAAATGTATATTTCACAAAAGTCCACATCATATTTGTAGACTGCTCTGCAAATAAACACACGCATGCCCTGAAGATTTTTGCATCTAGGAATGCAGACTATCGGATGCGCAGGTCCAACTAAAAGCATGAACTACGGAACCCCTTTTGCAACTTAAATTTGCTTTTCATGGATAATATCTAGAACATAGTCTAATTTGATTTCTATACGGTTGGCCCATTTTTGGGAATCGCCACAATGACGTACACATCCAGTACATATTGTTATTGTTGTGAGGCTGCCTTTTGTATAGCGCTTACTGCCAGGGCCTCAGCGATTTCCTAATCTGAGCGCCACATGTCCCGCCCTTTCATGTAGAATCCCCATTTAACAAGCATTGGCATAGCCAATAGGTCTCGCCTTTGGGAACTTATAAGTGTTTAGCCATGCAACAGTTGATGTTGTTGCACCAAGGATATTGTGCTGGATAACTAAACACTTATAAGGTCCCAAAGGCGAGACCTATTGGCTATGCCAATGCTTGTTTTTAGAGGGGGGTCGACTGAAAACAGTGAGAGGCACTTTTTTGGTTGTTCTAAAGCTGTGCTAGTTAGCAGCTGTTATAAGTAAGCAATGTAATTAATAGGTATGATGTTGCTTTTAGAAATTGCATTTGATTTATTTTCTTCATGCATCTTCTGAAATCCTATGTTGATGAGAGGAGAGGTGTTATTCTGTGCCATTCCATGGATTAAACAAGCATTGGCATAGCCAATAGGTCTCGCCTTTGGGATCTTATAAGTGTTTAGTTATACAGCACAATATCCTTGGTGCAACAACATCAACTGTTGCATGGCTAAACACTTATAAGGTCCCAAAGGCGAGACCTATTGGCTATGCCAATGCTTGTTTAGGCTGTTTGTAGGACTGTTTTCTGGTCTGCTGGGCAGATTTTTACTGTTGATTTAGCTGATATTGAAGCACATATTGCCTGCAGCAAGCTAAAATCCATGCAGTCTTCGATACCTTGGAAAACACTTATACAGTGTGTCTTTACAAGTTCAAACTACCCCAATTTGCAAACAAGGGCCACTTTTTTAACTCTCTGACTGAAGCCTTTTTATTTCGGACTATTTTCTGGCCCATTCGCCCCTACAGTATGCTCTCTAAACGTGGAGGATGAATGCTCTTAACTAGCGTCCCGGCAGAGATGTGTTAACGCTGTGTAGGTCCTGTTTATCGCAAAGTGGCGCATTTGGTAGGGCGGCATCCAGTCACCATTGGGGTGCACTGGGTGAGTTCTGATACGCAGCATATGGTTTATTACACAGAACACAACCCAAAGTAAGAAACGTCTGACTTACACTCACGTGTTATATATATTACTTAGCATGCAAGTCTAAGAATCCACTAGTTTACAACTACTTCGAACGTATTTTCGTCTAATACCAAACAAAGCCAAAAAGAAAGAAAAGTTCTTCTCTATTTACTATCTTTTCCAATGAATTGCCCTCATTTTACACGAGATGGCGCCAAAGAGCCGTGGATAACAGAAAGCACGAGCCAGTGAAGCAGCACGTTTAAACCCCCATTCAAGGCAAAGCTGTGAAATAATTGGATCAAATAACACATCCATCGTGCTTGCTCTGCAGTCATTTCAAGAGAGGGATCATTCCATTAGATTGCGAAGGTTTAAGGGTCGTCTGCGACACTGACAGAAAAACTGACGGGGTGGGTAACTTCCAGAACAGCTGAAAGCCAAGATGCCCTGCAGCGTATCGCATTGCTCAGCATCTGCATCCGCACCCAAACCTGAGCGGCTGCGCCACAGAACTCGTGACCCAGGGCACCCCAGAAGTGACCTGGTGCTCCCCAAACAAATACGCCACTGCCTAATAATAGGGTGACCAGAATCTTAAAGCCAACAAGCATTGGCCGCGTGAGACGCGCTCTGTGATGGGGGAGGGGGGATGAGCGGGAGAGCAAGTGACGCGCGGCCGTGAAAGTGACACGGCCGCGTGGCCCCGAGAAGCGCTTCGTGGTGGGGGAGGAGCAAGTGACATCAAAGGCAGATGGTCTGGAGCATACGAGGAATGCGCGTTACTCTGCGCGTACTCGCATGCTCTAGGCCAGCCAAAATTGTGGTCGCATTTCTGCAAGCCCACACTACAAAATGTCTCGGCCAGAGTCAGCGCTGAAGCACTGGCTTTCAGGGCGAGACCTAAAAATGGTAGTCCTTCTTCTATTTTTCCCAAATGTCCCGGTTTTTGCTTCTCAAGATATGGTCACCCTACCTAGATCTCACACATATTCATTGGCCCTGGGTAAAATGGGGTCGTGGCCACACTGAAGAGAGTGTTGCCCATAAAGGGTTGCCCCCCACTCCGTCCATAGGGGCTGCAGGGGCATGTGTTCCTCCACCGATTTTAATAAACTGTGCCCATTGTCTCACACACTTCCACTCTCGACACTTTTACTAATATCAGGCTGTAAACCATTAACCCTTAATGACCAGCACGTCCTTGTCCGTCAAACAATCCGTCCCCAGGAACGTCCCCATCACCAGGCTTCACTCCGCGCACTCCAGGGGGGCACCTACTCTGCAATTTAAAGCTCATTTCTGATAGGATGGCTCCTGACCCACACTCCCTAAGCAAAGAGAAGACGAAGCGATGCATTTCACTTCCGACTGTTCAAGTCAATCAGGGACGGTCGTGAGAGAAGTGTAAAGTGCAGGTAGAAGTGATCCCCTCCCGACTACCGGCCGGGGTCCAATCACTCCCATTAGGTAGCTTTCTAATTCTCTATATTTCTAATTCTACATTTTGCAACAATATTACCCATCAATTATGAAAGTAATGAATATATTATTAAAATAAAACAAGGATTTTTTTTAAAGTTCCAATGACCTTAATAACAAAAACAGATTTGCCCAGAGTGGGGCTGGAACCCACAACTCTGAGATCAAGAGTCTCATGCTCTACCCACTGAGCTAGCCGGGCTACTTAAGCTGTTGCCAGATGTGTTCTACCTCCTCTTGTGCTAGAAGTGTACAAATTCCTTCTTCTCAAGGCACTGCTAACAGAATGTTTATGAGATGGTAGCAACATGACCTCAACCTGTACCTGTTTAAGGAGGATGAGACGGGGAGAAACAGCGCTCTTTCTGGCATCTTGATACCCAGGCGGGCAGGGAGGGGCAGTTAGCGAGTGAGTGCTTGGTTTGAGTTGCTTTATGCTTTCATTTCCCCTTTCCTGTTTTTCAGTCTTTGCCTCGGACTTTGCTGGTTATCTTTCCCTCTTGGTGCACCTGTGCCTTTTACTTTTATGTGGGTGAGCTGCCCTTCCTGACTCAGAATGCTTAATTTGAGCTGGTGGTTGCAGGTGGGTCCCACTGGCACGCCACTAACTTTTGTGGACCAGGCCTTTTTTTTCATCATCAATGATGAAAAAAAACAAAGAAAGGAAGAAAAGGGGTATAGAAGGAGGTGGTGAAAAATGGAAAAACTATGAAAAAGAGAGAAAGGAGGTGGAAGAAGAACCTGCAAGAGTGAGATAAAAGAGCAGGGTTGTATGGTGTTGCGAGAAAGAGGAATGACGTGGAATCCAAAACTAGACACTGGACATGCCTAACAATGGCTAGCACCGTCTGCAGGCTTCTAAGCAAAATTTAGGCCCCACCACTTACTCTTTTACAAATGAAGCAGTGCAGTGACTCCCTGTTTCTTTTTTACAAACCTCCCATGTTTTACCTGTCAAGGTTGAGGAACGGAGAAGGTTGTGTTTTTAAAACATTCAGTCAAGCTTTTGGATGTACGTGCATGCGTCTGTTTGTGTGTGTCTACGTCCTAGGTCCATGAGTAAGGAGGGAGGCTCTAGTGAGTCGGATAAGATGTGGTTTAGCTGTGGTGGGAACTCTTATGGTTTCCTCGTTTAGGAGATATCTGCTGTTGACTCTTCATTAGCACTAAATCATTTCCCCTGGTTAAATGAGTATTACATTCAGCCTTGGCCATTCGTCCCCCAATTACATCTGCTCCATCTCATCCACCATGAACATACTAATGTCCCACCACTTTATCATCATCCAACCTAGATCACGTTGCTGCCAGTAAGACTGTCTCTCAGCACATTCTCTCCCTCATTTCGATCTAGAGTGGCCACATAGTTCCTAATTCTGGCACTTCTTCTCCAGTCATTAGCCATTGCATCCATCCACCAGCCCCTTGTCGAAGGAATCACCCAGTCGCCAACACACTTCAAACTCCACCCGCAAATGCACTTCAATCTTCACTCTCTCAGACCCGGGCCAAACACTTATGTGGCTGCTCTTATCCTAAAAGAATACGTTTCTCAATTTCTCAGAGTCCAACCACCAAATGTTGCAAACTTCCGTGAAACAGCCAGCAGTTTCTTGGCCTGAACAGCCATTCTGAATTCATGTCTAAATGCCACCCACCCACATGGGCTTCTCTTCCTTGTATATCACCTGAAGGCCCTAACTGGCACACTCCACCATCTCCTGACAACCGCAACATCACCACTACCCTGGAGCACCGCTGATCAGTTTTGCTCTTCCTAAGCCCAACCTGCATCCATTCACTTTCTATATACACCTTGTCCCACAAGAAACCCTCATAGACGCTAGCAGCCACTACTTCCAAATTCCATAACACGTGGAAGAACATCACAAAATATATTGCTTGATGCAACCTACACTTCCAGGTGGACGTGCACGCAAATTGCACCTGTTAAACAATTGCTTTCAATATGTTGATTGTAATGGCTTGCTTACCCTTCTACTCCTTGCCAGTTTCTGTAGCTCAAGACTCAATAAAATGCCTAGCAAATTGCCCCTCACTGCGCTCTCACTGGGCACACATGCGCAAAACATTTACCATAACATCGATGGTGACTGTCCCTCCTACATTTTCCAACCCGTTGTACTCCTATCTCTCTGCCTCAGACCATTCGCCAACATTTTCAAGGAGACCTGGCAGTATTGGACCCTTATTGAAAGAGCCAGCGAATCTTCTGCCAACTTCATAGCCCGCACAGTTCAATCATCCACACATCCTCCAGAATGGGTGCTGCCTCCCCCTGATCGACACATGGAATCTCGATCCATCTAAACAAAGCATGCTATCAATCACTTCGCTGTCATTGCCTGGAATTGGATTAGCATGTTTACAAACAATGCAAAACTAGCTCTCTCAAAAGGCACAACACCCACTGGTCATTGGCCAACATCCTATTGATGACTCTCACCAAAGCTTCATTATCCACCACAAAAGTCACTTTCATGCTCATCAGTTTCTAATCCTAAATTCTCACTTCCAGCACCAGAAAAAACTCTAGAAATGCAAAACAGTTTCTCTTCCATCTCCTTTCATCTGGCCAGTGATATACCTCTACATTATAACCAAACCCCCTTCAAAATCATATGTTTTCTATATTTTGTAGATCACAGCCCAAAATTCAGTTTTCTACACTCGTTTACAATTTAACCCCAACTACAAAATGTCAATCCTAAGGCAGTCTAAGCAGGGCCCCAAAGAACACACTGATGTGCTCTACACCTGACACCATGGACTGGCAAGCACAAGTGAACTAGCAGACCAAGGGGAAGAAATGTATGTCCAAATTTTACAGAGGTGCAACTTTTTGAATTTGAGGAGACTGATTTTGAGCTAACAAAAAATGAAGTTATTATCCTGCTTAATTTGAGCCGCTCACATCAGCTGTTGAGAGGTTGTGCATCTCACATTGAGGCTTCCTTAGCATTCCTGTCTGTGAACTTAGAGCCCTTTGAATCCATGAGTGAGGTTGATGCTTGCCTTCAGATGTTTATGGATCCCAATGTACGCCAGTCTTGTGGCTACTATAGAGGCAATCCCACACATGAACCTGAACGCCTAGCAAGAGGACAAGTCTGTTCATCCTGTTGCTGAAGCAATCATTTTGCACCCAACAACATGTTCAACTGGTTGGCTTTGACCAATGAGTTTTTGCAAATCTGTAAGGAGCCTGAAACAAGAAACAGACCCAAGCCATGAATGGGAATCTGGAATGAGTAACAGCATAGAAGAATAAGCACACATCCTCATCATATCAGCCATCAGTGATGATTGAAAAAAATAAAATCACACCCTATATAACTAAATATACATAGAAACACAACAGTCACATTGATAGACATTGTGACTGTTTGTGTGATGCCATGGAGAGACTACCAATCCCTCAACCTGAAACTCACTTCAACTCACACTAATATTCAGAAATATGGTGGTACATCTTTGCTTCCCATTGCTTGGATGATTACCACAAGTGTCATTCTGCAGCAAAAGCCCCTTAAAGAAAAATTCAGAGCAGCCAAAATGAGTGGTTGAAGCCTGGACGGATACCAGGTGGCTGAATGCCTTTGTCTCACAAGGGTTTGCATCTAACATTCAGTTGTGTGAGACTGATGACATGCTGGAGGAATATAAGGACATCTTTGATAGCACTGGCTGCTTCAGAGGTAAAAGTGTAACGCTGAGTGTAGATCAGTCAGTACAACAGTGGCATATTCTTCGGCCAGCTGTCATCCATGTAAAGTGACTGGACCTATTGAACTACCTGCTCCTATCATTACGGAGGAGATTGCTCCAGTCTCTTGGTCTTGATTAAGGGCAAACTAAATCAATCTTCTAAATGGCTGTCACGTACTAGTGGTTATTGACAATTGCAGCAAATTTACAGAAATTGAGTTGGTGCAATCTAAATTTGCAGATGAGGCCATACCAAATAAGAAATATGGCAGCCCATGGTGTTCCTAATGAAATTTGAATGAACATTTGAGTGCCTTTCCAAGGGACTGTTTTTGCTTCCTATCTGTCTCCTCTGCACATCACCCACAAAAAGATAACACCAAGATGGGCCATTTTTATTGTTTTAATGTATTTTATTACGTTTTTTCAATAAAGCAATTAGATATACAACATAAATTCTCCGCCTAAGTATATCTGTGGCTAACATAAGTATGAGAAAATGCAACAAATCAGTGTTCTGGTAGGGAAAATAACTGTTACATACAATCATGTAAAGTAAGAGTCTATGCGTGCAGTCAAATTAGTAGTAAGTTACCATGCTGCCGTGTAGCAGATTTTTCAGTTCTTATGTGTTGATTCCAGTTATGCACCTTGTCGTGTCATATGCAGCAATTACATTGAACTGGTTGTTTGCATTGAAATTTTTTTGTAGATGTACCTGTTACCCATCGCCTATGAGTTTCTGTCATTTTATGAATGTGGTGTTTGTATCAGAAAGCTCTTTGGTGGATCTGTTCGATAGCTCATGGAGAAAGGGGCTTCTGATCAGATCAAACTCCATTAATCGGTCATTAAGTTTCTAGATTCATTTATCAAACAATGCTAAAGTAGCCATTGCTTCTGACCAATCAGCTAACGGGGTGGGAGTCACTTTCTTTCAATTTCTCAAGAGGCACATTTTAGCTGTGGCTAGGGTGAATGCCAACTACCTCTTCATGTGAGCAGAAAGTCCTGTGAAATCTTCTGTTTTGTGCAAAATAGCCAAGTCCAGTGTGGGAAAGATTGGCCATTTTAAATTCTTGAGAGAAAATTGCACTACTCCACGTTCCTCGACTTGAAACACTCCTGCTACTCTGCTATACTTTTAGGGCAAGAAACTAGAGACACTATACACAGGGCCACTGAAATTATGCAGCAAGGGAGGATCAAATTATGCTGCAGAGTTTACTAATTATTTGCTATCGATATTACTAACTTCGATATTAACAAAAACGATATTTCTTACCTTCAGGTCGATATTCTGGTCCTCGATATTCTTGATGTCGATATTCTGTCCCTTCGATATTTAAAACTCGATATTAATGTAGGTCGATATTAAAAACTCGATATTATGTCTGTGCACCGCGCCGTGACACAAACAGGAAAAGTGCACCGTATTCATAATACCGCCCCTACTGTCCTTATATGGCATGTCCCCCTTATTTGATTCATCTCAAACTGCACGTCCTTGCTCAACCCCTACAAAAAGCTGTCTGATCTTCGGTTTAACTTCTATACCTATAGAGTGAACTATCCATAGATCAACCCATAGTTCATAACCCTATTTCTTCCAATATTGGTAATCACTCGCCTGCACTATAAACAGTCTGTTTACTATCCTCCCTCTCTATTCACCTCACCAATGTTTTACATTAATTTACAACTCCCTTCCCCAAAAGCAGTCACATTTGCCCCTGTGAGCCCACCCCAAAGGTACTAGGGTAATGTATGAACGGGTTAGTTTGAGAACACGATTTAACCCACAAACTTAAAAACCACTTCATTAACCATAAAACCATTGTTCCCTGAGTAGCCTGCTACTCGCCCTAATAATACTTCAATGCCTTGTCTGATGTAATAAGCCCTATGTGAAATCTCACTTGGTCTGCAATGTCTATTTTGGCCAGGTGGGGCTCAGCTTTCCCATTGAGGTGGCTGAGCGTATCTGTTGATTAGTGGTAGAATGCATTCCAGGTGTGACATGCTTGATTTACTATAGTTTCACATTAATTCAGAATGTTAAATAGGAAATCCTTAAAAAGTATTGCGTAGTCGGCAGGATTCGAACCTGCGCGGGGAGACCCCAATGGATTTCTAGTCCATCGCCTTAACCACTCGGCCACGACTACTCGATATATCAGTAATCGGTACATGTTGCTAAACTGTCACTGATGTTCAAACGCCCTGAAATAGATCAATTATTTATATTAAGTTGAAACAGAAACATCCTGCCGTGTCGCGTATGGTTAGTGTAATTGAGGGATGTGTCTAACAATATTTCGTGCTGAAAGACAAACATTGTGAAAATCTGTTTACTCGAAGTCTGCAATATAAAGGCGTTTGTATGAATGGAGGCGGAAGGCGGGCGTTTCTAAGACCCGATGCAGCAAACCGGCGATGGGATATGTATTCATTGGGTTAAGTAAGGCCCGATGCCATGGTACTGTGGGGAGCTAGTTTACTGGCAAATGGTTTGGGGTTACGCATAGGAATACTGCAGAAAGGGAATAGGGTTGTGAAAGTGTATGCCATCTATGGGTACGAACACTACAATAATAAAGTCAACATAATATCGCACATGCGCAGTGCCTATAGGCGGAGTAGGAAGCTGTGTGACGTTTAGCTTCTTTGTACCTGGGTTCAACTGACTTAGAGGGTATTTTGTTCCATCACGTACCATGGCCGGTTAGCTCAGTTGGTTAGAGCGTGGTGCTAATAACGCCAAGGTCGCGGGTTCGATCCCCGTACTGGCCACTGTTTTTCTCCCTCTGTCGGCGAAAACACAAATTTATTGCCAATTAATATCGTAATATTTCAGTGGTTGCTTGTATGTTTTTT
Source organism: Calotriton arnoldi (assembly GCA_963921515.1). Classification (NCBI taxonomy): domain Eukaryota; kingdom Metazoa; phylum Chordata; class Amphibia; order Caudata; family Salamandridae; genus Calotriton; species Calotriton arnoldi. The sequence continues at coordinate 1,039,850 of CAWUFW010003252.1, read as the reverse complement.
GTGGATGACAACAACTTATTTAGTTCAATGGTGAAAGTTGGCTGTTAGCGACAGCATCTCCAAATTGCATGGTAACGCAAAGAAGATTCTCTATGTGCCTAAAATATGGCATGAAAAACTGGAAGCACTTGGAGGGGATAATTCTTTCTCAGTGGTGCAATGCAAGTCACTCTGCTAGAAATTCAAGTTAAACTGTGACATAGCACCATAGCAGGTCTTGTTCGGGGTACTTACAATCCTCTCCTTCACAGATTTGAGTTGTAAATATTATCTCCCCCTGAGAGAGTGTTTGAAAGCATCTTGCTCTATTATTTTTATTTATTGGGGAGTTTGTGGCTTGATATTTAAAACCACAAAACTACAGGTACCTCACTACTCAAGTCTTCACATTTGATCTAGAGCCACTGTCACTGAGACATCAAGCTCAAACATTAAAAAAATATTAATTCATTATAATTTTCATCGTCTCTCAAAAAAAAGAGTGGCTGGTTAATTGTACTTGAGGGGAATTTCTCAGACACTGACAGAGGCAGATATTTCTTAAATGTGTCAACAATTGGCGTTAATCTACTCACTGCTTTGGTGCAACAAAAACATTTTCCAAAGGCCTAATGAACACTAATGAAAATGGAAATGCTTGGATTGTTAGAGCCTGGTAAGTGCTGGAGATGTCAAGGTTTTGCAGGCTGAATGCCTTCACATGCCCTTAAAACGCCCAAAAATATTAGACAGGAAGAAAGAAATCAATAATAGGGTAAATTCGGTTTTTAATACGTAACTGATATTATCGATAGTTATTTAATAGCTGCCTCAATAAAATCAATGGTGTCACTGTTAAATAATTTTGAGTAAAGTCATGATTAATCCGCAACTTTGTATTTACTTACAGGCACATGCATCAAGGTAGGATTTTGCGAGTCCCTAATTGCGATTATTAAGGATTCGCAATTAAGGACTCGCAAAAGCCTATGCATGTAGGAATCGCTATAAAAATAGCGATTCCTAAACATTCCTTAATTGCGACTCGCAAATTGCGAGTCGCAATTAAGGAATGCTTTCCCAGTCATTCCTATGGGCATACAGGCCCATAGGAATGAATGGGAAATTGCATGTGCAATTTGCGAGTACCAATAGGACACCCTGTTGCACCCCTGAAATTGATCTGTGCACACATAAGTTACGCACACACATGCCCCAAGGGCATGTGTGTGTGTAACCTACAACTTTGAAAAATGCACTTTAGTGCATTTTTCAAAGTTTTTGCAAATTACCATCAAGTTCAAATTGATGGTAATTTGCGGCCCCTATTACCGAAATCGCTATTTGCGATTTCATCATGCATTGCATTTAAGGAATCGCATATCACATGGCTTCTTCACTGGGTTTGCTAATGTGTAGCAAAAGGCTCTCCCATAATTATTTTTGGTCAAAGAGACAGAAGGTGTGATCTGTTAGTGGTCAAGGATTATCAATAGTATTGAAGGTCTTTCTCTCACTACTGAAATCTGCACTAGATGTGTGTCTCACCTAGTGTGCTCCCATACTGTCCGCTACACCGCTACACCATTAATGATGTCACCCTGAATAATTTAAAAAGTGTATGAAGAAATGTATAGGAACTGTATTAAAAAAACTAAAAAACAAGAGGGGATGCAAATAGACCCTTCATTGGACAATTGCTATGGTCTACATTCAGTCCAGCTCTACATCAGTCTAAAACATTCATCCAGGTAAGCCAAGTCCCTTGTAGTAAGTATCAAAGTGATTGTCAAGTTGGCTGTACCACAGAAGACTACCATTATACCCTTGGTCCCTACTATCATCAGTTGAGCAATCGCTCAAATGGTGGAGGCGTGGCCTGGTGGCTTAAGATGGCGGCCGCCCTTTAAGCAAGCTCTATGCCCGCCTCAAAAATCCAGTATCATCTGGCTAAATGGCACTTCAAAAATTATGAGTAGCCGTCCACCTTTCTTTCTTTGATCCCCGTCATCGCTTCTCTTCTTTGCCATCGAGGATCCCTCTATCCTGGAGACCGGCGCATGCTTGTGAAGGACTCAGGTGATGCCACCATAGGCCCTGGAAGGCCTTTGCAGACCAGCTCCCGGCAAAGAAGCTACCCAGAGCCATATTGTCACCAGCAGCAGGGCTTGCAGTGGCTCTGTAGTGGAGGCCGCACAGCGGTGGAGGGAGCTCTGCCAGTGATAAAGCAAAAAACACAACACAAGAATGATCCCAAACTAATAAAAAAGATATAGTTCATTTTAATAGATAAAATGGCACAAAAACAACAAAAATTCAATCAATAGAATCGGAGTTATGCGTTTTAAAATTTGTACGTGAAAATAGCACCAAAAAGCACAAAGTGCCACTCATGGGTTTCTGGTTGGCTAGTCAAGGTCAAAATCACAAGATCAAGGGCCAGGTTTGCTCCATGGATTTTAGCTTCTCAGAGCCTAAGTCCATGAAAGAAGCCTTGGTTGGCACTTCACATTGAAGAAGGCAGCTAGGAGGTCATTGTTGAGGCGAGGCACAGGTTGCCATTGGTGCTTCGCCTTGGCAGTCAACACAGGCGGTCACTGTTTGGTCTGAAGAGCAGGTCGTCGCTGGAGCTTCGATTGTCAGGAGACACTGTGTTCGTGGCAGTTGCAGACTGTGATTGCTGACACCAAGAGCACATTGTCCCTGGAGCTTCGCGTTAGCAGGCATCGCGGATGGTGGTTTCTCAGAGCGACGAATATATAAATTTTTATTTTCATTGGTAACATTCAAATAATTAGTCAGAATTCGCAAAAACACAATTAGAGACATATATATAATATTACACACTCAACATATAAATATAAATATAAATACGGTCCCACATAAACGCATTCAATACCAACAATCATTCAAAATTTCATACACACTCAAACATTCAAACCAGTCATCAACGTTTCGCTAGTGCGGCGGCGGTGGCAGGACCTGGTTCCACATGTGTAGAAAGAATATTGCAGTATAACCAGCACAAGACTGCTCAAAGTAGATTGAAATGAATTGGAGCTGACTTAGCACGGATGAGCCTCCTTGCATTTGGACTTGGAACACCAGGAACCCGTTTTTTATTACGTGTTGGAACCGTAGGAGTCCGTCCATACATCTATCATGCAGTATCCCTGCTAGATATTCATCTTTGAGCTGGTCTCAATAAATATTTCTGATTGTTCTACTTAGTTATTTGGATTATTCGTACTAAGGTGGTTTCTCTCTTGTGTCCCACATATACATCTGGTTGCCCTGATGAAGGTGTGACCCACATTGGGTTAGACACCGAAACGCGCGTTGGCGCTGAACGACCTCGTGCTTCCGGACCTAGCTTCTATTTTCAATCAAGAGAATGCACGAGAGCCCCTTCCTTTGCTAATATATACCCTTTGTATAGGATCCTCTATCACTTTATAACTGAATGGATCTATTTGTTGCTAAAATGTTGATGACTGGTTTGAATGTTTGAGTGTGTATGAAATTTTGAATGATTGTTGGTATTGAATGCGTTTATGTTGGACCGTATTTATATTTATATTTATATGTTGACTGTGTAATATTATATATATGTCTCTAATTGTGTTTTTGCGAATTCTGACTAATTATTTGAATGTTACCAATGAAAATAAAAATGTATATATTTTTTGTAAGAATTTGTTTTGTTAGCCTAACTTTGTTGAATTATTGAGTGACCCTAACGGGCACATGTTATATTATTCATAGACAGGTTGATTTCTTTATATTGTTGTAGTTGCTTTCCCCTGTCCAACCTGTCCATTATCAATCTTCAGGGGCCCCCTTCTTAGTGGTTTCTCAGAGCGACGAGTCCACTCACGGTTGCGAGAAGCCCCACATATCTGGATTTTCACCTGGAGTTCAGGAGGAGCACACTCTGGTGCCAGTGAAGGGTCCAGGATGATGAGAGGTTCTGAAGGTGCTATTCTTATACCCAGTGCAGGCCTGTGGGTGGGGAATGTCCCCTTTGTCTAATTTTCCCCTTTCCTGGGATTGGCACAAAAACTGTCTATGGTAACTAAGGGCCAGCATGCCTAGGTGTGAACTTCATGTGTCAGTGGCATGAAAGGCAGTCCTTAGAAATTAGGAAGGGGAAGGACATAGCTCTGAGACTACTATTAGAAGCTCAGGAAAACTGAAGACAACCCCCAGGACATCCTGCTCAGTAGAGGAACACTTTGCCCACACCCAAGATCTGTTTGTCCCTATGTCTAAAAGGAATACAGAAAACACCACAGGAGTGCCTTTCACTGTCATGTGGCCCTGGGCGCTGGCAGAAAGGCACGTTTGGTTTAGTCAGAAGTTCAGAATTGTAACTTAAAATCTGACTTTGCCATTAAAGAGGGTTTCTAATTAAATTTCAAATGTGTGGAAGTAGTATTTCTCTATCCGTTCTCAAACTTAAGTTAATACTTATTAGGTGTAATATGGTAACCCAGTGTTAATTTATGGGAATGATAGCCTTACTACACTTTAAGTGTGTTTCACCTTCTGGACATGTACAACTTAAACACACATGTTCTACTTTTTAAATACCATGCACCTTGCCCTTTGAGTGTTTAGGGCCTATCGTACGGGTGATTTATAGGTATTAAAAAGAAGATTTAGACCTGGCAAAAGGTTTATTTTGCTAGGTCGTAATGGCCGTTTAGCCACTTAAGTGCTAAGAATGAGCTGGTCTCTTCCTCAGCACTGTCAGCTCCAATTATGCTGAGTACAAGCCCCTCTTGTCCTTAGCACTTGAGGGTTTAAAATTGCTCTACAGGCTTCAGTGGTAGGCCTGAGACATTTTTTACATTGCTACTTTAGTGGGTGGTACAATGAGTGCTACAGGTCACTAGTAGCATTTATTTACAGGCCATAGGTACATGTAATATCAGGGACTTAAAAGTAAATTAAATGTACCAATCAAATGTAGGCCAATTTTAGAGGTGGGTGGAAAAATTCACTCCTCTTGCAGAGTTTGCAGAATTCAGGAACTTCGTCCTTGCATGTAGCGCAGAGTTCCCACAAAATTCCGCCATCAGGCATGTGGCAGAATTTTTCTTCCATTGGTGTGCTCAAGTCTTGTTTTGGCAAATGCTGGCAAGTGCCACAAGACTTGCCATCCACTAGTAAGTGCGCGTAAGATTTGGCGATCGCTAGCGAGGCTTCCGGCTATAATGGCGGTTTTTTCGTGATGCTGGCGAGCCCGGGCAACCACGGCTGCACCTCGAGCAGACTCTCTACGCGAGAAGCAGCTAAATCCTTGTGCAAATACATTTTTGAGTTGATATTCTACTCTAATAGACCATTTAAGTTGCTTTTTTAGTACAAGAAGCCTTTTTCTCTATTTAACTTTTTTTTTAACAGCAAGGAAGTGCCCCAGAGACTCCAAATTCCTGTTACTGTTCAGCAGGCTCCTCCCAGTCCTTTGTCCATTTCCTGGTCACATTTCATTTAGATTGGAAGCTGGAATGATCACTCTCTTTGTCTGCTGCATATATACCATTGGATTGATTTAAGGACTGTATTGGAGTGATATGACAGGTAAGTTCAAAAACTGTTATACAAGGGTACTGTTTATTTGATAGAGGGCATACACCAGTGTTTAGTTGTGCTTTTATTCAATTTTTTTTTGTGGTTGGTGGCCTGCAGTTTCAATAGGGGCCTAGTTGTTTTTGTGCATTTAATTTTACATTTTTGTAAAGCAAAAAATGTGCACAGTTCAGTACATTTTCTCCATGTTTGTTAATAACTCTGCAATATATTCATTTATTTTACTATGTGGCCTAGTCTGCCACCTGGGCATCCAGCCTGTAGATCCAGTACTAGTCATGGGGGCAAGAAACAACTGTTTCTGTTTTATATGTTGTTTAGAACATCATTTAGGGTAGGGATGGTATTGGATTAAATTAATAATGTGCTCACTTTAGGTATTTCAAGTTATTTTCTGCTAAAAGTGTACAGGTGTGGGTAACATTTGAAGCTTTCGGAGGACATATGTTGTTGTAAAATATGTATAGCTCCGTTAATTTTCATTTTTGGCATTGCTCAATTAATGGTAGTGTTTCTTTAGTGTTGCCATGCTTCCTTTGTCTGGCCAGTGAATGTGTTTGTCATAGGCCACCAATTGTCTTTGTTTGCCAAGCCATATATCCAAGGGCCATTTTGTGTAGTCGATGTCCAAAGGCCTGCATGTGTTCTTTGTTTTCCAGGCCTTTTTGCTTGTTGTTAGACCATGTGGTTGCGGCCATTTTGTGTAGTCAGCCAGTGTACTGTAGCCATAGGTCTGCATGTGTTATTTGTTGTGGCCATGTCTTCTTGCTGATTGCTGTTGTTTGACTACGTGGCCGATGGCCATTTTGTGTAGCCAGTCAGTGTGCTTTGGCCATAGGTCTGCAAGTATTCTTTGTTGTGTCCATGCCTCCTTGCTGAGTGCTGCTGTTTGAACATGTGATTGGCGGCCATTTTGTGCAGCCACCCTTAGTTTACTTTTTTTCAGTTTTCATTCAAAGCCATTTTCTAGGGACATTGAAAGGAGAGGGCTATGCCTTTTTGTTTTTGTCCAATTTTTTAATTTTCTCTGATATCAGTTTGATAATGTTCAATGATCATTGTATTATATGTATGTTATGATTATTATGAACAATGTTTTATATTTTATACATTTTTTGCATGTTTTACTTTCACCTTCTTGCCTCCCAAAGGGTTTCTTTTAGTCCCCTAGTACACCAGCAATTAATTCTTTTGTTATTTATTTTTTAATGATAATTTTATTTTAGTTTGAATTTTTATTGTTTTTTTTAATTGCCTTAATTTTTTTAATTTTAAAACTAAATAAATAAATGTCTTTTTTTAACACATTTCCAAACCATCCATCCACCCCCTGCCTGCCATAGGCGCAGAACCCCACAACAGCATTAATGTCTTAAGTGTTATTCCATTTTCACCTGTACCCCTGCCTGCCATAGATGCCCACACACCAGCATTCATTTTTTAAGGTTTATTCTATTTACCGCTGGGCCTCCTTGCCTGCAATAGGTGGCACCAGCATTTATCTTTTAAGGATTTTTCAATTTTCCCCTTAACCTTCCTGACTGCCACAGGTTTCTCCCTGGCTTACATGCACATAAATCAAACATTTACATCTGTATATTGTTTGTGCTGATTGGAAATTAAATATTTAGGTCATGGTGGTGTGGTTCGACTTTGGAATGGATACACTATTGGTAATTATTTAGGATAATAACTTAAGTAACCACACTAAATTATTTTGCCTTCATGTGTACTGGAATCAGACTGCAACATTACTACATTTCACTAAATGTTTTTCTTGCTTGTTTGTTTTTAGGTGCACAAGAGACATCACCCAGAGTACTGCCAGACAGAAGGCCTGTACAAAGTGACATGACCACACAGCACGTGATGTGAGTCCTCAAATCTCTTCCGCTTGTGCAGCTAAGTACCGCTGCCAACTGACAGCTTCAAGATGACCCAAAGAAAGATGCTGCCAAAGAAGAAGCCAGCGAGAAGAAGCAGTTTTCCACCACTGGCATGACACATGGAGCCCTTTTCCATAAACTTGTGCCTGCCCCATTGGCCCCTGAGGAGCAAGTTGAGAGCAGCACTCCTGCATCAACTGCACCACCCCAACCTAAGCCCAAGCCCCTGTCTCTCACTGAGGCAGCAACTGCAATCATGTTAACGCCAATGAGCAGTAACATTGAAATGGATTTGTCTCTTTCGCAAAATAGTACCCAATCGTTGCAGGAAACTGAGCAAAGTGGACAGCAGCCGCAGCCAGTAATAGTAGATATTTCCGAAGCAGGAGCAAAACAGGGTGTTGTTGAGCTTCCTGCTGAGCAAGAACCTCCTTATCTAGAACCATTGGCTTCCAGATCTCCAGCAAGAAAAAGAAAGCATACTCCACCATATTCTCCAAGCCTACCTTCTGATGATCTGGTCATGGATTGGACCCCAACTGAATCCGAGACATGCCAGGAGAGGCTTGAGAAAAGGAAAATTCCTGAAAGGCTTATAATCATGGAAATGAGTGAGAAGGATGATGCCAAGCCAGTCATTGAGGGAGCTGGCCCAGAGGAGACCAACATTTCCCCTTCTTATTCCAATAGTCAACACACCCACGTACCTCCAGTTCTTCAGGCTTTGGCAGTGGCACCAGTGGCCTACTGAAAAATGTCCTCTCCCCAGTTTGGGACTTTTTACGATTAGCAAGCAGGAGGATAACATTGCAATATGTTCCATTTGCCACACGAGTGTTCGTCGAGGGAAGGCTGGTTCACACTATGGTATTGGAGGCCAAACGACCCATATGAAAAAACACCACACAATCCAGTGGGAAGTGCACCTTTAAAAACTTTCTGTGGGCGGTGGTGATGGAAGAGGTGAATCTGCTCCAGTGACATTCGGAGGTGAAGGTGATGAGGAACAAGAGGGTAAAATGCTCTTTCTGCAAAGCAGCCCTGTCCCCAGCACTGCGCCAGTATCACCCAGCTCAGCAACTTCGCAATGGCACAAGAGTCAGATGGAGGCACCACAGCGATTGCAGCGCCAAGATGCACATTGAGTCTACCACCTCCCGGTTCTCTTGGGAAGTTGCCTGTGTCAGTGGCACCAGAAAAGAAAAAATCCAGGCTACCAGAATGGTATGTTTAGGCAGGTGGGTCACTACAAACACAACCACCCAACGGCACAGTTGTACAATGAGAAGCTGGCTGAAATGTTAGCATTGGACTTCTTCCTTTTTTGTGGAAGGAGTGGGGATTTTAGAACTTGTGGGGGCCATCTGCCCTAAATGGAAGGTTCCCAGCTGGACCTATTTTGGCAGGGTTGTTTTTCCAGCACTCCATCACGATGTGGTGCAATTGGTTGGACAAGCTTTGCAGTAGAGTGCTGTTCACACTATCCATTTGACAACTGACATGTGAACCAGTTGTCAAGGCACTCATTACATGTACATGACTACATACTGGATCTCTTTTTGTGGGGGTTAGACAAAAGGTCTCGGTAGGGCTCATTGCTGGAGAAAGTTTTAAGGGAATTCGGCGGCATGCAACAGTAGCCATGATCAACCCAGAGAAATCCCATACTGCTGCAAACATCTTGGAAGACTTTAACAGAAAGGTGTTTGAATGGCTGTCACCCAGTGGTCTCAGAATTGGATGTGTTGCTGTAGGAAACCGCCTATCTGTACAGTGTACTAAAATGAAGTACACTATGTAGAGAGTGCAAGAGATCCCCAAAAAGTAGGTAGAGGTAAAACTAGATAATACTAAATCTCTTTTTATTGTAGTGTGTTAGAGCAGTTAGGCTTATCAAAGGGTAGTGTTAAGCATTTGTTGTACTCACAGAGGCAATAAATGAGACACACACTCAAGAATAAATACGAGATCAGTTTGTAAAAATAATGTTGATTTTTATATAATTTTTAAGACCATAAACACAGTTCTAAGGTAAGTACTTTTGGAGTAATGATTTGTCAAAGTTTGGAAAATACATCACTTCAATGCGCAATTATGTACCATAGGAAACATTGGGGAAAAAAGCTGAAAAATGTATAGAAATTCAGGCAATGCTTTCACAAAGTTCACCTTCTCATTTTAGGTCGCTATCAGGACCAGATTCAAAGTTCCAGCAGGAGAAGTTCAGGAGCGTCCCGGATCAACCGGGAGCAGAGGTACTGAGGTCTTGGAAGCTTGTGCACAAAGACGAAGGAGGCCACTTGAATAAGCACTATACAGAGAAACTTACAGGTAAGTCCGGTGGGTCACCTCAGAGGGAAGAGGTTGCAAGGACCTGGGGACCATGAGAGCAGGGTTTGGTGGTTGGTGCTGGGGCCGGTGGGACTGGGTGGAGAGCGAACATGTCAGCCGGGCGTCGTGAGTCTTGAGGTCCACGTGGACAGGAGCAGGCAACTTGGAGAGGTGATCTCGGGACAGCTGGGCTACTCAGGAAGTGGGTCCTGGATGTCTTGATGTCCCTCAACGGTTGTTTGCTTCTGGTGCTTCGGCAGTCCGGGACTCTTCTTCTTGGTGTTTGCCACTGGGAGGTCAGTACCCAGTGTATTGGTAAGCCTTGGCTCCGGTAGGTCCTGGGGTCTCCAAACTTAATGGGGAGATAGATCTCACCCTCTGGAGCTGTTGTACCTTTTCTGGCTTCTGTGTTGTGTTGAGGTTGTCAGGGAGCAGCACATCGACAAACTGAACTTCAAAGGATCGGTGCCTGGTGTGTAATGGAGTGATACCTTTACTCCAAGGTAGCTTCACAGATATTTCTTGAAGGCTGGAGGTGCTCGAGAGTTCTTGTAGTCCTTTCAGGTTTCAGGACGACACAGCAGCAACGATTGTCAAGTCCTGGGAGTAGCATGCAGGGTTTAGTACCTTTTTCTTCTGCAGCAGGGCTTCAGTTCTCAAGCAGAGGGTTTTCTTTGTCCTGTTCTTCTCTTGTCTATCATATCTGATGTTCAGGTCTCGGGGTGCCACCTAAATACTGAATTTAGTTGTATTACAAGGGGAGACGGGTAGTAGCCAATGGGCTACTTACCTTTAGGGTGTCTACACCCTCTAATGACCACTTCCTCTATGAATTTATTAATAAATCCAACACTGACATCAGTGAGCATATATTGAGACAAGATGCTTGGTACTGAACACCTTACAAATCAGTGAAGCCATCATGGAGCTAGGAAACTCGTGTTGACAAGTATCCAGCCCATGTACTCTTTATGGCTTCCCTGTGCACGTACACCATCTCAGAATGGACTGGACATTGTAGGGGCATATCTGCTCATGCTGATATGTCCATACTTAGGATATAGTGCACCCTGCCTTTGGGCTAAAGCCTTCAGTAGGGTTGACTTACCTATATCCCATGCAGTGTATGGGAGGCATGACACACAGGGCTGTGTGCCATGTCGACTCTTCAAATTTCAATGCACCAAGACATGCAGCCTGCAATGGCAGAGTGCATAGCCTTGGTGACCTAAAACGGTGACACCCCCTCCGCAGAACGTGAAGTGGGGCCCCTGAGTCCCCTAGATCTAGGGTGACCAGACATCCCGGATTTGCCCGAACAGTCCCGGGTTTTCACCAGCTGTCCCGGCAGATTTCGGCAATTTTGGCTCATGTCCCGTTTTTAGGTCTCACCTGGCGTTAGCAGCGCGCATGCGCTGCTCTCGCCATGCGAGGGCTTCTTGGAATCAATACGATTCCAGAAGTCGTGTCGCAGCTCCGCCTGCAATTTTGATTAGTTTGCGTCGTTTTGCGTCATGGATGATGCAAAACACAGTGTAATGATTGCACCGGAGGCAATCATTACACTGAGGGTTGCCACCCTGTCCGCTTTTGGCCCCGCCCACCGGGATTGGATCGTTTACTTGTGGAGGGACACGGCCTCCTTCAATTACTCTGTAAGCACTATATGTGTTATTTGTTTTTTTGTAACTTACGAGCGCGGTCCGCTTTTATTTTCGGGATTGTTTGTTTTTGTAACTTACATGCGCGGTCCGCTTTTATTTTCGGGACTGTTTGTTTTTGTAACTTACATGCGCGGTCCGCTTTTTTTTCGGGACCGCGAGCTCTATATATTTTTATTGCTTTTCTGTTAATATGGAAGAACTGTTACTCGATTGCCTTCTCACGTGGCTCACATTATGTCTCAAATCGACTCTAGGTGCATCTGTAATCTATGAGCCACCCCCACCGCACCGGATTTGGGATCACGCGATGCAGCCATATAGTAAACAGGCTCGGCTTCCTGGAGTTGTTTACCTAGACGTGTGTATCCGACAAACGCAGTAAATGCACCAGTGGGCATTGTAATAGCGGGTTGCTTGTTAATATTATCACCGAGGGGATGGGGGCTGTGCAGTGAACAGAAAGAATACTGAGGGGCATTCAAGTTGGGGTTGGAGGCTGTGTCTGTCGGAGATCGCGGCCTTACACGTTTGTGTTTTAATTACTCTGTGCGCTTCACGGAGGGCAGTATCAGAAGATGGCGAAGAACTACTACCCCTTTAGAATACCGAGCATCGACAGATCGTCTAATCTAGCATCTGCTGACGACAAACCGTCTAATCGGGCATCTGTTTACTTCCGACACTGACAAATCTCGCAGTCGGTGCGGCAGCTCTATGGGTGGGGGCGTTGTCGGGTAAGAGGCACTCCTACAGAGACGGCATTATATGGAAGAGACGGCATTATAGGAGACTTTGTTTTTCAGGGAAAAGGGCGGCCACAGGTCCACATGCACCAGTCGGTTCTAACTCTACCCCTGGGGCACAAGCGCCACAAGAGCTTAAAGCCGTCCCGGGCACTGGCACCAGCAGAGCCTAAAGCCGGCCCGGGGGCAGGGACACCGGAAGGATCTTGCACCTCCCCTGGGCCACAGGCCCCGCCCGGCCTCGCAGCACTTCACTCTTTGCAAATGGCGGAATGATGTACTCCAGAATAGTGGACTGTACGCCACGGAGGGGCCATTGGTCGCCAGTAACCAGGGGCTCGGCGTAAATGATTTCAACAATGTTTTATTAAAAGCGGGCCGAGAGCCCTCGAGCTGCATTAATCGGGGAGAAGTCGAGTGGCCCCTTTGTGATGGAAATGTTAAGCACATAATAGGTCAGCCCAACAATGCGGAGCCACTTCATTCTGTGAGCCGCTGACACCTCTGAGAGCCGAGCTGCGGGTAAGGATGTGGGAAAGGGCCTGCTCTGGCGAGGGCTTTCAGCGGAGGGCTGTGGGGTGATCCTGGAGCCTCCCTGCTCACTGTGCGGGACCCTGGGCCAGAGCAGCGGGAGAGGCAGGCAGACAGGCCTGCTGTGGCCCACACTAACTGCTGCACACTGCTACTTCTGGACATCGTGCAGCCTTTTTAAATGTTTGTGTTCCGATACCGAAATTAAATGTTTTAAGATAAGTTAACCATTACTTTCCCTATTTCTGCTAGTACGTACTACCCTTTCCAGTCCCTTCCAATCAAATTAAGTCCAATGTCAATATAAGAGATACGTGTGTTAAAGTTATTGCAGCGTTATAGGTAAACTTTCTTTCAAATGTGATGCAGCGTTCTTTAGCGTTTTTAAATAAACTTTCTCTCCAAGCCTTGCAGCGCTCTTCAATAAACTTTCTCTCAAATGTCTTGCAGCGTTCTTAAATAAACATTCAAAGGTACTGCAGTGTTTTTAAATAAACGTTCTCCTAAATGTATTGCAGCTTTCTTCAAAAAACGTTCGCTCAAATGTATTGCAGCGTTCTTAAATAAACTTTCACAGGTATTGCATCGTTTTAAATTAAATGTTTTCTCAAATCTATTGCAGAGTTCTTAAATAAACTTTCTCTCAAATGTATTGCAGCGATTTAAAATAAACTTTCTTTCACTTTACCTCTCTTGTTTCATCACTCCTTTTTTTCTCCTTTTATCCTTCCTGTTCTCCACTCACCTCATTTTCTCCCTCTTCTCTGTATCTTAGTCTCTGTCAGACTCCCTTTCTCTCCGTCTATAATTTTCCTTCCTCGGATCTTTCTCTGGCCCTTCTACATCCCTTCACACATATCACAATGTTTCTTCTTTCCTTTCGTTGTATCTCCCACTCCCTCCTCTTTCTCCTCGCCATAGCTACGTAGCACACTTTTCATTCACTTTCCTTTCGCAGCATTCTCGTCACTCCTCGTTTTATTCTCTTTCATAGCTCTCACTCGTCCACCTCTTTTCGTTCTCCCCGTCTCTCCCACCCTTCTATGTTTCATTCTTTCTTCTTGCCCACCTCGTCCCACTCTTCTCTTCCCTCACATATCTCTCTGACTCTCTTTTACGTTTCCCTCTCACACATCGCTTCGTCAGTGGTAGTACGCGCTTTGTAAATACAATTACAATATTCAGCCGCTCTTCCCTTTGAATCAAATCACTTTGCTCGCTTTCTTCTCTCCCATTCTTCATCTCCACTACCATATTTCTTGCAAGCTTCATGTTCGCCCTTCCTCTTTATTATTATTCTTGTCCCTATTTCTTGTTCTCCCCTTTCTCCACCCTTAAGCTCACACGTTTTTTTCCTCCACTGTCCCTTCTCTACCCATCTCACTTTCCATCTTTCCCTCTTCCCTATCTTCATTTTTGCTTTTCCATTCTCCTCCTCTTGCTGTACTTTCACTCCTGCCGCTCTCATCTTTTTTTGTTCTCTCTTGTCTTCAGTTCTTCCTTTCATTCCGCCCCATATTTTACACACCGTCCCTCCTTTCTTATCTCTCGTTTCTCTCCCTCTTTATCTATTTTTTCTCCCACTCGTTTTAGCCAGACTTTCCCTCTTTTCAATTTTCACTTCTCCCCATTTTCTGCCTGAAGCTAAGGTTAACGGGACTGTCTGAATTCATGAAAGCCAATGAAACAATAGCAGTAAGGACATAAAGTAACTACTAGGAGTCTACTTGTTTGGCTACAGTTTGTGTCACCCAATGGGCGCTGTGCACGAGCCCTCTTAAACGTCATTGTATCTTGAAAACGTAAGGACGTCAAAGTAACGCACGTTCTTGTGTATGCACTCTTGCTCTTCATCTTGGCTGGAAATGTATATTTCACAAAAGTCCACATCATATTTGTAGACTGCTCTGTAAATAAACACACGCATGCCCTGAAGATTTTTGCATCTAGGAATGCAGACTATCGGATGCGCAGGTCCAACTAAAAGCATGAACTACGGAACCCCTTTTGCAACTTAAATTTGCTTTTCATGGATAATATCTAGAACATAGTCTAATTTGATTTCTATACGGTTGGCCCATTTTTGGGAATCGCCACAATGACGTATACATCCAGTACATATTGTTATTGTTGTGAGGCTGCCTTTTGTATAGCGCTTACTGCCAGGGCCTCAGCGATTTCCTAATCTGAGCGCCACATGTCCCGCCCTTTCATGTAGAATCCCCATTTAACAAGCATTGGCATAGCCAATAGGTCTCGCCTTTGGGAACTTATAAGTGTTTAGCCATGCAACAGTTGATGTTGTTGCACCAAGGATATTGTGCTGGATAACTAAACACTTATAATGTCCCAAAGGCGAGACCTATTGTCTATGCCAATGCTTGTTTTTAGAGGGGGGTCGACTGAAAACAGTGAGAGGCACTTTTTTGGTTGTTCTAAAGCTGTGCTAGTTAGCAGCTGTTATAAGTAAGCAATGTAATTAATAGGTATGACGTTGCTTTTAGAAATTGCATTTGATTTATTTTCTTCATGCATCTTCTGTAATCCTATGTTGATGAGAGGAGAGGTGTTATTCTGTGCCATTCCATGGATTAAACAAGCATTGGCATAGTCAATAGGTCTCGCCTTTGGGATCTTATAAGTGTTTAGTTATACAGCACAATATCCTTGGTGCAACAACATCAACTGTTGCATGGCTAAACACTTATAAGGTCCCAAAGGCGAGACCTATTGGCTATGCCAATGCTTGTTTAGGCTGTTTGTAGGACTGTTTTCTGGTCTGCTGGGCAGATTTTTACTGTTGATTTAGCTGATATTGAAGCACACATTGCCTGCAGCAAGCTAAAATCCATGCAGTCTTCGATACCTTGGAAAACACTTATACAGTGTGTCTTTACAAGTTCAAACTACCCCAATTTGCAAACAAGGGCCACTTTTTTAACTCTCTGACTGAAGCCTTTTTATTTCGGACTATTTTCTGGCCCATTCATCCCTACAGTATGCTCTCTAAACGTGGAGGATGAATGCTCTTAACTAGCGTCCCGGCAGAGATGTGTTAACACTGTGTAGGTCCTGTTTATCGCAAAGTGGCGCATTTGGTAGGGCAGCATCCAGTCACCATTGGGGTGCACTGGGTGAGTTCTGATACGCAGCATATGGTTTATTACACAGAACACAACCCAAAGTAAGAAACGTCTGACTTACACTCACGTGTTATATATATTACTTAGCATGCGAGTCTAAGAATCCACTAGTTTACAACTACTTCGAACGTATTTTCGTCTAATACCAAACAAAGCCAAAAAGAAAGAAAAGTTCTTCTCTATTTACTATCTTTTCCAATGAATTGCCCTCATTTTACACGAGATGGCGCCAAAGAGCCGTGGATAACAGAAAGCCCGAGCCAGTGAAGCAGCACGTTTAAACCCCCATTCAAGGCAAAGCTGTGAAATAATTGGATCAAATAACACATCCATCGTGCTTGCTCTGCAGTCATTTCAAGAGAGGGATCATTCCATTAGATTGCAAAGGTTTAAGGGTCGTCTGCGACACTGACAGAAAAACTGACGGGGTGGGTAACTTCCAGAACAGCTGAAAGCCAAGATGCCCCGCAGCGTATCACATTGCTCAGCATCTGCATCCGCACCCAAACCTGAGCGGCTGCGCCACAGAACTCGTGACCCAGGGCACCCCAGAAGTGACCTGGTGCTCCCCAAACAAATACGCCACTGCCAAATAATAGGGTGACCAGAATCTTAAAGCCAACAAGCATTGGCCGCGCGAGACGCGCTCTGTGGTGGGGGAGGGGTAAGGAGCGGGAGAGCAAGTGACACGCGGCCGTGAAAGTGACACGGCCGCGCGGCCTCGAGAAGCACTCTGTGGTGGGGGAGGGGGAGGAGCAAGTGACATCAAAGGCAGATGGCCTGGAGCATACGAGGAATGCGCGTTACTCTGCGCGTACTCGCATGCTCTAGCCTAGCCAAAAGTTGTGGTCGCATTTCTGCAAGCCCACACTACAAAATGTCTCGCCCAGAGCCAGCGCTGAAGCGCTGGCTTTCAGGGCGAGACCTACAAATGGTAGTCCTTCTTCTATTTTTCCCAAATGTCCCGGTTTTTGCTTCTCAAGATATGGTCACCCTACCTAGATCTCACACATATTCATTGGCCCTGGATAAAATGGGGTCGTGGCCACACTGAAGATAGTGGGGCCCATAAAGGGTTGCCCCCCACTCCGTCCATAGGGGCTGCAGGGGCATGTGTTCCTCTACCGATTTTAATAAACTGTGCCCATTGTCTCACACACTTCCACTCTCGACACTTTTACTAATATCAGGCTGTAAACCATTAACCCTTAATGACCAGCACGTCCTTGTCCGTCAAACAATCCGTCCCCAGGAACGTCCCCATCACCAGGCTTCACTCCGCGCACTCCAGGGGGGGCACCTACTCTGCAATTTAAAGCTCATTTCTGATAGGATGGCTCCTGACCCACACTCCCTAAGCAAAGAGAAGACGAAGCGATGCATTTCACTTCCGACTGTTCAAGTCAATCAGGGACGGTCGTGAGAGAAGTGTAAAGTGCATGTAGAAGTGATCCCCTCCCAACTACCGGCCGGGGTCCAATCACTCCCATTAGGTAGCTTTCTAATTCTCTATATTTATAATTCTTCATTTTGCAACAATATTACCCATCAAATATGAAAGTAATGAATATATTATTAAAATAAAACAAGGATTTTTTTTAAAGTTCCAATGACCTTAATAACAAAAACAGATTTGCCCAGAGTGGGGCTGGAACCCACAACTCTGAGATCAAGAGTCTCCTGCTCTACCCACTGAGCTAGCCAGGATACTTAAGTCGTTGCCAGATGTGTTCTACCTCCTCTTGTGCTAGAAGTGTACCAATTCCTTCTTCTCAAGGCACTGCTAACAGAATGTTTATGAGATGGTAGCAACATGACCTCAACCTGTACCTGTTTAAGGAGGATGAGACGGGGAGAAACAGCGCTCTTTCTGGCATCTTGATACCCAGGCGGGCAGGGAGGGGCAGTTAGCAAGTGAGTGCTTGGTTTGAGTTGCTTTATGCTTTCATTTCCCCTTTCCTGTTTTTCAGTCTTTGCCTCGGACTTTGCTGGTTATCTTCCCCTCTTGGTGAACCTGTGCCTTCTACTTTTATGTGGGTGAGCTGCCCTTCCTGACTCAGAATGCTTAATTTGAGCTGGTGGTTGCAGGTGGGTCCCACTGGCACGCCACTAACTTTTGTGGACCAGGCCTTTTTTTTCATCATCAATGATGAAAAAAAACAAAGAAAGGAAGAAAAGGGGTATAGAAGGAGGTGGTGAAAAATGGAAAAACTATGAAAAAGAGAGAAAGGAGGTGGAAGAAGAACCTGCAAGAGTGAGATAAAAGAGCAGGGTTGTATGGTGTTGCGATAAAGAGGAATGACGTGGAATCCAAAACTAGACAGTCTTGACACTGGACATGCCTAACAATGGCTAGCACCGTCTGCAGGCTTCTAAGCAAAATTTAGGCCCCACCACTTACTCTTTTACAAATGAAGCAGTGCAGTGACTCCCTGTTTCTTTTTTTCAAACCTCCCATGTTTTACCTGTCAAGGTTGAGGAACGGAGAAGGTTGTGTTTTTAAAACATTCAGTCAAGCTTTTGGATGTACGTGCATGCGTCTGTTTGTGTGTGTCTACGTCCTAGGTCCATGAGTAAGGAGGGAGGCTCTAGTGAGTCGGATAAGATGTGGTTTAGCTGTGGTGGGAACTCTTATGGTTTCCTCGTTTAGGAGATATCTGCTGTTGACTCTTCATTAGCACTAAATCATTTCCCCCTGGTTAAATGAGTATTACATTCAGCCTTGGCCATTCGTCCCCCAATTACATCTGCTCCATCTCATCCACCATGAACATACTAATGTCCCACCACTTTATCATCATCCAACCTAGATCACGTTGCTGCCAGTAAGACTGTCTCTCAGCACATTCTCTCCCCCATTTCGATCTAGAGTGGCCACATAGTTCCTAATTCTGGCACTTCTTCTCCAGTCATTAGCCATTGCATCCATCCATCAGCCCCTTGTCGAAGGAATCACCCAGTCGCCAACACACTTCAAACTCCACCCGCAAATGCACTTCAATCTTCACTCTCTCAGACCCGGGCCAAACACTTATGTGGCTGCTCTTATCCTAAAAGAATACGTTTCTCAATTTCTCAGGGTCCAACCACCAAATGTTGCAAACTTCCGTGAAACAGCCAGCAGTTTCTTGGCCTGAACAGCCATTCTGAATTCATGTCTAAATGCCACCCACCCACATGGGCTTCTCTTCCTTGTATATCACCTGAAGGCCCTAACTGGCACACTCCACCATCTCCTGACAACCGCAACATCACCACTACCCTGGAGCACCGCTGATCAGTTTTGCTCTTCCTAAGCCCAACCTGCATCCATTCACTTTCTATATACACCTTGTCCCACAAGAAACACTCATAGACGCTAGCAGCCACTACTTCCAAATTCCATAACACGTGGAAGAACATCACAAAATATATTGCTTGATGCAACCTACACTTCCAGGTGGACGTGCACGCAAATTGCACCTGTTAAACAATTGCTTTCAATATGTTGATTGTAATGGCTTGCTTACCCTTCTACTCCTTGCCAGTTTCTGTAGCTCAAGACTCAATAAAATGCCTAGCAAATTGCCCCTCACTGCGCTCTCACTGGGCACACATGCGCAAAACATTTACCATAACAGCGATGGTGACTGTCCCTCCTACATTTTCCAACCCGTTGTACTCCTATCTCTCTGCCTCAGACCATTCGCCAACATTTTCAAGGAAATGAAATTTGTACTTGTAAAGCGCACTTATACCCCCAAAGAGGTGTCCTGGCGCTGTACGCATACCGCTGTGGAACCCTTCCTGGCTTTTCCCTGTGAAATGTCCACTCCTGGGCACCCCCAGGGTGAAGCCAGGCATCCCAGCGCTGTTGGGGCCATTGTGGAGATTAAGCAAGCTATTGCCCAGAGTTGCAGAGTGGGACCCATGATTAGAATAGGCACCGAGGCGAGAATTATCAGGTCCGAGGAAATTGAGCCCAAGACCCGCCGAGGCGGGAATTGAACCCTGGTCCCGGGCCAGATCTCTGCATCAGGGTCTGCCGCTCTAACCATTGAGCCTGGCATATTGGACCCTTATTGAAAGAGCCAGCGAATCTTCTGCCAACTTCATAGCCCGCACAGTTCAATCATCCACACATCCTCCAGAATGGGTGCTGCCTCCCCCTGATCGACACATGGAATCTCGATCCATCTAAACAAAGCATGCTATCAATCACTTCGCTGTCATGGCCTGGAATTGGATTAGCATGTTTACAAACAATGCAAATCTAGCTCTCTCAAAAGGCACAACACCCACTGGTCATTGGCCAACATCCTATTGATGACTCTCACCAAAGCTTCATTATCCACCACAAAAGTCACTTTCATGCTCATCAGTTTCTGATCCTAAATTCTCACTTCCAGCACCAGAAAAAACTCTAGAAATGCAAAACAGTTTCTCTTCCATCTCCTTTCATCTGGCCAGTGATATACCTCTGCATTATAACCAAACCCCCTTCAAAATCATATGTTTTCTATATTTTGTAGATCACAGCCCAAAATTCAGTTTTCTACACTTGTTTACAATTTAACCCCAACTACAAAATGTCAATCCTAAGGCAGTCTAAGCAGGGCCCCAAAGAACACACTGATGTGCTCTACACCTGACACCATGGACTGGCAAGCACAAGTGAACTAGCAGACCAAGGGGAATAAATGTATGTCCAAATTTTACAGAGGTGCAACTTTTTGAATTTGAGAAGACTGATTTTGAGCTAACAAAAAATGAAGTTATTATCCTGCTTAATTTGAGCCGCTCACATCAGCTGTTGAGAGGTTGTGCATCTCACATTGAGGCTTCCTTAGCATTCCTGTCTGTGAACTTAGAGCCCTTTGAATCCATGAGTGAGGTTGATGCTTGCCTTCAGATGTTTATGGATCCCAATGCACGCCAGTCTTGTGGCTATTATAGAGGCAATCCCACACATGAACCTGAACGCCTAGCAAGAGGACAAGTCTGTTCATCCTGTTTCTGAAGCAATCATTTTGCACCCAACAACATGTTCAACTGGTTGGCTTTGACCAATGAGTTTTTGCAAATCTGTAAGGAGCCTGAAACAAGAAACAGACCCAAGCCATGAATGGGAATCTGGAATGAGTAACAGCATAGAAGAATAAGCACACATCCTCATCATATCAGCCATCAGTGATGATTGAAAAAAATAAAATCACACCCTATATAACTAAATATACATAGAAACACAACAGTCACATTGATAGGCATTGTGACTGTTTGTGTGATGCCATGGAGAGACTACCAATCCCTCAACCTGAAACTCACTTCAACTCACACTAATATTCAGAAATATGGTGGTACATCTTTGCTTCCCATTGCTTGGATGATTACCACAAGTGTCATTCTGCAGCAAAAGCCCCTTAAAGAAAAATTCAGAGCAGCCAAAATGAGTGGTTGAAGCCTGGACGGATACCAGGTGGCTGAATGCCTTTGTCTCACAAGGGTTTGCATCTAACATTCAGTTGTGTGAGACTGATGACATGCTGGAGGAATATAAGGACATCTTTGATAGCACTGGCTGCTTCAGAGGTAAAAGTGTAACGCTGAGTGTAGATCAGTCAGTACAACAGTGGCATAGTGAATACCCCCCTCCCCCCAATAACTTGATCCCAATAAAACGTTCATTTGTCATTTATGCCCTCTTCCGTCTGCAGACAAATTGGTAATAAATAATGGATAGAGAACACCATGATAGAGGCGTGTGGCCATTGGCAAAGGAAAAAGAGAAAGGAAAATCACAATGATAAACAAAGAGGACACAACTGAGAGAGGAACAAACAGAAAAGGTGAGCAGGAGAGAATGATAAATAAAAACGCATGAAACAAAATATGGGTAGAAAGTAAACAATGAACAGGAGAAAAAAGGAAGGCTGAAAGGAAGAACAATGAAACAGAATAAAAAAAGGTGAAAATTAGGATATACAGACGTAGGAATGAAGGGATGGAAGAGTGAAAGAATAGAGTGAACGGGTGAACGGATGGAGTGAAAAAGTGAAACAATGGATAGTTGTAAGGGAAAGCAGATGTATGTTACTTTATTGGTGTTTATATAGCTCGCCATCACCCATGAGGGTATGAGCGTGCGTAGGGATGAAAGAGTGAAAATACTGAGAGATAAAAAGATGAATTAGTGGAAGGATGGGGAATGGACAGATAGTACGTGTGAAAGGATGTATGAAAGGGTGAAAAATGGATGTCGGATGGATGCTGGATGGATGGAAAGGTAAAAGGATTGACAGATGAATGGATGAATAGATAGAAGGGTGAATGGATGGATGGGAGGATGGGAGGAGGATGAAAGGGTAAATGGAACCCTTCTAAGTAAGGTCAGGTTTGCTCACTTTGCATGCTCGTTGTAGAGGTATGGTTCGAGTGGGGGCTGCTTTCATTTTCTAGCTACTCCCTTGCAGTGCAACTACTATCTCTGAGGCATAGAGTTGGAGAAGTATAAAGAGAAGCATTCATTAAAAATAATTGATCCATCCAGTCCTTGAGTGTCTCCCATCACTGGAGACAGGAAGTCGAAACAGCCACACAAGATCAGTTTAGCTGTTGATCTACATGTCACTAATCACACCATCCAAAGAGAAAGACACATCACTCCAACAGTTGACAACCTGGTGATGGGAGTGAATAGATCAAAATGGTTCTCAAAGCTTAATTGAAACACAGAATACCACCATCTGCTACTAGATGAGTCAACAATTCATGTAACTACATTTTCAATGCATGTCAGAATTGGGTGGGATTTCAAATTAAGTAGAAGGTTTTCATAACTCCATTCGAGAAATATGACAAATAGTATCTGGACTCTCAGCGGTCATCAATGTCAGTGATGACATATTAGTACATGTCATGCCCCTAGACTAGCATCACTCTTCAGTGTGAGCGATGCTCCTCAGAATAAGGGAGAATGGGTTGACTCTTCATTGCAACAAACTTGAATTCTGGAAGTTAGAGTCTGAATTCTTCAGCTATCACTTAGCAGTTGCTAGTGTTGCTCTTAACCTCAAGAAGGTACACAATATCAAGACTGCACCAACTCCTGAAACTATTGCAGAAGCACAATGTTTTCTAGCATTGGCAACATATTGCAGACGCTTCATTGACAATGTGACATCCCTCGCAAAGCTGTTACGTACCTACTGAAAACCAATGCAATATGGATGTGGTTAACTGAACAACAATGACTTTTCAAAAGACTAAAGATGCACTATAGGTGGGAACATGACAGAATGTTATGACCTCTCAAAACCAGTTGAACTCTCTATAGAAGCTATTCCTAATGGGTTAGGGGTGGTTCTTCTATATCAACAAGATAGTGATCTGTGGGCATCCATCTCTTTTGCCAGTAAGCATTAACTGAAATCTATAGAAGCCAGTTTGTGGTGTTCATTGACAACAAGCCCTTAGTTTGATTGTTCCAAGGATCGGCGTTAAGGCCACCTCCCCTTACTGAGAAAAGCATTTTACTGTTAGAAGAATACATGTTTCAAGTCCTCTACAAACTGGGAATGCCACTAATTACCTGCTGCAACATTCACCAGAGGCATCTGGTGTAGAAATTGCAGAAGTAGACCTGGTGGAAGAATATTTTAGGATAGTAATGAGTGACTCACAGCCATGCCCTTTAGTATTTTAGGACATAGTGGAGGTCACCTAGGTAGATGGATGCCTCAACATAGCGAAAAGGGGAACTGAAGGAAAGAGATGGTGACAGTTGTTATAGAGTCAATCACACTGCACTGCAGAAGCAAATAAAATGCTGCAAGCACTCAACAATGTGCAATGAGAACTACCAGTGACATAATAAAGTTGACTCCTGTGAGGTGGCTGGATTGTAGTTCCTGCCACACCACTACTGTGCATATTGAACTTAGCATATGCAGGCTATCAAGAGATTGTAAAGACAAGAAAGTCAATGTATCAGAATGTTTTAACCCATGACATTGATTAACAAGTGGAATATTCTTCGGCCAGCTGTCATCCATGTAAAGTGACTGGACCTATTGAACTACCTGCTCCTATCATTACGGAGGAGATTGCTCCAGTCTCTTGGTCTTGATTAAGGGCAAACTAAATCAATCTTCTAAATGGCTGTCACGTACTAGTGGTTATTGACAATTGCAGCAAATTTACAGAAATTGAGTTGGTGCAATCTAAATTTGCAGATGAGGCCATACCAAATAAGAAATATGGCAGCCCATGGTGTTCCTAATGAAATTTGAATGAACATTTGGGTGCCTTTCCAAGGGACTGTTTTTGCTTCCTATCTGTCTCCTCTGCACATCACCCACAAAAAGATAACACCAAGACGGGCCATTTTTATTGTCTTAATGTATTTTATTACGTTTTTTCAATAAAGCAATTGGATATACAACATAAATTCTCCGCCTAAGTATATCTGTGACTAACATAAATATGAGTAAATGCAACAAATCAGTGATCTGGTAGGGAAGTTAACTGTTACATACAATCATGTAAAGTAAGAGTCTATGCGTGCAGTCAAATTAGTAGTAAGTTACCATGCTGCCGTGTAGAAGATTTTTCAGTTCTTATGTGTTGATTCCAGTTATGCACCTTGTCGTGTCATATGCAGCAATTACATTGAACTGGTTGTTTGCATTGAAATTTTTTTTGTAGATGTACCTGTTACCCATCGCCTATGAGTTTCTGTCATTTTATGAATGTGGTGTTTGTATCAGAAAGCTCCTTTTGGTGGATCTGTTCGATAGCTCATGGAGAAAGGGGCTTCTGATCAGATCAAACTCCATTAATCGGTCATTAAGTTTCTAGATTCATTTATCAAACAATGCTAAAGTAGCCATTGCTTCTGACCAATCAGCTAACGGGGTGGGAGTCACTTTCTTTCAATTTCTCAAGAGGCACATTTTAGCTGTGGCTAGGGTGAATGCCAACTACCTCTTCATGTGAGCAGAAAGTCCTGTGAAATCTTCTGTTTTGTGCAAAATAGCCAAGTCCAGTGTGGGAAAGATTGGCCATTTTAAATTCTTGAGAGAAAATTGCACTACTCCACGTTCCTCGACTTGAAACACTCCTGCTACTCTGCTATACTTTTAGGGCAAGAAACTAGAGACACTATACACAGGGCCACTGAAATTATGCAGCAAGGGAGGATCAAATTATGCTGCAGAGTTTACTAATTATCTGCAGGCCTGGGCGCGGAACTCCGTGAAGTGACAAAAAAACTCCACCAAGCTATGCGGAGTTCCACGAGCTGCGGAGTGCATTACCTAGTGCTGTTCATACTGAATTTTAGCACCGGGTGTTTGTCCCATAATGTAAAATCAGCGCGAACGGCATCATGTGGAGCGCAAGAGGGTGCTGCTTCTTTCTGCTGCTTGAGTAGAAGTTCTACTCGAGAAGTAGCTTACTCAACTCGAACAGAAGGTTTCTCAATGTGAGCGGTAGCCACCATCCGCGACCGCCCGTGTTGAGAAATCTTGCTGGGAAGCATTCTAGCGTTGAATTTTCCTCGCTCGTGTGCGCCAACTTACTGTTGGGGAGCGCGAGCGAGGAAAAAACTCTGCTATGCTGAGCGGAGTTTTTTGGAAGTCTGCGAGCTCCGCGGATCGCAGAATGTGATAAACTCTGCAAACTCCGCAAATGGCGCTGAATTGACCACCCAGGCCTAATTATGTGGCAAGAAAATGCAAATTATGCAGCATAATGTAGCAAATTTTGTGATAGTATCAATTAATTATTTTGCTATTTTTATTCGTAAACGCTGTCTAGACAAATTAGTATTAGTATGACACCCAAATACAGCAATATGCAACTGAAAGGTGAATAGTCAAACAATGCAAGGTGTCTTCCGCTGCACAGCACCACGTGTCACTGCATATTTAGTAACTTTTGATCCATTAGAGCTTGAACCAAAACCTTTTTTGTTAAAATCGGCAAATTATGCAGCAGATGATGAATTACATGGCAAATGCGCAAATTCATAATAATGCGAAAAATGCAGACTCACATTATTCCAGTAGCCCTGACTATAGCCCCTCATGTCAGTGACAACCAAGAGTTTCATGATAATGCTAAAGTGGAGGATTGCAATGCTCAGGTGAGCCATTAAAGAATGTCGTAGGACAGCAACACAAGTATAGAAGTCTCTTTTCTTTTACAGGTTTGTTTCTATGGCAGTAAAGTCAAAACACAGTTAGAACCTCAGCTATGGACTGTGACATCTAGAAACAGAACCTTTGTATCTGCTGAAAGACTCTTTGAGGAATTCTCAAGGAATATGTCTCTTTCCAAAAAGAACTGACCAGGTGGTACCCGACACCATGGATGACTTTGATGCTGAACCAGTGGTACATTCTTCACCTCCTGTGAGTGACAGTCGAAAGGAATCCATGGCATCTTCCATGGTGCCTTCATTTGGTAGGGCAGAGACCCCTACTCTTGCAAGTCAGCTTACCATCAAAACTGCGATACTGAATTGTTCATTGAGGCCCACTTCGCAAACTACTCTGAAGTATCAAGCCCCTGTGATCAAAAAACGATAAGTGATATTTTTCTGTTCTCTTATGGTGTTGACTATCCTGTTTTTAGGTCTCGCCTCAGGCAGCGCATGCGCTGCTCTGGCGAGACTTTTAGTAAGGGGGCTTCAAAAAGCTGACCACACGCTTTTGCTTGTGGCCTAAAGCTTGCGGTTACGCGCACAGTTACGCGCACAGGCGCCATCTGGCTTTCCTCTCTTGTCATGGCTCATTAAGCGTATTGTTCGCGGGCACCCTTACAGCGTGCGCACATCGCACACCACTCGCCAGACGTGCCTCCGCACGCACATCGCATACCACTCGCCAGATGTGCCTCCTTGTTTTGCGATTTATACACTTTTTCATTATTAAACACACACCTGCATCGCGTTATTATTAGCGGCCCTTTAGCATTTTGAACTCACGTGCTCTCTCTCAAAGCCAGCGTTGTCCACAATTGATACACTTTTTAGTCATTAAACAAACATCTACTGCGCATAATTGTTAACTAAATAGAGTGCGGCCCCAGCAAACACATCATTGCAGTGCCAGCAGTGTGATTTTGTTTTACTTTTACAAGCACGCGTGTGGCGTGTGAGCGCGGCCCTTTGGCATTTTCAACTGACGTGCTCTCTCACCAAAGCCAGTCTCGTACACAATTTGTACACTTTTGCGTTATTAAACAAACATTTCGGGAGCGTTATTATTAAATAAATAGAGCGCGGCCCTTTAGCATTTTGAACTCACGTGCTCTCTCTCAAAGCCAACCTTGTCCACAATTGATTCACTTTTTAGGCATTAAACAAACATCTCCGGCGCATAATTGTGAAATAAATAGAGCGCGGCACTTTTGCATTTTCAACTTACGTGCTCTCTCACCAAAGCCAGCCTCGTACACGGTTTTTTTACACTTTTTCAAGCCAGCGTCGTCCACAATTGATACACTTTTTAGTAATTAAACAAACATCTACGGCGCATAATTGTTAAATAAATAGAGCGCGGCCCCAGCAAACACATCATTGCAGTGCCAGCAGTGTGATTTTGTTTTACTTTTACAAGCACGCGTGTGGCGTGTGAGCGCGGCCCTTTGGCATTTTCAACTGACGTGCTCTCTCACCAAAGCCAGTCTCGTACACAATTTGTACACTTTTGCGTTATTAAACAAACATTTCGGGAGCGTTATTATTAAATAAATAGAGAGCGGCCCTTTAGCATTTTGAACTCACGTGCTCTCTCTCAAAGCCAGCCTTGTCCACAATTGATACACTTTTTAGGCATTAAACATTTACATAGCACTTTAGAGTCCCTTGTGGTGCCCAAAGTGTGTTTAAGGTAGACAATTAAGTAACTGCTCTATTTGTCATTCACGGTTAAAAGAACATTGGTTATGATTTTCAGCATAAGATGCATGCATGCTATTGCGTGATTTATGGCATGACAAATTGTAACAAGCATTGGCATAGCCAATAAGTCTCGCTTTTGGGACCTTATAAGTATTTAGTTATGCAGCACAATATCCTTGGTGCAACAACATGAACTATTGCATGGCTAAACACTTATAAGGTCCCAAAGGCGAGACCTATTGGCTATGCCAATGCTTGTTTATCTTTTGCTTTTGGAGTGAAGTTATTCTTGATCATCTAGGGGACATACTCAGAGGTCCCAGTTCTCACTATTGTTTTATTGTAAGTTGGCTTCGCCCGTTTGATGCCATCTAAGGTCATGTAGTTAATTAAAACTCTGGGGCACAGGCTCGTGCACTTGGAAACCAAGCACATGACGTGTGCAGGTATCGCTGTCATGCTCTGCTCCATGATCCCGCTTTATACGCACCTCATTGGGTGTAACACAACAACTCTCTACACCACCCCTCATCGACAAAAGCCACCATTTCACAGACCAGTAAAATATAATTGATGTTACTAAGTCAGTGTCGATGGTAATTATGCTAGAAATCCATCTAGTACGAAATTTGCAAATACATTTTATGTTGCCCGATTTTGGGTAATTTTTTTAAACCAGCGTGCACTCCGTGTACATATAGCTCACAAATGATGAGATGGAGATTGATGTGCAAAGAAAATGTCTTGCTGAGAGCCATTTTCTGCTCAAGCCAGTCTGCTTATATTGTCTTGCAAGATTTTTTGTATGCAAGGTGCATGTTCACTTAAAAAAAACATTTGCATGAGGCACTGGAAAACAAAATTTTGCTATGAAAGTGTAATTTCACCAATGTTTCATGGACTTTTCGCAGAAGTAACTCATGCATCAGTTCGGGAGTTACAATGTGAAAAATATTTCCTTGCGTATGGGTTAAAAGACAATCCACTATAATTAGGGGAACTGGAATTAGGTGATTCTGCTACTGTGGCATTTTCCACATATTTATGGATTCACAGCATTTGTCACATGGGGGCATATTATCAAGGGCAATATCGCCACTTTAGTGGCAATTTTTGCCGAAAAAGCGGCGATATTTTTATCGCCCTATTAACAAGCCTGCGCTAACAGGCGTTAGCGCAGGATTACAGGCGTTAGCTGTCGGTTTTTTTCCACTTTGCATGTCAGCGATATATATCGCTAATGACATGCAAAGTAGGCGTTCCTGACTAACACGTCATGGAAACACTCGCAGACACAACTTCGCTCTATTATCAACGCGGCCCCAGAACCGCGAAGCGATTAAAAAAGCTGCGCTAACCGCGGTTATCGCAGGTATTGAACGTCTGCTTTTGAATCGACTTAGCTATACTGATAATGGGAGGTGGATTGACTGGTTAGGTCCACACTCCCCTATCAGCAAGCTTCTCCATAGCGCTGTGAAATCATCGCTGGATTTCACGCGCTATTTCTGTTTCTCGCCGTCTATCGCTGGAATTACATCGCCTGTTAGCAAAGCGTTGATAATACGCCGCTAACACAGTGATGTAATTCAGCGATAGGCGGCGATAAACAGAAACGCGCTAAGTGCGCTTAGCGATGTTTATCGCTATTCTTTGATAATATGCCCCATAGTCCATCATTCGCTGCATAAGCTGTGGATGTTAGCAAAAAAAAAATGTTTCTAGCTCAAATGGATCAAACGTTACTAAAATCTCTGTGACCCGTCATGCCATGCAGTGGAAGGTCCTATGCAAAGGTTGCCTGGTCATCTTTCAGTTGCTTATTACTATATTTGGATGTGAAACTAGTACTGATGAGGTGAAACCTTTGCCCAGACAGTATTAAAGTGAAAGAGACACAATTATGAACTAATACTATCACAAAATGTGCTGCGTTTGGTCGCCTAATTTGCTTTGCCTTGCCACGTAACTTACTCAACCCTGCTGCATAATTCCGTCCTCCCCTGCTGCATAATTTCAGTGGCCCTGACTTATAATGTTGCCCAATCTATAGTATCAATATTCGGCTATATGTAGGGGATAAGATATAACTGATTTGTCTCTTGGTTCATTTATCGTATGGTATCAGTACATAAACATTTCCAAGTTCATGTTTAGAAACACACAGCTCTAAGAAATGCTACATAATGGAGTAAATATTCTACTGTGCTAAAAGCCAACATTTACATGTAAAAAAGCACATTTTTGAGTGTTAATTATATCTGTATATGTATATCTGTATATGACCTATGATGCACGATGTACTTAAATATTCAGACAGCCGGCTCGCGCTCGCCTCTTCGAGGGAAGTAAAACAGTGGTACGCCTGTGACCTCCCTGTTAATTTGCTGTCTTCCCTAACAGTATAGTGAATGTATCAGTACCAGAGTATAAAATATCCTTGAAAGTAGAATATAGAACATTGGCCAGTACGGGGATCGAACCCGCCACCTTGGCGTTATTAGTATTACGCTCTAACCAACTGAGCTAACCGGCAAAAATTCAACATTTTCCAAAAGGGAGTATTAAAGCACGTCAAGAGAGCGCGTACTCGGAGTTGGTTGGTCAATCTATTATTATGTGTTTTACGCGACTTCCTAACACGTTCAGGATTGGCGAGTGTGTTTCCCGCCTCTCGCCCCTCAGTTGCACCATCTAGAGAGGAGCTCAGTGCCGCTACGCAGGCTCTATCAGGACACGTTTTAACCCTTCACGTCCTCTCTCCTCCTCCACACACACCTGCCACAGTCTGCAGCCCTTCGCTTTCCGCAGGGGGTCTTTTGGGCATCACAGGCTCGCATGCACACGTCCGTGATCGTCACGGTTACAATTTCATGCATAAAGCATCAACCCTTAAAAAGTGTTGCACTTTTTTTGTCTGTCAAACAGCTCATCCCAAGAAACCCCCATGAACATCCGCGGTGACGGACCTTCACCCCCTCTCACTTCCGTTTTCTGTGACTCGCCGGGGTTCATACTGAGCCCTTTCACAGCTCGTTTATAACAAAGGGGTTTGAACCCCATTCTATGTAACGAAACAGAAGGCGAAGAGCTGCAATTCACAACCCTAAGTGAATCAACAGGCTGTCTGGAAAAGCAATCCCTTCCAGTCTAAACGACCAGTCCAATGTGCCCAGCTACATGATCTTTTCATTCTTCGTATTTAACATTCGCCATTTTACGATGTCGCCATGCTTCAAAGCATGAAGGGATGCAAATATAATTTAGATTAAATAAACAATATATTTTAAAAAAAATCTAAGAAACTACTAAAAGGGTGCCTGCGCCCAACGTGGGGCTCGAACCCACGACCCTGAGATTAAGAGTCTCATGCTCTACCGACTGAGCTAGCCGGGCACTTGTGTCGCTTTCGGGAACATACTCTATGTACCATGCTTAAAATAGGAATGTGCAGTTTTGTGGGATGGTTAGTTCTACAGTGTCGGCTGATCTTCTAAGGAAGAGGAGATGGAGGCACAGCTGCCTGATATGGGGCATTTTGTTTTAGCTCCACTGCTTCTGGGAGGCACAATCAACATCTGGAGGCTAATGGCCCCAAGGACAGAGTAGTGGGCACAAGAGCTCGGTCTGGTTCTTGGTTGCTAGGACTTTTCACCTCTCCTTTTCTTCCACCCTTCCCTCCAATTTCTCTTAGTTACTTCCTACATCACTCTCCTTCCCTCCCCGTGCCCTGCATCTCGTCCATTTTTTGAGGGGGCGATTGGAGGGTCCTCTTCCTGACTATATGTACCTGTGTTGAATTGCGATGCTTTAGACTAACTTTGTGTCTTTCTTGTCAACGCAATGGAATGAGAACAGTTATGGCATTTAGGCATTACAATGTATGTGGGCCTCATTCGCTGGATTATAAACAGGACCACTGAATTTATGCGATTCTGCAGTTGCTGCGTTTTCCGCATACTTATGGATTTGCTGTAACTACCATATAATCCATCATCTGCAGCATAATTTACAGATATAAAAAAGTTTCTAACTCAAACAGACCAAAAGTTACTTAAAAGCAGCAACATGTGTTGCAGCACAGTAGAAGACCCTGCACAAAGGTTGACTGGTCACTTTTCTGTGGCTTAATGCTGTATGTGAGTGTTAAGGTGGTACTAATGAGGTGATGCCTTTTTCTATGGCAGTATTAAAATGTGTAAAAATGACAAAATAATGAAGTAATGCTACGACAAATTGTGCCGCATTATGCCCAAATTTGCCTTTTCTTGCCACAGAGTTTAGTGAATCCTGCTGCATAATTTGGTCCTCTCATGCTGTATAATTCCAGTTTCCTGGATTCCCTGGGTTGGACTTGTGAGGGGACCAAGGTAGGCAGAGAGAGTCATTGTACATTTCGGTAGTCTCTTTTACTCTGAGTTTTTGTACCTCACCTCTGCTTGGTCTGCCTTCCTTCCATCACCTGCATCCCGGCTCACATCTCCATCCATTTCAGTCTCTATCTCCCCATCTCTCTACTATCATTAGCTACGCATGCTCTATTTTCTCTCTTCTTCAATGGTTCCTCCTTTCTGTCTCCTCTTTCCTCACGTTCTTGCTCTCTCTCTCCCCACTCTCTTCCTCCTCCCTCTTTCCTGCCCTCTCTTGCTCTTTTTCTCCCTCCACTCTTTCATCATGTTTTTTCTGTCACTTTCGCTCTCTCTTCCTCTCTCTTCCTATGCCCCTCTGTCTGCCTAATCCTTACCTTTCTTGCCTCCCTCCTTTCATAATGTGTGTTCTCGAAGCTGGCCAGCTTTGCTTGGCCTGTAACTCTGGTTGTCTGATGGTGAGTTATTGTCAGCAAAACTCGAATTATGTGGCAAGGGAGGACCAAATTGTGTGGCAGTGTGGACTAAATTATCCATCAAGAAAATGCAAATTATGTGGCATAGTGCAGCACATTTTGTGGTAATATTACTTCTTTTGTGTGATTTTTACACATGTTCACACCATCTGCACAAAGCGGTCCATATTTGCAAACTGTGGCATTTTTGAACTTGCAAAACACTCTGAATAAATGCTTCGCAAGGTATGGAAGACTGCATGGATTTGAGGTTGCATCAGGCAATGTGTTTTAATATCAGGGAAATCAACAGTAAAAACCAGTTCAGAAAACCATAAAACAAGCACATAAACAGCCAAAAAACAGGCCCACACAATGACCTGTCAGACCAGCCATTTGGGTACTGCCTGATTGCCCTATAGGTCAATTCGACCCTGATTACTAAACACTACTTACCTACGGGTGGAACATCTGACTCTGCCTCTCCAACTTTTTTGTGAAGGGATCTCCCTTTGAAGGGATCCCTTTGTGATCATAAGAAGGAGTTCCCTCATTTGCATAGAGGCATGGCCCAATGCAAATGAGGGAATCAGGTTGCCTCTGTGCCCGCACCATATTATGGAAGCAGGCGCAGAGGCAAACATGCCTTTTTGGATGTGCACTAAAAGTGTGCCACAAAAAGGTGGTGCACTTTCAGTGCGTCTCCTAAATGCAGCCCTCTGTGGGAAAGGGGGGTCCCATGGACCCGCAGACATCCCCTTGCAGGTGGGTGCAGTCACTTACTGCACCCGCCTGCAAGGGAATCTCTCTCCCCTCTTGAAAGTGCAGGAGGGTTGCCTCCGCACATTGAAACATGGAGCAGGTTTTAAACAGCTGCTCAGTATTTCACGCGAATGCGCTGCCCCAAGGGTAACGCATCCTTTTGTCATATGGCACACTGTTCCTGTTTGCACCCGGTGCACCTTTTTAAAGGTGCGCCATGAGGATCACTGACAAAATATCGACGGACCGAATATCGAGGTACCAAAATATCGACGCAAAAATATCGAAGTCAAGAATATCAACATCCTATCTACATCATAGTAAGTACAAAAATATCGAGAAAAAAAATATCGATGTCAAAAATATAGTTGTAAAAAATATCGTTTTTTAAATGTTAAAAAAATAATGTAAAATAAAGTAAATAATACATATAATTAAAAGAAACATAGTTACAAATATTAAAACATGTTTAAAAATAATAACTAATACATATAATGTTAAAATAAATTAAACATATACATATATAAAATAATATATATACTTACTCCACAGAGTGCAACAGTAGGGAAAGTGTTGCATAGCGTAGGGGTAAAAATTGCTATTCCAACTCCAGAGAGTGCAACAGTAGGTAAAGTGTTGGATAGTGTAGGGGTAAAAATTACTATTCCCACTCCAGTGAGTGCAACAGTAGGGAAAGTGTTGGATAGCGTAGAGGTAAAAATTACTATTCCCACTCCAGAGAGTGCAACAGTAGGGAAAGTGTTGGATAGCGTAGGGGTAAAAATTACTATTCCCACTCCAAAGAGTGCAACAGTAGGGAAAGTGTTGGATAGCGTAGGGGTAAAAATTACTATTCCCACTCCAAAGAGTGCAACAGTAGGAAAAGTGTTGGATAGCGTAGGGGTAAAAATTACTATTCCCACTCCAGTGAGTGCAACAGTAGGGAAAGTATTGCATAGCGTAGGGGTAAAAATTGCTATTCCAACTCCAGAGAGTGCAACAGTAGGGAAAGTGTTGGATAGCGTAGGGGTAAAAATTACTATTCCCACTCCAGTGAGTGCAACAGTAGGGAAAGTGTTGGATAGCGTAGGGGTAAAAATTACTATTCCCACTCCAAAGAGTGCAACAGTAGGGAAAGTGTTGGATAGGGTAGGGGTAAAAATTACTATTCCCACTCCAAAGAGTGCAACAGTATGGAAAGTGTTGGATAGCGTAGGGGTAATAATTTCTATTCCCACTCCAGAGAGTGCAACAGTAGGGAAAGTGTTGGATAGCGTAGGGGTAAAAATTACTATTCCCACTACAGAGAGTGCAACAGTAGGGAAAGTGTTGGATAGCGTAGGGGTAAAAATTACTATTCCCACTCCAGAGAGTGCAACAGTAGGGAAAGTGTTGGATAGCGTAGGGGTAAAAATTACTATTCCCACTCTAGTGAGTGCAACAGTAGGGAAAGTGTTGGGTAGCGTAGGGGTAAAAATTACTATTCCCACTGCAAAGAGTGCAACAGTAGGGAAAGCGTTGGATAACGTAGAGGTTAAAAATAACATACTTATAAATTAAATAATTTTTGTAATTAAATAATAAGTTATTAATAAATTAACAATAAATTAATTAAAAATACCAATAAATTAAAATTAATAATTACTTTAATAACATTAAATTACTTCCCACCCTATTCCCCAATAAACACACAACCCACTCCGCATAAAATTTCACACAATTAATTTAATTATCAATTAATCAATTAATAAAAATTAATTACCAATTAATAATTAATTAACAATAAATTAATTATCAATACCAATAAATAATAATTAATAAAAATGAATTACCAATTAATAATTAATTAACAATAAATTATTTGTAAATCCCAATAAATAATAATTAATGAAAATTAATTACCAATTAATACTTAATTAACAATAAATTAATTATCAATACCCAAAAATAAAAATTAATAGCTACTTAATTACAATTAAATTACTTCCCACCCTATTCCCCTATAAACCCACAACCCGCTCCAATAATAAATTAATACAATTAATATAATTATCAATTAATCAATTAATAAAAATTAATTACCAATTAATAATTAATTAACAATAAATTAATTAACAATACCAATAAATAAAAATTAATAATTACTTAACTACAATTAAATAAATTCCCACCCTATTCCCCAATAAACCCACAACCCGCTATATAACTAAAACGCAAAATTTAATTAAAAATAATTAATAATTCCTAAAAATTATTATTTAATTTACTATAATTAAATTACTTCCCACCCTATTCCCCTATAAACCCACAACCCGCTACGGTACTAAAACGCATAATTTACTTTTTAAAAAATTACTAACTTCTAAAAATGTTATACATATATTTAAAAAAACAGTACAATACTTAACAAAAAATATAGAACCCATACATATAAAATACAGACTAAAATACATAACACTAATATAAACATTGATATTATTAACATCGATATTTTTGCTATCGATATTACTAACTTCGATATTAACAAAAACGATATTTCTTACCTTCAGGTCGATATTCTGGTCGTCGATATTCTCGATGTCGATATTCTGTCCCTTCGATATTTAAAACTCGATATTAATGTAGGTCGATATTAAAAACTCGATATTATGTCTGTGCACCGCGCCGTGACACAAACAGGAAAAGTGCACCGTATTCATAATACCGCCCCTACTGTCCTTATATGGCATGTCCCCCTTATTTGATTCATCTCAAACTGCACGTCCTTGCTCAACCCCTACAAAAAGCTGTCTGATCTTCGGTTTAACTTCTATACCTATAGAGTGAACTATCCATAGATCAACCCATAGTTCATAACCCTATTTCTTCCAATATTGGTAATCACTCGCCTGCACTATAAACAGTCTGTTTACTATCCTCCCTCTCTATTCACCTCACCAATGTTTTACATTAATTTACAACTCCCTTCCCCAAAAGCAGTCACATTTGCCCCTGTGAGCCCACCCCAAAGGTACTAGGGTAATGTATGAACGGGTTAGTTTGAGAACACGATTTAACCCGCAAACTTAAAAACCACTTCATTAACCATAAAACCATTGTTCCCTGAGTAGCCTGCTACTCGCCCTAATAATACTTCAATGCCTTGTCTGATGTAATAAGCCCTATGTGAAATCTCACTTGGTCTGCAATGTCTATTTTGGCCAGGTGGGGCTCAGCTTTCCCATTGAGGTGGCTGAGCGTATCTGTTGATTAGTGGTAGAATGCATTCCAGGTGTGACATGCTTGATTTACTATAGTTTCACATTAATTCAGAATGTTAAATAGGAAATCCTTAAAAAGTATTGCGTAGTCGGCAGGATTCGAACCTGCGCGGGGAGACCCCAATGGATTTCTAGTCCATCGCCTTAACCACTCGGCCACGACTACTCGATATATCAGTAATCGGTACATGTTGCTAAACTGTCACTGATGTTCAAACGCCCTGAAATAGATCAATTATTTATATTAAGTTGAAACAGAAACATCCTGCCGTGTCGCGTATGGTTAGTGTAATTGAGGGATGTGTCTAACAATATTTCGTGCTGAAAGACAAACATTGTGAAAATCTGTTTACTCGAAGTCTGCAATATAAAGGCGTTTGTATGAATGGAGGCGGAAGGCGGGCGTTTCTAAGACCCGATGCAGCAAACCGGCGATGGGATATGTATTCATTGGGTTAAGTAAGGCCCGATGCCATGGTACTGTGGGGAGCTAGTTTACTGGCAAATGGTTTGGGGTTACGCATAGGAATACTGCAGAAAGGGAATAGGGTTGTGAAAGTGTATGCCATCTATGGGTACGAACACTACAATAATAAAGTCAACATAATATCGCACATGCGCAGTGCCTATAGGCGGAGTAGGAAGCTGTGTGATGTTTAGCTTCTTTGTACCTGGGTTCAACTGACTTAGAGGGTATTTTGTTCCAGCACGTACCATGGCCGGTTAGCTCACTTGGTTAGAGCGTGGTGCTAATAACGCCAAGGTCGCGGGTTCAATCCCCGTACTGGCCACTGTTTTTCTCCCTCTGTCGGCGAAAACACAAATTTATTGCCAATTAATATCGTAATATTTCAGTGGTTGCTTGTATGTTTTTTGTGGATGACAACAACTTATTTAGTTCAATGGTGAAAGTTGGCTGTTAGCGACAGCATCTCCAAATTGCATGGTAACGCAAAGAAGATTCTCTATGTGCCTAAAATATGGCATGAAAAACTGGAAGCACTTGGAGGGGATAATTCTTTCTCAGTGGTGCAATGCAAGTCACTCTGCTAGAAATTCAAGTTAAACTGTGACATAGCACCATAGCAGGTCTTGTTCGGGGTACTTACAATCCTCTCCTTCACAGATTTGAGTTGTAAATATTATCTCCCCCTGAGAGAGTGTTTGAAAGCATCTTGCTCTATTATTTTTATTTATTGGGGAGTTTGTGGCTTGATATTTAAAACCACAAAACTACAGGTACCTCACTACTCAAGTCTTCACATTTGATCTAGAGCCACTGTCACTGAGACATCAAGCTCAAACATTAAAAAAATATTAATTCATTATAATTTTCATCGTCTCTCAAAAAAAAAGAGTGGCTGGTTAATTGTACTTGAGGGGAATTTCTCAGACACTGACAGAGGCAGATATTTCTTAAATGTGTCAACAATTGGCGTTAATCTACTCACTGCTTTGGTGCAACAAAAACATTTTCCAAAGGCCTAATGAACACTAATGAAAATGGAAATGCTTGGATTGTTAGAGCCTGGTAAGTGCTGGAGATGTCAAGGTTTTGCAGGCTGAATGCCTTCACATGCCCTTAAAACGCCCAAAAATATTAGACAGGAAGAAAGAAATCAATAATAGGGTAAATTCGGTTTTTAATACGTAACTGATATTATCGATAGTTATTTAATAGCTGCCTCAATAAAATCAATGGTGTCACTGTTAAATAATTTTGAGTAAAGTCATGATTAATCCGCAACTTTGTATTTACTTACAGGCACATGCATCAAGGTAGGATTTTGCGAGTCCCTAATTGCGATTATTAAGGATTCGCAATTAAGGACTCGCAAAAGCCTATGCATGTAGGAATCGCTATAAAAATAGCGATTCCTAAACATTCCTTAATTGCGACTCGCAAATTGCGAGTCGCAATTAAGGAATGCTTTCCCAGTCATTCCTATGGGCATACAGGCCCATAGGAATGAATGGGAAATTGCATGTGCAATTTGCGAGTACCAATAGGACACCCTGTTGCACCCCTGAAATTGATCTGTGCACACATGTTGCGCACACACATGCCCCAAGGGCATGTGTGTGTGTAACCTACAACTTTGAAAAATGCACTTTAGTGCATTTTTCAAAGTTTTTGCAAATTACCATCAAGTTCAAATTGATGGTAATTTGCGGCCCCTATTACCGAAATCGCTATTTACGATTTCATCATGCATTGCATTTAAGGAATCGCATATCACATGGCTTCTTCACTGGGTTTGCTAATGTGTAGCAAAAGGCTCTCCCATAATTATTTTTGGTCAAAGAGACAGAGGGTGTGATCTGTTAGTGGTCAAGGATTATCAATAGTATTGAAGGTCTTTCTCTCACTACTGAAATCTGCACTAGATGTGTGTCTCACCTAGTGTGCTCCCATACTGTCCGCTACACCGCTACACCATTAATGATGTCACCCTGAATAATTTAAAAAGTGTATGAAGAAATGTATAGGAACTGTATTAAAAAAACTAAAAAACAAGAGGGGATGCAAATAGACCCTTCATTGGACAATTGCTATGGTCTACATTCAGTCCAGCTCTACATCAGTCTAAAACATTCATCCAGGTAAGCCAAGTCCCTTGTAGTAAGTATCAAAGTGATTGTCAAGTTGGCTGTACCACAGAAGACTACCATTATACCCTTGGTCCCTACTATCATCAGTTGAGCAATCGCTCAAATGGTGGAGGCGTGGCCTGGTGGCTTAAGATGGCGGCCGCCCTTTAAGCAAGCTCTATGCCCGCCTCAAAAATCCAGTATCATCTGGCTAAATGGCACTTCAAAAATTATGAGTAGCCGTCCACCTTTCTTTCTTTGATCCCCGTCATCGCTTCTCTTCTTTGCCATCGAGGATCCCTCTATCCTGGAGACCGGCGCATGCTTGTGAAGGACTCAGGTGATGCCACCATAGGCCCTGGAAGGCCTTTGCAGACCAGCTCCCGGCAAAGAAGCTACCCAGAGCCATATTGTCACCAGCAGCAGGGCTTGCAGTGGCTCTGTAGTGGAGGCCGCACAGCGGTGGAGGGAGCTCTGCCAGTGATAAAGCAAAAAACACAACACAAGAATGATCCCAAACTAATAAAAAAGATATAGTTCATTTTAATAGATAAAATGGCACAAAAACAACAAAAATTCAATCAATAGAATCGGAGTTATGCGTTTTAAAATTTGTACGTGAAAATAGCACCAAAAAGCACAAAGTGCCACTCATGGGTTTCTGGTTGGCTAGTCAAGGTCAAAATCACAAGATCAAGGGCCAGGTTTGCTCCATGGATTTTAGCTTCTCAGAGCCTAAGTCCATGAAAGAAGCCTTGGTTGGCACTTCACATTGAAGAAGGCAGCTAGGAGGTCATTGTTGAGGCGAGGCACAGGTTGCCATTGGTTCTTCGCCTTGGCAGTCAACACAGGCGGTCACTATTTGGTCTGAAGAGCAGGTCGTCGCTGGAGCTTCGATTGTCAGGAGACACTGTGGTCGTGGCAGTTGCAGACTGTGATTGCTGACACCAAGAGCACATTGTCCCTGGAGCTTCGCGTTAGCAGGCATCGCGAATGGTGGTTTCTCAGAGCGACAAATATATAAATTTTTATTTTCATTGGTAACATTCAAATAATTAGTCAGAATTCGCAAAAACACAATTAGAGACATATATATAATATTACACACTCAACATATAAATATAAATATAAATACGGTCCCACATAAACGCATTCAATACCAACAATCATTCAAAATTTCATACACACTCAAACATTCAAACCAGTCATCAACGTTTCGCTAGTGCGGCGGCGGTGGCAGGACCTGGTTCCACATGTGTAGAAAGAATATTGCAGTATAACCAGCACAAGACTGCTCAAAGTAGATTGAAATGAATTGGAGCTGACTTAGCACGGATGAGCCTCCTTGCATTTGGACTTGGAACACCAGGAACCCGTTTTTTATTACGTGTTGGAACCGTAGGAGTCCGTCCATACATCTATCATGCAGTATCCCTGCTAGATATTCATCTTTGAGCTGGTCTCAATAAATATTTCTGATTGTTCTACTTAGTTATTTGGATTATTCGTACTAAGGTGGTTTCTCTCTTGTGTCCCACATATACATCTGGTTGCCCTGATGAAGGTGTGACCCACATTGGGTTAGACACCGAAACGCGCGTTGGCGCTGAACGACCTCGTGCTTCCGGACCTAGCTTCTATTTTCAATCAAGAGAATGCACGAGAGCCCCCTTCCTTTGCTAATATATACCCTTTGTATAGGATCCTCTATCACTTTATAACTGAATGGATCTATTTGTTGCTAAAATGTTGATGACTGGTTTGAATGTTTGAGTGTGTATGAAATTTTGAATGATTGTTGGTATTGAATGCGTTTATGTTGGACCGTATTTATATTTATATTTATATGTTGACTGTGTAATATTATATATATGTCTCTAATTGTGTTTTTGCGAATTCTGACTAATTATTTGAATGTTACCAATGAAAATAAAAATGTATATATTTTTTGTAAGAATTTGTTTTGTTAGCCTAACTTTGTTGAATTATTGAGTGACCCTAACGGGCACATGTTATATTATTCATAGACAGGTTGATTTCTTTATATTGTTGTAGTTGCTTTCCCCTGTCCAACCTGTCCATTATCAATCTTCAGGGGCCCCCTTCTTAGTGGTTTCTCAGAGCGACGAGTCCACTCACGGTTGCGAGAAGCCCCACATATCTGGATTTTCACCTGGAGTTCAGGAGGAGCACACTCTGGTGCCAGTGAAGGGTCCAGGATGATGAGAGGTTCTGAAGGTGCTATTCTTATACCCAGTGCAGGCCTGTGGGTGGGGAATGTCCCCTTTGTCTAATTTTCCCCTTTCCTGGGATTGGCACAAAAACTGTCTATGGTAACTAAGGGCCAGCATGCCTAGGTGTGAACTTCATGTGTCAGTGGCATGAAAGGCAGTCCTTAGAAATTAGGAAGGGGAAGGACATAGCTCTGAGACTACTATTAGAAGCTCAGGAAAACTGAAGACAACCCCCAGGACATCCTGCTCAGTAGAGGAACACTTTGCCCACACCCAAGATCTGTTTGTCCCTATGTCTAAAAGGAATACAGAAAACACCACAGGAGTGCCTTTCACTGTCATGTGGCCCTGGGCGCTGGCAGAAAGGCACGTTTGGTTTAGTCAGAAGTTCAGAATTGTAACTTAAAATCTGACTTTGCCATTAAAGAGGGTTTCTAATTAAATTTCAAATGTGTGGAAGTAGTATTTCTCTATCCGTTCTCAAACTTAAGTTAATACTTATTAGGTGTAATATGGTAACCCAGTGTTAATTTATGGGAATGATAGCCTTACTACACTTTAAGTGTGTTTCACCTTCTGGACATGTACAACTTAAACACACATGTTCTACTTTTTAAATACCATGCACCTTGCCCTTTGAGTGTTTAGGGCCTATCGTACGGGTGATTTATAGGTATTAAAAAGAAGATTTAGACCTGGCAAAAGGTTTATTTTGCTAGGTCGTAATGGCCGTTTAGCCACTTAAGTGCTAAGAATGAGCTGGTCTCTTCCTCAGCACTGTCAGCTCCAATTATGCTGAGTACAAGCCCCTCTTGTCCTTAGCACTTGAGGGTTTAAAATTGCTCTACAGGCTTCAGTGGTAGGCCTGAGACATTTTTTACATTGCTACTTTAGTGGGTGGTACAATGAGTGCTACAGGTCACTAGTAGCATTTATTTACAGGCCATAGGTACATGTAATATCAGGGACTTAAAAGTAAATTAAATGTACCAATCAAATGTAGGCCAATTTTAGAGGTGGGTGGAAAAATTCACTCCTCTTGCAGAGTTTGCAGAATTCAGGAACTTCGTCCTTGCATGTAGCGCAGAGTTCCCACAAAATTCCGCCATCAGGCATGTGGCAGAATTTTTCTTCCATTGGTGTGCTCAAGTCTTGTTTTGGCAAATGCTGGCAAGTGCCACGAGACTTGCCATCCACTAGTAAGTGCGCGTAAGATTTGGCGATCGCTAGCGAGGCTTCCGGCTATAATGGCAGCTTTTTCGTGATGCTGGCGAGCCCGGGCAACCACGGCTGCACCTCGAGCAGACTCTCTACTCGAGAAGCAGCTAAATCCTTGTGCAAATACATTTTTGAGTTGATATTCTACTCTAATAGACCATTTAAGTTGCTTTTTTAGTACAAGAAGCCTTTTTCTCTATTTAACTTTTTTTTAACAGCAAGGAAGTGCCCCAGAGACTCCAAATTCCTGTTACTGTTCAGCAGCCTCCTCCCAGTCCTTTGTCCATTTCCTGGTCACATTTCATTTAGATTGGAAGCTGGAATGATCACTCTCTTTGTCTGCTGCATATATACCATTGGATTGATTTAAGGACTGTATTGGAGTGATATGACAGGTAAGTTCAAAAACTGTTATACAAGGGTACTGTTTATTTGATAGAGGGCATACACCAGTGTTTAGTTGTGCTTTTATTCAATTTTTGTTTTGTGGTTGGTGGCCTGCAGTTTCAATAGGGGCCTAGTTGTTTTTGTGCATTTAATTTTACATTTTTGTAAAGCAAAAAATATGCACAGTTCAGTACATTTTCTCCATGTTTGTTAATAACTCTGCAATATATTCATTTATTTTACTATGTGGCCTAGTCTGCCACCTGGGCATCCAGCCTGTAGATCCAGTACTAGTCATGGGGGCAAGAAACAACTGTTTCTGTTTTATATGTTGTTTAGAACATCATTTAGGGTAGGGATGGTATTGGATTAAATTAATAATGTGCTCACTTTAGGTATTTCAAGTTATTTTCTGCTAAAAGTGTACAGGTGTGGGTAACATTTGAAGCTTTCGGAGGACATATGTTGTTGTAAAATATGTATAGCTCCGTTAATTTTCATTTTTGGCATTGCTCAATTAATGGTAGTGTTTCTTTAGTGTTGCCATGCTTCCTTTGTCTGGCCAGTGAATGTGTTTGTCATAGGCCACCAATTGTCTTTGTTTGCCAAGCCATATATCCAAGGGCCATTTTGTGTAGTCGATGTCCAAAGGCCTGCATGTGTTCTTTGTTTTCCAGGCCTTTTTGCTTGTTGTTAGACCATGTGGTTGCGGCCATTTTGTGTAGTCAGCCAGTGTACTGTAGCCATAGGTCTGCATGTGTTATTTGTTGTGGCCATGTCTTCTTGCTGATTGCTGTTGTTTGACTACGTGGCCGATGGCCATTTTGTGTAGCCAGTCAGTGTGCTTTGGCCATAGGTCTGCAAGTATTCTTTGTTGTGTCCATGCCTCCTTGCTGAGTGCTGCTGTTTGAACAT
Organism: Calotriton arnoldi; assembly: GCA_963921515.1. Taxonomy (NCBI): domain Eukaryota; kingdom Metazoa; phylum Chordata; class Amphibia; order Caudata; family Salamandridae; genus Calotriton; species Calotriton arnoldi. The sequence goes on along the minus strand of CAWUFW010003252.1, from coordinate 995,904 downwards.
GTGATTGGCGGCCATTTTGTGCAGCCACCCTTAGTTTACTTTTTTTCAGTTTTCATTCAAAGCCATTTTCTAGGGACATTGAAAGGAGAGGGCTATGCCTTTTTGTTTTTGTCCAATTTTTTAATTTTCTCTGATATCAGTTTGATAATGTTCAATGATCATTGTATTATATGTATGTTATGATTATTATGAACAATGTTTTATATTTTATACATTTTTTGCATGTTTTACTTTCACCTTCTTGCCTCCCAAAGGGTTTCTTTTAGTCCCCTAGTACACCAGCAATTAATTATTTTGTTATTTATTTTTTAATGATAATTTTATTTTAGTTTGAAATTTTATTGTTTTTTTTAATTGCCTTAATTTATTTAATTTTAAAACTAAATAAATAAATGTCTTTTTTAACACATTTCCAAACCATCCATCCACCCCCTGCCTGCCATAGGCGCAGAACCCCACAACAGCATTAATGTCTTAAGTGTTATTCCATTTTCACCTGTACCCCTGCCTGCCATTGATGCCCACACACCAGCATTCATTTTTTAAGGTTTATTCTATTTACCGCTGGGCCTCCTTGCCTGCAATAGGTGGCACCAGCATTTATTTTTTAAGGATTTTTCAATTTTCCCCTTAACCTTCCTGACTGCCACAGGTTTCTCCCTGGCTTACATGCACATAAATCAAACATTTACATCTGTATATTGTTTGTGCTGATTGGAAATTAAATATTTAGGTCATGGTGGTGTGGTTCGACTTTGGAATGGATACACTATTGGTAATTATTTAGGATAATAACTTAAGTAACCACACTAAATTATTTTGCCTTCATGTGTACTGGAATCAGACTGCAACATTACTACATTTCACTAAATGTTTTTCTTGCTTGTTTGTTTTTAGGTGCACAAGAGACATCACCCAGAGTACTGCCAGACAGAAGGCCTGTACAAAGTGACATGACCACACAGCACGTGATGTGAGTCCTCAAATCTCTTCCGCTTGTGCAGCTAAGTACCGCTGCCAACTGACAGCTTCAAGATGACCCAAAGAAAGATGCTGCCAAAGAAGAAGCCAGCGAGAAGAAGCAGTTTTCCACCACTGGCATGACACATGGAGCCCTTTTCCATAAACTTGTGCCTGCCCCATTGGCCCCTGAGGAGCAAGTTGAGAGCAGCACTCCTGCATCAACTGCACCACCCCAACCTAAGCCCAAGCCCCTGTCTCTCACTGAGGCAGCAACTGCAATCATGTTAACGCCAATGAGCAGTAACATTGAAATGGATTTGTCTCTTTCGCAAAATAGTACCCAATCGTTGCAGGAAACTGAGCAAAGTGGACAGCAGCCGCAGCCAGTAATAGTAGATATTTCCGAAGCAGGAGCAAAACAGGGTGTTGTTGAGCTTCCTGCTGAGCAAGAACCTCCTTATCTAGAACCATTGGCTTCCAGATCTCCAGCAAGAAAAAGAAAGCATACTCCACCATATTCTCCAAGCCTACCTTCTGATGATCTGGTCATGGATTGGACCCCAACTGAATCCGAGACATGCCAGGAGAGGCTTGAGAAAAGGAAAATTCCTGAAAGGCTTATAATCATGGAAATGAGTGAGAAGGATGATGCCAAGCCAGTCATTGAGGGAGCTGGCCCAGAGGAGACCAACATTTCCCCTTCTTATTCCAATAGTCAACACACCCACGTACCTCCAGTTCTTCAGGCTTTGGCAGTGGCACCAGTGGCCTACTGAAAAATGTCCTCTCCCCAGTTTGGGACTTTTTTACGATTAGCAAGCAGGAGGATAACATTGCAATATGTTCCATTTGCCACACAAGTGTTCGTCGAGGGAAGGCTGGTTCACACTATGGTACTGGAGGCTAAACGACCCATATGAAAAAACACCACACAATCCAGTGGGAAGTGCACCTTTAAAAACTTTCTGTGGGCGGTGGTGATGGAAGAGGTGAATCTGCTCCAGTGACATTCGGAGGTGAAGGTGATGAGGAACAAGAGGGTAAAATGCTCTTTCTGCAAAGCAGCCCTGTCCCCAGCACTGCGCCAGTATCACCCAGCTCAGCAACTTCGCAATGGCACAAGAGTCAGATGGAGGCACCACAGCGATTGCAGCGCCAAGATGCACATTGAGTCTACCACCTCCCGGTTCTCTTGGGAAGTTGCCTGTGTCAGTGGCACCAGAAAAGAAAAAATCCAGGCTACCAGAATGGTATGTTTAGGCAGGTGGGTCACTACAAACACAACCACCCAACGGCACAGTTGTACAATGAGAAGCTGGCTGAAATGTTAGCATTGGACTTCTTCCTTTTTTGTGGAAGGAGTGGGGATTTTAGAACTTGTGGGGGCCATCTGCCCTAAATGGAAGGTTCCCAGCTGGACCTATTTTGGCAGGGTTGTTTTTCCAGCACTCCATCACGATGTGGTGCAATTGGTTGGACAAGCTTTGCAGTAGAGTGCTGTTCACACTATCCATTTGACAACTGACATGTGAACCAGTTGTCAAGGCACTCATTACATGTACATGACTACATACTGGATCTCTTTTGTGGGGGTTAGACAAAAGGTCTCGGTAGGGCTCATTGCTGGAGAAAGTTTTAAGGGAATTCGGCGGCATGCAACAGTAGCCATGATCAACCCAGAGAAATCCCATACTGCTGCAAACATCTTGGAAGACTTTAACAGAAAGGTGTTTGAATGGCTGTCACCCAGTGGTCTCAGAATTGGATGTGTTGCTGTAGGAAACCGCCTATCTGTACAGTGTACTAAAATGAAGTACACTATGTAGAGAGTGCAAGAGATCCCCAAAAAGTAGGTAGAGGTAAAACTAGATAATACTAAATCTCTTTTTATTGTAGTGTGTTAGAGCAGTTAGGCTTATCAAAGGGTAGTGTTAAGCATTTGTTGTACTCACAGAGGCAATAAATGAGACACACACTCAAGAATAAATACGAGATCAGTTTGTAAAAATAATGTTGATTTTTATATAATTTTTAAGACCATAAACACAGTTCTAAGGTAAGTACTTTTGGAGTAATGATTTGTCAAAGTTTGGAAAATACATCACTTCAATGCGCAATTATGTACCATAGGAAACATTGGGGAAAAAGCTGAAAAATGTATAGAAATTCAGGCAATGCTTTCACAAAGTTCACCTTCTCATTTTAGGTCGCTATCAGGACCAGATTCAAAGTTCCAGCAGGAGAAGTTCAGGAGCGTCCCGGATCAACCGGGAGCAGAGGTACTGAGGTCTTGGAAGCTTGTGCACAAAGACGAAGGAGGCCACTTGAATAAGCACTATACAGAGAAACTTACAGGTAAGTCCAGTGGGTCACCTCAGAGGGAAGAGGTTGCAAGGACCTGGGGACCATGAGAGCAGGGTTTGGTGGTTGGTGCTGGGGCCGGTGGGACTGGGTGGAGAGCGAACAGGTCAGCCGGGCGTCGTGAGTCTTGAGGTCCACGTGGACAGGAGCAGGCAACTTGGAGAGGTGATCTCGGGACAGCTGGGCTACTCAGGAAGTGGGTCCTGGATGTCTTGATGTCCCTCAACGGTTGTTTGCTTCTGGTGCTTCAGCAGTCCGGGACTCTTCTTCTTGGTGTTTGCCACTGGGAGGTCAGTACCCAGTGTATTGGTAAGCCTTGGCTCCGGTAGGTCCTGGGGTCTCCAAACTTAATGGGGAGATAGATCTCACCCTCTAGAGCTGTTGTACCTTTTCTGGCTTCTGTGTTGTGTTGAGGTTGTCAGGGAGCAGCACATCGACAAACTGAACTTCAAAGGATCGGTGCCTGGTGTGTAAGGGAGTGATACCTTTACTCCAAGGTAGCTTCACAGATATTTCTTGAAGGCTGGAGGTGCTCGAGAGTTCTTGTAGTCCTTTCAGGTTTCAGGACGACACAGCAGCAACGATTGTCAAGTCCTGGGAGCAGCATGCAGGGTTTAGTACCTTTTTCTTCTGCAGCAGGACTTCAGTTCTCAAGCAGAGGGTTTTCTTTGTCCTGTTCTTCTCTTGTCTATCATATCTGATGTTCAGGTCTCAGGGTGCCACCTAAATACTGAATTTAGTTGTATTACAAGGGGAGACGGGTAGTAGCCAATGGGCTACTTACCTTTAGGGTGTCTACACCCTCTAATGACCACTTCCTCTATGAATTTATTAATAAATCCAACACTGACATCAGTGAGGATATATTGAGACAAGATGCTTGGTACTGAACACCTTACAAATCAGTGAAGCCATCATGGAGCTAGGAAACTCGTGTTGACAAGTATCCAGCCCATGTACTCTTTATGGCTTCCCTGTGCACGTACACCATCTCAGAATGGACTGGACATTGTAGGGGCATATCTGCTCATGCTGATATGCCCATACTTAGGATATAGTGCACCCTGCCTTTGGGCTAAAGCCTTCAGTAGGGTTGACTTACCTATATCCCATGCAGTGTATGGGAGGCATGACACACAGGGCTATGTGCCATGTCGACTCTTCAAATTTCAATGCACCAAGACATGCAGCCTGCAATGGCAGAGTGCATAGCCTTGGTGAGGGGTCCCTGGCATGGCACAACTAGTGCTGCAGCCTCAGATGACCCTCTTCAGTACCCATGTCCTAGGTACCAGTGGTACCACTTATTTGAGACTTACAGGGGTAACTAAAGTGGTGCCAATCATGGTACAGTTTTTGGGAAAGAGATCTGGCACTGAGATCCCAATTAGCAGGGGCCCAGTGCACTTACAATTTGAAATTACTTCAGGAAAAAAGTGGGGACTAACTGTTAGAAATGGGGGTCTCTAGTTGGCAAGGGCTTGCACCTTTGTCCAAATAGGGACCCTTCTTCCTAGTCATGGTAAGGGAGTTACACTCCTAAAATAACCCCTGCTCACCCCCTTGGCAGCTTGGCACGAGCAGTCAGGCTTATCTTAGAGGCAGTGTGTAAAGCATTTGCACACAACCAACATAATACAGTGTAAACACTACAAAAAGACACCCCACCAGTTTAGAAAAATATCCAACATTTTTATATACTTAAGACAAGACCAAAAACGATAAAAATCCACAATACAGTACTTAAAAATCTTCAGGTATCAAAATATGCTTTAAAAACAGTTCCTTGATGTTGATAGCTTCGTCCGGGGCTATCACGGCGTCGTGAGCAAACAAATCCAAACAGTTCTGGCTGACCGCGGCGTCGCGGGCCAGCTACGGTGTCGGAAAGACCCGCAAACAGTACCTTTTAGAAATGCAGGGCGTCGGCGACCTCGTGTTGAGCTTCCGAAAGCACGGCGTCCGCAGGCGTCGGTTCCGGAGGTCGGTGCAGGAGTCGTCGGGGCCCTCGAAGTCACACGCGTTGCAGATCGATCTCCTCTCTGTTGAAGCCAGGAGCGCTAGCGTCGGCAGGCGCCGGGTGCTGCGGTGCGAAGTGCAGCTATGCGGCGTGCGGTGCCCTCAGGTCGTGGTGCGAGCAGCGGCTCAGTGGCTGTGTCGGATGGCGTCGTCGGTGAGACCAGGGTCGCGGTGCGAGATGAAGGCGGTGCTCGTCACTGTACTGGCAGGTCACGGTGCAAGCAGCGGCGGCGTCGTTGCTGAAGCGCTGTCGTCGGCTGACAAACTGGAGTTGATGGCGCCAGCATAGGTAGGCCAAGGCTGCGGTGCGGGATGAGGGCAGTGCGTCGTGTAACTTTACGAGCAGTGCCATCGAACCACGGTGCAAGCAGCAGCATCGATTTCGGCGCGGAGCTGCGTCGTCGGGGATACCAAGGTGTCGTCGTGAAGCGAGGTGGTGCGGAGTGCGGTGCCCAGAGGTCGTGGTGCGAGCAGCGGCTCGGTGGCGGCGTCAGCAGGCATCATCGGTGAGACCAAGGTCACGGTGGGGCGTTGTGGCGTTGCCAAGGCGTCGACGTGAAGCGAAGCGGTGCGGAGTGCGGTACCCACAGGTTGCGGTGCGAGCAGTGGCTCGGTGGCGGCATCAGCAGGCGTCGTCGGTGAGACCAGGGTCGCGGTGCGGCATTGCGGCGGTGCCCTCTGCGGTGCCTTCGGGACACGGATTCGGTAGTGGCGTCATCAACGTCGTCGAGTTGCTTTTCTTATGTTGCAGCACAAAACACACAGTCCCCAGTGCTGAGGGCAGAAGAGCTTGAAGTCTTTGTTGGGCCTGAGACTTCTTGAACAGGGGGCAAGCTCTACCTCAAGCCCTTGGAGAAACTCACAAAAGTAGATTGCAGAAAGTTCAGTCCAGTCCTTTCACTGCCCAAGACAGAAGCAGCCACTGCAGGCCAACACAGCAAAGCACACAGCAAAGTGGTAGTTCCTCCTCACAGCTTCTCCAGCTCTTCTTCTTGGCAGTCTTCTTGATCCAAAAGAGTTCTAAAGTTCAGGGGTCTGGGCCCCAATATTTATATCCCAAAATCCTTCGATCCTTTAGGAAGAGAGTGTCTGTGCCCAGCCAGAACCAGTTCTGCCTTCTCTGGTGTGACTTCCTGGCAGGAGGTGGAGACGGCATTGTCAGAGGCAGACCAGGCCCTTTGAGGTGCAAGGAAATTTCCTCCCCCTTCCCCAGTTGCAGCCCAGGTCTATTCAGCCCTCTCCTGACCCACCTAGACTATCTGGAGCCACTCCTGCTCCCCAGCCTTCTGTCATCCAAAACCCAGACAGGCAATCCACATTCCAGCAGAGGCACACGGGATGACTGAGCAAGAAAATACCTACTTTCTAAAAGTGGTAATTTCAAACACAGAATGTAAAAATCACCTTCACTAAAAGATGCATCTTTAGATTCTGAGTTCAGGCATACTAAACTTTCTTTTCCTACCTAGTTCCCAGGGCCAGTTATGTTTATAAGATGTTATAAACAAACTTCCCTTTCTGTCCTATGGGGAACAGGTAGCCTTGCAATAGTGAAAAACGAAATTGGCAGTAATTCACTATCAGGACATGCCACACACACCAGGGCATGTCCTACCTTTCACATACACTGCACCCTGCCCACAGGGGTACCTTGAGCCTACCTTAGGGGTGGCTGACATATAAGAAAAGGGAAGGTTAGGGACTGGCAAGTGGGTGCACTTGCCAAGTTGACATGGCAGTACCAGACTGCGCGCAGACTCTGCAATGGCAGGTCTGAGTTACCTTTTCAGGGCTACTCACGTGGGTGGCACAATCAGTGCTGCAGGCCCACTAGTAGCATTCGATTTACAGGCCCTGGCACACTCAGTGTACTTCACTAGGTACTAACAAGTAAATCAAATATCCAATCATGGAAACACCAATCCATAACACAATTTACACAGAGAGCATATGCACTTTAGTGCTGATTAGCAGTGGTAAAGTGCCCAGAGTCCTAAAACCAACACAAACAGGTCAGGAAAAAGTAGGAGGAAGAAGCAAAAAGGTTTGGGATAATACTGCAAAAGGGCCATTTCCAACACAACCCCCTTACAGCCTAAAGCCAGGGTAGACCAATCCATACCTTGATGGACTTCCCTGCTTGGGGCAATAGAACATGGAACCTGGCCCACAACACCAGTGTTTTCTTCCCATTCTATGCGTTCCTGAACCTAGTTGGATCCCTCTATCCATACTCTCAGGGCCCACTAAGCTGACCCATGGGGAACCCTTCTCCTCACCTGTGGACCCCATCTGTGCAGCACCTAAACTTACTTTGCTCACAGATGTGTCCCAACAGGCAGACAGTACCCACATGGCCAACACAATGGTGTGGCCCAGTCCACCCCCGGGGTGTGACTCCTGTCCCCCTCCCAGGGGCAACTCCGTCCACCAAAACAGCCAGCCACAGTGGCCACTGACAATTGTCAGTGAGGAGAGCCAGGCCTTATGCCTTTCCGGCCACTCCAACCACTGTGGCGTCAGAGAGTGGGGGGCGGTAGCCCCAGGTGCCTGGCATCCTTTCTCCACTCTCCCCCCTGCCAAGTCAGGTATGGCATCCTGACAGTGGCCCACCAGCCCAGGATCTGTACCCTGCAGCTGGACAGGAGACTGGGGTGGGCTCTCCCACACCCTCTCCTTCTCCCTGGGGCTCTGTACCCTCCCACCTGGAGCGGCACCCCCTTCCAGAATTGTCAGGGCACCTGTGGTAGGTGTCCTGCACAATTTTCCCACCAGTTCAGGGGTGCTATCATGCAACTGGTACACCAGCCCAGGGTCTGTAGCCTGGGGCTCAACCAGGGACTGGGGTGGGCTCTCCCACACCCGGTCCTCCCCCCTGGGGCTCTGTACCCTCCCACCTGGAGCGGCACCCCCAGAAGACAAACTGGTAGGGGCACTGTTAGCAGTCGCCCATTCTCCCAGGTCAGGGGGACACCCTGAACCTGGTCCTCCAACCCCGGGTTGGTACCCTCTGGGTGACCAGAGGTCTCGGGCAAGGCTCTCCTCCCCTCACCTCTCCTTCTGGGGTCCTGCACTCTCCTCCCAGGAAAAGCATCCCCAGAACCAAAAACTGTCAGGACGCTGGAACCGGACCTCCTACACAATTCTTCCACCAGTTCAGGGCCTTGACCCTGCAACTGATCCACCACCCTCGGATCTAAACCCTCAGGTTGAACCAGGGTCAGAGGCGAGGACTCCCTCCCTCTGCACCCCCTTCCAGATTTCTGCACCCTCCCACCTGGAGTGGTACCCCTAGAAGACAAACCGGTCAGGACACTGCTTACAGTCGTCCTTCCCTTCAGGTCAGGTAGGACCTGAACCTGGCCTCTCAACCCAGGGACTAAACCCTGCAGCTGAGCACCTGCCCGGCGCACCAGGACTTCCTTGGGAGCATGCATGCCCCCCCTGAGGGTAACACATGACTCATGTGTTGTGTGACAGTCTGCCTGGTATAGATCTCCCGACCCCTGTCCATCTGACAGTGCGCGTAGATCCCCCAGGACAGAAGTGGTGTACCATGGTCACTCCTAGGAAGCTCAGCCCTTCTGACTGGCCCCTGACCCACTGGTTTTCCCACTGGGGAACGCATCCCCCTCTCACCCCTCAATCTGGACTTCTGCACCCTACTCTTAGGAGCGGCACCGCCAGACACCAGAACCGCTGGAGCTCTGTTTACAGACACTCCACGTTCTCCTGACACTAGGAGATTCCCCTCAACGGACGGCCTACCAGTACAGCCTAGGCTCCTCATGTGGTGTTCCCTGCTGGAACCACCCCAGCTCTGGGACCGGATTTCAGGCACCTTGGGCCGCAGCCCCTTCCCACTCCTTCTCCGCGGAGACAGGACGTGAGTCCCTACACCCTTCCCACAACACCGGGACCTATCTGGGCTATCACAAACCTTTCCCACCACCCTTGGATGGGAAATACCTAAGCCACTTCCTTCCGGGTCACCCCCAGATGCTTCTCCAGACCCTCTGGAATCCACCAAAAGGTCTGCCTCCAGTGCAAGCTCCCTGGGGTCAGAGAAATCACACTCCACTGGGTGTTGGCATAGCTCTGGAAACCAGGGACTTAAAATATGCTCTCCAACAATTGAATCACACAGCCCCACACAGGTGTTAACCACACTACCCTTCACCAAACCATCCAGTGCCTCAGAAAAGTACCCCACATCATTCTCACAAGACTGGTGAGACAGTGTCTGACTGTTGCTGTCTCTTAACCCATACTCTTCTGGTTGGTCTCCATACTCACTTACTAGGGCTTCTATCATGGGGGAACCCCTCTCCCTGCACCTCTCATCTAGAGTCATTAGAGTGTCCCTCGCACTACCAGGAATAGGATCACCTGTGCCAGTTCCCCAATCCACCTTAGGGACACTGTGCATCACTGGAGTAACCTCACAATCCTGAACCCCCTGGTGTATGTCAACCCCCTCCTTGAAGCAGGGCCTCAAATCTGTGTGTGTGTGTACCTCATCCTCAGTACTGGACCTAACACTTTTGCTGCCACCATCTGGGCTGGGCCTAGCCCTACTGGCTTCCCAGTCCAGCTCTCTCATTTTAAACTAATGGTCTAACATCATCTTCCTTTCCTCCATAGCTATTCTTTTGTCTTCCCTCTCACTTTCCATCCTGAGTTTCTCCAACTCGAACTTCCTCACTTCCCGCCTGTCCTCCAGCTCCTCTGGGGACAGACTGCTGCTGCCTGGTTTAGAGGGTGCCCCCCCTCCCAAAAGCACATCCACCCTTGGAATAGGCTCCTTTGCCTCCATGCCAAGATCTCCAGACAGCTCACTAGCATGTCTGGCTGCTACCCAGGCCCTCAGCACCTTTTGTAGCTCCTCTTTTCTGGTGAGGCCCCTGATTTGGATTTTGAGGTTTTTGCAGATCGCCTTCAATTCCTTCACATTGTAGGTTTCTAACCTCTCCTTCTCAAAGGCCACTTCCAAGGATGCAACAGATGATGCAATTGATTCAGGCATGATGAAATAGCAAGTTCAAACTGGCAAGATCAAAAATAGGCCAAAAAGAAAAAGAACCAGTATGTGGCACGTAATGGTCTGCGATATGGTAGTAGTGCACACCAATCACTGTTAGTCAAGTGCAAACGCAAGTCCTATCCTCACCGCTGACAACCAATGTTAGAAATGGGGGTCTCTAGTTGGCAAGGGCTTGCACCTTTGTCCAAATAGGGACCCTTCTTCCTAGTCAGGGTAAGGGAGTTACACTCCTAAAATAACCCCTGCTCACCCCATTGGTAGCTTGCACGAGCAGTCAGGCTTATCTTAGAGGCAGTGTGTAAAGCATTTGCACATAACCAACAGTAACACAGTGTAAGCACTACAAAAGGACACCACACCGGTTTAGAAAAATATCCAATATTTTTATATACTTAAGACAAGACCAAAAATGATAAAAATCCACAATACAGTACTTAAAAATCTTCAGGTATCAAAATATGCTTTAAAAACAGTTCCTTGATGTCGATAGCTCTATCCGGGGCTATCACGGCATCGTGAGCAAACGAATCCAAACAGTTCTGGCTGACCGCGGCGTCGCGGGCCAGCTACGGTGTCGGAAAGACCCGCAAACAGTACCTTTTAGAAATGCAGAGCGTCCGCGACCTCGCGTTGAGCTTCCGAAAGCACGGCGTCCGCAGGCGTCAGTTCCGGAGGTCAGTTCCGGAGTCGTCGGGGCCCTCGAAGTCACATGCATTGCAGATCGATCTCCTCTCTGTTGAAGTCAGGAGCGCTGGCGTCAGCAGGCGCCGGGTGCTGCGGTGCGAAGTCCAGCGGTGCGGCGTGTGGTGCCCTCAGGTCACGGTGCGAGCAGCTGCTCGGTGGCGGCGTCAGATGGCGTCGTCGGTGAGGCCAGGGTTGCAGTGCGAGATGAAGGCAATGCTCGTCACGGTACTGGCAGGTCACGGTGCAAGCAGCGGCATCGTCGTTGCTGAAGCGCTGTCGTTGGCTGACGAACTGGAGTCGGTGGTGCCAGCGTCGGTAGGCCAAGGCTGCGGTGCGGGATGAGGGTGGTGCGTCGTGTAACTTTATGAGCGGTGCCCTCGAACCACGGTGTAAGCAGCGGCGTCGATTTCGGCATGGAGCGTCGTCGTCGGGGATACCAAGGCGTCATCGTGAAGCAAGGCGGTGGGGAGTGCAGTGCCCACAGGTCGCAGTGCGAGCAGCGGCTCAGTGGCGGCATCAGCAGGCGGTGTCGGTGAGACCAGAGTCGCGGTGTGGCGTTGCGGCGGTGCCAAGGCGTCGGCGCAAAGCGGTGCGGAGTGCGGTGCCCACAGGTCACGGTGCGAGCAGCGGCTCGATGGCGGCGTCAGCAGGCGTCGTCAGTGAGACCAGGGTTGTGGTGCGGCGTTGCGGCGGTACCCTCTGCGGTGCCTTCGGGACACGGAGTCGGCAGCGTCATCGTCGACGTCGCCGAGTTGCTTTTCTTCTGTTGCAGCACAAAACACACAGTCCCCAGTGCTGATGGCAGAAGAGCTTGAAGTCTTTGTTGGGCCTGAGACTTCTTGAACAGGGGGCAAGCTCTACCTCAAACCCTTGGAGAAACTCACAAAAGTAGATTGCAGAAAGTTCAGTCCAGTCCTTTCACTGCCCAAGACAGAAGCAGCCACTGCAGGCCAACACAGCAAAGCACACAGCAAAGTGGTAGTTCCTCCTCACAGCTTCTCCAGCTCTTCTTCTTGGCAGTCTTCTTGATCCAAAAGAGTTCTACAGTTCAGGGGTCTGGGCCCCAATATTTAGATCCCAAAATCCTTTGATCCTTTAGGTAGAGAGTGTCTGTGCCCAGCCAGAACCAGTTCTGCCTTCTCTGGTGTGACTTCCTGGCAGGAGGTGGAGACGGCATTGTCAGAGGCAGACCAGGCCCTTTGAGGTGCAAGGAAATCTCCTCCACCTTCCCCAGTTGCAGCCCAGGTCTATTCAGCCCTTTCCTGACCCACCTAGACTATCTGGAGCCACTCCTGTTCCCCAGCCTTCTGTCATCCAAAACCCAGACAGGCAATCCACATTCCAGCAGAGGCACACGGGATGACTGAGCAAGAAAATACCTACTTTCTAAAAGTGGTATTTTCAAACACAGAATGTAAAAATCCCATTCACTAAAAGATCTATCTTTAGATTCTGAGTTCAGGCATACTAAACTTTCTTTTCCTACCTAGTTCCCAGGGCCAGTTATGTTTATAAGATGTTATAAACAAACTTCCCATTCTGTCCAATGGGGAACATGTAGCCTTGCAATAGTGAAAAACGAAATTGGCAGTAATTCACTATCAGGACATGCCACACACACCAGGGCATGTCCTACCTTTCACATACACTGCACCCTGCCCACAGGGGTACCTTGGGCCTACCTTAGGGGTGGCTGACATGTAAGAAAAGGGAAGGTTAGGGACTGGCAAGTGGGTGCACTTGCCAAGTCGACATGGCAGTACCAGACTGTGCGCAGACTCTGCAATGGCAGGTCTGAGTTACCTTTTCAGGGCTACTCACGTGGGTGGCACAATCAGTGCTGCAGGCCCACTAGTAGCATTTGATTTACAGGCCCTGGCACACTCAGTGCACTTTACTAGCGACTAACAAGTAAATCAAATATCCAATCATGGAAACACCAATCCATAACACAATTTACACAGAGAGCATATGCACTTTAGCACTGATTAGCAGTGGTAAAGTGCCCAGAGTCCTAAAACCAACACAAACAGGTCAGGAAAAAGTAGGAGGAAGAAGCAAAAAGTTTGGGGATAACCCTGCAAAAAGGGCCATTTCCAACACTAACCATGTCAAAAGATGCATTTTTCTACAGTTGCCATGAACAATTGCAGTAATGTAGTTGAGGCTATTTCAGGGTCTTGTGTTTGACATATTACATTCACCTTATTGGGCAGGTTTTTCTAAAAAAAGAAGACATAGTCAGCAACCTACTGGCCACCTGCAGAAGAATCTACACTCATTTCTGGGATTCTTTTAAAGCCCAGAAGCATTTGAGGATCATTCAACGTGAAAATAGAGTAGCAGTTAAAGCCCACATACAGGACGTGCCAACACTTTGGAACTTGAACTATTACGTGTTGCAACGTCTGTTTGAGCAGTACAAATTGATCAATGAGTATGTCATTCTAAGAGGAGGGGATGCAACTGTAAAAACAAGTCCATTGTGATGGACAAATGGGGCCTAGTCAAATGTCTGATATAGATGCTACTTTTGATGTTTTCACATGGGAAGCCAGCAAGGAAGACAGTACGATGGGCTAAGCTATCCCGCTGTTTCATCTTCTACAGGACTTGTTAAAAATGGTGGCGGAAAACTTTGCAGGTGTAAATGAAAATGCGCATTATTTGGTTCTGAGCTAAATTCTTTGCTTGGCTTATAATATAGGTTGCAAAGAAACATAGGGGCAGATTTACAAGCCCCTTGCGCCACTTTTGCGTCACTTTTCCCTTAAAAATGACGCAAAAGTGGCGCAAGGGCCTTTTAAATAAGCCCCATAGTGTCATACAAAGAGTACATCTGTGCCACAATACTTGATCCATGATACAAAAAAATGCTGCCTATTTTCATTTCTTTCTCAGAAGGGGATTTTTCTGAATACAAGACATGGATTGTTCAGCCAGCCAGGGACCGGAAGACGAATGGCTGGAAATTAGAGTCCACCCCAAGCACAAGTTCTAGGGTGCCACCTTCACCTTCCAGAGAGGGCAAGCCTGTTGTCTCAGAGCAGCCAACACTGGCAACAATAACACTGGCGGCAACAACAACAGGAATGCAACAATCGGCCAGAGCCTCTGCATCGGGTTGGTTTCAATATGCAGTTATGAAGTCCAGTGCAGAGGTGAATGCAAAAGAGGTTGAGCAATTGGAAGCACCAATTTCCATCTAGAGGATGTTCCAGGACTATCTGGATGACCCAGGAGAGGTCTATGTGGATCAAAACCTATTGGTGTATTGGTATGGAAAGATGTGCCAATTGTCAGAACTCAGCATGCTGGCAATAAAGTATCTGGGTTGTCCGGAACCATTGTGTATGCTGAGCATGTATTCAGTGCAGCTGGTGCAATTGTCACAGTGAAAAGGACCAGTCTCTTGCCTCAAAACTTGGAGTGATTGACAGTGAACAAAATAAACCAACACTTCATACCACACAATTACACCATTCCGGAAATACAAGAGGAGGATGAAGGTGATTGGTCAGACTCAAATGTGTTAGGTCATGATGACCAACTTCTGGGCGAACCACCTGAATTTCTGGACAAACTCTACTTCTCTTACTGAGAGTAGGCCACCACAAAACTTTTTAATTATTTATCATCAAACTGCTTTTCCAAATTATATAAAAAAGAAAAGATATTGCCATTTTCAGGCACATGTATGACCGAATAGGAGTTGGACCAGTGTGCAGTGAAGAATCCTCCTCATTCTCTTCAAGGACATTGGAGACAATGTCTGCCTCCCTCCCATGCCTATACTTGTTTTTTAATCCCCTAGCAAGGCTGTCTTAGTAAAGATCATTTGAATTACAAGACTGCCAAATTCCAAATATTTTGCTTACATCAAAAAGGAGATACAAGTGTGTACCTACTATATACCACCATGCTTGGATTAGAATAGGTAACTACTGTTGCACCAATGAGTGATATATTATTGAGTGATTGTGAGTGATGATTGATGATTTGTGTTGTGGTAGACAGTGAAGGAGGGTGTTCAACAAATAATTTGTAAACTTGATTTCAAGGATTTGTAATGTTTGGGGCCTGGTGGGTGATCATTTTTTCCAGATGGTGATTGTCCCTTTCACACTTAGCAAGATTTACCTGCAAGGTCAACTCCTTTTTTCTGGTTCTTTAGAGACCAGAACAGTCACTTTAGTTAACAAACTCCAATCTAAACAAAATATTCAAATTCTGTTTCTCTTCTTGAACTTCAACAGCAGTGCACTACAGGTCTTGGGATGGAGTTGGACTGATTTGTTACTTAGAGTCAGGAGGAGGATGGAAGGACCCAGGGAGGGACTACCTCAACAGCCAGAAGAAGGAAGGTATCAAGTCTATCAACTTCAAGGGGAAACCAACATGCTGAGATGATGACTTTGAGCTTAGTCAGCTCCGTGGACTCAAGAGAGGTGTGTTTATTTGGGAAACACTGCTGAGTGTGTGTGCTAATTAAACTCCTCTTATGTGGTTGTGGTCTGAGGGGGCATGGTGCTTGTAACAGGGGACAGACTTGTGATGCCAAATCATCATCATCACATGATGCACGCACTCAGTAAATCTTATGATGACAGTTGTGAGATTGATCATCCCTGTACATGCAGCTACTTGTCTGTTTGGTTGTAAATTGCTCTCACTTCTCAGTAAATCGATCTGCCATGACTGATAAAATGAATGATTGCAGCAGCCTATGCTCTTGCTTTGCCTCTGAGTCTTGGTTGTTGGTACACTCCTCATTAGGCTTACCTTTTGTCCCTTTCCTTGACTCTACAATAGCTTTTCTGTTTTACAGTCTGCAGGCCTCTTCTTTTCCTGCATGAAAGGTGAAAGCTCCATAGCACTCCTGCTTACCTTACTGGACGGGTTCAGCCAGGCCCCAAAGATGGACATCCTGAGAAGAATTCAGATGCACTGCCCAATTTGGCAATACTAAACACAAAACAAAATCAGGTGGTAGTGAGATTTAAACACATCTTTACTTATGCATGAGGTACATTTTGCTCAATAATCATGACCTCACATTTGTTTTAGTAATGATTGAAAACAAAAGTTTTTAAACTTTCACATTTGGTGTGATAAAAGAAAGGACAATCCACATTCAACTCGATGGATATACAGTGAAAAATATTTGAAAAACGTGTGAAATATGAAAAGATAAATCAAAAATACAATGTGATAACACAAAATTTATACATGAACTAGGCTAAAATTGCATCTTCACCAATCCAAGATTTTACAAGACCAGAGCATTGCATTCTCAGAAAGTGCTCTTAGTACTGGAACATATAAAGGGTCCAGAGGTATCTAATATGGGCTTCCAATAGTTTCTTTAGACAAATGAATTTAGTAAGTAAAGATGTGTTTAAATCTTACAGCCACCTGATTTTGTTTTGTGTATACAATTGTCTAAGGCCCATGGTGGTTGTAGGTAAGGGCCAAAACCTCCAATTCACACAGAATTTGACAATACAGTATCATTTTTCTTTTAACAATCAGCATGTTTAGAACTGTGTGGGTTCACTAATTACAGAGGAAGCTAGGCTGCACAAAACTTGGTCAGGGTTGTACAGTAAACTTTAGCAAGGACTTTTTAACCCCCCTCACTGTGGGACCAGGTCCAGGATCCCCATACCTCTGTGCCTCTGACTCCTTTTTGACCTCTCAGTACCCCCATCACTTTGCCCCTCAAATGTTCTTTCCTGATACCCCAACTTTGGTAGTGCACCAACCCATTTTCAAGCCTTTGAGTGACCACAAACAAACACCCCTCCTATTTTCCCTCCATTAGCATGATCTCAGTAAACGTAATGGCTTCTGTCACTGTTCAATCTCAGGTGGCCAGTTGGATGCACATTGCTTTGGTACCCAAGCACTTATTACACCATACAGCCCCTCTCAACACCTAAAAACTACACTTCTATTCACTCCTCCATAATTTACATTTTTCAAACCTAGATGACAACACATTTAGATATATAATAACTTGAGTCTCCGCGGCTGAAGGGCATTGTCACCCTGATCAATATTATTGTTGTGTAGAGTTTGTTTTTGTCACTCCTTTCCCCAAATCCTCTTTCCCATCCATTCATCAAACCCCCTAACCCTCTTCCCCCAGGCTGTGTGATTTATTCAGGTGACTTAATTTGCACCATAAATGGATCACACACTTGGTGGGGTGCATGTGATGAAAGCGACACCAACTCACTGCGGGATCTTCTATTACCTGAGCAATAGCTCACATCAGACCCAGTTATCCACCCACGCATAAAAGGAATATAGATATAGAACATCTTTCGTCAACATCATCATTTAGGTCTTGTGTTGCATAAACTCTTACCTTTTGATTACACTCCTGCCTATAAGTCTCCCTCTCCTGAATCGAGGATTTTGTAACTTTAGTTTTAATGAAATACTCCCCAGTGCTCAGAAGAAGTTACTATGGCTAGTTTTTGTTATAATATCAGGTATTCTTTTATTTTTTGTGTCATGTGGTGGGAACCTGGTCTCAGTCTTTGTAAAGCTATAATATAAATATATAACCAACTAACTCTGTGTTTTTCTTTCAACTTAGTTCCCTGTGATGGATAATCCTTTTGGTTAATGCTGCAGTTGGAGCTCACCTAGGTACAATGGTACCTCACTTGTTGTGATGCTTTCCCTGTTAGTGTACTAGTCTGCTACTACTACCACCGCCATTAGGAAGGCACCTTAGGAAACCCTGCAGTGAGTTTTTGAAGATAGAGAGAGGTAGCAGTCATTGCTTCATCTTTTCAGGTAAGGGAACTATGGAGTGAAGTAAACTAGTTTAGTTAGTAAGTAACAAACTTCTATTGTAGATTTGATTTTCCTTCCTTGGACATCTAGGTTGTTGTAGGCAATGGCAGCATACCCTACCCCCTAATGGCCAACAATATAGTTACAGAGGTAAGTTTGACATGGATATAACTAACTATAACACATACATACACTTTGATAAGCAAGCAGATTAAAAACAGGCTGCGTGAAAATGCAGCAGTGCAAAGTAAATGTAAGACACAAACAATAAAGTAGAATAACTTTTCCCTTTACTTGTTTTTAACAACAAAAACCCACACTCTTCACCCACAACAGGCCGAATCCTCTCCCCAAACAAATCACCCCGTTCCCAACCAATGTCCAAAAAATCCTCAAAATCTAAAGTCCAAAATTGGTTAACTCTCTTCCCAATTCCCTTTCTCTCCTCTCACAACAAAAGTCCCTCCTACCAAAAAAAAGGGGGGCTAGAAGAGGGCATTCCCCATGCAGATCCCAAGCTCCTCAAGTTTTCCTACCATGTGTGCCATCCTGTGGTCCAGGCATTCCAGATGCTGCAGGACGCAGCACTTGAAAAGGCTATGTGAGCGGGAGGGGGGAGGAGGGGACAGCAGTGGTGGTTGGACGTCTGGCAGCCATCTACCAGTGGGCTGGTGATGTTGTTGCTTGGAGGTTGGAGGCTGGAGGCGCTGGTGGCTGTCTGGATGAACTTGGGCCCTGGGCAGCCTCCTCCTCCTTCAGAGACACCAGCCATTGTTATTCTAAATGGATGGCCTCCAGCCTCTGCTGCCGCAGCTGGGCTGCTATCTGCTGGCATGTAGGTGGACCAGCAGAGGTAGCTATATAAAGAAAGAAAGAAAATAAAAAAATACATTGTAAACAGTTCTCTGGGCAAACACTTGTTTAAAATGATAGTGGCACAGTAGTAGTACATTGCTGATCATTGGAATGTGATGTGATTATGAGTCACACGACCATTTTTTACCCACACATGCCTCACATAAAAGCACTGATTGCCTGAAAAGAATTAAGGCAGAAAACAGCACGTCAGATTTTTTTTTCCTTTTAAAGGAATTCCTACTAAAAAACTAAACAGACACTTTGTGTGGGAAATAAAAATAAATTAACTCTCAATAATGAGGTAAACATCGACATGGCAGAGCCATCTTCTTCACTTTCACTTGACATTAATACTGAAGAACTGTTTGATGAAGATTTAAATGACGATCGACTTCGGGGTTGATTTGCCTCAACTGATGTGGTCACTTGGCCATGTAGGTGTGCATCGAACGTTGCTTCTGGAACTTTAAGGTGGCCATTTTGTCTTCGTGCTGTGATGCACCTACTTTTTCCTTCACCTTGCAGACCATTACAAAATGGTTCTCCTTCCCACAGCCTTTGCAGATCTGTCTAATGATTGGACATCTACCTTAGTCTGGGCCGTCGTGGGCACCAGTGCCTCGGCGGCCCAGATTTGGCTTTCTTCTCCTAGTAATGTGGTGAGAGAGTGTGTCCCCTTGCCCAACAACAAAGTATTCCAGTAAGGTAAATGTTTACGGGTCGTTGAATCAAAAGAGAAAGCACCCAATCTAAAATGGATGACACCTCCAGACAAGTGCTGCAGTCTTTTCTGTTTTCCCTGACAGCTGTGACAGCAGATACTTGCGATAGGACGTCATTCTAGAGCGTCACTGTGGTGGGCTATGGTTTTGGTTCTCACAGTCTCCGGGTGGTTGCGTAAGCACAGTGGATTGAAAATCATAACTGATGCTTGATGGGTAAGTGGGTAGTGGAAGAGCAGGTTCAGACTGTGTAGGTCTACTACTTTATCTAAGTGCCAGATCTGCCAGATGATTTCTGCCATTCAGCTTTGCTGCATCGCAAGGCGGTGTTAGCAGGTTGGTGGCATACACTAAAGTAAGAGAGTGCTCTCTGGTGTTCAAAAGTTTTATATATGATAAGAGGGTAATAATAATTAGTGGTGGGTGCCGGTAAACTCCGCTATGCGGTGTAGGCAGAGTTTTGCCAAACTCCACCCTCCAAGAGGAGTGCGGAATGACAAAAGCTCAGGGAACTCTGCCGGTGAAGCGGAGTTTACCGCCCACCCCTACTACCTGGCTTTCCTAACATTGTTAACCAACAAAATGCCCAAAGTGATATTTTTGATTTAAGATACGGCTAACGAAACTGTAGTGATGTATTGAGGTTGTACTATTTTGTAAAAAACATTAAGGGGAGGCATATCTGGCATCTAAAATTGTGTAATGTTTTTTCGTGCCGCACAGACCACCAGTGCTGGGGCCATTGGCAGTGCCAGTGTAGCAGACAAGTTGGGGTTGGGGGGTGTTCCAGTGGCAGCAGGGACAGCCAGTGGTAAGTCATATTGCTTACTTATTAACAATTACTATTATACTCTGCCAGGGCATCGTGTACCCCCCCCCTACACTTTATCAGCTACAGCAGTGATTGAGTTCTTATGGCCTAGTTCTATCTGCAAATCAGCAGACAAAAGCTCATAATGAATGCTAAAAATGATGGGTTGATGGAAAAGGGAAAAAAGGATGGAAGGTTAAAAGAAAGGATGGGTGAAACGGTGTATGCACGGGTGGTTGAAAGGATGCATAGATGGGTGATATGATGCATGGATGGGTGAAAGAATGGACAAAAGGGTTTATGGGTGAAAAGATGCCTTGGTGGGTGGATGGGTGAAAGGATGGTCGGTGGGTTAAAGGATGGGTGAAAATGTGGAATAGTGAAAGCCTGGATGTGTGGGTGGTTAAATGGATGGATAGGTGAAAGGATGGTTGAAAGTGTGGATAGGTGAATGGATGGATGGATATATGAATGGGTGGGTGGATATTTTAATGGATGGATTGGAATGGTGAAAGACTGGATTAAATAATGTAAAGCATAAATGGTGATTATCAAAGCATGAATGGAACAGTGCAAGGATGAATGGATAATTGTTTGGATGAAGAAACAAGGGAGCAACTCTGGAGAGGGCGTGCTCACCTAATTCACTTGTTTGGTTTTATCAAAGCTGTGGTTCAAAGTGGGGGTAGTTTCTTTCTACTCCCTTGACTCGTTGCATTTGTTAAGCAAGGCAGATATTTATCCCACCCATCATCATTCATCACCTCCCTGCTGCTGACATTTCACCATCCATGACCTAACTGCAGCATGGTTCAGTTTTGGCTGTGCACTGTGCATCTGTTCTAGGTAATGTGGCATTCTCAAAGTTTTCTATGCATTGCAAACTGAAAACAAGGTGTGCTTCCCTTGGTTGTATGACGTTACAACACATGCTTTTACCCCACATGCCGTTATAACGCAAATTTTTACCCCGACTTGCTTTCGGGGGTGCGCAGGGTGTTGGAATAGTATAATTGACTATTCCAACTCCAGTGTGTGCAACAGTAGGGAAAGTGTTGGAGTTAATTCCAACACCTTATACCCCCTGCAACAAGCCATTTGTGCTGTAATGGCATGCGGGGTAAAAGCATACATTGTAATGCATCCGTTGTAACAGCTGTTTCCCATTTCCCTTCCCTCCCAGTGCCCACTAAGTCACCTCCTAGGACTTCACTCCTTTATTCTTTCCTGAGTTCTGTCCCAGCCAACCTCAAAAAGTTTAAATCCACTCTCAGCATGAGCCACATTTTTCTGGCCAATTGATTCATATATATTTCATGGCTTCCATAATGGATTTACACCTGTTCAAATGTTTCCCTTTCGACATTCGTCAACTGCAGTGACTGAATAAGCCAAAGCTTAGGCACATGATGATGATCAGTGACACCCCACTATTCTAATGGCAAAACCTCGACCTACACAGCCTAAACCCTTTAACTTACCCTGCAATGGACAGTAAGTTAAATTTCCTTTCCTTACTGCCAAGCAAATCTATTTGTTGGAAATAATTTGTGGTGGAGGGCGAGGACAGGGAGGAAAATGTGACTAACGGCCTGATTTTGAGTTTTGAGGATGGGGTACTCTGTGACGAACATGTCAGATACAACCTATATATCCTGTTACTTTCCTTGTACTGCAGTGCATTGTTTTTCCCACTGTCTACTTAAGGCAGACAGGATATCCACATTTTATATGTGACGTACTATCATTACTATTCATCTGCCTCTTTGGAGTGAGGGTAGAATTGAAAGGCATTTAGAGAAGTGCAAAGACATTGGAATTAAAGTAAGATAGTTGTCCATTACAGCTGCAGAGAGTAGAAAAGTACCCAAAGTGCTAGCTAGCATACCTCCATTAATTTAGCACAAGAATACTTGTACTCCATAGTGCATGTTTCCGGTCCAGGGAAGACATGGCTTGGCAGTTCGTGCTGGACTGTTCCCATGAGGCACAGGGTCAGACTGATTTGCATATGGCCATGTCTGAACTGGGGTGGTGGAGTGAGCTAAAGAATGATGATGGATTAAACCCAGATCAGTTGACTGGGGGTGAGTGTTTGATTTGCTCTAACGCTCCGTCCATCATCCCCTTTGGTATCGCTTTGTTCGCCCTAAGTTGGCGGGGTATGCCCAGACGTGGGTCCCTTGCTCACTTTGCCACTGGATTCAAGCTAGCCTGGCTGATGAGGGTTTTGAACCCGAAACCGGTCCCAGGATGCTTGCTTCCGGTCCAGGGAAGACATGGCTTAGCAGTTCGTGCTGGACTGTTCCCATGAGGCACAGGGTCAGACTGATTTGCATATGGCCATGTCTGAACTGGGGTGGTGGAGTGAGCTAAAGAATGATGATGGATTAAACCCAGATCAGTTGACTGGGGGTGAGTGTTTGATTTGCTCTAACGCTCCGTCCATCATCCCCTTTGGTATCGCTTTGTTCACCCTAAGTTGGCAGGGTATGCCCAGACGTGGGTCCCTTGCTCACTTTGCCACTGGATTCAAGATAGCCTGGCTGATGAGGGTTTTGAACCCGAAACCGGTCCCAGGATGCTTGTTTCCGGTCCAGGGAAGACATGGCTTGGCAGTTCGTGCTGGACTGTTCCCATGAGGCACAGGGGTCAGACTGATTTGCATATGGCCATGTCTGAACTGGGGTGGTGGAGTGAGCTAAAGAATGATGATGGATTAAACCCAGATCAGTTGACTGGGGGTGAGTGTTTGATTTGCTCTAACGCTCCGTCCATCATCCCCTTTGGTATCGCTTTGTTCGCCCTAAGTTGGCAGGGTATGCCCAGACGTGGGTCCCTTGCTCACTTTGCCACTGGATTCAAGATAGCCTGGCTGATGAGGGTTTTGAACCCGAAACCGGTCCCAGGATGCTTGTTTCCGGTCCAGGGAAGACATGGCTTGGCAGTTCGTGCTGGACTGTTCCCATGAGGCACAGGGTCAGACTGATTTGCATATGGCCATGTCTGAACTGGGGTGGTGGAGTGAGCTAAAGAATGATGATGGATTAAACCCAGATCAGTTGACTGGGGGTGAGTGTTTGATTTGCTCTAGCGCTCCGTCCATCATCCCCTTTGGTATCGCTTTGTTTACTCAGCTTCAGCACAGCTGCTGTTATGGGACTGATATCAGTGAAATACAATATGAATGTTCATCATGAAATAGTAAGTCAATTCTCTTTGTTATTTCATGGGTTGGGAAAAGTCAAGACTGTGAAAGTCCAATTACGCATTAATGATGCCGTCCATCCTATGGCTCAAATAGACAAATTGTATTTCATTTACAGAAAGCTGTTGAAAAAGAACTTGAATCCGTACCCAAACTTGAAATAATTGAGCGCGTTCGTATATGTATAACTCCAGGTTACATAGTAGCACAGTACCTCTCTTTGTGGCCATTCCAGCAGGTTTTTGGCCAACAATGGGTAGACTTCTTATAGAAGCTTTCATTATCATCAAATGATTTATATGGACTGGGGCTGCACTTAGACTCCACAAAGCCAAACGTTGATTCTGCACTTCGACAGAGGCACATGTGGCACGCACGAGCAGTCTGCTGGACCACAGCAAACTCTCTGGGAGAGCACTGTCTATTTTCAGGTTTCTCATCGTCAGTTGTAGCATCCTTCCCAGCCCGGGTGCTCATCACTGACTACGCCACACACGGACCTTATGATAACATGTCTTTATTCTTCTGCATGTAACTGCAAACTTAACATTCTAAACCTGTATTCACTTCACTATGCTCTAACATTTGAGTCACAGTTCTACAGAGTCCATCAGGAGCCACAAGGGTTCCATTATTTGCTAACTCACACAACACTACAGTCCCTAGCATCTTTGCTAGGCAAACATGATACATTATGGTTGGAGTGGGACTTTGTTAGAATTTCAGAAACTGCATAGTTTGGTATTGCTTGTAAGTCGATAAAAGATGAAACTAGACTCAGGGCAGAATTCTAGAGCAACACTTGTTTTTAAAGATATTGACTTTCCATTTAAACATTGTTTTCAGGAGCCAATATTTAAGAACTATACACTTTTATTTGCTTTTGCTTATACAGGAGGAGTGAAAAGGATCCTATTCTTGTTCCTAATCTTGCATGGACTTTGATAACCTTTCTTATAGACATATGGTATTAGGGCATTGCTTTAGATGGGAAAGTGATTGCAGATTGATAGCAAGCTATATGATATTAATGTACATTTATGTTACACTTTCTAAACGAGTCACTTTACTAAACCCCGTAACATTTTTGCATAACATAGAAGGTCACTAGTTTTTGCAAGCAGCTCAGAGCATCATTTTCTCTTGTTCTCTAGGTTCCAATTGTGCTTCTGATCTAGGAGGACACAGAGCTTCATTCACTATAGAGTTGGAAATACAGATATTGTCAAAAGGTATTTAATGTACTGTATCAGAAGTTAGATGTTGGAGTTGGTATAATACTAATACTAAAAGTCTCCTTTTGTCTTTGGAGATCAGTGTTACTGCAGTGCAGACCAAGCCCAGATGTGCAACTTGGCAGTGTGATGATATCTATTGTCTCTGTTTCTCTCTCATTTACTTTTCCTCTTTTCCCAGGTCTACTTCTAACCTAGTTGTTGCCAGTGTATTATTGGCAGTGGGTTCAGAGAAGTGTCAAAGATCGCTCCAGATTGCAATGTTAGTGCATCTTGACAATAATATCTTGGCCTATGGAACAACTTCAAACTGAGAGAGGATTAGTAGCAGGGAAAATATCCTAAAGATGAGGGGTGTTCCTGGAGTTTGTCTCCTGAGTTTGTGGTTCACAAAAAGGGTGTAACAATGTGGCCATCAAAACTCTGCTTCTTGTTTGGCCATGACTTCCACAGGAATAAAACTCTGAGTAGCTAACTTGGTATCTCCAATAGGATAAGTTCTTAGTTGTGTATAGCATCTTTCTTCTGAAAGGGGTATCATACATTCTGATGGTAGACTCTAGTATGTTGCATATCAATCTGCCTCCTTTACAGGCTTACTTTGTGATGATGATTTATCTTGCTATCACAATAGTGATACCTTTCCTGTGAACCATTGGGCAATTAGCAAAAAGTCTTGGACACTCTTATTCTAGCATTTGCATTTCTTTGAGAACTTTTTGTTTTCTAAAAGGTAGCTGCTTGCGGAGGGGGAACAACAGAAGCCTTCTTGTGTCAGCTTAGTGTCATCTTTGATCCTGTTCCAACACTGATTTAATATTAAAGTAAAACCATATCAGTATCTTTCTGAAACAATTGATGGAGCAGAACCCTAGTGGCAAAATTGTTAGGACTCCTGATAGTTACAAACGTTAACCCCTTTTACAGTAAATCATAGATGTGGTCAAGCAACAAAGGCTGTCTTTAGGAAGTTAGTATGGGTTTTGGTCCAGCAACAGCTTTTCTGAAGAAATCACATGGACCGAGGGTCAGTATCAAGTCTGGGGTAGCTCTTTAAAAAAAATACAAAAATGACAAAGTTAAAGGTGTAGAAAAATGAAATATCTAGCACTTGCTGAGCTGAGCTATAATTCCAGAAAGGGGGAATATTTTCCAGGGGAAAGTTGCTCACAGTGTTTTGTAAGTCTCAGCTGTCCTCAGAATCTTCATTGTCCCTCGTAATGAGATTTCAACCAACAGTAAGCCTCCTCTCATCCAGTGAATGACTAACTACAATATAGCACAAGATGCTAGAAAAGTCTGTCAGTACAGTCTGAGTGGTTCTTTAGGTCAGACAATTCAATGGGCTTCGGCTCCAACCACCAAGCACAAGTTAACAGCCAATTAGCTGGGGAATTCACTAAAAGTATGGGAACTGAGTTTTTTACAATGTCTTTTGAAGAATATTTCTATGACTTTTCTCAGCATTTAGGTCTTTCTTTGGCTTGCGGCAATAACAGTGGGCTTCCAGGACATACTTAAGGACAAGCAACTCTGACCTGGGTGATCTTGGTTGCAATTAATTCTTTTGATGGGCCCAGGTTGATAATTCTTCGCAGACAGGGGCGGTTCCTCCATATTGGTGGAGGAGCTTCGCCCCACTGCTCAGAGTCAGCCAGCGAAAAATAAAATGATAATAAAACAAGATTATCATTTTATTTTTTGCTGACCTACTGAGCCATTGGGGCAGGGCTATGCCATGGCAGGGAGAAGGAGTGATGGGCACTGTAAGTGTGCATGTCAGTTTGGCCAGCTGTCTGAGGATGGGCAAACCTACATGTGCACTTGATTTTCTCCAACCCAGCTGTGTTGCACAGCCAGGTGGAAAAATGGCACTGGCACCCTGTGCCTGAGTGAGCATCAGACCAGCCCACTCATGCCATTCCTGGTGCTTCTCTCATTCTTGGTATAGCATGAGAGCAGTGTCTGGATTGGGTAGGGAGCCTGTGCTTTATGCCCCAGTTACTGCCGGGAGGAGAGGAGCACCGAGGCGGCTGGCAGCATCAGCGTCGCCGACAGCGACAGGTACATTTTTCTTTTAATTATTATTTCTCTAACACCGCCCCACCTGTCTCACCACTTTAGGTTTGTGGCAGCCGCCACTGTTCGCAGGAGCACAATATAAGAATACTTTAACTACCTGGTCCTTAAAATCTTGGCAATCTGTATGGGATGGTAAGAAAGCCTTCATGGACAAAAGAACTGGGAGTCACTCAAAGTACAAGGGAGTATCAGTGTCTTAGGTACCTAGGGTGTCCCTCTTATTTTAGACACCTTTAAAGCCTAACAAGAGATGTATGGGCATTGGGGCTCCATTTAATTTGGGAGGATGATGTTAAGTGGGGATCTGGATAGAACTATGGTTCCTCTGGGATAAGGACAAACTCTCTGTTGCAGGTAGATGTTGAGCAAACCTGCTCGTCCTCACAACTTACGACCACCTCACATGCACCTTGGTCAGCACAGCTGCTCTTGTTTGAGCTCCTGGGGACATACCACAGAAACAGCACATTTTCCTTATTTGCACCTTTTAAAAAGTGCGCCCAGCGCAAACAAGGAAGATGCGCTGTATTAGGATGAATATGCTGCCCCCAGGGCAGCAGCGAACTCGCGCTGCGCTGCGAACAGTGTATTCATGTGAAACATAGAGCTGCTGCTTTGAAGCTGCTCCGTGTTTCACAGAGCAGCCGGGAACCCGCCTGCAGATTGAAAGGAGCTTAGAGATCCTCTTGCAGGTGGGTCCAGTGAGCAACTGCACCCACCTGCAAGGAGATGTCTGGGGGTCCCTGGGACCCCCTTTCCCCTCCTCCAGAGGGCTGCCATCAGGATGCGCACTGACAGTATGCTCCTGACAGCTTCTTTGCCTTTGCTCCCCCATCTATAATACAGTGTGGGCTCAGAGCAAAGGGATTCCCTCATTTGCATGAGGTCACGCCACCATGCAAATGAGGGAACGCCCTCTGATTATGGTGCTGGTGCTTTATGTGTGTCAGCTCTATCGGTATTACAGAAAAGGATGCACAAACATCTGCGGCCCCTTCTACAATGCCAAAAGTGCCCCGGGGGCATTCAAAACAGGTGCAAATGCCTGTTGCACCCTGGAGCACTTCCGTAATACGGCCCTTGGTGTTGCTTCTCCTCTGTTGCTCATCCGTGGTTCTCAGCAGCATCCACGGCCTTCGGGGGAGCAGAGAAGGTAGTCTTCTCGATTCTTGCTTGGAGTGGATTCTTCTGTTTTATATAGGTAGTTCCTCAGCAGAAAGGTAGTAGGATGTTGGACACAGATTTCCTCCAGTGAGGTCACAGCTGGGACAGATATTGGTAACTAATGTGCTGCGTCCTCCTGAGTAACCCATAGCGGACCCACATGTCAGGTGCCTAGTGATGTACTGGCCCTTATATTAAGTATCTATTCTACTTTCAAAAAGTTGAGCAGAGGTCCAGGGCCTACTCTTGAGAAGGTGCCTTTAAAAGTTCCTAGTGCTGCTAATCAGGCCATTCATAGGTGAGTTGGTATGCCCTTCGATAGTAGTGACTGGTGAAGTTTAGAAGTAGTGGAGCATTAAAAACATTGTTCTCCCTTTTACTTTGCAAGCGAGGAAACAATAACAGTTTTACGCACTGTTGCCAGGCAGTTTCAGGGAGGAAAAATACACACATGCATGCTCTGACAGAAGGACACACATAGTCCGACACAGGACACACACATGTGCTCTGAAACAAGGACACACACACGGTCTGACAAAAGGACACACACGCTCTGACACAAGTGTAAACACACATGCTCTGATGTAAGGACACACACTCTGACAGAAAGACACACACACTCTGACACAAAGACACACACTTGCTCTCTGAAACAAGGACACATACAATGCTGTGTCAGAAGGACACACTCTCTGACACAAGAACATGCTCTCTGAAACAAGGACACATACACACATTCTGGCACACTTGCTCTGTAACACACACTTGCACACAAGCACACACACTCTGACACAAGGAAACACACACATTCTGGGATGTAAAGATAACTAATGCTGTGCAGACTGTTCACAGGGGGATTAATTGAATTTTAAAAAAATATTTAGAGCCTAATTAATCTTGGGGGATGGGGTTACTCCGTCACAAACATGACGGACATCCCATTCGCTAAATTACAATTCCATTTTATTCTATGGAACTAGGAAATATGGCAGACGGAATATCCGTTACTTTTGTGATGCAGTATCCCATCCGCTGAGATCGTAATCAGGCACCTAGTCTCCCAACTACACAAATACTATTGCCATCAATTGACTGTCACTCCATAGTACGGGTGCAGAGCAGGGGTGGGCGGAGCTCGTGGAGTTGCACTACGTGGAATTCCGTGGAGTTGCATGAAAACTCGGTGGAATTCTGCAAGCGGGCGGAGTTGCTCTACTCACACACCCCATATATTAACAACCACCACACTGCCCTTAATGTGCATAATATAGATGCACCATTGATATCTGGGATCGTACCGTGCTTCCTACTGAAGTGCTCTAGACTCCCTCTCCTCAGGAACTCAAGGGTTGGATTTGGAGCTCAGGACAGGTTCCCCTTCTGTTGGGGCCCTAGAGAGCGGGAGCATAGGGCAGGTCCTACTTTCATTGGACCCCAGGGACAGGCATTGGGAGAACAGGGCATGCCCCCCCCTTCCTCATGACCACCAGGGAGCAGGAGCGTAGGACAGGGTCCCCTTGCTCTGCAGTTACATTTGACCACCAAGCACAGAACCACAGGTCCAGAGCCAATCTTCAGTGGTGGCACGCACTGCGTCTTGGTACACACGCACTTGCAAATGGTGAGTACATGCATGCAAAATCAGAGAGTAGGGCCTTACATGCAAACACGCACACACATACACACATACACTCACAGCTAGTGAGCACATCGTTTTATACATACATACATACATACATATATACATAGAAACACAAATACAACAGTCACATACCATAACATACGGAAGCAGAACTATTGAGTGCATGCACACACGAACACATATGAGCACACTTTTGAAACACAACAAGCCCTGAAGCGGGGCAATGTAAGTCACTGAGACAAAAAGTGAAAACTATACTGTGCAGTTAAATGTGCAGAACATTTTCGCTCTGACCAGGAAAATAATGAGCTTGCTCCCAGAAAACTCAAGGAAGACGGTGGTTCAAGCCTTGGTGGTGTCGAGGCTTGACTACGGCAACTCTCTATACTTGGGCTCCCCCAAATATGTCACGGACAGACTACAAGTAGTACAGAATGCAGCAGCCCGACTGCTTCTGAAGATACCCAGACACCAGTCAGTAAGAACATCCCTTAGGGAGCTATACTGGCTTCCGGTCCAGGCCAGGATCAAATTCAAGTCCCTCTGCTTGGCCCATAGAGCCATGTATGGTAGAGGCCACGCTTTGTTACGAACTCTGATCTCCCACTACTCACCCCGTCGCCAGCTCAGATCAGGATCAAACTTTCTGATGAACACCACCAGAATCAAGAGATCTAGGTGGGGTGGAAGGTCGTTCACACACCTGGTACCCAAACTTTGGAACAGTATGGACCCAGAACTCCGACTGATTGGAAACAAACTGTCCTTTAAAAAGAGACTTAAAACATGGCTGTTCCCCTAAATCCATGTGCAAGATATCTTCCTGTCCTGTTTCATACCAGCGCTGGGATGCCTGCGGGTAGCCATGCGCTCTACAAATCCCTAAACCTAAACCTAAACCTAAAGGCCACAGCTTTTGGTCTCTTCTCTTGTTGCCGTACATGTACATGATTACATGTATTATTTCTCCAATGTATGCGTGCCACTGCTACCCCACCTGAGTCAAGTGGAAGGTTTTGCCACAGGGTCTTACCTGCCTCCTGGGCTTATAGGTCTGACTGGCTCTGCTCAGCTCTCTAGCAGACATCACAGGAGTATTATGGGTAAGTCCCATGGCGGCATGACTAGAAATGTAAAGAGAAAGCGTGAGTATAGGAACACCACATGATACCACTTCCGGGTGGTAAGGCTAAAAAACTAGAATGCTGACCGCAGTATGTCCAAGTCAAGTGGTGGGTGCTGGTAAACTCAGCTACTCGGCGTAGGCAGAGTTTTTTCCAAACTCCGCCCTCCAAGCAGAGAGGGGAGTGACAAAAACTCAGTGAACTCCGCCGGCGGAGCGAAGTTTACCACCCACACCTTGTGTGGAGGCTCTCTTTTTCACTGTGCAAGGGACAATTTGTGTCCCTTCCAATTCCAACGTTATCTAAGATGCTGCTGTTGGTCACAAATCTGAGACAAGTTATAGAAAATTTAAAGAGAGAAATGGTGAGAAAGTGTACAGGAAAGCATCGAGCAGGGTGAAGAATACAATACGGCTTTTAAAAGCCTTCCTCCACTCCCAAAAGCCTCACATTCTAGTGCAGCTCTCTCTGAGGATTACCATGAAAGAAAAATCACAGTTTCAAACAAGCATTGACAAAGCCAATATGTCTCGCATATACAAGAGCTATTGCCTTTTCCAGTATGTTTTAGTGGCATTGAGTTCAGTGGCAGAAAGTGCAGTCTTGCAAAGTAGAGTGGTATAGAGTGCAGTGGCGTAGAATGCAGTGATGTAGAATGCAGTGGCAAAGAGTAGAGTGGCAAAGAATAGAGTGGCAAAGAGTAGAGTTTTGAAGAGAGCTGTGGCATAGAGTACAGTTGTGCAAAGTAGAATAGAGTGGCATTGAGAGCAGTTACATAGAGTGCCATGGTGTAGAGTGGCATACTGCGCAGTGGCTTAGACTGCAGTGGTACAGAGTAGAGTAGAGTGGCATAGAGTGGCACAGTGTAGAGTGCAGCGGCATAGATTTCAGTAGAAGAGAGTGCAGTGTTGCAGAGTAGACTGTCATAGAGTGCAGTGGTGTAGAGTAGATTGGCATAGAGTGCAGTGGTGTAGAGTGCATAGGTTTTGAGTAAAGTGGTGTAGAGTGCATCACCATAGAGTAAAGTGATGCAGAGTAGAGTGCAGTGGCACAGAGTCAAATGGAGTGGCACTGAGTGGAGTGGCTCTGAGTGTAGTAGCGCTGAGTGCAGTGGCATAAAGTGGTGTAGAGTAGCGTGAAATAGGGTGCAATGACAGAGTACAAGGGCATCGAGTACAGTGATGGAAAGTGTTGCAGAGTGGAGTATATTGGTGTAGAGGGCAGTGGCGCAGAGTAAACTGGCATTGATGCAATCACGTAGAGTGCATTGGGTTTGAGTAAAGTGGTGTAGAGTGCATTGGCGTAGAGTGCAGTGATGCAGAGTAGAGTGGAGTGGCGCAGAGTAGAGTGGAGTGGAGTGGTAGAGTAAAGTGATGTAGAGTAGAGTGGTGTGTAATGCAGAGTAGATTAGAGTGGCATAGAGCGAACTGGCATAGAATGGAGTTGTACAGAGTAAAGTGCATTGGCGTAGAGTGCAGTGTCATAGAGTGCAGTGTTGCAGAGTACAGTGGCATGGAGTGGTGCGGAGTGGAGTGATGTAGAGTGCAGTGGCAAAGAGTGCAGTGGTGCATAGTAGAAAAGTTTGGCATAGAGTGCATTGGCGTACAGTGTTGTAGAGGAGAGAGACGTAGAATGAAGTGGCGTATAGTGGAGTGGTGCAGAGTAGAGTGCAGTGACACAGTGTGGTGTGACGTAGAGAGGAATGACATAGTGTGGAGTGGTGCAGAGTAGAGTGGAGTGGGGTAAAGTGGAGTATGAATAGTGTGGTAGTGCACGGTCATTACAGACAGCACATCTTCAATTGAAATGACCATTACGTTTGCACAGAGATACTATTTTACTGATAAACGTATACAGCACACAAACGATAATGTGTGGAAATGTCATCAGCTAGTGTATTGATTTGTTTTGATCATATTAAAATATTTGTTTCCACCACACTTTAGAATTCACAAAAAATTTGCTTAATTTGTGTTTTTCTAATTCTGATATATTCTGAAATATCGGCACAGTTCATTTACAGACATTTAAATTTTGTTGTGTGGTAGAAATAACAAGCATTGGTAAATGCAATAGGTTTCGCCTATATCACTAACAATAAACTGTTGTATGTAGACAAGCACAGGAGATGCAAAAATACAGACCTATACAAGAAATGAACTTATGCATGCCAGTGCAAGAGATGTCCTCATGTATTACAGTGCAGGAGATGTCAATATACCTGCAGGTGCAGCAGATGTGTAAAGCCCTAGTAAACTTTGGAGCATGCCGGCCTGGTGTTTACATAGGTGTACGGAGCCGTGCTCTCAGCCCAGGTCAGCATGTGAGAAATCACGGCGCCACTGGAGCTGGGAGGCGGAAGGTGGCCGGGCCCACTCCCCGCCTCATTTTAATGTGTATAATCTGCCACTGTTGTACAACAGTGCAGTTCAAGTCTTGCTGTCTGATTAACATCCTGTGATTCTGGGCAAATAATTTAATGTACCAATAAAAACAAAAAAAACACAATGAAAGGATCCCTGTGTAATGTAAGTGGTGCGCATGTAAAGCACTTCAGGACCTTCGGGCCGAGTTTGTGCTACATTAAAGCATCCAAAAAATTAATTAAATAAAAATAAAAGGCCCTGAATGGAGGTTAAAACTAGAACAACAAGGGAGCTCTATCTTTTGTATACGATTAAGCTTAACGAGTGATGCACACAGATTAGTGGCATTGCATTCCATACTGAATGCATGGAAATTAGGCGTCAGGGCCTGTATGAGCTTAGAAGTACACACACACAATTGGGGTGTGGTGCACCCCTCAGACCTGTGTCCTGGTGCTTTTGCACCTGCTGCACTAGTGACAGTTACACATCCGACAGACAGCTTGACACGAAAACTCACATGAGGGAAACGTGTTTTAAGCAGGCCCTGCACGAAGACTAAAAGGATGAAATAAAGGGAAAGGAGGAAAATGGGGGGTGAGGCTGTCTGAGCAGTCCAAGTTCTAGCCGAGAAAAGACAGAGAGTGGTGAATAAATGAGTGCAAAAAATGATCAAATTAGTGATTGAGTCAAGTGTGGAGTATTGCATTCGGCCATTTTCATCTTTGTGTACCAAGTGAAGACCAAAATAGGCTGGAAGGGACTAGGATGGAAGGATAAACGTGAGGACAACCATCAATGAAATGTCACTTTCATTAGAATCGCATCAAATTAGTAGGCCTGGGCAGTAAATTCCGTTCCGCTCGCGGAATTTGCGGAATTTGGGTAATTTCGCGTTCCGCGGAGAACGCGGAATTGCCAAAAATTCCGCGATCCGCGGCTTCGCGGAATTGTTTGCTTGTTCGCGCTTTCAAAGTGCGTCTTCGCGAGATATTTCCCCCCGAGCACTCAAACAGCATTCACGAACAGGAAAAAAGCATCGCGAACGGGCGGAACAAGCAATTCTGCGTGTTCGCGGAACTTTTGCGTGCTCGCGGAGATTTTTTACCGTTTCGCTGAACTTTGCGTAACGCGACTACGCAAATTCCGCCCACCCCTACAAATTAGCCCATAACTTGGTCTAATGTATCACACTTTAGCCATAGCAATTGCTGTCTAATCAAGACCAACCGAGTTCAAAAAGCAAAGAATAAACCGAAAGATGACAGTGGGAATGACTCGATGTGTGCGCCACTGGGAGTGTTAATGGTTGAGTCAAATTGTGAGTGAGTGATGAGCTAGTGCATGAAAGAGCTAGGGAATGACTGAACTAGTGCATCTGTGAGAGAGTAAATCCATGCAGACACTTGCCAAGTGTTATTACATCGCGGTGTGTTTGTATAGTGCAGCGTTTGCCATCTATTATTTGGCCTCCTAACATAGGTGATGATACTAATGCAGACAACCACGTGAACAGCTTATCAACTTTTTGTTGCTATAGTGAAGCGCACAAATTGAATCACCTTGGACCTACCTGATGTTTCTAGCGCTGGCTCGTGAACACCACAGAGTCAAATCACAGCCACTCGCACAGGTGCTTCCCATGCACCCGCAGCAGCGCTGTGGCTCAGCTCAAGGGAGTTTCGTTGAATGCCTCTTCTCGTGGGAGAAGCAATCGTATTTGGCTCTTAACAGTTCAGTCCCTTCTGTGCAGACATGAAGCTGTTGGTATCGCAGAAGTTAGGCTTCTGTGCATGCAAATGTATTGGCAATAGTATACAAACATAATTTAAAAGGAGTCCGATCCCAGCATGTGGCAGATGAGAATGAGTAATTGTGCCACGGATACTCGTAATACAAGCACGCCGGAAATAACGCTACAACCAATACAAATGAAGGAAAAGTAAAGTGACAAGCACACCGACAAATAAGAAGTGAAGGCGGGATATAAGCCCACTTTAAGATATATTGAATGCAATAGATTTCACAAGCACAGCACAAGTGCTGTGCAGGCAAAACCTAAAAAAACAACATCATACAGCCTTCCTCAATGACACCCCCAGTAGCCAGCATGATTGTCACATAAATCCGCTCACTTTTAAGTCAGAGATAGAAAAGTAAACACTATGCTCCCTGGAAGACATTTGATCTCTGTCTTTAAATGCACAGCAAAAGTGTCAAGATAAGAACAAGATTTAAAGGCCTATGTACTGAAATCCAGTACTGGTGGAACAATACAGTAAATATGGTTTGGGGACAAATTTAAACTGGACAGCTTAAAACAAATAGACCCAGCAAATAGAAAGCAAGCAAGTGTGAGTTACACACAACAAAGCCAGTGGTAAAAAATGGGCACAATGCATTCTTAGGGAAGCTTTCTGAATGTCCAAAGAGTTTGTTAGCAAACCAGACAGCTGCACTGTCTGGTAGGCTTCGACTTAAAAAGCGAGAGGCATGTTTGTGTTGCTTCTGTGATTGAGTAAGTGAAGGACAGGGCCTGACAAAGCATATTTTTTTAATTGTGTCCGGGATGGAAGGACATCAAGGTATCAGTGTAATTGTTGCTAGAGTGTGAGGTGATCACAAGAGGTGTAAGTAGACACAGTGTCGGCCAAAGTGTTAAAAGAACCTAAATGCAGATTATGAAGCTTTGAACTTGGAAAGGCAGAGGAAGAGGATCGGAGAATGAGGGCTTGGACCTGTGGGTGGGTGGAGGAGGGATTCTCAGAGTGATTCTAAGATTATGGTGTCTGTCTGTTTAGGAAGCTAAATGTAACAATGTGCGCATTTGTGCATAAAAGCACAAGGGAGTGAAATTACAGTCTTAGAGCCAGGAGACCTGCTGCATGAATGGAAGTTAGGACTTTGTAAAAGCATGGGGGAGGGGTGAGATGAGGCTAGGAGCCAAGAGGAATATGAACATGGGTATAATGAATCATTGTGGTTGTGTTAGGCATGGTGCCACTGTACCTGCTACACAAACATAATGTATGGTCTGCTAAGTGTTGTTCAGAATGACAGATAAAGTGAGGTGTGATGTTGGTGTGTGCGCCCCAAGGAAGGTAAGTTGTGTTCATAAACAATAGCCATGAAAGAGCATACTTTGCATTTTAACATGGAGTTAGGGCCAAATGTATATTGTTGTGTAGGCAGTATGTGCTATCCCCTAGTTGAAGTAAAGCAATTGTGATCCCTTTGTCTGTCAGAAAAGTAATCTGAAGCAATACTGTAGGTTTAAGGTTCTATGAGCTTTTTTGGCCTGGTGCCTCTGCACTTGCTGTTTGAATATAAAGTACACTCTTGGAAATGCGTGTTCAAAGGATAAGAAATAAAGAGGTGGGTTGAGATGCTTAGAAGAGCAGTGATGGGGTGTTGTTCTTTTTGAGAATGCGTTTGCCTATTTTTTGGTCGACAACACAAGCAGGGGCCCAATATGATAAAAGACTTCTATTAGCATAAGCAGGGTGTTACAGGCCACAGTGTAGGTTAAGAACTGGATTCAAGTGCTCCTGCTTATATTTTTCAAGAAAGTATTAATTTTTGTTGTCTGTGTTTTTGTGTCACTGTGCTACTGGCCCTGTTGCATGCAATGAACCTATGTCTCAGTAAGTGTATTTGTGTAGGCTAGGGGTGGGCAAGGAAGGTGGATACTCATGTTTGTGTATGTGTAGTACAGGTATGTGTGAAAACAGCATTTATTTTTTTTCTTGAAAAGGAAGCTGAAACTTCAAATGTGGATAATGGTGTAAAAGGAAATGAAGGTAAACGAGAAGTGGTTTATGGGCTTACAGAAGGAAAATGATTGTGTTTTGTGATTGTTTAAAAATAACACAGGTGCAAAAAAACATAACTGTCATAGAGATTAAAAGTGCACGTGACAGTGAATATGGTTCTGGTGCCACTGCACCTGCGGCACCAATGAAAGATACGCCCTTGGATATGTAGGAGCACACTGTGCGGATATGAGATGAAATGATGGCGGGTGAATTAATGTAGTAGTGGGTGTTTAATGGGTTTGTATGTGACTCAGTGGCAGTGCAGGGTTTGCACAGAAAGAAGCATTGGGCTAGTACATATTGTCGCATTGTCAACAGGCTGGAGAGGAATACTGAGATTAGTGTGTGGGTTTGAGGGGGGGAAGTGTGAACCAAAGGAGACAGGAAGGTGGTGGTGTTAAAAGAGCATAGGCACCAAAGAGGATGTTTGTTATTTAACAATGAAGAGAGTTTCCAAATGCCTTGTTTTGAGGATTGCAGTAGACATTGTGTAAAATTCCGAAGTGCATTGAAGGAATTATGCTCCCTGTGTCCTGTATGTAGTCCAAAACTATGCATTATTTCATTTGCAATAGGTCTTTGAGGCTAAAGTGTCATTGAGCGACTGCACCTGCTGCACATATGTAAAGTATTGTCATGGAATTGCAGTAGCAAAAACTGTGTTTTGGAGAGACCTAAGCCTAGTGTGGGCTATAGAATAGTACTGATGATGGTTTGTTGTTGATTCTGAAGGACACATTTGCCTATGTCTGAGGTGATAATGCAAGGAAATGAAATATATTTAAAAAAAGGGTGCAGTGGCGTAGGTAGTGTGTGTTAAAGTACAGTTGAAATAACTAAATGTGCTGCTGTGGTCTCGTGATAATTAAAAAATAAATCATTATTGTCTGCTGATGTTGGCTTTTGGCTAAGGTGTTACTGCACCTGCTGCACATATTGAAATTGTGGTCTAGTAAGTGTATTTCAGAATGACAGATAAAGAGAGACAAGTATACTGTTGATGGGTGCACACTGAAGAAGAGTGTTAAATTGTGTTGGCATTAGTGAAATCTTGTCATGAAACAGTATACTTTGTATGAAAAAAGTGAGACAGAAACCAATTGTATGTTATTGCGCAGTGGTGTAAGCATTGTGTGTTAACCTCTTGTGCATCAAAACAAATGTTGTCCTTAAACTTCTGTACTAACTATAAATTGAATCAACAGTGTATTTGTAATGTACCCATGACTCCTTATTGCCTTTGTGCAATTGCACTTCTTTTCTGAATTGAAAGTCCACTCCTAAAATTGCATATGCAAAGGGTATGTACTGAAAAGGCATGTTGAGGTCCGTAGAAGAGGAGTGATAGTCAGGGCTGGCTTTAGGGCAATGCACTGTCGGCACAGCACCTGGCAGTGAGCTTGAGGGACGCAGTCTTTTAAACACTTTTTTAAAAATTACATTCTATTATTTATAACATGAGCAGAATACAGGCAAAATACACAAAGAAAAAAAAACATAAAATGAAATGAAAAATAAAAAATAAAAAAGGGGGTGAAGAGGGTGATAAACAACATAGAGACCAGAGTTCCAAGAATTACAAGTCTGAGCTTGCATGTTTGGTAAGGTTAATGAGCCCTTAAAAGTAAAGAAAGGTCAATCATGGCACATAAAGATCGTAGAAAAAGAAGAACAAACATATCAATGGGTGGGGGAGGGCTATGTGGAAATGCTATTACAATCTGGCGTGGGTGGCCAGGTCCTAAGCACCCGCCAATTCCACTAACCAACCCTGAACTGGATCCCATATCCGGACAAATCATTTGTTCTGAGG
The DNA here is from genome assembly GCA_963921515.1 of Calotriton arnoldi. Lineage (NCBI taxonomy): Eukaryota > Metazoa > Chordata > Amphibia > Caudata > Salamandridae > Calotriton > Calotriton arnoldi. The sequence continues at coordinate 957,183 of CAWUFW010003252.1, read as the reverse complement.
ATCATTCTCAATTAGCACCATTTCCAACCGACTTACATTAAAAAATTCCTGACACCAAATCCAGGGATTGGAAGACCCTCTGGAGAGCCAAAACCTTACCAAAACCAGTCTAGCTAGACAAATGGCAAAAAAGTATAACTCAAATAGACAGACCAGGATAGCCTGTGAATGTCCCAGCCTAATCAGCTTTGGGTCAGCCGTAATCCTCAACTGAGAAATAACCCCTAGTTTGCTGAAGACAAACTCCCAGAAAAGATTTAGTACTGGACATAATGGAACAACATGGACAATATCTGCTCCATTACGTCCACAGCGAAAACAGTGATTATCCAGTCGAAGTTTCATAGTATAAAGACGATGAGGAGTATAATACCAGTCATTAATACATTTGAGATGGTGAACCTTAATACGAGAAACATTCCAAGGCTGAATGGAACAACATATTACTATACCTGAGATCTGCACAAGTAACTTCCCTGTTGAGACGATTACTTCACTTATATGCCCTCTCCTGAAACACGTCACCCATGGTGAAGGGATGAACCATAAACTAGTTCATAGACCAGCTTTATATTTCTCTTAAGTGGAGCGTTTCTAATAAGATCCAAACAGGGACTATCCACACAGCTCAGCTCAGCTTCTTTAAGGCTGAAGAGAAAATGATGCATTTGCAATTATCTAAAGAAAGCTGTAGCGGGAAGAGCGACCTTTTGCCGTAGGTTACCAAATGAAGAAAAAACTGAACCTTCAAATAGTTGCCCTAATGTCAAAAGATTGACCTTTGCCCAGATGTACATAAACCCCTCCTGAATATTCCCCGGAAAGTTGGGATTATAACCCAAATATGTGAGTTTATTAAAGATGGTAATATCTGAAAATATTCTCTTGAAGGAGCCCCAAAAAATATGATAAACATTCAGAGGTCGATTCCGATCCCGGTCGGAGGCGCACCTAATACCATTCGGCCGGGAAAAAAGCCAGGCGAATGCCTGTTTCCCGACCGATTCGCACATACGTCCGAACGAGCAAGTACGATGCGCACAACTGCCCAAATCCCAACCCAGTCGTACTCACCCAATACAGGTCCTGTTCTCCGACCGAGGCGGATCCGGAAACGCAGAATCGAGTCGCACGGAAGACAAAATGCAGCCCCGTCCGGCCGGACAAGTACGATGCACCTTCCGTACGCGCCGAACCCGTCGCTACGCACGGCACGTCAAAGCATCTGGGAGAGGCGCACATAAGCTCTGATTCGCGCCACAAGACGATCCACGGCTACGAGACGAACACGCCAGCGACGAGGACGAGGCGAAGCAAAGAGAAAGATGAATGAGACGAACCAACCATGAATCCCATCGCACCGATCCTACCAATATTCTACATCTATTACCGGAACTGGCACGGACGCGTACGGCGCAGAAGGTAAGTCAGACACCCACCACACAAACAAACGACACGTACCCGACATATCACACACACACATAGGGATGCAGAAATTACTTACACCAGCAGCAGCAGCACCATAGGGGTGGGATGGCTATCACCAATGCCACATATACACATAGGGGCCTGGATGCCAACCACTAACACCACCCCTACCCACGGAGTGCTAGATGCCTGTCACTACTACCACCTCTACCCATGGGGGGCTGGATGCCTACCACCACTACCACCCATACTCAGGGGGTGCCAGATGCCTACCACTACCACCACCCCTACCCAGGGGTGCTAGATGCCTACCCCTACCACCACCCCTACCCAGGGGTGCTAGATGCCTGTCACTACTACCACCCCTACCCATGGGGGCAGGATGCCTGTCACTACCACCACCCCTACCCAGGGGGTGCCAGATGCCTACCACCAATACCACCTCTACCCAGGGGGTGCTAGATGCCTACCACTACTACCACACCTACCCATGGGGGCTGGATGCCTACCACCACTACCACCCCTACTCAGGGGGTGCCAGATGCCTACCACCACTACCACCCCTACCCAGGGGTGCTAGATGCCTGTCACTAATACCACCTCTACCCATGGGGGCTGGATGCCTACCACCACTACCACCCCTACTCAGGGGGTGCCAGATGCCTACCACTACCACCACCCCTACCCAGGGGTTGCTAGATGCCTACCCCTACCACCACCCCTACCCAGGGGTGCTAGATGCCTGTCACTACTACCACCTCTACCCAGGGGGTGCTGGATGCCTGTCACTACTACCACCTCTACCCATGGGGGGCTGGATGCCTACCACCACTACCACCCCTACTCAGGGGGTGCCAGATGCCTACCACTACCACCACCCCTACCCAGGGGGTGCTAGATGCCTGCCACTACTACCACCTCTACCCGGGGGTGCTAGATGCCTACCACTACTACCACCCCTACCCATGGGGGCTGGATGCCTACCACCACTACCACCCCTACTCAGGGGTGCCAGATGCCTACCACTACCACCACCCCTACCCAGGGGTTGCCAGATGCCTACCCCTACCACCACCCCTACCCATAGGGGGCAGGATGCCTACCACCAACAACACCCCCACTCATAGGATGGGTAATGCATGACACAACAAGCACACACCAACATAAGGAATGCAACAAAAAGACATCCCCCCAACACCATGACAAGCGTGTGTAGACTGTGTCAAATGCCTACAACACTGAACATGACTTTGAACATACAATGTGACCCCCTATCACATGTGTCACACATAAATGTGTGTGGCCCCACAATGCAAGCAGACCATGACCACTGTGGCAATGGGGTCTAAACCCCCATCATCACAGTGACCTAAAGGTAAGTGTGGGGTCCATAGCTGAAGCACATTTTGAACATTGTGGCAATGGGGTCCAACCCCATCATCACAGTGACCAAAAGGTAAGTGTGGGGTCCATAGCTGAAGCACATTTTGAACATTGTGGCAATGGGGTCTAAACCCCCATCATCACACTGACCAAAATGTAAGTGTGGGGCCCATAGCTGAAGCACATCTTGAACATTGTGGCAATGGGGTCTAAACCCCCATCATCACAGTGACCAAAATGTAAGTGTGGGGCCCATAGCTGAAGCACATCTTGAACATTGTGGCAATGGGGTCTAAACCCCCATCATCACAGTGACCAAAAGGTAAGTGTGGGGTCCATAGCTGAAGCACATTTTGAACATTGTGGCAATGGGGTCCAACCCCCATCATCACAGTGACCAAAAGGTAAGTGTGGGGTCCATAGCTGAAGCACATTTTGAACATTGTGGCAATGGGGTCTAAACCCCCATCATCACAGTGACCAAAATGTAAGTGTGGGGCCCATAGCTGAAGCACATCTTGAACATTGTGGCAATGGGGTCTAAACCCCCATCATCACAGTGACCAAAAGGTAAGTGTGGGGTCCATAGCTGAAGCACATTTTGAACATTGTGGCAATGGGGTCCAACCCCATCATCACAGTGACCAAAAGGTAAGTGTGGGGTCCATAGCTGAAGCACATTTTGAACATTGTTGCAATGGGGTCTAAACCCCATCATCACAGTGACCAAAATGTAAGTGTGGGGCCCATAGCTGAAGCACATCTTGAACATTGTAGCAATGGGGTCTAAACCCCCATCATCACAGTGACCACAATGTAAGTGTTGACATTGAAAAAGCTGCAACTGGCAAACTGCATGGATGATTCCTGGTCACAGAACAACAAACACATCAGTGGCAAAGTAGTGCTTGTGTCCCATAGCAACATAGATTGGGGGAGGCAAACAGTGCAGTGCAAATAAGACATACCATTGGCCATGTGCAGACAAACATCACCCATGGGGGCTGACACTGTCAACATCCATCAATGACACAATGACAGAAGTGACCATCATAATGCAGACCCACATATTTGCACCAATGGGCACACAAATGTAGATACCCTGTGGAGACTGTAGATGTGAGGTGAACAAATAACATACCATGGCAGCAATGGGACACACAAACAATGATCATTGTGCTGACTGATGACCTAGGAGTCCCAGGGACAGCAGGTGAAACCCACCAAACAACATACAGCCAATGGCACACTAAAGATATGCCAATGCAGTGGTGCAGATGCACAAACACAAACAGGCAGACCCACACTGCACATCAAACACAACAGGTGAGGGGGTGCCAGTGTCCCCAGGCAACACACAACACATGATGAGGCCTGAATACCAATTACACAGATGCACATACAGTGCCACACAAAAGTAACTCATGGATCCAAATCCCCTATGTGGGCAATCAGGCATTGTTAGATGAGAGGGAGCACAAATTACACATGTCACACAAGCTTGTAGGAACAGCAACTAACACAGCAAGAGACAGACCCACCACAGCACTACCCCCAGGGACCCCATATTGTGCTGACACTAGCCTGCATGATAATCCCACTGTGATGACAAAGTTAGATGTTGTTCACACTGTGAACCACAGCCATGTGTCCTGAGCAACTAACTACCATCACACCTACACAAGCTCCAATCAATCAGCACGGCCTGCCAGCCAAGGCCAATATGGAGGTAGGGGTCTGGCCATGCAACAACTCACTTTTGCACACACTCAACACCACACACCCTGATCTCCACCAATGTGCAGCAGTGAAGCTCACATGGACTGGTGACATTGCACATGCACCCATGACAATACCAGGGGTGGTGGTGGGAACTAAGGTGCAGAAACCCATCACACATGGCCAGTCAACAAGACTCGTCAATGTCTGACACACAGCACAGTATGCCGTACATGGGCATGATGTGAAATCCACCACAATCAATGGGATCCTGGCCATAGTCACATACCAACGAAGAAGCCAAGGTGACACACGAAGAACACACATACACAACTACCAACATTGCAGCTTAGACCCTGAGGAGTGGCAGCAGTCACACACACAACGTGTCACAATCACTGAAAGCTAACACAAACTGTAAATCACATGACTCGTGTAAACAACAAGTGCCAAGGGGAATCCTGAATGTGTCCCATCTGCGTTTGCCCACATCCCCAGCCCTGACAACGAAGACAACCTGGGATGACAACCTCATGAACATTAGTTTGCCATGCACCCACATCACAGAGAAACCAGGTCCAAGATGCTGGATGAACACAGAACAACTCAGCAAGCATCACAAACAGGAACATCCCTAGGGACACAGCCTGTGTAGGAAAAGGGAAGGGAACACGCACAGACATGCTTACACAACACACAACACAGGCCCACGCAATGTCACCAGATTACAGACTGCCATGAGGGCACTCCACTCCTGTGGAAGGTCCGCTGTGCCAAACCTTGTCTGTGCATCGACCCAAACATGTCAGCAGAACACTCCGTCAGTGAGTCAACAACCACAACACACAGAAGGCTCTGCTCACATCAGCCTGGGTACGGGAGTGTCACGTCAGTCATCTGCACACACACCAAACACGTGTCAAGCAAGTTGCACTGTATACACAGATGAGTCCTTCGACATTGATGTGCAAAACTGCATGTCCAGTGGAGCTGGGCACACAGTCAGGGAAATCGGAACATTGAACAGTGGTAAGCCCACCAGATGTGCATCAGTGTAAGACAAAGATGTTCATTTACAAATGCAAAAAGGACATCCCTGTGTCAAATGCTGAACATTACACCCTCAGACTGTAGCAAAGGATGCCATAGATCCAGACTACAACAGGACACATATCCCATGGACCACATGGAGTCCATCACCGCAACACTTCATCGTCCTGATGTGAACACTATTACAACTGCAAATGCAGGATGCTACTCATCCACATCATGTACATCAAAAGAAAACCCAAAAGTAAACAAAAAGAGGCTTTATTCAGCAAATGTCAAGGTAAACACAGAAGTCCAAAAGAAACTAAGGCCAATGGCCAGTCCAAAATCACAGTACCAACGGGGTGAGAAGTGACAACTGGTCACACATTGCTTGCCTGCACTGGTACGGTTGGGGGACATCCCCCTTGGAGGGGCATACAAGGGGCAGGCCAGGCACCGCAGGGACAGGATCAGGGGATGGCAGAGTGAGGCAGTGAAGGGGTGGTGGGTGCAGGAGTGTCACCGGCAACTGCAGTGGAGGTGTCTGACTCAGGAGGGCCGGCACCACTGTGGTACACAAGTCAGTTGGTGTGGGTGCTGCAACCACTGCAGTGGGCTGGACTGATGTAGTGGACTGGGTACCCACTGCAGTGCCCGAGTCAGACATGGTGGTTGTGAACTCCACTGCAGTGCATGACTCCAAGGGAGTGGAAGGGTGGGTAGATGAGGGGGGCAGGTCAGGGGGGGGGACCCGGTCCCCACAACAGTGCCACTAACAGGCAGAGTGTCTGGGTTGGGGGTGGAAGAGCAAGTGGCAGGGGGGGAGGGCCAAAGCAGTCTGGGGATGCGGTATCGGTATGTGGGGGAACCTGGGGCAGGGTGTGGCGGGGGAACCTGTGCAGTGGTGGCCTGGGGGATGGAGGAGAGAGACTGGGCGCTGGAGCTGCGTGGTGGTGGTGGGGTCTTGCTCTTCCTGCTCCGGGGGACTTCCTAATGGGCTCCTGTGTCTGCCTGCGCCTGGGGGAGGGTGTCCGGGGGCGAGGGGCACTCCTCTCTGTGTGGGTGGACTTCCTCTTCCCCTGGTATGCTGGATCAGCAGGAATGGAGGGGAAGAGGCCGAGGTCACACAGGAAGATCTGCTGTGTAGGTGGGGTAGCAGGCGAGGCAAAGGAAGGGGTCTTGGAGGGAGAGGATTTGGAGGACTGCGGAGTGAATGTGGATGCCTGTGTGTGTGTGTGTTCCCCATCCCCTGTGTCTGTGGTATCAGTCCCCTGAGGATGCTTGTGTGCACGTCTTGCCTTACTCTTGGGTGTGTCTGTGCTGCTCGTGTCTGTGTGTTTGGGTGACTGTGCAGGTGTGCATGTGCTTTGGACAGGTAGGGGGCAGGAAGTGTGGATGGGGCAGAGGTGGAAGGGGTGAGGGACTGTTGGAGGAGGGACACTGCTGCCGTCAGGGAGGAGTCCATGGACTTATTGCTCCTCTGTAGGGCAGACATACCCGTCGAGATGCCCTCCATGAACGACACCAGCTGTGTCAACAGAGTGGTGTGTGCATGGAGGACACTCAGCATTGCTGTCTGCCCTAAATGGAGCTGCCGAAGGAGGTACAAAGACTCCTCACTCAGGGCAGCAGGGGACACAGGGGCAGGGGGTGCGGTGCCTGGCACGAAGGAGACATGCTCCTGAGCACGGGAGCCTCCACGGACCTCAGGAATGGGAGCCAATGGGAGGGCAGTGGTGGTGGTGGTAGTGGCGGGGCCAGACAGACTAGCTGGCCTTTGGTGGCTGCTGAGACCCGCCTCCACAAGGGAGTCATCCTCCGAGCTGCTGTGGTCCCCAGCTGAGGTGGATGGTGCTGAGGACTCCTCGGTGTGGCTCCCCTTGCCCTCCGTGCCACTGGGTCCCTCTGACCACTCGTCCGATGCTGACCCAGTCTGGCTATGCTGCTCCTCCTGGTCCGTGGAGCTGTCCCCTCCTGTGGCTGTGGACGTATCTGCAAACAATTAGGGAAACAGACAAACATCAGTCACCTGCACTGACCGCACACCCCACAGTAAGTACAGCACATTACAGAGCAAGCCCTGGCATCCTTAGTTGAACATTGCCTAAAGTCCTCACACAGATTCGGGGAAGCCAATTGTCAGTCTGATGGTCAACCATGGGACTCACACCCCTCCTGCCCTTGCACCCATCTGTCTGGTGCCTGTCTGATGGTAAGACCCCAGGGTGGACACATGCACCACCTACACAGTTGTTGGACATTGCAGGGAACACGGTGAAGTATGTGAACATGCACACATCACATCTCTTGCCACTGAGTCAGTGCAGGTGTCCGGATAAAGGGATGGCCAGAGTCTAATTAGAAATGCATGTGATGCATACCAGCACCAGACACCATGATGCACCCATGTCCGGATAGTCAATGCCACAATGGGGTGCATGTTGCACATGTCACTCCCCTGCAGTATCAGTCCCAGGAAGTTTAATGCCATGACACAGGAATGCGTGCAAAGTCATACATTACTGTCTCAAGTCACATGGCCATGGCAGCCAGCCAACAACAGTCTGCACTGTGTCACAATCCGAGGGCATGGGGAATGCAAGTTATGTGACTGACAAGTGCACATGTCCATCCCCCAAAAATCACATCATCTGTACTACTATTTGTCCACGTCATACCAACTGGACATATGGGGGACATGAAACACAACTCTCTGAACATGAGCACCTCACAGTGTGCTGTGAATGAAAATACAGCTGCCTGAAAGTCACAGTCGCAAACACCTGTGTGCACAGTCAAGTGATCAGACACCTATAAGTCACAGAAGTATTGTCTATCATGGTCACATCTCAGATGGCATGCTGAGCCCAACCGATAAACATACCAGTAGTCCTGACACAGCACAATGAGACAGAGGCAGACACCTGAGGGTACATTTCACTGATCACAACATGCCAGATGATACACGGGAGTGGGAGTACAGAGTGTATTGTATGCCCTGGAGTAGGCATGACTGTCCAGCTCCACCTGTAAGAGGGATGGGTCCTGGACAGTAGGCAGGTGGCTAAGCATGTGTGACACACTGGATACACATACTCCTGAGGCCCAAATATTGTTCCCACCAGCAGCATGGGTGTGTGCCAAATTCCCCAGGGACATGTGGTGAGTCAGAGCAGCAAGCGGACCACATATCAAAGTTACACCCAGATCACATGTCAGAACTTAGGCATTGTGTAAGCAATTGACCCACCCATGAATCGCACAACATAGTCACGGGAACAAATGCTGTCCCCCACCTTGAGCAAAGCAAAATGCAATGACACAGTCCCCAAATGACACAATTTCCTGACTATAAGGGCCACACATATGCGTATCAGAGGAGAAGTGGGCATGTCACAAATGAGGGACATGGGTCCTGGACCACATGACTGATGTACTGTGGAAGTTTAACCAGGCCAGAGGAGGGCACATAGCATGTCAGACAAAGTGCACAGTGCAGTCATGGACTCACCCCTCCTTGCTGCTGTCTGTCCTTCAGCTGCCCATCCAGGTCAGGGAAGACCACCGTCAGGATCCGGAGCATGTGGGGGGTCAGGGTCCGGTGTCCGCCCCTCCTGCGAGGAGGCGACAGCTTCAGCTGGACCCTTGCGATCCTCCGGGTCCAGCCACGAAGGTCCTGCCACCTCTTCTGGCAGTTGCGGATCCGGCGCTTGTAGACCCCCACGGATCTTACTTTCCGGGCGATGGTCAGCCAGATTTCCTGCTTCTGGTGGGCATCAACCTGTGAGGATGACAAAGTGAAAAGGCCATTACTACACATGCAACATATACGTGCATCACACAGTTGGATATACATGTCTCAATCACAGGGGCATATGATGTACACAGGCAGTGCAACAATGGCTATGAACAGTTTGCCAGCAGTCACTACATGGTATCATTGCATGGGAAGTAAAACTAGTTGGAATGCACTGTTACTGCACTGTACCAGTTCAGTGCATGTAACTACACACTTTGGGGTGTGACAACTACTCAGTGGGCATGCTAGCCAGTGGTGTGCACACTGAAAGTCCTGCTAGTCAGACAACATGCACAATTAGTGATGCAGTGGACAGCACACTCACCTGCTCCCCTGGTTTCCCATACAGCTTGCTGTACTGTAGAAGGAGGCTGTCCAGCAGGGCCTGGTTCTCCTCAAGGCTGAAGGCTGGGGCTCTCTCCACAGTACGTGCCATTGCAGGAGCCAGAGGATGCATAAACAGCAGCAGTGTTGGTGGCAGATGTCGTCCTGGAGCATGTAGTGCAGGCAAGTGAGCTCTCAGGGGAACAGCCAGCATTATATGTATGCTGCAGAGGCATATACTGTCCCATGTGTCCAAAGTGATAGGTCCAAGTCGTTTGCATCTTCTGAATCTGACCAATCCATGGAATAGCAGCACTAATACACGCCCACAGCATCCTTCAAATCTTCAACTTCATGACACCCATGATTTTGCAACATTGTTGTGGCTGGCCAACTGAATTCACTGCATCAGACTCGTTGGAGCTTCGAAAACGCGTCCGTTGCCATGCCAGGCCCCAGCCAATGTGTGCGCACCGATCGGTCCATTGCTGTACAACGCGTATTTCGGGATACAGCGCGTACCCGCACACATCATATGCAATGGGCCGGCCGGGCACACTGATCGGTCCATTGCTGTACAACGCGTATTTCGGGATACAACGCGTACCCGCACACATCATATGCAATGGGCCAGCCGGGCACACCGATCGGTCCATTGCTGTACATCGCGTACCCGCTCACAACAGATGCAATGGGCCGGCCGGGCTCACCGATCGGTCCATTGCTGTACAACGCGTACCCGCTCACAACAGATGCAATGGGCCGGCCGGGCACACCGATCGGTCCATTGCTGTTCAACGCGTACCCGCTCACAACAGATGCAATGGGCTGGCCGGGCACACCGATCGGTCCATTGCTGTACAACGCGTACCCGCTCACAACAGATGCAATGGGCCGGCCGGGCACACCGATCGGTCCATTGCTGTTCAACGCGTACCCGCTCACAAAAGATGCAATGGGCCGGCCGGGCACACCGATCGGTCCATTGCTGTATAACACGTATTTCGGGTTACAACGCGTACCCGCACACATCGTATGCAATGGGCCGGCCGGGCACACCGATCGGTCCATTGCTGTACAACGCGTACCCGCTCACAACAGATGCAATGGGCCGGCCGGGCACACCGATCGGTCCATTGCTGTTCAACGCGTACCCGCTCACAACAGATGCAATGGGCCGGCCGGGCACACCGATCGGTCCATTGCTGTATAACACGTATTTCGGGATACAACGCGTACCCGCACACATCGTATGCAATGGGCCGGCCGGGCACACCGATCAGTCCATTGCTGTACAACGCGTACCTGTACAGGTCAGTCGCATATGTCACCATGCTTGTCACTGGTGAACGTATGCCAGCCACATATACCTGCCAGAGACCAAGGGGCACACCTACAACACCACACCCAGTCCACACTGTTTCCTGAGGCATGTAAGGCTGCATTTCCTTCTCTGTGTATGGGGGTTAACATGTGGTTTTTATGGTGGCACTTGTGGGCAGCCACACCCAGGCTGTGCATGTGTTCATGGGGACAGGGTCCTTGGTGTGTTGTGCACATGACCACTGTGATGTGCAACAGTTCATTTTGGAGCATGTGGCATGGTCACATTTCCAGGTTGTGTATGTGTATGACATGTCACATACCCCCAGAGTCCCCTGTGGGAAGGCATGTACGTCACAGGATGACCCATTGCCACAATAGTGTTGTCCCTCCACAGTCTGTGTGCATGTTGTGTTTCCGATGTCACTGATTCCATGTGCACGATGGGAGACAGTCTCCACATCTACGTTGTTTGTGCATGGACTTTGATGTTGTGCGTCACTGGCGTCCATGTCTGGCCTGCGGATGCGACAGGGGCCACTACCTGTGGGAGTCATGTTTGTTTATCTGACGTGTACATGATACGCCATGTCATTCCAGTGGCCATGTGACAAGAGAGGGTCACTGGGAATCAACCTGTCAATGATCTGTGATGCCTGTGGCGCATCTGTCCAGACATGTCACTGTGGTGTGTGTGGAACGTGACAGCAGTTAATGGGTACTGTGACACAGCCTAATGGTTTCCCATAGCACAACCTGGTACCTGTTGTGCACACATGTTGTACTGAGAAGTTAGATGATGGCCATGTAGGTGCGAGTTATGTCCGACAGAACGGCACACACATCAAGTACTTGTGTCACGTAATGATGTATCATGTGGAATTGAGTATGGTGAATGGCACATATGTGGGGTGACTGACAATCTTTCTTCCTTCAACCTATGCACTGCAGGGCTCCAGCTGTCCATAGACCATTCCCTGACTCGGCAGCGATGGTGGAACGTGACAGCATCCGACGGTACCGCTTCACCAGGCAGCTGATTGAGGATTTGGCAGTGCGCTTGGCACCACATTTGCAACCGGGCCGGACGTACCCTACGGCGCTGACCCCCAAGGTGAAGGTAATGGCAGCTCTACACTTCTTTGCCACCGGTACCTTTCAACACACTGTTGCGACTGCCGGTGGGATGTCACAGACCATGTTCAGCCGTGTGCTCTGCGATGTTCTGGAGGCTATGTTGAGATACCTGAACCAGTACATCTATTTCCCTAGACTCCAACAACTCACTGACGTGAAGAGTGACTTCTATGCCCTGGGGAGGATGCTGCATGTCATTGGCTCCATTGATGGGACCCATGTGGCTTTGGTACCACCACAGGCCCAAGAGCAGGCATACAGGAACCGCAAACACTACCACTCGGTCAATGCACTGGTGGTATGTCTTGCAGATATGAGCATCTCACACGTCTGTGCCCGTTTCCCAGGTTCTGCACACGATGCCTACGTGATGAGGAGTAGTCGCATCCCGAGGATGATGTCACAGATGCGGAACCAGCGTGCCTGGCTTGTTGGTGTGTACTGACTTTGTACCATTGTGTGTGTTCTGCAATGTAGTGTTCCACCCTCTTTTCCAACTCAGCTAATGTGCAATTGTCTGTATGTAGGTGACTCCGGAAACCCCAACATGCCGTGGTTGCTGATGCCCCTCAGGAACCCTGTGACACCAGCCCAGATGCGCTACAATGAGGCACATGGTCGGACCAGGAGAGTGATTGAGCGGACATTTGGTCTCCTGAAGAGCCACTTCCGCTGCACTGGACAAGACAGGAGGGGCCCTCCCATATGCCCCAGCAAAGGTGTGCAAGATTGTCATCGTCTGCTGCATGCTACACAACCTGGCAGTGCGGAAGGAGTTGCCTCTCATCCTGGATGACGATGACCAACATCCGCCACCTGTGGAGGATCCTGGCCTGGACCACGATGCCAGTGATGATGATGATGAGGGTGATGTCCGCACACAGCTCATCACCAACTTCTTCAGCTGAATGTGAGTATCCAGGGATGTTATGTCAATGATGTGAGTTTGCATGATATGTGTTGGTGGTGCTCTGGTGCTGTTTGAGTGTGTCCATGTGCTACATGACTGTATGCATGCAGCGATGAGTCCTTACAGGTAATCTGTACTCCACAACAGGGTTGACATGCTAACTTGGTTCTGGGTGGGTATCTTGTGACATGTATTGGGCATGGGTATTGCAGTTCTGTCCTGTTCTTCAGTGCCTTTGACTGTGTGTCATTTCTGTCCTTCACAGGGTACTTTCAGAGTTGTTTGGTCAACTGTGATCCCCCGACACCGTGAATCAACTTCCAGGGTGGTAGCTGTCGTTTCCCTACAGGTGATGTGCGCCACACCCATGGACTTCCTTTCTTCTACACTTGTTGACTGTGTGCCCACTGCCAGGTGGGATTACCTTGCATCTGTAGTGGTTACAACATGTTGGAAATGTATAATAAACCTGTGCTTCACTTTGTGATGTGCGTTGTCTGTGGTCACACATCTGACTGACATTTGCTTACTGCACCAGTGGGCTAGTTCACACAGACTGTGAATAGGTGTTGGGTCTGTGCTTTGCACCGTATTTCCTGGCAACATTAGTTTAGGCAATGAGTCAGATGTCCCTGGTGTGTATGTGTTGTGTAGCCCTGGTGGTGTGTCTCCCTCATATGTGTCATGTCACCATGACTCACATGCCGGAGTTGTACTTGCTGTAGCAGTTAGCATGCACAGTGTCATTTCACAGATCATCATCTCCACTTCAGAAACAACGTTGGAATCACAACAGAGACAAGTATGGTGTATTAGTGGGTTTATTGACGTACATGTATGAGTATAGTGCACAGGATGGGGGGTGCTGTACATTGTGATTGTAATCCAAAGTTCCTAGATGATTTGGAAGTCCTGATGGCAGAAATGTCCTGAGTGAAGTCCACAGTCATCTGATACATTGGTCCAACTTGAGCTCCCCATGTCATGTGGGAGAGTTGTGTTGCATTGGACAGGGTGAAGAGTTTGTGCACAAAGGTGATTTTCCAGAACAGGTGTTGGCTTCCTGGGGGTTGTGCATGGCCATCGGCCTCTCAGTTGTCCTTCCTCGGACGACCCCTCTTCTTTGGGGGACCCTCAAGTGCAGGCTGCTGCGGTGCAGGGGACTCTCCGCCAGAGTCATCCTCCCTCCCTGTGGCAGTTGCAGTTGTTGCAGCACCAGATGTTGTGGGCACACAGGGAGGTGTTGACATGTTGGTGCAAATCTGGCGGAGGCATTGTAATATGTCCCTATGCACCGCCGTCTGTTCTTGCATTGTGTCCCACTTGGACTCCATGCGGGACATGTGTAAGTCCAAGCGGGCATGATGGGCAGCCTGCTGCTGTTGAATGTCCCTGAGGATCCCCACTACCTGGCTGAACTCTCCGGTGCTAGTCTGGTACGCATCAGCTATGTGTACCAGTTGTGGGTCATCATGCAGTCCAGACCGCTCTGCAAGCAGCGACCTATGTCTACCACCCCTCCCACCACCCCTGGCGACACGTGCAGGACCTGCGGTGGCACGCACAGGTGAGCCTGGGCCCCCTTGGGGGTTGTTGCTGGTGTTGGTGTCCGTGGCTCCACCTTGGGCCGTGGTCGGTGTGTTGGTGGTGGTGGTGGTCCTTGGTCTGTCCGTGTCGGCAGGGGTGGTCTGTGTGTTGGCAATTGTTGGAGGGGTGGGTGCAGGGGGTGCAGCTGGTGGTCCTGCTGGTGCTGCATGATGACTCACTCCGGAGGTGCCAGGTAGGTCTTCGTCATCCGAGGTGGGCAGAGGCTGTTCCACACCAGTGAGCTCAGTGTCCCCCGGAGCCTGGGACAGGGACTCCTCAGCGTCTGCTGCTGTGTCCCCATCATCACCTGTATTTGGAAGAGACACACAATGTATGTAATGTTTCCACAGGCATCAATGGTTCAAACACCTGAGAGTTGTGACTGTACCTCTAGATGCGGGCCTGTACATTGCATTGTCCTAAGTTGTCACAGTCAGCTGTTGATATTGGTGTAGCGCATTGTCCTGCCAACCTGAAGCATTTCAATGTGAATGTTGAGGTGTGTGCATGGCCAGCATTGGTGGTATTTGGTTGACATCCGGACATCCTTCTCCCTCCAGTCCAGTTATCCCACCATGAAGCATGCCACCCTTGCAGTGGGTGCAGGTTGACTCTGAGGATGTCAGTCAGTGGTGTCCTGCTGTTGGTTGGTGGCCAGTTCCCAGCATGGCCATGTGCTCACCACAACTGAGCACCAGTGTCAGACATCTTTGAAGTGGCTATACACTCCCTGTGAGGTGTGCATGCTTGAGTGTGAGCTTGCTGGGCCATGTGGGTGGGGGATGTTGAGCTGTGACTACCACTCCCATCATGCTATTGCCTCCACCCCCCTTCCCAGCATGCCCATACTTCTTTCCTTTTGAGTGGACTTCACTGTGTGTGAGTGTGACAGCAATGGCAAGATGGCTGACAGTGGTGTCCTGCTGTTGGTTGGTGCACAGTTCCCAGCAGGGCCATGTGCTCACCACAACTGAGCACCAGTGTCAGCCATCTTTGAAGTGGCTTTTCACTCCCTGTGAGGTGTGCATGCTTGAGTGTGAGCTTGCTGGGCCATGTGGGTGGGGGATGTTGAGCTGTGACTACCACTCCCATCATGCTATTGCCTCCACCCCCTTTCCCAGCATGCCCATGCTTCCTTCCTTTTGACTCTGCTTCCCTGTGGGGTTGTGTGCCTGTGCTGACAAGATGGCTGACAGTGTTATCCTGGGGTTAGTTTGGCTACAAGTCCCATGTGTGTCCCTGTGCTTCACACAGCATAACCCAGGGTTGTGGTTCTTTGTGGGATATTTGATTAGAGTGTGAGGCAATGCATTCTCCCAGGTGGGTTGTGTGGAGTTTGTGTTAGGGTGTGTGTGAGTAGAGCTGCTGGTAACTATGGTCAGTGCTGTCAGTCCTCCTTCCCACCCAGCCAGATATCCCACGATGGAACGTGCTTCCATTGCAGGGAGTGCAAGTTTGCTCTCAGGATGTCAGTCAGTGGTGTCCTGCTGTTTGTTGGTGCACAGTTGCCAGCAGGGCCTTGTGCTCCCCACAGCAGTAGCCAGTGTCAGCCATCTTGTCAGTTGTTTTCCACTCCCTGTGATGTGAGCATGGTTCATGGTGGTGTTGATGGGCGCATTGTGAGGGTGGACAATATCTGTGACTACAACTCCCATGATGCTATTGGCTACACTGACTTGACCAGCATACACAGGATTCCTTCCTTTCAGTGGGCTTCCCTGTGAGGTGGTGTTGTAGTGGTGGCTACATATCTGGCTGTGTTTGTTGGTTATATTTGTGACACTGCCTAGCTGTATTTGTAGTTGTGTTTGTCCATGTGATGACACAGTTACATATCACTGTGAGATGGCATGTGTTGTGTTTATCTGACTGACATACACATCTTGGGATGATGATATTTTGGTTGGTGTGTATTTGCTAAGGGTGCATGGTTTGACTCTCCCCTTGACAGTGATGTGTGTGTATTGTCACACAATATTGTGTACATTTGTTGTGTACTCACCAGGCTCTGGGATGTTTTCTAGTCCATATACACTCACTGGTGGTAGGATGGCCCGCACCTTCTCCTCCCAGGGCCTGAGGTATACAGGTTTGGCAGGAGGGCCACTGCCGGTGTGTTGGCTCAAGATGTAGTCCTTCTTCAGTAGGTCCCTGACCCTCCTGCGCACGTCATACCACCTGTTCTGGATGTCTTCCTTTGTGCACAAACATGGTGATTGTGCGTTCACCCTGTCAACGATCCTCTCCCACATCTTGGTTTTCTGCGACATGGGGGTCTGTTGGACCAGTGTACCAAACAGCTGTGGTTCTACCCGGAGGATCTCATCTACCAGGACTTCCAATTCACTATCTAGGAACTTTGGATTCTTCTTTGGGGGCATGGTGATGGGTGGTGGTGGTGAGTGATGTGGGTGTGGGTGTGCAAGTGAGGGTGTGTGAGTGTGGGTATTGCTGGGTGTATGTGAGGGTGCTATTTGTTGAGGTGCTGATGGTGTGTGGCTTGTGTGATGGATGAGCTGTGAGTGTGTGTGTGGTTGCTGTCTGTTGGTGTTGAGTGCTGGCAGGTAATTTGAATTTGCAAAGGATCATGGTAGGGATTTGTGTCCTTTATATGGGTGGAGTTGTGGGTGAGTCTATGTTCCCTGTCCCCCCTGTATTTATTGGCTTTGTAATTGCTTGTTTGGCCTTTTTTTTGTGTTTTTCCCTTTGTACTTTTTGTGCATGTAGGAGACGTTCTTCTGACCGAGTCGGACCCTGCAGTTGTCTCGTGCGAGCTTCTCCGAGTCGTTCACGCTGTGTTTGTGCTGTTTTCTGTGCTGCGTACGCGTCGGTTGCGGTGTATTGGGTTGCTTCGGCTCGCTGTTTTTTATGCGTGTCGGTCGTACGGCTTGGGCTCCGTGCGACTCGGTCGTGTTGTCAACGCGTTGCATCGTACTGCGCGGCTCGGAGTTCGCGGGTATGTTTCGTTCGGGATCCTTCCTGGTGCGTGTCGGTCGGTTCGATTTGCGTGTTTTTCCGGCCAGATAGCTGTTTTCCACGCGGTTCGGTCGTTCGTGTTGTGTTCCGTACGAGTCGGTCAGATTTTGCACGCATTTCATCGTACTTTGCGGGTCGGGCTGCACCGGTACGTGTCGGTCAGAATGAATTCCGGCTCCGAGTCGGTCGGTACGTTTTCCGGCCCGAATCGGAATCGGCCCCTTAGCGTTTTAAGCCATGTGTGCTTGAAGTATACAGTATCAACTATGCCCCTGCCAGGGATAATTAATTCACTCAACAGGAGGAACTCACTAAACATAAGCCCTAGTGGCCACTGCCCCGACCCCAATACTAACCGAAGTTGAGAAAAGAAAGATGCCAGATAGTACAACCTAAGGACCGGGAGTGAGAGCCCTCCCTCTTCCTTTGACTGCTGCAAAAATTGAATCTTACCTCGGGGCTTCCGGCATGACCAAATAAACTTCTGGCATAAGGACTCAATTTTTATTAAAAAAAGGCAAGCGGTAAGAACAAAAGGATACAACAACAAAAATAAAGATATTGAGGAAGAATAATCATTTTAATAAGATTACAGCAGCCTATAAGCCCCAAATGTAAGTGATACCATTTGACAAACACCTCCCCTGAGTTTTGAAATAGCTTACCATAGTTGTTTTCTATCATCTCCTGAGTGTTAAAAGCCAAGGTGACACCCAGATATACGAGACTGTACCCACCTCCTGTCCTGCTCTGGAGGGAATACATTGGATAAAACTTGCATCTTCTCCTGGTTCAGCTTATGCCTTGAGACTACTTCAAATGACTGCGCCACCTCCCAGTGTCTGAAGACTACTAAATAGGGAGGGTGTCAGGACAGCAATGTTGTCCGCGTATGCTATGATTTTTACCTCAAAATGATGGAGTTTAAGGGGTTGTATCCCTGACATTCGATTGAGAGACTAAATAAATGGTTCAATATACGGAGCAAATAGCTGAGGAGAGAGGGGACAACCCTGCCTGGTCCTGCGAAGGACAGGAATAAGATCTGATTGGTTTCCCACACTACAAAGGCTAGCCTTGAGACCCGAATAGAGACGTCTAAGTCTTGAGATGAAAACTGGTCCAAAGCCAACGGTCTCCATGACCCCCCAGAGGAAGGGTCAGGAGACCCTATCAAAAGCCTTCGCCGCGTCCAGACATATCATACAGATTGACCCACCCCCTATTGAGGCTAACTCCAGAGTCCTTATCACAGTATTGACATGAGATGTTGTGTCCCGCCGTGGGATAAACCCATGCTGGTTTGGATCTAGCAGGTCAGCAATGATACCCGACAACCGGTTAGAGAGAATGCGCATATAGATCTTTGAATCCACATTCATTAGCAAGATAGGGCGGCAAACCCACAGAATGTGGGATCTTTTCCCTTTTTAGGGAAGATAACAATGTTTGTCTTCCTCCATGACTCAGGAACCCTATCCAACAAATCAAAGTAATTAAACAGATCCTTCAACACTGGTGCTAACTGCTTCGAGAAAGCTGCATAGAATTCTAATGGTATTTGGTCGGGCCCCGGAGCTTTCCCTCTGACCAAACCGCTAATGGCCTCATTGACCTCCCCAAGGGTAATAGGAGAATCCAACTTAGATTGCTGAGTGCGGATTGCCTTACGCTCGAGATGCTGCTGATTAAATCACAATATATCCTCAGTGGAGGATACACAATCCTCTTTATACAAATCTTGATAAAACCTGCAAAAAACTTCACAAATTCCTACCGGATCAGTGACTGTGGACCCAGCCTCATCTGTAATCCGCCGAATACTATTAGAGATGGATCTATCTCTTACCCAAAATGATTAAATGCACCCCATCTCCTCGCTATTCTCAAAATAGGTCATCTGTCGTGCCCTCCCATTTTTAACTGCTCAATCCCATATTCGTTCTTAAGAGAAGCTCTATGAGTAGCCATCTGCTCCCAAAGCCTGTCAACCCGTGGCCCATCCATGACCATCAAATAATAACCCAGCTCAGATTCTAACACACTAACAGCCCATCGAATGGCCATTTCCTCCATCCTTGCAACTTTACTTCGACATGAAGCATATTGAAGAGTCTGTCCTCGACATGAGGCTTTAAGAGCATTCAACACCACCAAGAGCGGGCTGATCCAATATTGAAGTCAAGAAATTCCCTTCATTGTGAATTCATAGAGCTGATATACCCATCTTCCAGCAAAAGGTTACATTCAAATCTCCATCTGCGAGGGGCAGATACTGGTCCCACTTCAAAAGATACAAACAATGAAAAAGAATTATGATCTGAAAGGACTCGAGCATTACGTATAATGCTTGATGAGGAGACCAGAGTACTGCTAATAAGCATCAAATCTATCCTTGAAGAAGCTTTGTGGGCACAGAGTAAAATGGAAACCGAGGGTCCCGAGAATGCTGATACCACCAAAATCTACCAATGTATATGAAGAGAGCAGCTGGTGAACTGCCCCATGTACCCGATATTTGCCCCGTCAAGCAGAATCATCTGATGATGATTCCGAGGGTACATACTGGGAGACCATGTCTTTTTTAGGACACATAATCACATTACAATCCCCACAAATAATAAAAGGCGGGGTCCACAAATGAAGGTCAGATAAAAGAAAGTCAAAAACCTTTGGATCGTCTGTATTTGAACCATAGTACACAAATAGTGAATCATTGACTATCCTTCTGAATAGTGGCTATCAGCCAACCACCCCCTGAATCCGTCTTTTGTTGTAGTACCTCCCATCGGCTATCCCGAACTAAAAGTGCCACCCCCTCTGTGCAGAACAGTAACAAGAAAAGGACAGCTTCTGATAGCCTAGTTCTTTCAATAATGTGATCTCAGTTGGGGACAAATGAGTCTCCTGTAGACAGATAATTTCAGGCCAAAGCAAATTGAGTTCCTCCTTTATCAATTTCCGTTTTTGTAATGATTTGACCCCATTAATGTTCCATGAAAGGAAATGTAACTGTGGGACCAGACATCCACCCATATTACCCGCTGCCATAATACTGCAAAATCCCAGAGCCACTCCTCCACCTTTCCTTAGATAAAAAATTATATATGAAAAAAATTAATTAATTAATTAAAAAATGTTGCTATTATAAACAACCGTTCTCAGAATCAAATTCAGATTGCCTATTATACCATCCCAAGTGCTCAATAGAAAAACAAGAATAACCCCCTCCCCACCCCACTCCCCCACTACCCCTGAAACCAACTTCTGACTCCCATACTGGTGAGCCAAACCACCCCCCACTGCTACACCTCCTACAGCGGAGGCCAATACCCTTTCTCCCAGGGCTTGTCTACCGATGAGGTCCTATGCCTGATCTGCAGAGGCCTGGCTGCCACCGCCCTGCCCAGAAAGGTCACTTGAAAAAGAGATTATAGAGAAATATTGGCAAGCCGACCTAGAAAAGAAAAGAGAAAGTGAAAACTTAAATGACCAACCCTTAGCCAGCTGCTTCGCCATAAGTGCCCTAGGGCTTATCCTTAACCGTAACTTTCTTCCCCCATTTATATGAGTTGGCAATCACTCTCCCTACTTAAGTAACTGATTTCTATACTGACTTCTATATCACCCCACTGCCCGGACAAACCGAGACCATAAAAGAAGAGTGGGAGGATACAAGAAAAAAGGCAAGAGTGCATAAGGGGGGAATGAAAGGAGAAAAGACAGAAGAGAAAAGAGACATATTGTCCTCAGTCCCCTGGTTGCCACTTAGTTAATAGCTCTTGGATCTTGGCACTATCGTAGCAATAGAAAGTTTTATCATCCTTCCAGTTCTGAAGAATTGCAGGTTCCATAAGTGAGGCAGTTTCTGTAATGCTGGAATATGCTCCCGTAGCTGCCAGCGCCTAACAACAGTTTGGTGGCAAAAATATGATCGGACAAAGAATTTGATGCTGGTAGCTTTCACTGGATGCTTAGGAGTGGCCAATATAGATCATATGGCCCTAGGTTATCTAGAGAGCTGCCTGGGAAGTCAAAATGGGAAACAGTGAGCTCGTTGGATCATACAGTCCATATCCCAGTCATTCAATGCAAGGAGGGCTTCTCTAAGCAAATGGATAATAAAACCACTGGGGTCATCACCTACACCCACCTCTGGAATCCCTAGGACACGTAGGTTGTTCCCCCAAGAGCTATTTTCAAGATCCTCGACCCTTGAAGATAAATTGGTAATCTGTAGTTTCTGTTGGGTAATCTCCGAGCGATTAGTTTCCACTGCCTTCTGAAGAGATGATTGGGAGGCTTCGACTACTCCAAGCCGCAACTGAATACTATCCATATTTTTAGACAACTTACGGAGAACCACTTGAGTCCTGGGATATGAAGCCTTCAGAGCTAGCGAGGCCTTCCGATACTCTTCTCTATAACGCGAGAGGGGTGAAGAGACTAAATATCGAAGTTTTAATATCGAAAGGACAAAATATCGAGTACAAAATATCGAGAGGACAGAATATAGAAAAGACATAATATAGTTGGAAAAAATATCGACATATAGGTAAGTAATATCGAATGTCATTATATCGAATTTTTTTTAAATTGTTTTATATGTTAGTATATGTGTTAAAAATATATAATATTTTTTTAATGTATGTTTCAATTTTTTTAAGGTAATGGATTTTATGTGAATTAATTTTTGCGTATATTAGTTCCGTAGTGGGTGGTGGGTTTATAGGGGAATAGGGTGGGAAGTAATTTAATTTACATTATAAAAATTAATAATTTATTAATTAATAATTTTGTGTTTAATAATTACTATTGTTTTCATAATTTTTGCGTATATTAGTTCCGTAGTGGGTTGTGGGTTTATAGGGGAATAGAGTGGGAAGTAATTTAATTTACATTATAAAAATTAATAATTTATTAATTAATAATTTAGTATTTTATAATAACTATTATTTAATACTTTTTTGCGTATATTAATTCCGTAGCGGGTTGTGGGTTTATAGGGGAATAGGGTGGGAAGTAATTTAATTTAAATTATAAAAATTAATAATTTATTAATTAATAATTTATTGTTTAATAATTACTATTAATTAAGTTAATTCATTTATTATTAAATATATAAAAAGTGAATAATAATCTTTTTTAATTAATTGATAATTATGTAAATTGTTTAATTTTTTATTAATTAGTAATTAATTACATATTAATTCTAAAAAATTAATTTATTAATATGTTAATTATGTACAAAAATTAGTAGTGTGTTGAGTGTTGATAGGGGAGTAGGGTGGGAATTAAGTTAAATTTAATTCAAATTTTAATAATTTTTAAATATTATTTATTCAAAGTTATTTTATAGTGTTAATTGTGTTAATTAATTTAGATATGATGGTTATTAATTTGATTGTTAATTGTAATTAGCTAATTAATTAAATGTTAATTAATTATGTTGATTCATTAATATTTTACACTATTTGAGGTGACGTTTATAGGGGAAAATGTTGGAAGGTAAATATATATTTATTAATTAATTATTTGTTAATTAATTTTAATTATATTGTAGGAGTGGGTCTACTCAATTATTCCCCTATGCTACCCAACACTTTCACTACTGTTGCACTCACTGGAGTGGGAATAGTTATTTTTACACTCCCGCTATCCAACACTTTCCCTACTGTTCCACTCACTGGAGTGGGAATAGTAATTTTTACCCTCCCGCTATCCAACACTTTCCCTACTGTTCCACTCACTTGAGTGGGAATAGTAATTTGTACCCACCCGCTATCCAACAAATTCCCTACTTTTGCAGTTGTTGGAGTGTGAATACAAATTGTATTCCCTTAGCTATGCAACGTTTTTAATTTTGTTATATTTAATGTAGTGTAAATTATTAATTAACTTTAATTATTTAAATTATTATATATTTATTTTTATATTTATATATGTTTATTTATATATATATGTAAATATATTTTTAATAATGTTTTAAATATTTTATGATTAAGATTAATAATTATTTTATAATATTATTAAGTAAATATATATATGTTAAAAAATAATTAGTATGGTTTTTTTTTACATTACATTTAATATTTTTACATTTTAAGCTTTTTTACATTATTTTAACTATGTTTTATTTAATTGTGTTTATTATTTAGTTACTTTTATATTATTTTTAATACATTTAAAAAATTCGATATTTTAGTTAACTATATTTTAAACATCGATATTTTGTACTCGATATTTTAGTACTTACCTGTTTGTAGATAGGGACTCGATATTCTGTCCCTCGATATTTTGGCATCGATATTCTGGACAGTCGATATTCTGTCCCTCGATATTTAGTCACTGATCCAGCGAGAGGAGGCTATAGATAGCCCCCAGGGTTGGTGCATCTTGTGGTAGATTCACTAGCGGGAGAGGAACAGTCACGGATGAATGATCACTCTACAGTCCAGAGACTAAGGATGGCATAGATAAGGGGGATGCCTCGAGAGGAGAGCGATTTGTTGGAGTAAGTTCCATCCCATCGGGATCCCACAGCAATTAATCTTCTGCCTCAGATAAAGGGATGGGAGCAATCCCCCTTTGTTCAAATGCTGCCAACACAAGACCCTCAGCTTGTTCTGCTGAGCCCCAGACTGGTTGCCTTGATGTGGAATAGCTGGAAAATCTGAAACCACTGATTTCTTGCTTTCACCCAGATTCGAGACCAACACAGACTCAGCTGCTTGGTCGAGACCCTCGTCCTGATCACTATCTCATAGATACGAAAGGGAGAAGGAAGTCTCTTGACCATACCATCCTTCTGCCCTCAGTTCCAGACTGCTGTGGCACAAGTACTATGGGGCCGATTCCGATTCAGGCCGGAAATACCTCCGACCGAGCCGGACATGGAGAGATTTCCGACCGAATCGGACTCTGACAGCCCGACCGAACGAGTACGATGCGGACGCATGCAATCGGACTCGATTCGGTCGGACTCCCATTGAAGGCAATGGGAGCCGGTCGTACAACGCGTACGCAGGCTCCCATTGACTCAATGGGTGCGAGGTGAACAAGGGCGCCCCCTACAGCGGGTACGCGTCGATGCAAATCGCGCCGTACATGCACAGGTAGGGGGGACCCATGGGTCCCCCCCTGTGTGCGACTCGCGCGGCTACGCGTACAGGGGGGTCCGACACGGACCCCCAAAGTCCGGCTCCGACTGTCCTTTGGAGCCGGACGGCGCGAGTCTGTCGGACTGCTCGAGGCGCGCATCGTACTTGCCCGGCCGGGGAACGTCTCCATTGCGCGCTGCGAGTCGTGTCCGTGCGAGTCGGTCGGAGCGGGTCGGACCCGCGTACGAGTCGGTCGGCGATTTCGCGTGCGCTCGCATCGTACTCGATCGCCCGGACGCACGTACGAATCGGCCGGAAAAGAGGGCTCCGAATCGGATCCGGTGAAGCCGAATCCGATTCGGTGCCCTACCGGCCGAGATCGGAATCGGCCCCTAAGTGACTTGAAGACGCTGTGAAGTAGGCTGAGAGCTCAGAATCATAGGGGTTCCGACTTCTGAATAGAGAGAGTGTCCACCACTGGCAGGTGCCTCTGTTAGATCATCTTGAGGAGGCAAGATGATGATGGAGGGGGCGGACTTATCCCCAGAAGATATTACTTCATTAGGACCACAAGGCAGCCCGGTGGTCAGAAATGCGTCCATTGTACGCTGAATACGGGGCTACACATTATCTCTCGCCAACCCCATATTATCCCTCCCCTCTCCTGTGGGTAAGCCAGATGGAGCCTCCCCTTTTTCCCCTGTGTGTAAAGAGGGAACCGAGGATATAAATACTGTATCTCCATTCAGCCCACTAAGGGCTTTCACTGAGCCACTACTCTCCTTCGCCTTTATTGGACTCTTTTTCTCCAACTGAAGGGAGGCATCTGCCCAGCTCGGCCTACTTTCTTTGAGCCTTTGATGGGCATCCTGCCCGAGATCCTTGTAGTGTCTCTGCCTCTACTGCCTCCCTTCCTTAGCACATGGGGCTTCCTATTCTGCTTAATCTTAATTCTTGCCACCCACAAACATATTCTTCCAGCTAAGGGGCCGATTCCGATTCAGGCCGGAAATCTCCCCACCGAGCCGGACCCGGAGAGATTCCCGACCGAATCGGACCCTAGCAGCCCGACCGAACGAGTACGATGCGGACGTATGCCATCGGACTCGATTCGGTCGGACTCCCATTGAAGTCAATGGGAGCCAGTCGTACGACGCGTACACGGGCTCCCATTGACTCAATGGGCACGACGCGAACAAGGGCGCCCCATACAGCATGTTCGCGCGATGCGGGTCGCGCCGCACATGCACTTGTAGGGGGACCCATGGGTCCCCCTGTGTGCGACTCGCGTGCCTACGCTTCCAGGGGGTCCGACACGGACCCCCAAGTGCGGCTCCGACAGCTCCTTGGAGCCGGACTGCGCGAGTCGGTCGGAGCGGTCGAGATGCGCATCGCACTTACCCGGCCGGGGAATGTCTCCATTGCGCGGTGCGAGTCGTCCCCGTGCGAGTCGGTCGGAGCGGTCGGGTCCTGCGAACGAGTCGCTCGGAGATTTCGCGAGCGCACGCATCGTACTCGCTCGCCCGGACGCACGTACGATTCGGTCGGGAAATAGGGCTCCGAATCGGATCCGGTAAAGCCGAATCCGATTCGGAGCCCTACTGGCCGAGATCGGAATCGGCCCCACAATTGCAGATGTAGTTCTGAAACTGAAAGTTCAGTCCTGCAACAATGTAACTCTGCAGCCAAAAAACAGGGTCTCTCCTCTCTATGCCCTGGTGGGGGCACCAACTCACATGCCTTCAATGTCTAAGTGCCGTAGAGCCAATCTTTCCCCCTCCCCCTTAGACAACATTCAGGGCGAGATGTTGAATACTCCCTGCCACTGCCAATGAGGGCCAATGGGCGTCGTCACCCTCTGACGTCCAATCCCTGCCAGACCAATCGGAGCCCCTGGTGTTGCCTCGCCCATTCTCGAGGACACCACCCATCCAACCAGCTGCATAGAACAGAAGGATCCGGCTCGCCCGGAGGGTAAAAACTGCGAAAATGCCCCCGATGAGAGACCCAGGTAAGCCGTGTAGAGAGACGGGAGGCTTATGAATCGGGGTGGCTAGGCGTAAGAGGTAAGGCTGACATTAGTAGGGCCGGGCTGGCTCATAAGCGGCAGACCTCTGGCAGTGATCTAATGTCCAGCGGCCATCTTCCCCACTCCTAAAAACTTTTAATGCTGGAAAAGCGCCATCCCCAAAGTTCCTTGCATGTTCAGCAATGCTCTGACAACAACATTAATTTCACGATAACTCTGGTGATGAATGTATCTGTTGGGAGAGATCACAGTTATATCTAATGTTAGTTGTGCAGATGATTAATCTGCCTTCTTCAAAGAACGTGTACTATGCAGATGCCACAAATGTATATTATGTGGATAGCTCAGTGGGTTACTGCTTTTGTCCCAGAGATCCTTTTGTTACGTTCACTTCTTAAGTTACAACCCTAGTATAGCACAGTGAGCTATGAACATTCATCAAAGACCGGCACGCAAACTGCAAGGTCTAGGTTAGAATTCATTTATCCACAGATTTTCATTATACTAATGTTAGTAAAAATGGTTTGGTTAGAAATAGATTCTTATTAATAAATGCAACCCCAAACACTGTTACGTTTGAAATCATGAGTCTCTTCTTCTTGAAACCAAGCATCAAGTGCCTACCAGTATGGATGACATGTGACTCGTACATCCTGTAGTCCTCATTGTTTTATGTAAAATTTTCCATACAGTGATTTACACAACTAGGGATCATTATCTCTGTATGATGTGTGGGTCATGTAAAGTGCTCTGACAACCTACACTGGTATGAGTAGGTCTATTAAACAAATGAAAAACATGTGAGAGAAGGGAGTTATTGGAAAGTTGTAGTCAGGGAATCTGTGGAGAAAGTCATAGGGGCGTGCCAACGAATTGTGTTGCAGCAGATACCAGTAGTGCTAATGCCAGCCATGGTGGTAGGTTGTTGTTGTTTGAGTGGAACATGTTTATCTATTTCATTGTTGACAACACACGCATCCACCAAGTAGTATAAAAAGTATGTTCTAACATAGGCAGGAGGTCTAAGGCTATAGTATTAATAATGTAGTGGGTTTCCGGGCTCCTGTTTGAAGTTTCTGCAAAGCAGTAATGTGTGTTGTCTAGGTTTTTAAGGTACAGTGCTATTGCACGTGTTGCACATACTCAGGCTATTGCTCATTAAGTGTATTTGTGTAGGACATTCACTAGAGGGTCACATTAAGCAAAAGCCAACAGAACCTCTGCATAAATATTTGTTCAGCACTGCCTCAGAATGTGCATGCACCTCCTCCCTGCAGGCCTGTTTTAAGGGTTATGTTATAGCCTAGTAACCTGGAGCATAGGAGGGGCACTAGCAGGCTCCATGGGTAGACTAATTTGCATTCCTCATGCTTTCCAATAAACGCTCTCACTTTAAAATCACAGAATGAAAAGTAAACACTTAGGGGCCCATTACGATACCCGGCGTAAATAAATCCGCCAGGCATGGAAGCGGCAAAAATCCGCCCGCACACACCGCCTGAACACCGACCACGCCATTACGATTACACAAACCGAATACCGCCATCGGCGGAAAAAGCACACAAAATACCGCCCGCCAACGTCCGAGTCGGAGACAAACCGCCCGCCACGGACGGAAACACGCACGACAACACAAAACCGCCCGCCCTCACGGCCGACACACCGCACGTGAGATTACGATCGCACCGACATGAGCACGGAAAAACCACAAATATACCGCCCGCCAGCGCAAACAACGCCGATGAGAAACGACACGGCAGAAGCCATGGTGCCCACGAACCTGCACAGAAACCATCCGCACACAAAACCAATAGCACACAACATGGCCAACAAGTCCACACAGCAAGGCACGCACAAATACACAAGCACAGTACATATCCCGAAAACACCCCCGGACAAACAAAAAATACAAAGGCCAGAACCCCAGACACAACACACCTGAAAACAACAGACCATGAGGACACACCCACATAGGTGAGTACAAAAGCAGCACTCCCACAGACCACAACCCCTTGCTACATTGCAAACCAGAGAGGAGAGGAGAGGACACAGTGACACAGCAAGGACAGCAGCACACCACAGAAACGCACACATCACAACCACCACCACCACCAAACACCACCACCACCACCACCACCACCACCACCACCACCACCAAACACCGGCACCACAAACCCCCTGCACATTACACAACACACACCGCACCAGCACCACAAACACCATGGCACCACAAAGGATGCCCAAGTTCACGCCCATGGAGCTGACGGTCATGGTCGACGAGATCATCAAGGTGTACCCACAAATCTATGGGAACATGGTCCAGCACACACCACTAGCCACCAGAAACAGAATGTGGAACCGGATCGTAGACCAGGTCAATGCAGTCGGGACCCTGCCCAGGAACAGAGTCGAGATTAACAAACGTTGGAATGACGTCAAGAGCCTGGTCAAGAAGAAGGAGGGCAAAAACAGAGAGCTGGCTGCCGTCACTGGCGGAGGGAATCCCGCGCTCTTTAAGACCTTCAAAGCGTGGGAGGAGAAGGTGCGAGTCGTAATCCATCCGGAGATCCTCGCCGGATTAGCAGGGGGAGTGGAGGCTGGTAAGTACAAACTAATGTATACCAGCACACCGCTATGTACTCACATGCACTACCACCATGCCACAGCTCCCAGGGACAAACACCCCCATGTCCAGCACACAATACACAACACATCACACACACATGCAACAGACACCACCACACACAGCCCAAACCGAACAACTGCAAGATGCGTGGGGACATGTGTACACTAAGCCAGCCACGTAACCACCAACAGGTCCCCAAATATGCCAGAAGCGCCACAACGAGCACCCACCACACCCATGTGTCCGCCACAGCTGCACCAACCGACAAGTAACAGGTAAGTGGCAGGAACACAAAGTGCAGTGGGTGGGACGGTGGACAGCCCAAGTACAACACACACCAGGCCCCAGTCCCACAGCACAGCAAGGAGGAGCATCCCCCACACCCCACACCCACGTGTCAGCCACCGCAGTGCACAACGACAGCCGAAGGGCAGACATCACGGTCCACAGCAATCGGTGTCAGTGGGTATCCAGCCACCCCCACGACCCACAACACCCTCCCACCCCCACAGACCTGCAACATGGAGCACCCCCCGCGTAGAGCCATGTGGCATCCAGTACAGTGCACGCACGAACAACTTGCAGGTGGGAAACTGGACAGGGCCGGATTACTGGAGGCATGAGGACCGTAACACGACCAACACATGGGACATGTCACGTAGCAGACGAACACGCAGCACCGCCCACCGTCACGAACAAGTGAACAATGTGCACACGGACATGAACAACAGACTCACACCCCACATGACCCATCACATACATAGCAACACCCAAGGAGCCACGTCTGCATGCACAAGCCACACTGAATATAGTACCACACGGCAGCCACTGTGCAACTCATCACACACAACCGAAACACCATTGAAGTCCTGTCCATGTAGCCCCAACTGCCTGTCAACCACACACCCCACAACTACGCCTATGTAAGACAAACAACACTAGACGCAACAGAGCGAAACAACATAAATGCACACGAACACCACTGAACCCATCAAACACACAGACACACCATGCACAAACAACATACCATCCATCCCATCCGTCAGCCCCAGTCTCATGAAAGGCATGTCATCCGCACAGCTGCCACACATACAGCAGTCACGCTAAGATACATGCCCATTACCAACCATGTGCCAGAAGTCAATGAAGTGCACGACACACTGTGAGCAACAACACACAACATGGGCCACACCCCCCGAGCACTGCAGTGATGCACATGGCACAGGGCAGCACGCACACCAAGGAGATGGGACAACTGCAATACGTTGGCTGGCACACAACCATCACTCACTCATAACGATGCGTCCAATGCCATGTCCAGTAATCACAACAGACAGCAAATATGCAGGCCATGTCAAGCATGCACACACCTCAAACCATGCACTGTCATGCTGCCACAACACATGTCACGTTCGGCACCCATGGCTCACAGCATGTACCCCAAAAGCATATCCCCACCCAAATGCGAATCTGGGGCATGGCCCCCATGTTGCCATATGCGTTCCTAAGCGTTCCATTTGAACCCCAAAAGCAGATTCCCTCCCAAATGCGAATCCGGGGCATGGCCCCCATGTTGCCATATGCGTTCCTAAGCGTTCCATTTGAACCCCAAAAGCATATCCCCACCCAAATGCGAATCTGGGGCATGGCCCCCATGTTGCCATATGCGTTCCTAAGCGTTCCATTTGAACCCCAAAAGCAAAGTACAAACCAGACCCAGGATGGGCCAGGAGCCCGCATACACCAGAGTCACAATAAGTAGGGGCACAGCAACACACCCATCGGCATGGCCAATCCGTCCCATGCCACATGTGCACAGCACACAGTCCCATTGCCAAGCACACACAACTACAGATGCCACAGCCACACACACGCCTCCGGGAAACCCATGTACGAGATTGCACGAACTGTCAATGTCAGACGACAAATACATACTTCGCCAGGTGCAACACAATAACTAATCTCATTCTCTCCACAGGTGACGAACTGCTGGATGCTGGGGATGGAGCCAGCAGCCAGCACAGCCAGCCTACAAGCCCCCAACGAGGACACACGGATCTGGAGGATCTGTCCTCCTCTTCGGACACGGACAACCAAGCAGGCCCATCTGGTGTGGCAGGGCCCAGCCGCTGCCCAGGACCCCTCCTACCCACCAACCCATCATCCAGGGCTGCTGAACATTCACAGCCCCCTGCTGCCACTGTCGTTGCGGCCACACCCACGGTCATTGTGGCCACTACCACTGCCGCAACCGCCACCATCGCCGCACCGACCACCACCGCCGCCACCACCGCCACGTCTCCGCTGGCACCAGCCCCAGCGCAGGTGGTGGCCCGGACGACTGGATCCACCCTGGGAGCCACAGCGAGGACCGTGGTGAGCAATGTGGCTAGTGGGCAGGCCGGTGGCAGCAGGACTGGTAGGAGGAGCAGGGTCAGGGAAACGCCAGCCTCCCCTGGGAGCCATGCCCTGCCTCACATGGCCAGAGTCCTTGGGGCCTATGAAGAGGCCCAAGGACAATGGGTCCGGTCTGCCTCAGACACGCGTGAGGTGCTGGGGGTGTTGAGGTCCATGGACGCCCGTATGGGCCAAATCGTGGACCTCATGGGACAGCTGGTGGTGGCGGTGAGGTCACAGCCAGGGACAGCAGCTCCCCTCCGCCACCACCTGCCGGGGAGCAGGGTGGAGCAGCAGTGTCCAGTTCCCCTGCGTCCACAGCCAGTGATCACACCTCAACCACCAGCATGTCGCAAGCAGGCACCCCCTCGCAAACGTGGAAGGGGCCGTCCGAAGAGGAAACAGATCTCCCGGGAGGACTTCGCACGCTCCAGTCGCAAGTGAGGCAGCCAGCCAGCCTTCCGCCAGCCTTCCTTGACCAGCCACTGCATTGACTTGGACTACGATCCCACTCCACACAGCCATCTGGATGGCATGTGTGTGTTGGACTATGGACATAGAACCAGTGGGTACACCCTGATCATCACGCAGCCATGACCGACAGCTCATTGTCACTGCACGCACCACTTTTGTCATCACCTTACACACAATCACATGTCACAGTTTGTAATAAATGCACCTTTTTCACTAACTGCTGTTTGTGCCCTGTGTCTTATTTGTACGGAATACAACGGCCACCTTGGGCGGAAAGGCACCTGATGCGTGGCATGGCATTTGAATCCGGAGGGCCTGTAGGGACCTAGGGGTGGGAGACAGAACAGGAGCACATTCAATGAGTGTGTCACACACCCATCACACAGTACATGTCAACAACTACAAGCAATGTACACACATCGCACAGAGCTATAGGGCACAATGCCACAGCCACCAACAGTGGCATACTACCCTGGCCATGGAGCGTTGACACACAGCACGCAGTGAACAAACGGCCACCCTGACACAGCACACACACACCTGCACAGATACTGCCACATCAGCCATCGTACATGGACACTCACCGTCAAGTGAAGTAGCGGGCGATGAGCTGCTGCCGCACATTACCAGCTTCCTCCTCTCCGCTGTCCTCCTCACTCGAGCTGTCCTGGTCTGCGGGCTGGGGCCCTGGTTGGTCTCCGTCATCCACGATGAGGGGGATCTGCTTCCGAATGGCCAGATTGTGCAGCATGCAGCACGCCACCACTATCCGGCACACCTTCTGTGGGGAGTACGCCAGCGCACCCTCGGTGCGGTCCAGGCACCTGAACCTGGACTTGAGGAGGCCAAAGGTACGCTCGACCACACGTCTGGTCCTCCCATGTGCCTCATTGTAGCGATCGTCTGCTGGGGTGCGAGGATTCCTCAATGGACTGAGCAGCCATGCCCCATTCGGATACGCAGAGTCACCTGGGTGTGAGGGACACAGAGAACCGTTGCTAATCCAACTGGACAAGGGACAGCATCGCACAGCCAGCACGCTACACCACTCCACATACTCACCGACAATACAGGCACGATCCTGTTGCATATTGGACATCAGTCGTGGCAAGATGCTGTTGCGCATTATGTGTGCGTCATGGGCCGAGCCTGGGAACTTTGCACACACGTGGGTGATCACCATGTCCGCAAGGCACACCACTTGCACATTCAGGGAGTGCGTGTGCTTCCTGTTGCGGTACAGGTGCTCAGTGGCCTGTGGTGGTACAAGGCCGACATGTGTGCAGTCAATGGCTCCAACGACGTGTGGGATTCTGCCAAGGGCATAGAATGCACCCTTCACTGCCGCCAATTCACGAGCCCTGGGGAAGCGGATGTACCTGTTCCGGTACAGCATCATGGCTGCCAGTACATCCCTCAGCACCTTGCTGAACATGGGCTGGGACATCCCTCCTCCACTGCCCACTGTGTGCTGGAATGACCCAGTGGCGAAGAAATGCATGGCGGCCATCACCTTAGCCGTGGGGGTGACAGCAGTCGGATACACCCTGCGGGGACGGAGATGGGGTTCTAACATGGCACACAGTCGATGCAGGGTTGGCCTGTCCAGCCGAAACTTCCTAATGACCTCCGTATCCTCCATGTCTGCCAGCAATTGGCATGGGCGGTCAATGTTCGGTCTCCGCCTAGGGACAATGGCAGAGGACACATGTCAAAGCAACACGACACATAGCAATTTCGCATACACATCACTGACATGACTGAGCAAGCACATGAGCCACAGCCCAGCTGTCAAGCTGGGACGGCACGGCCACAATACACTTACACAGGTCTCCCACCAATGGCAATGGCTAGTGATACAAACCACTGCCATGTGCATGCACATGGGGATCTAGGCCCCAATGACTTGCGGGGCGTGCTGATGGGGACTGACTGCATATCCGTCAAGCGGCAACGCCACGGCAACATGAATGTCTGCTGAGCATGGAACTGCTTCCGCGGCTGGATGAGTATGGCACACGACGACGACGATGTGGGCACAGGCTGAGCGGCCAAAACAAGTGGGACCTGTGGCACGAGGGGATATGAGACAGTAGTAGGTGTCAGCACTGCACCCTATGTACAGCACTGTACGGATCACACCTCCCGAAACATTGACAGGTGTCCACATTGACAGCCCCATGCCAAGACGGCTGTGTGCTTGCAGTCACACGTCACAGGTGAGAGGTTACATTGCACGTGCCAGGTGGCAGACGTACACAGTGGGAGCTGGCATGTGTGTGCATGTGTCTCCTGTTCAGGATCCACCAGATGGGCGCTGACTCTGTACTGACCATTGGACACAGCATGTTCCGTGGAAGGCTTGTGTGTGTGGGATGGTGGCACTGGATGTGCCTCCGTTGGGTGGGGGGCCATGCACAGGGCGGGTACGTCGATGATTGCGCATTGTTGGTCACGGTGGGTGCACCAACTGAAGATGTGTTGCCCTGTGTTCAATTCCTATGTCCGCATGATGATGGACTGTAGATGTGGGCAGACTACACATTGGTCGATGTGCTGTCTATATGCATGTGCCTTCACACCAGGCACAGCTGCCCCTGCACATGTGACCCCTGCTGGACTCGCTGCTGGGTCTGTGGAGCTGATGCACCTTCTGCGCGTGGGGCGGACAGCTCTCCTCACTTCCCTCATTGCGCATGTCATGACTTTGCCGCAGGTGACATGGATCATGGAGGGCCCACATGTACGCGTGGGTAGGCTACACATGATTGTACACTGGTCGCCACCCCCAGTCAGTGTTTCGAATGGGAAGGTTGTCGTGCTGGTGGTATGTTCGATGTGGCGGATGGGCGGGCCTAGGTGCGGGCTTACATTCCGGACATGGGGGGTAGTTGGATTGGCGACTAGTTGCAGTACACACGGGACACGTCTCTTCCTTTCCACATCTGGGTCATCCCTTGTACTAACTGACAGTGATACAGTCATCTTCGCCCCAGCCCTCATGTCCTCCCCTCGCTCCCCCAATATGCATGCTCACCTGCGAGGCTAGCGCTTGCACAGGCAGCCCCAAGCTCGCACCAGAGAGGGCAAGGAGTGTATGTGTGGGTCCAGTTGCACGAGTGGGCTGTCTCAGGGTATGATGTGTCGCGGGACGCCGTCCACCTGCGTGGTGCCCCAAATGGAGACCCGGCCTGCATGGACTATGCATCACAGTCTTCGCCTTCCGGATCCGCCACCTGCGACACCCAGTGGCTGTGGCTGCCCTTGCGGCCAGGCCGCGTCCGTCTGTGGCTGATGGCCCACACATTCACTCTTTGGCCTCTCTGGGGAGGGCTCGGGGGTGGTGGCGCACGCGCTTGCACTTAGTCGCAATGGCATGTGGCGTGGTTGGTATGATGGGCAATGGATGGGATGGTGCGAGCCACCTCCCGTGACGTCAGTGCTGCTCGTGCTGTGGTGCGTCCCCCTACACTTCCATCTGACTTGTGCCATGCTAGACGTTGAGGTTCTATTGCCTGCGTGATATGACCAGGAGGAGCGCGAGGAGACCTCTCACACACCATGCTCCACTGCCATCCCGTGCCCTGTATCGCCTGTGCGGATTGACTATGTTGGGGTTACACCTGGTCGACTGGGGCTGTGTGTGCCTTGCCAGGGGCATGGCGGGCGCACAACAGGATCCAGCTTGTCCACAGAGGGTGGGCTGAGGTGCGCCTGGTACCGCTTTGTACGTGTGCCCGGCTGCTGTGCACACACGTGTTCACTCCCCCCGACAGGTGTCCTCTCACAATGCCCAGGGAAGCGGTGGTGTACTGTTCATGACCCCTCCCAACACGGCGTGCTCCTACTTGGCATGTGCGCATCTACCCGTCGCACCCACCCACCTGAGCACTGCGTCCATACGACTTCACACGACACATGTGTGTCTTCCACAGTAGTGCTACTCATTTGCGTTGACATCCAATACCAGTGGACTACATGGTCATGTCACGACTGCCGTGTACTTCACATACTCTCATCCTCTCTCATTCGTACTTGTGAAATGAGTCAGCGGAGACAGTTTTGGTTTCAAACATTATATTGAGTCTTCTGTCCTCTGTGATGCAGTATAGTGGACACTACTGGCAGCGGGATACATGTTGAGGATATACTGAGCATGATTGCAAATGGGATAGGGTGTGGGGTTACATGTGATTGGCTGTTGCATGTGGGATGTGGGCTTCAGAGTGACATCTGCTTGGCCAAGGCTGTGCTAATGTACATTTACGTATAGCTGCGGAGCTGCGGACTTTGACACAGACGGTATACATGTAGCCTACCAGACCGCTTGGCATCATGGGTACAGTCCATCTCAGTTCCATGTGACAGGTTTGCTGCGGTTGTTCCTCATGCACGCGTGCATGTGAGATGACATCAGGGCATGTGCTTGCGTGCATGCAGCGGCGTGCCACTTGTTGTTGCACTGTGGTGGTTACTGGACATGTCACAGTCACTGGGGTCGTGTTGTTGTTGTATGCACTTGTCGTCCATGCAAAGGTCCTGGTATGGGATTCCCGGGGCGGGGGTGGGAGGGGTGCAGCACCCACAGACTCCAGGCGACCTATTCATGTCCACTGAGCGGTGTGTGTGTCCATGTGCGCTGGATCCATGTCGTGTTCTGGTTGTTCGTGCAGTTCCGTCCATGTGGGTGCGATACACAGAGCCCATGCCACTGCCTCCCACGATGCATGCGGTGTTCCTGGATGTGATGGGGAACAGTGTGCATGTCCCGGTCATATCCGATGTCATGGCGATGTCGTTGATGGTGTTGTTACAGTTGCCGGTCGTTTGGTATGGCTGTTGTGGTGGTGACTGGCCAGTCCGTGCGGAAGCGAAGCATGGGTGCGGGGTTGGACATCATAGGTCACTCGGGGAACCTGCGTTGTGGTCCGACGTATTTACAGGTTGTCAGGTATGCGATGCCGTCCAGCAGGGCTTCCATGTCATTGGTGGTGTACATGTTTGCCAGCCAATGAAGCGGATGGTGGCTGTCAAGGTGTTGTTCGTAGGTTGTCCCTTGGAGGACCATGATGGGGCATGCTGGGTGACATTCGATGTAGCTGTTATCGATGATCCGTCGTGTGGAGGCACAGTGGTCCCATTTCAGTGCGGGTGCGATGTTGGCCACATACGCCATGCCCCCATAGGCAGAGCAGGCCCTGTCGTGTGCGTCCAGAGGGAGGAGTAGTGGTAGCAGGTCCGCCTTCAGACATGCCGGGTTGGAGAGGCATATCTCGACGGGATGCTGGTAGGGACACCTCCGACAGTAGAAGACGGGCATGACGCAGCTGAACAATGTGATGCGGTAAGTCAGTCGGTAACTTACGTTCAGCAGGGACAGGAGATCGCATCCCAATGTATGGCACAGGTTGGTTTTGTACAGCTTGAGCTGTTCGGCATAGTTGGGTAGGTGTGTTGCGGTTGCCATTTCGCAGCGGTTCGTTGAGGTGGCGTGCTCCGGCTGTGTGTGCAGTCTGCAATGTGCACGCTCCGGGGTTGCTGTGAGCTCTGTGTAGTCGTAGGGAGACAGGACTTGTGTTCTGTTGGCTTGTTTGGAGGACACGGGCCCTCTTCCCACATGCTTCTCAGACAGTTCAAGGTCAGTGCTGTGTGACTCCTTCCAATTAACTTGCATGTGGCCGACATGGGGGAGTATTTTCTTCTTTCTTCCCCGTCCGTTGTGTGCTTCTGTGATATGCGCTATCTGCCCTGTGGTCGGTCTCCTCGGCATGCCTGTGTTGGTCTATTCTTGGACAATGGCTGTATTCACCGGCTTCTGTCGTAGGGCTGTGGTTTCGGAGTTGGAATGGAAGGTCATTCAGTGCTGTCTGCTCTCCCTTGTGTGGGCGGCAGGCTGCCTTTCCGCTCTGCGTTGGGCCTTGTGTGTGGATGTTATTCTTGGGCCACCTGTTGTCGGTCCCCGGGCTCTTTGGTGTTCCGTTTTATATGTCTTGTTCATATGTGCAGGGTGGTATGGGTGTTTCTGTGTGGTACTGGCGTTCCTCTTCCCGAAGGGGCC
The DNA here is from genome assembly GCA_963921515.1 of Calotriton arnoldi. Classification (NCBI taxonomy): domain Eukaryota; kingdom Metazoa; phylum Chordata; class Amphibia; order Caudata; family Salamandridae; genus Calotriton; species Calotriton arnoldi. The sequence continues at coordinate 918,881 of CAWUFW010003252.1, read as the reverse complement.
CTGCTTCTCCTAGTTGGTGTTGCCGCCGCTGTGTGCTACGCCATGTTTGTTACACTGGGGTGTGTCCTGCTGTTGCGTGTCTTCACTGACATGTGTGCGTCGGTTGTGTGGCGTTGGGTGTTGTCCGTGCATTGGGCGTTGGGGACATGTCTGTGGCCGGCCTGTCACGTGTCATGTGCGTTCGGGGTGGGGCTGATGTGTGTGCTGCTTGGTTGTGTCCCTGTGTCTGTGTGCGACGCATGCATGGCGCTGCGGTTGGCCTCTGCGTTGTGCGCATGTGTGGCGGCGTCATCGCCGCTTTGGGGCCGTGACGGGGTGGTTGGTTCCTAGTCCCAGGTGGTGTGTACACATGTGTTCTGCGATGTTACGATTTGGCCTGTGTGTCATATGTGGATGCGATGGTGGATGTGTTGTGTACACGCGCTGGTGGGGGTTGTCCGCTTTTTCCGCCCTTGCACTGTGTGCGCTGTTTGCGTGCACTTGTTGTGTGTGTGCCTACCTGCGTCTCCGCGGTACGTTGCGTCCTTGGTGGTGCATCAGCAGGAGCATGGGGAGGGCCTGCAGTGCTGGATTCATGCTCGGGGGAGCCGCTTCTTCGTTGTCCGTGCTCGGCGTCCGTGTTACCGCTTCGGTTTGTCGTACGGTATCTCTTGGCCGTGGGAGCCGTTTGTTTGCGGCATCGTAATTTATGCGCCGGGCGGGACGTGTTTCGTCGGACGGTGTGTGTCAGTTGGGCTGCGCCGCTACGTGTACGGGCGCACTTTGATGGCGGACGGTGTTGCTGGCTTGCCGGCGGTGTTTGGCCTACTTTTCGCATCGTAATTGGGCGGGCGTGTGGACTGCTGCGTGCCGGCGGTAACTGGTGCTTTTTGCACCCGCCAGCACGGCGGTTGTGCTTCCGCCCAACATCGTAATGGGCCCCTAAGCTCCCACGGAAGATGGAGCCTGATATTTAACCTTTGTGTTTAAATTCACATCAAATCTGACAAGATAAAAACAATATTTAAAGACCTGTTTACAGAAAGTGAGATTTTTGAAAAATACAATGATCAAGTTTGAGCCACCCTGCCCAAGGAAACATTACTGTATTGTGAGAGGTTTTCTTTACGTCCTGTGGCAGTAGGTGGATACTGGCCAACGTCTGTGGTGAATATGGTTGTTTACCTTTGCTGTTTCCCATTGGTGTTAAGGCTATTTCATTCAAGTAAAGGCTTACTCAGGAGATGATAAAGGGGTTGAAACTCAAATACGTTATGATACAATAATCAGACTCAATAAACAATCTCCAGCCTTATCATAGATTTTCAAAGAGCCTGATTTAAAGGTGGGGGTTATGGAACTAAACCCCAAAACAGAACTCAGCAACTCATAGGCCCAGCCTAGCACTCTAATAAATGCTTTTTGATGTCTCTGCATGTTGGACTTGGCCCTTTTTGCAGGGTCATCCCTGAACTTTTTGCCTTCCTCCTGTATTTTCTCTGACCTGTTTTTGTTGTTTTTATGACTCTGGGCACTTTACCACTGCTGATCAGTGCTAAAGTGCATATGCTCTCCCTGTAAATTGTTGTGTGGATTAGTGATTCCATGATTGGCTTATTTGATCTACTTGTCAGACCCTAGTACAGTGCACCATGTGTGCCCAGGGCCTGTAAATCAAATGCTGCTGGTGGGCTTGCAGCACTGGTTGTGCCACCCACAGAAGCAGCTTGTAAACTATGGCTCAGGCCTGCCATTGCAGAGCCTGTGTGCAGTCTGGGACTGCCATGTCGACTTGCCAAGTGCACACACTTGCCAGTCCCCAAACCTTCCCTTTTCTACATGTTAGCCACCCCTAAGGTAGGCCCAATGGCAGGGTTCATTGTATGTGAAAGGTAGGACATGCCCTGATGTGTGTGGCATGTCCTGATAGTGAATTACAGCCATTTTAGTTTTTCACTATTCCAAGGCTACCTGCTCCCATAGGCCAGAATAGGCAGTTTGATTATAACATCTTATAATCCTAACTGACCCAGGGAACAAGGTAGAAATTCGAGTTTAGTATGCCTGAAATCAGAATGTTAAAATACATCTTTTAGTGTGGGTGATTTTTACATTCTGTGTTTGAAAATACTACTTTTAGAAAGTAGGTATTTTCTTGCCTAACCATCCAGCCTGCCTCTGCTCGGGTGTGTATTGCTTGTCTGGGTTGTGAGTGACAGGAGGGCTTGGGCTCCAGCAGTCTGATGGGTCAGGGCTGGGCTGAATAGGACCTTGGCTGAATAGAGAGTAGGGGGCGAGGATTTCCTTTCACTCCCCTGAGCCCTCATAGAATAGAGAGTAGGGGGAGGAGATTTCCTTTCAACTACCTGGGCCAGGTCTGCTTTCAACAATGCTGTCTCCACCTCCTGCCAGGAAGCTGCACCAGTGAGGACAGAACTGGTTTTGGCCAGGCACAGACACTCTCTGCCTTCAGAGAACAAAGGATTTAGGAGTATAAATATTGGGGCCCAGACCCCAGAACTTTAGATCACTTCAAGACGAACCTTTGCTGAGGAGAAGGACCCGGAAACTGAAGGAGGAGACTACCCCTGTGCTGTGTGCTGTTTGGGGGTTGGCCTGCAGTGGTTGCTTCATTGCCAAAGAAAGGAGAAAAGGACTGAGTGTGCTTTCATCATCTTGAAGAAAATCTCCAAGGGCTTGAAGATTGAGCTTGCCTCCTGCCTGAAGTCTCAGGGATACAATACTTCACCACCAGCTCCCCCCTGAATTCCTTTGCTGGGGATTGAAGTGCCTGCTGTTGTGCTGGGCCTTCTAAGAGACTGCGTGTCACTGGGAGCTGGAAGCGTGACTCAACAAAGAAGAAGCGTGTTGCCGTCGCAGCAGTTGCCGTTGCATCGCCGAGTAAGCGTGCCGCCGCTGTCGCTAGCATCACCGAGCCGCGTCGCATCACCGGAGAAGTGTGCCGCCACCGCAGAGGTCACCGTCGCATCACCGGAGAAGCGTGTCGCAGGGCCTGTCGCAGCTCAGAAGTTCACCGAGTCGCCGCACGGCCGTCGGGCATGCACGCATCGCATCTACGTTGTCGCACCGTAACTAAGACGCCATTTTGTCGCATCGCACCGGAGCGTCATCGCATCGGATCACAGTAAGAAACCGGCGCGTCAACTCCCCACACAGTAAGGAAGCGAGCCTCAACTCCCCTGCGCAGCAGTAAGGAACCGACGCATCCACTCCCCTGAGTGTAAGGAACGGCGCATCACCTTCCCTGCGACCCTTTATTTGTTTTGCGTTTCGCATCCCAGGTACTTTGAGAGTAAAGTGTCGCATTTACAATCTAAAGTGAACTAAGCTATTTCTACCATTTTAAAGTCTTATTTTGGAATATTGTATTGTGGATTTTTGTCGTTGGTCTTGTGTTAAGTCTATATAAAGAATACTTATTTTTCTACACCTGTGTGGTGTCCATCTGTAGTGTTTTCACTGGATTAGTGTATGTGTTCACAAATGCTTTACACACTGCCTCTGAGATCAGCCTGCCTGCTCGTGCCAAGCTACCAAGGGGGTGAGCAGGGGTTATTTTAGGAGTGTAGCCCCTTATCTGGCTAGACGCAAGGGTCCCTATTTGGACAAAGGTGCAAACCATTGCCAACTAGAGACCCCCAAATCTAACACTGCACCTGAAAAATGTATGCACATGTGCAAAGTGCACTGTGAAGTGATTGTTGATTGGAGGTGTCAGTTGTGGATGAGGGGAAGAGGATTCTTTCTTGGCAGGACAGAAGGGATACATGTCCTAAAACAATGTAAGGTCACAGGATAGAGCATGCACCATAACAACGAGCTATGATCAGCCATTCCAAATGGTGGGAGTGGTGGGGGGCTGACACCCACATTCAAGGGTTCCAAAGGAGGAAATAAATTGTGCATTTAATGCACTTTTCTCTTCACTACCCTATAATTATAATAGACAAGAAAGCAATGTCACAGACTGGTTGCATGATGCTTATAATATCAAGGTTGTAGATTCAATTCCCGTATTTTACTTTGTAATATTCCCATATTTTACTTTGCAATAACTCCAATAACCAGTGGTTGAAGTGGACGGGATCTAATAGGAATGATGTTCCCAATCTTTTTTTAGTTTCAAAGAAACAGTCCCATATTTTTTGTTAGAAAAAAAACCGTCCCTGGATGGTTAATTCCTACCTTCGGGAGCCTCTTGCTGAAATTGAAGAGGAGGGGGGTCTCCTGTACGGAAGAAGAAACACACCTTCTCACCAGGGTGCCTGTTACCTTAAAGAAATGTAAATGTGTTCTGCTGGATAATCAGCAAATCTAAAGGCTACCTGGGAGCCGAGTACGCTGCTTTCACTGTCAGAGTTATTTGATGAGTCCTGGTGAAAAAGATGTATTTTTTTAGCCGTAATGTATGGCTGTTATCATCTGAGTTCTTGGGTGTTTATTTCTAATGGAAACTAACAAAAAAGGTATGCGCTAGGTCCGGTCTGATTGCAAATTATTGAAATATATTTTTGAAAGCACTTATTTTGTGTTCAACACTAAGGGCCTCATTACGATGTCGGTCGGAAAGACCGTCCGACCGACTCGTCCTCAGATACATTCCGCCCGACTCGAACGCGATGTCCCCGACTGCCGTATTATGATGCATAGCAGGTAAAACTCTGACCTCGTCTGTCGGAGACCATTCCGACCCGACCGCGTCGGTCAGAAATAAGTCCGAACTGACTGATTCGGTCGGAAGGGGGTCCCATAGGCATTCAGGTTACGAACAAGCATCAGTTGTCCAGCTGAGCATATTAGGATGCATCTGACGCGGTTGCGAAAGCATGTCAGTTTGTGTGCCACATGGCAAGTGCATAATAGAAAAATTTAGCCTAACAACAATAAGCATAGGCAGCGCCCCCCAAAAAAACAAGTAAATTAATTAGTAGACACGCCCACCAATCCACCTATATAAATACCCAAAAATGACCATGATTCTTTGCTCACACAACACTGCTGGAAGCCCCAGAGAAAAGTTTTTGGCCAGTCATTGCTGTCAGCCCTGCACACACTCACGCACTGCATTCACACCACTACTTGCCCATATCACTGTTTTGTTCAGATTCCTTTTCATAAACACACCCTCTATTTCACATTCACCCTCACACTCACCCTCACAATGCCCAAGAAGAAGCAGCCACGTTTTAAGGATAAGGAGTTGATAGAGCTTGTTAATGAAATCATAAAAGTAGAGCCACATTTATGCGGGACCCTAAGTCCAACAGACCCCCATCTGCCAGAAAAATAAGATGTGGGACAGGATACTCAACAAGGTCAATGCTGAAGTACCTGTCCGGCGCTCACTGGATGTTATCAAGAAGAGGTGGTACGATGTGAGAAGGAGGGTCAAATAACTGTGCTACCTAGAACATGAGTCTGCACATCAGACTGGTGGTGGCCCTCCTGCACCACCTGTGCATCTTACTTCCTGGGAGGAGAAGATGCATGACATCCTTCTGCCGGAGAGCTTGTATGGAATCCCAGAAGGAATGGAGTCTGGTAAGCAGGCACTCCACATTTCACACAAGTTAGCAATTGCACTTCTGCAGACATCAACTAAATGACAGTTTTTAGATTCAAACAAACCAATAGTCAATGATCATGTGATGTGTATGTAATCTAGATAACCCACATACCCGCAATGAGGATGAAAAAGCTGTAAACCATTGCCATGTTCACACTTCTCCAAAATTCACCTCAAGGACTTCTGCTCCAAACACCTTGCACCATTGTCAACTATCTTGCCAGTACATTTCCACTCACTGTCAGGAAAGCAGAGCTCCAGATGGGCTGGTTGGGATGGGTGGGAAGGTGTGTGGAAGACAGAGCCTGATGGGAGTTGTAGTCATTGCAAACACTCCTCCTCCCACCCAGCCCAATCAGCTCATCTGGGCCTATGGCTACCTGACAGTGAGGGGAAATGCACTGCCAAGATGGCTGACACTAGTGACTGTTGTTTGGAGCACAAGGCCTTGATGGGAGTTGTGGTCAACTCAGACAACAGGCACCAGTGTCAGACGTCTTGATATTACATTTCCACCCACTCTCAGGAAACCATTCTGCCAGGTGGTTAGGTTTCTCTGGGAGGGAAGAGTGTGTGCAGGACCGGGCCTAATGGTAGTTGGAGTAATGGCAACCACTCTTCTTGCCACCCAGCACAACCAGGCCACCTGGAAGTATGCTTTCCTGACAGTGAGTGGGAATGTACTGCCAAGATGGCTAACACTGGGAACTGGTGTGTGTTCACAAGGCCATGATGGGAGTTGTGGCCAACTCAGACAACAGGCACCAGTGTCACACATCTTAATAGTACATTTCCACTCACTCTCAGGAAACCATTCGGCCAGGTGGTCAGGTTTCTCTGGGTGTGAAGAGTGTGTGTAGGACAGGGCCTGATGGGAGTTGGAGTAATGGCAAACACTCCTCCTCCCACCCAGCACAACCAGGCAACCTGGAACTAAGCTTTCCTGACAGTAAGTGGAAATGTACTGCCAAGATGGCTGACACTGGGGACTGGTGTCTGACTCAATTATAACTACCAACTGGGCCTTGGGCTTCAAACACCAGGCACCAGTGACAGCTATCTTGCAAGTACACTTCCCATCATTGTCTGGACAACACTCTTCCTGGTGGCCTGGTTGGGCTGGGTGGGAGGAGGAGTTTAAGTTTCCCAAATAGCCCATCAGCACTCAAACCCCAGCTCATGAAATTAGTTAGCCATAAATTAGCAAAAAAAAGTTTGAGATCTCATCTGACTATGGAGTCAAAATAAAAAATCAATGAGCTGTGTATGCACAAAGCAAAGCAGTCACAAGTTTGGCTCCTTACAGGCATTCACTTGAGGATCATGAGATGAGAACAATAAGTACCTCACTCACACCATGAGCAAAATGTTCCAGGGAAAGTAAAAGGCTGGGAGTGTGTAGGCAGTCACACCTATGTGACTGCTGATACATGGAGTAAGCCCAGTACACAGGCCTGACAAACTCTAACATTTGGATCAAAAGAGTACGTATGTCACTGTTATCCTACAGATGTGGAGCACACCAAGCCACCAGTGTCATCTACAGCGTGTCAGGCACAAGTCTATGTCAGTGGACAAGTCAAAAGAACTAAACACAACATGCCCATTTATGTACATAGGTGGAGCTGATTACCAATCCACATCTTCTCAAACTTGCATTGTTCTTCAAAAACATAGGAGATCATCATGGATAAAGGAGGCCAATCTATTATCATAAGCTGATTATTTGGTCCACTCATTTATGTAATGGGTACCGTTTGAGGTGAATTGGACATTCACATATTTGACTGTGTTATTTCTGTACCCACAGGGCGAGCTGGGAACACTGCCGGGCAAAATAATGATAGCCAGTCCCAGACTTCATGAGCTCACTGGCGTTGAGGACTCTCACACATCCTTGGACGAGGAGGAGCAACCTGGCCCATCAGGTTTGGGTCAGCAGACAGCACTAGCAGCTTCAGCAGAATCCACTGCGACAACTCCCGCCTCCGTGAACAACACCCAGCTGACCCCTCCCCTGACAGACACAGCAGCCCCGGACAATCACAACGGCACAGCCACACAGAACACTCTGGAGTTGACCGACGACAACACCCCCGTCAATGAGGAAGGAGGCTCAGGGTTGACTATGCCACAGCCAAATGGGCATGCTTGTTGTGGTAGGAGTGATGGGAGGGGTCATGTGGATTCATGCCATCGAGCAGCTAGTGTTGCTGATGACCATCCAAACCTCTCCCCTTTAATCAATGCCTATGAGGATTACCAGGGAGAAATGGGCCAGGTCATACAAATCCTTAAAAACATTGAGCAGCTGCAGGCAGAACAAAACCAATGTCTGGGCTGGTTTAACAACCAAATGGACGACATTACTGGGGTGCTGCGGGATATTGGTACCAGCCTACACCAGATCACCAGTCACCTAATCACACCTCTCTGTTTGCTCACAACATCTGTTGCCCCTACATCTGCACAAGCCAGAGGGAGGGACGTTGAGTCAGGCGGAGAGTCCCCAGTACCCCAGGAGCCTGCAGCTGTGGATCCCCCCCAAACATGGGGTGGGGCATCCGAGGAAATAACAGTGAGAGTCGGATGGCAATGCACCACCCCCAGGAAGTGAAAAGATGCCCTTAATATCATCCAGTGTGTGCCAAGCATTCATTTTATTGACTGTCAAAAACTAACTGTCCCACGCCTGATGGAGGGTCAAAGTTGGACTTTGGACTTGAATAACTGTGGCTTGTCTTTATTGGATTTCATCAGCAAACACTATGAACTCCAATCTGCACTTTTTGTTTTGTTGTTGTGAGCACACCACCATTTTGTGGATTTAATTTAGCACTATTGTTTCAAAATAAGCTACTTTACACAGCAATACTTGCTCATGTTGTGACTTCGAATTCAAAATGTACATATTGTAATCCCCCTCTAATCATAATGATGAAAGTGTCAACAACCTAGGTAATCAATTACTTGTAAGTAGTAAACTAACTGCCCGTGAGTAAATGAACTTTTGCACAGCATGATAGAGATACACAACCAGATTTTCAGACACACTGTAGTACACAGTACATATTCACTGGAAGTCAGTTGTCTACACAGCTACCACCACTTGCCAGCCCAGTAAACAATCCTTGTTAGCCAACTAGTTCATCATGGTCAAACTTTGATTTGAACATGCTTGGATGTGTGATATCAGACCAGGCACACCTCAATGTGGAACACATTTTTATTGTCCAGATACAACCTGGTGCCTGAACACAAAGTAAAATCACATCACACAGTACTGAAAGGCACTAATAATAAAATCACCAGACTATCAGATCTGTAGGAAGTGCGTGCCAGGGAATTCAGCAAAATTTCCATGTCGGTGTCTATCACAGCATCATTTGTCTTGTGAGGTCATAACTTGCAAGTCCTCTCTGTAGATGGCATGCCAGTGTACCCTGGTAAAAAAGCATAAAGAACAGAGTTTAGCAATCAGAAATAAGGTAGCACAAGTCAGAGAAGTATGATATCTCAAGCACAACAATGTCATTGTTAACCCTAGCTAGGCTTCACTGAAGCACTGTACATGTAAATCTGACAATTTCAATAACCACTCTTTGAAAAAGCTTCATGACATTTCATACACTCTCAAGCATACATTCACATTCTCCACCAGCAACACAACAACAAACAATGGTGGACAGTCGCCACCTCTCATTGCATGCTTACAGTCATGTGAAAAAGTTGTTGATAAGCTGTTGTCTCAAATCCACTCCATCATCATCACCACTGATTGATTGATTGATTGATTGAACTTTATTGTTTAGTTAATTAAAACCTCAACAAGTTGTGCACAGTTAGACATATTCCAATACATTTTTTTTAGAACACCTCTAAATATAAACACTGAATTAAAATCACCAAAAGAATAATATAATGCATCTATTTATCTTCTAAAATCAATAAAATGTGCTAATACGCTTAGTGCATAATTAGGCAAATTTTGCCAATTAACAAGTACCTCGGGACAGGACTTTGTTTTTAACCAATGACCTCATACATCTCTTTACTATAATCCTTCAAACATTTATAGTCATACAATTCTCTAAAATATTTCCTGATGTGTAATTTTTTACCATATATTCATACTGTTTTAAGAATTTTATCAATTTGCAATTCAGATGAGTTTCTGATGGGTCCAACGCTTGAATGATTGCAGCTCTACAGGTCCTTGTTCCTTTTACCAAAAAATATTTTTTCAATAAAGTGACATGTGCTTCCTGTAAACATGAACAGATACAGACTAAATGAATAAAGTCCTCTTTGGTGCCACCACAAAGTCTACATGTTATAGGCCCACTTTAATTCCAGGATGGTTTGTCGGCCAGTGATGGTATTTGGCCAAAGCGGATTGCCATCAGATTTTTTTTGTTCTTATCGAAAATGTTAGACCCAGGTAGGCTGCCGGTTGAAGTGTTTTGTAATTTTTAATCACCATCCAACTATGTGATATTGAGCTAAAAATATCCTTATGAAGTAGAGACGAATAAAGTTTTGCAACTTTATTTAAAGTGCATTTAAAAGTATCAAAGGAGAGGTTCTTATACCAGCGCTCAGACAAGTGGTTAATGCTAGAGCTTTGAACAGATACTGATTATATGTTGAGTTTTTGCTTTTTTCGACCTCTTCCCATAAAGCTTCATTGATTGGGCTACGTACCAAATTTTGTTTTATTTTATACCAGCACTTTACTGTCGAGTACAATCTGCCTACAGTTTCATTAGTCAGGCCAAATTCTAGGAGTACCTGCGCTGGTGAGGCCGACTTAGGTTTGGAAAACAAATTTATACGTAGTAACCAGCAGCTTATTTATCAATGCAGAATCTGTTCCGTACTGGATGACTCTTGCAGAGGATATTGTAGGAAGCAATTTTTGCCACTATTACCGCAATCAATGGCTTAAATGATGGGCCATTTTTTTTTTTCGCCAGAGTGGTAAATGCGAATAATAATGCCCTTGATTTTTGCTACATGTAATTTTTTTGCACTTGATGCGAAAGTCTGCTGTCAATGTATGCTCCCAAATACTTGTAACTGGTCACTTCTTCCAGCGCCTTCCCGTTTAGCCAAATCTTCAAAGCAGGAGGATGACAATTGCAGATCTGCATGGTCTTCGTTTTCTGAAGACCTGCTTTTGTTTGACTCATAAGTACTATGTCGTCTGCATATAACAGATGTGATAAAGGTTGCTTTCTTAAGTGTGGTGGGTGAGAGTTATTCTTTGCAAGTCGCAGTGTCAAGTCAGACAAGAACAGGTTGAAGAGATGTGGTGTCGGGACACCTCCCTGTTTAAGGCCTTTATTAGTGGTCAGTTCTCTTGAAAATCTTGAGCCATCTCCCAGTTTAAGTCTCAACCATGTATTGGAATAAAGTAACATTATTCCTTTCAGGATTGTGTCAGGGATATCCCAGGTTCTTAGCTTTCTCCATAGACTACTACAATCCACGCTGTCAAATGCCACTTTCAGGTCGATAAAGCAAAGATACAGTTTTTGCTGCTTGCGTTAGCTTTTTTCAGCAACTAATGACAGTGCACGTATGTTTGTGATAGTTCCGATCCCATTTCTGAATCCTGTTTGGTTAGCCGGGATCAAATTCTTAGATTCAGACCGGTCGACCAGATCTTTAAGGATCAGCGAAGCATAGTACATTGCTTCAACGTCTTGAAGCGCTATGTGCCTATAGTTTGCTGGGCTCATTCTCTTGCCTCCTTTATAGATTGGGGAGATGATTGAGCCTTGCCAGCTTCGTGGTATTTTGTTTAGTAGTTCTATTTCTTTATACAGAGCTTATAGTTGGTTACTCCAAAACGTCGGGTCGTTTGTAAAAATCACTTGTGGGATGCCGTTAGGTCCTGGTGCACCTTCCTTTCTGCCCTTCCTTCTTATATTAGTTAAAACTTTGACCTGGTTGATCTGATAATTTATATCCGTATGATAGACATAAACCCACAAATTCTTCTCCATTACTTGAATTGATGATTGTATCCAATACTACCCCATTGCTGTGGGCAATCGTGCTAGCCATATGGCAGGTGGATAAGGGAACCCCATAAACCTCTCAGTAGGAAAGTTGATCCAATCATGTTCCTGGACCTTAGATGACAACACATTATTTGGTCTATTCAGCTTATTTATTATATCCCAAAATTGACTTGAATTGACTTGCTTTGCACTATACAGCAGTTTGGCCCAGAATATGTCTTCCTTCTCTTTTTTTTCTGCCCATAGTTTTTTTATATTCTTTCTGTAATAGCCTGACTCTTTCCCATGCCAGCTCATCATGTGCAAAAGATTTTAGCTTCCCGTAGCTTTCTTTAGTTCTTGTTTCAGGGACTTGAGTGGACAGGAGATCATTTTTCCTGTTTTTGTTTTTAGTTTTGGCATTGTACAATGGACATCAGTGGTAATAAATGTGTGGTAAATTTCATTCAAACATCTATATTATCCTGCTGCTCTATGGGAATCACCAATATTTGTTCCTGTAGTGTGTGTTACAGTTCTTCTAGGGAATCATTCATCCATTTAAGTTGCCTTAAATTGATTGTGTTTATGCTACCAGCAATTATAGCTGCTTCTTTGTGTTTTGGCAAAATTAGATTGAATTGAATGCATTGATATGAATTATCACTTTTAGTAGTGTATTTGATTGAATATTGTAAAAGTAGTGGCATTAATGATAGCGTGACTATTGTGTAGTCTAAAATTGACCGTGCATGGGAACCATAAAATGTGCATTTTGGAGGGGTATCATCCGATGTTCTGCCGTTTAATACCCTCATCCCTAGATATTCCAATGCTGTAATTAGGGACTGGCCTATGTGGTCTGGTCTAGCTGTTGTTGACAGATACTGAGGGAGGATGCACCAGTAAGTATTATCTAGTGTTAAGATCTCATCTTCCTCCGGGGTATATATTAAATTGCAGTTGAAATCTCCCGTTAAAAGTATCTCCCAAAATGGGAAGGATAATCTTATATCTGTGGTAGTTGTAATAAATGTTGAGACAAGAATCTGTTGTTTCCTTGCATTGGGATGCACATATATGTTTATTAGCAGCAATGGATTTGATTTGAGTGGACTGTCAGTTGTACACTTGACTAATGGTATACCAGGATTTGGCGAAGTTAGCTGTTCGAGTTTAATGTTTAAGGCTGCAGACACAAGGATTGCCAGTCCCCCCTATAGGACGCCCATACTGCTCTGTTTTTTTCTGCAGGTATGCTAAAGTGAATAAAGGCCCTTAGGGGTAGGTTTTCTAAAGCCCAAGTTTCTTGGAGGGCTATTATATCATAAGGTTCCCAGTCTTGAGATGGAATCGCTGCTACCAGCCACTTTTTTGCTCCTGCAATATTCCACAATAGTAGACGTAGATTGTTTATATATATTTTTTTCCGTGCTTGGTCATTGTACTCTATTAACATTAAGAGTCGCTGGTAGCAAAGCCCTTAGTTTATTATCTGAGCTGCAAGATTTGCGCTGGTCCTTATGGCCATTGGGCATTATTTTTTCACTCAAGCTTCCTCCTTTGGCACTTTAAAGAACTGAATATACTGAGGTCTTATTGATAGCTGGATAAGTTTGGCAACTCGTTTTGTTGAAAATGGCTGAGGATAACATATTGGTGATGGTTTAATAAGTTTTATGCCCCATGCTTCAAATTGACTGGAGCATTCCAAAAAACATTGCACTATTTCTCCTGTTTGCCATATAGTTCGAGTATATTCCTTGTGTTTTTGATCTTCCATTTGGAGGAACTCTACTGTCAGGAGAGTTAAAGATACTAGATTTTTCATTGCTGGAATCTCTAGTTAGTTTTAGAATGTTCCCCCTATTCAATATGTCCTGTTGACCTGAGATTCATATTCTGGTTTTAGCAATAATAGTTCATGCATTTTTTGTTGTTGAATAATAGAGTAAGCCGGCTTTTTGTGAGAGAGCGGGACTGCTTCTTTAACTTTCTGCATACAATAACCTTTTCAATGGTGAACCGAAAGCTCTCTTCAGTCTCTGTAATTTCCTTTACTTTAACAAACTGATTCCAGGGCACTTTCAATGTGTTAACTTCTAGTTTCCCTGGGCGATCGAGGCCCACTCTTTGTGCTTTATTGCATACCTGGGTGTCCTTCTTGTACGTTTTTAATTGGCTGCCCTACGTGGTATGTCCTATAGCCTCATAGTCCTGGGTAATGACAGAGGTCGATTCTTGTCTATTTCCCGGTGCGCATTCTCTTGTAGAAGAATGTCGATCAGTTGCTCCTCTTCCCCTTCTGCCTACTGTTTCATGGCGAGGGGGTGTTACCCGTTTTCCCTCAGCTATTATCTCTCCAGATTGTATGTCGTTGGTGTCCTTAACTATTCGTTTGGAGATATCAGTCCCTGTGTTGTTTTTTGTCTGTTTCTTCAGATCTTCTAGTTGTGAGGGATCCATACCGGATCCTTGTAGTGAACAAGCATCTTCTGATATATTAAATTCCATATTGGTTAATTTGGAATTATTCGATGTGCCGTGTTTACGTTTCCCATTCAAAGCGGCCTCAAATATGGGATATATTTTCAGTGTTAACGAATTAGATTGATGTGTATTTTTTTATTTCTTGCTTTTCTTTCCTGCTTTCTTTGTCTTTTCTATTTATTGGAACTATAGAATGATCCAATGTTAATTTTTCCAATGATTGCTCAGTAACCCCTTTTTATTCAGCTTGTTTTGGGGTACTTTTACTGCTTTCTTTCTGTGCTCTATATTCGTGGGAATCCTTTATTGCTCTATGTGGACATTTACACTTTGTCTGACTTAGTAACTGAGCTGTTGATATTATTCTCCTTTTTAAGATATAACACTTGTTCTAATATTGCTGGGAGGTAGCTTAGTTTGTCGATTATAGGACCGCATGGGCAGGTTTCTTGTAGTGGCAAATAGACTGCTTGAACTCTAGTTATTAAGTTAGTCAATTTTTCTAGCTTGGTATTTATACCTGCAATGAAAGAAGCTATAAGTTCAATCTGAATATCTAGTTTGTCTAATTGCATAGTAAGGGCTTCAGTTGAGGATTGTAACATGTGAAGTAATGTTTTGAAGATGTAAGTGGGCTATTCCGTTCACTTTGCTACGGCTGGTGTATATTTTTAAGTCCAATAGTAGAAACGTCTTCATAATTCAGACTTACTGAATTAACCACTTGCTCAATAGGAGAAATATCAAGAAAATTTCGGGATGACATGCTGTTTTTATTTCCTACAAGATCATTATCAGTGGGCCCCATGACCTTCTCAACCAATTTTTCTAGATCTTCTTTTCTACTTTTTTCTTTCTTACTTTCCAGCTGAAAGGACATGTTGGTTGTTGTTTTTAAATGCTCCTCATTTAGTAGCCAAGTAGGTGACCACACCCATGTATTTTTTAAATTGCCCTGCCAGGATTGTGGGGGACCTCCAAGCCCCCTAGGTGTTTCTAACTTTAAACTAGTGTTCGGAGTTGAATGGGGCAGAATTAACTCTTCCACTGTATTTAAAATTGATTCTGAAGTTTTGGTATTTCCATTTGTGTCCTCCTTATCCTCATAAAGTATCTGATCTTCTAAGGAGGATCTACCATTTGATTCTACTGTAAACTGACTTGTACGAATACTAGAACTAAGATTTGAAGGTACCATCAACTTATTTAGATTTTCTTTATGTATCTGAGCTTCTATAATCATCGTTTTTAATGTTTTTTCTCTGGTACTTGCTAATATCATTTTGTCTGTTTTTTCTGTATTGGATGGGGTACTATGTACTTCCTCAGTACGATGATTACAATTGCATGCCTGTTTATTTTGGGGTTTTTTTGCCACTCATCCTGTAGTTTGGAATATAATATTCTCTGCGGAGCTAATGGAGTTAATAGTCCAGCTACATCTTCTGCCATTGAGTATATTGCAGCTCCTGGATCTTTGAGAAACTGAAATATGATGCTTTTGCTCCCTTACATTTTTGAGTCTGCCTTGTCAAATATGGGAAATAGCAGTGAAATTAGAGGCTCTCCCTGTAAGTTTCGTACTTCCGCTGATTTTGCTGACTTGACTGATTTATTTAGAGGTGTTTTTTTTGTTCCACGCCTTTGACCTGGGGCCTTTTGCCCTGGAGGTTGTCTCATTTTTCCTGATCACATCTCTTCCTTTTTTGGTCCCACTTTAGTGATGATGTTTGTCGTTAACTTTTATTTTTTCCACAGAATGGCCAGATATCAACTACCAAGTCCCCACACTTATCACTATATTGAAGAGGGCTCTGGGACTCTTTGTTCCAAATTGTCTCTTGTCACTTACTCCTAGAAACTATGGAGATATTTCCTGTACCTGTCTGTTTTCCTTCGTTTTACCTCTTGACCTTGATGTAGGTGGCAGACCACACAACCAGAACAGGCACCGAGAGGGAGCACACCATGCAACCGCAAGTCGCACCCAGACCTTGCAGGACCGCCTCCGCGGGCCCAGGCTCACACTCCACAGGGGGGTGCTGCACAACCTACACTCGGCACTTGATCGGCTATCTTGCTCTGGCTCACGAGTACTCTGTTGACTCAAGATAATGTGGTAAATGTTGATGACTTTACCCAGCAGTTCCAAGCAATCAAGACCCTTTTTTTGTGAAGATTCTGCCCAAGCAGAGAGCTCAGATTATAGGCTGTTGTTGAGTCCACCACATATTAACTCGCACTGAAAGATTCCTGTGCTTGCAGTGTGCGGCGTTATCAATATAGGCGTATTATTATTTCTTCACTTATTTCTTCACTTTCTCTTTCTCTTTCTCTCTCTCTTTGAATCCCCAGAAAGCAAGGGGAATATGGCAGAGGGGTGGGTATACTTGAAGCAATGAGGCAATGAAGAATAAGGGAGCAAAGCGGGAGCGGTCCTCCCCGATCCGCAAACTGCACCGACCTAATACTGCCCGCTTCTGCGCAACCGGGAGGGTCTGCGGCTCTAGCCTCAGCCCGCCTGTCCTCCTATCTAATTCACGCTTGTGCTTGCCTCACCGAGGGGGTCTCTGTGTGAGGTGCAGCGTAGCACGGCATGGCGCTTCTTGTCCATAGCCAGTACCGGTGTCCTCACCCGTCCGCCGCCTTCCCTCCTCTATTTTATGTTTCCAAACAATGGTGGTCAGGCAACGCCTCTCATTGCATACTTACAGTCATTTGAAAAAGTTGTTGATAATCTGTTGTCTCAAATCCACTCCATCAGCATCATCACCACTGTCATCATGTCCCAGTCCTGGATCCTTCATCGGTGGCACCTGCTGGTCTCCTTCGTCCATTATCAGAAATATGCCCTTATGTATTGCTACATTGTGTAGCATTCAGCATGCCACGATTATCTGGCACACCTTTCCTGGGGCATATTGGAGGGCTCCTGTCATCTTTGTCAGACAGCGCAATCTTGACTTCAGGAGGCCAAAAGTCCGCTCCACTATCTGCCTGGTCCAGCCATGGGCCTCATTAAAGCGCACTTCTGCTGGGGTGACTGGGTTGTGCAGTGGTGTCAGTAACCATGGCTGGTTGGGGTATCCGGAGTCTCCTACATTGAACACAGAAAATACTTCATTAATCAACATATCACTATCTGACATACAAACAACACACACTACAACATCCACATACAACATCACCTACCAACAAGCTAGGTCCGGACAGTTTGCAGTTGAGTCATCAAATGGGGGATGATGTTGTTACACAGGATATATGTGTCATGTGCAGAGCTAGGGAAACGGGCACAGATGTGTGAGATGCACATGTCAGCCAAACACACCACCTGGACATTGATGGAGTGGAAATGTTTGCGGTTGCAATACACTTGTTTATTAGCCTGTGGTGGTATCAACGCAACATGAGTGCCATAAATAGATCAAATTGCATGGGGTATCCATCCTAATGCATAGAAATCAGCCTTGATGTAAGACAATTCTCCAGGTTTAGGAAACTTGATGTAGTGGTCCATGTAACAGGTCAATGCCTGCAACACATCACAAAGGACATGGACTGGGACATTCCACCCGATGTTGCCACTGTGTGCTGGAGTCCTCCCATGGAAAAGAAATGCAATGCGGCCATCACCTTCACCTTGAGGGTTAGTGCTATTGGACAAGTCCAAAGAGGCCACAAATAAGGTGACAACTGCTGGCCCAACTCATCAATTGTTACCCTTGTAAAACGGTATTTCTTGATGATGTCTCGTTATTCCAATGTTGGTAGGTCTGGAAAGGACCTGTACACAGGAGGCTGTCGGCCGCCTTCTTTACCATATCTATGTGTAGAGTGTGTACACAGTTGGTGTTAGTTCACAATGTACCAAGCATCATGCACTTAGACCAACAGCCAAGAAAAAATAACCACACCTAAAACTACATGTCACTGAAAATACACATTTCAATGAACAATGTTGACCGTAGATAAATATCACAGCATACAGGTCATTGCTAGACATGTTTGAAAGGTTTGGTGACACAGCAATTAAAGTGCAGTAGTGTAAACTTCACTAGTGTCTGTGATTGTTCCTGTAAAGCAAGCAGGACATGCTCCAAAACACACAAGCCAAAAAGCCCAGATTTATGTTTGTGAGAACAATCATATGGTTCATATGTACACACAATAGGATCATGTAATGCATGATATGTGGTACACCACATACATACAGCTTCTCACAATTTAAATTATGCACACTAGTGTCACAGGGTGGACACTGTCATGTTGTCATGTCTGCATCACACAAACAATTACATACACCAACCGTTTACTATGTAGAAGTTCAATCTAATGCGGTTGTCCACTGAAGTAAAGGACAGAAAGATACACTAGTAAATCACACAACAAAGCTAGGCATATGTGGCTGCTTAATATCACGGTGTAGTCATTCCTTAGTAAATGCAGTATCCAGGACTTGAAACACACACCACCTTTCCAGTCTCACATCACACAGATTGCACACTGGGTCACTCTGTCCAGTAATGCAGTGACTAGGCAAAGACTGTTTTGGAATGCCACAAAAGCGCTTTTTGACTGTGATCAACCCTAAGAGGCCAAATGGAGTTGTTTGTTATCCTGTTGGTATTAGCCTCCCAATCAGTATGTCATGTGCCCCTCAAGGTTAGGTCATCATGTGAGTGTGAGCGTTGCAGTTAGATGTCCCTTTCCACTGAAAAATGCTGCATCCAGCCATGGAATATCACAAACTCACAACATTTACAAAAGTGTTTGCCCTGCCGACTGATTTTTCAGAGGTCGCGGTAGGCGCATCGTAACCGAATCGGACACAGCCATAGGCTGTTAGTTGTTATGGTGACAGTCGCAGGTTTCGGATTGTGTCCACATCGCATGTAAACCGACGTGGTAAACTCCCATTGGTAATGCATCAAAGTCACTTGCGGTACAATGGTATTTTTTTAACTGCACGGTAGGTGTGTCGTCAGTAAGCAATGGAATGCATTGGACAGTTTAGGAAAATGTGACCGACGCAGACCTATCGTTTTGGCCCGCATGGACTGAAGACTGCCTCAGTGGTTTAGATATAAGTCTGTCGGTTCCCTAAAGAATGCACTTGCCTGCCCTAACTGCATGTTTCCAGGTCCTCCCCAGCTCTCTGCTGCTGTCCACATCCTCTGGGAGCTACAATAGCACACTGTGCAGAGCGCAGGGCCCCAGAATTCACAGCTGAGGAGAACAAGATGCTGCTGGACACGCACCTGCCTCTGTACAGGCAGCTCTATGGCAATCCAGAGGACAGGTAAGTGATGATCAGGCAGCATTGTCAGTTTACATGTGCAATAACCATGCACTACTGGCATTAGGAATCCTATAGACAAGCATTCAGACTGTATTTTTAAAGTTTCAAAGTCTGTATATAACTGTTCTGGGCAAGTATGTATCTACCGGTGTAAACATCATATCACTGTTCTCATGGGAGAGAGTCATCATTGAACACTGGTGAAGTGCACAGAATGCCACTTTGCTAACCTTTAGAAAGTGTGGGCAAGCTGTTCATGTCCTATGTGTACCAGTATTTGTCTCTGTACATGTCGCTTGTGAACTAAGGGCCTGTCACCATGTCATCCTTACAGGTCTACTCCCATCAGAAGGCCAAGCTGTGGAGGACCTTCACCCAGAAGGTGCACTCCATGGGGGTCAGAGGTCGGCGCATTGCCCACTGCAGGAAACAGTGGCAGGACTTGAGAGGCTGGACTAAAAAGATCTTAAGAGTCCAGCTGGGCATGTCATCTCCAGGCAAGAGGGGCACGTGCCACACCCTGATCCCCTCTAATGCTCCTTGCTGTGGTCTTCCCTGTCCTGGATGGGCAGTTGAGAGGCAGACAGCAGCAAGGAGGGGGTGAGTATGTGCCTTGTTGCACAACATATTAACCCACGCACATGCAAGTATCTTAGCCTCCTGGCCCTTTTTCAGGTTGTAAGACACACAAAACCACCTTTCAGTGTTAAAAGATGCATATGCACAAGAATAAGTAGATGCATGGTTATGCCCCTTTCATCTGGAACATGTGAGGATAAAATGGTCAGGGTATTGACAGTAGTGCCATGCTCATGTAATCTGAACATATGAGAACACCATGTGCATGGAGATAACCTTCAGAAATATTGTAGGTGCTCAACATGTGTCAGCACATTGACAAATGTCTGGACTGTTCTCTGTGTGGTCACACCAACGCTGTGAAGTATGTTGATGTTGGACCACTCAGCTGTGAAATCCCATGCTATACATCCAGGTAGCAGGTAAAGTCTATGTTGAGGGCTTGGTGAGTAGTGATTGGTCAGTGCGCCAATGTCAGGTCCCATCACTGGTGCCCAGTGTACTCCAATGTATCCCATGGGAAAATTACAGGTTTGCTAACTCATGTCACCTGTCACACTGGCCTGGCCTTTCACATGATTGGGTGTAAGATTCCATCCTCCCTATTCCAAAGAGTGAGTCCATGTTTCTGACTCTGTAATAGTGACAACACATGCCATTTAGTGGCTAATAAAGTAGATGCACATTCACAACAGTTCTCATTAGCGTAAATGCTCTTGACTGGTCATATTTGATGCTTTTTAAACCATGCTTTGGTTGCCTCACTGTTAGATTCAGAGATGTCACATGAGCATCATTTGGAAGTAATTTACCAAAGTCAGATGGAAAGCAATAGCATTTAAGTGGTACAAAGTTTGCACAATGCCAAAAATAAGTGAGGGACATTCAGACTTGGCCTTTACAAATGTGGACTTCAGCAGTCTTTACAAAATGGTATGAAGTGTTGAATACGCATTTACAAGTAAGATGTTCAGGACTAATAGTTTGTCCATACGATGCATCCAGATGACACAGTGGCATAGTGATCCACATGAAGCATGGTTAAGATGCAGTCATTGGACTTGGCAGTGTGCTGACCTGTGTTTTCTTGGAAAACTGATGAAATGTATCAAATGTGGACAATAATCTGATTCATCTTTCTAACACTGTGCATAAATGACACAAGACTGTGGGCCATATACCTTTCACCCAAGCTATACCTACTACCTTGGTGTCTCCACAATAAGAGTTAGACATATGACCTGACAAACAACTACTTCAGTTACTGGACAGATGAGAAAAATCAATATGATCTGTGTGATATGGCCTATGGAATGACTACACAAGCTTGATGTATGACAAGAAAGATATGTGACCTGTAACACTAAACCTAATGGTTCCCAAGTTGATGAATAGGGATTGCAGAATGGATACCATGTCTCAAATAACCCTGGGCATAATACTTTGCTACGCTCACGAAGCATGCAAAGTTTGTGCAACTACACACTACACAAATTGCACGTAGCAGAGTGAATAACTGTGCTTATCAACGTAGCGTAGCAGAAGTATAATAAACTCCTTCAAATGCTTTGATAAAGCAATTTTTTTATGCTAAAAAGCATATAACCAATTCACAAAAATGAATTTTGACAATGAAATATCAAGCAATGAGACAGGTGATGATTTTGGAGTCCCCCTAACCTAGGGGGAGGACCAAGCAGATGCCTTGAACACAAAAAGCATATCATGTGAACGATTCAATGGTGGTCCCTTCCTCCTAGGACCACTCCCAAGCACAGTTATGGGCAAAATACAATCCCAACTAAGCCTTGCAGCATTATGGACGAGATTAGCAGTGGCAGTGAATATTATAGTGTCCAATATCAAAATAATTCTACAAAGAGCTGCAGTTCAACTAGTCGTTACTAGGTGTCCCTCACGAGTCAAATGCAAAAGTATTGAAAACCTTTCATGAAGCTTTTGCATTTGACTCGTGAGGGACACCTAGTAACGACTAGTGGAACTGCAGCTCTTTGTAGAATTATTTTGATATTGGATGCTATAATATTCACTGCCCACTGCTAATCTCGTCCCATAATGCTTTGCAGGGCCTTTGGTTGGGATTGTATTTTTGCCAATAACTGTGCTTGGGGTGGTCCTAAGAGGATGGGACCACCACCGAATCGTTCAATAAGATGTGCTTTTTGTTTTCAAGACATCTGCTTAGTTCTCTCCCTAAGTTAGCGAGGATACCAAAATCATCACCTCTCTCACTGCTTGTTAACTTTTTATTTTCACTTTAGTGAAATGACTATATGCATTTTTAGCATATAAAGACAGAGATATTTATTTTATCTTAACTTGTACTGTACAAGATGTTTTTGGTAATTATTGTACAGTGCAGTTAAGCACACAGCTACGCACTACGCAATTTGCATAGCTACGTGTAGTTAAAGCTGTACTTCACGTAGCTACGTGAAGTGCTACTACGCAAACTACGCCCAGGCTTAGTCTCAAATCAATTGTGTGACTCATATTCCCATTATGAGGTCTAAACTCCCTTGCATTAGATGAGACAGGTATGTCATGACACAAGGCCGTAAGTAACGAAAGGCAATACATCAGCTGGTACGTATTGACGTCGTAGACATTGTGTGAGAAGTTGGCCTGGCATATGCTGTCCACTAATTATAGTGGGCACCTTGCACCAGTCCAAATCGACTCTTATGGTAGATAGGTTAAAGACAACCTTATTGAAAGCTATCCTAGTGGTAGCTATGGAGAGCAGCCTTCAGGCTAAGTCTTGAAGGAATGTAAAGCAGCTTGTTTTACCAGTCTATAATCTCTTGAGTGACCAAATGAAAGAGCACCACACCAGGTATATATTCAAAATATATGTATTTATTACTAAACACACCCCTCTAGTCTCTTTATGAGGCTAGAGTTCGAAGTACATAGGTTATAAGATCTTAAATCACAGTAATAGCACAAATACACGTTTGGGCCCTAGGGGCGTACCAAACCATATACCAATAAAGTGGTATGCGAACCACGACTGAACTAGACACTAGGCCTAGAGCCTCTAGAAGTGCTTGGACCACAAGGAACCACCCAAGGTAGTGACACAGGGGACCCACGGGAGACGCGTGCAGTGTAAATACACAACCGCGATACGCCGTTAACTTCTATGGAGAAAGTCGGGATCGGGAAAATAGAGGAAAGGGACACTTAAAAGAGGACTAGGACAAAACCCTTTGAGATCTAGGACTTTGAAGAGTCTCTACCCACGGGAGCACCAGAGTACTCGTGTTACCTCACCCAGGGAAGCCGGGTGCATAGGTGCCTTTCGGGGTCGGGTTTCGTCGTCGGTTCTTATGGCGATCTGCTGCAAAGTGCTGCTGGCGACCAGGAGAAAAGTGTCCGGGTGGATCCAAGAGTGGATCGGAGTTCTGAAGAACCTGAAAGCAGAGGGGACAGAGTCTGGGTCACTAGCCAGTGACCAGGGAGGCGATGGACAGATGCCCTTCGATGTCGAGTGCTTCAGGTTCGATGACGGTCGTCTTGACTCTTCAGCCACGAGGTCCGGGAGGCGTTGTCGGCGACCAGGAGCAGGATTCGGGCTGTTGCTCGATGTCTGTCGAGTGCAGAGGTGTCGGCGACCAGATTGGACCCAACAAGCCTTGGCAACGGCAAGTCTCGAGTAAGATGTAGATCGTCGATGATGCAGACCAGCAAGGTCTGGGGAACTCACCCAGCGAGGGTAAGTGAGGGCAGGCCTGGAGCAACCAGACTGCCAAGTAAAGAAAAGATTGGCCTTCGTTAAGGGCTACTAGCCAACGGGCTAGCGACCGCGAAGGAGCCTCGTGACGCCGCACGTGGAGCTGGCTTACAGGACACTCGTGGAGTGGGGGCCAGTGATCTTCGGTGCAGGTGGTGCTGGAGGCTAGGGCTACTCGGAGCCCAAAGCACGACTTCTTGGGAGACCCAGAAGATGGTGCACTTGCAAGTGTGCTCGGTGTCCAGGGGTCACGGTCTCAAGTCACCCACGATAGCCACGGGCCTCAGCTTTGCTGGGGACTCAGGGTAGCCTCGGGGAAGTCTGAGAATCTACCTCTGGTGATGCGATGACTTCGGCGTCCGACGGGAGCTTCAGTGATGCGAACCGGACAGATGCTTCTTTGGTGCCTGCCAAGCAGGGGAGTCACTCCTTGACCCCAAGGGAGATTCTTCAGTCCTCTAATCGTGAGTAGAGCGTCGAAGGTCCAGGATTCTGTTTCAGAGTTTCGTCCAGGTATAATCTAAAGTCCTAAGGACTGGGTTCCTACCTTTATTCTAAAAATAGGGGATGGACTACTCTGTGGCCCCACCTATGGGTGGGTCAGGGCAGAGGGGTGGCTACACCCCTTTCCCTTTGTCCAGTTCGCGCCAAAGCAGGGGCTGCAAGCCCCTGATCCGGTTTGAACTGGGGTATGCACAGGGACACCAAATGTGCCCCCAGTGCAGGACTTCAAAGCACCCGAAAGTGCTCCCGCCCAGCCCCAATACACATTGTCCTGTCTGGGGAGGTGGTCACACCTCCCTGGGACAGGAAACCTATTGTCCAGGCCTCCCCTGCCGGAGTTTCGTCCAGCAGCAGGAGGCCAGACTCGTGTCTGTGGCAGCAGCATCCATTTTGTGATGCCAGGGCTCTGGAAAGAAGTTACCGGACTCGTCAGAGTTAACATGCCTTTCCCTCTAGAAGGGTGGAATGCTACCCCCGCCGCCAGGATTGGCGGGGGGTAGTATTCCAAGATGTTTGACACCAAACACGACATGTTTAGGTGCAGCCATTCCATAGTTAGCATTTTACCGCGAGGATATAATGCGTTTAAGAGTATATGGTCAGGCTGCACTACAAACAGCATCAGAGATGGTCTCCGAACGCTGCAGAGGGGCCCTGCTCATGCAGGGGCACCCTCTCACATAGGAACCATGCACTCTGCCTTTAGGATTGATAAGGCCTGCCTTAGGAGTGACTTATAGGTTTATATGTGTGTATGCATTTAGTGATATAGGTAACCTATACCACAGCAAGGGGTGCATGCACCACCTTACCCAGGCTGCAGTAGCAGACCTGTGGTGTCAGTTTGGATGGCCTACCAGGGGTGGCATAATACATGCTGCAGCCCCTGGCAGGCCTCTGAGGTACCTATGCCCTTGGTACATAGTATACCATATACTAGGGACTTACAAGGGCACTCCAGATCCCAATCAGTGATGTGCCTAAGGCACATGGAGACCCTTTTAAAGAGGAAACAGCTAGGCTGGGGTTCTGAATAGCAGGGCCCCAGCCAGACTAATGTCGAAAACCAGTGAAGTATCAGCAAAAAGTGGGGGTACCCCTGTGAAGCAGATCCTACTCTCCTACACAACCCCCCCCCAAACGTAGGGACATTAAACTAACCTTGCCCAGTTAAGTCTTCATGTTCTAAGTGGAAATACCTAGAGAGTCCATCTGCATTCGCATGGTTACTCCCAGGCCTATGTTCCACTGTAAAGTCCATCCCCTGTAGGGAAATGGACCACCTAAGCAGTTTGGGGTTTTCACCCTTCATTTGTTTTAGCCATAAGAGGGGCTTATGGTCTGTCTGAACCAGGAAGTGTGTACCAAACAAGTATGGCCTCAACTTCTTCAGAGCCCAGACCACAGCAAAGGCCTCCCTCTCTATGGCTGACCAACGTTTCTCTCTAGGGGTCAGCCTTCTGCTAATAAAAGCTACTGGCTGATCCTGACCTTCTTCATTCAATTGTGACAGTACAGCCCCTACCCCCAATTCAGATGCATCAGTTTGAACAATGAACTTCTTGGAGTAATCAGGACTCTGCAGAATTGGAGCAGTGCACATGGCCTGCTTGAGGTCATCAAATGCCTTTTGACAGCTAACTGTCCACTGAACCTTTTTGGGCATTTTCTTAGAAGTTAAGTCATTCAAGGGTGTCACTATTGATCCATACCCCTTGACAAATCTCCTATAGTACCCAGTCAGGCCTAAGAAGGCTCTCACCTGAGTCTGGGTAGTGGGAGCAGTCCAGTCCATGATGGTCTGGATCTTGCTCTGCAAAGGTTGAACCTGGCCTCCACCCACAAGGTGGCCCAGGTACACAACCTGACTCTGCCCTATCTGGCACTTAGTGGCCTTGATAGTCAGGCCTGCCTTTTGCAGGGCCTGTAAAACATTCCTGAGGTGGACCAGGTGATCCTCCCAGGTGGAGCTAAAGACAGCAATATCATCTAGATAAGCTGCACTATAGGCTTCCAGTCCTGTGAGAACTGTGTTCACCAACCTCTGGAAAGTGGCAGGTGCATTTTTCAGACCAAAGGGCATTACCACAAATTGATAATGCCCACTAGGGGTTGAAAATGCTGTTTTGGGCTTTGCAGTATCAGCTAGTCTGATCTGCCAGTAGCCAGCTGTTAGGTCAAATGTGCTGAGATATTTGGCAGAGGCCAAAGTATCTATGAGCTCATCTGCCCTGGGTATTGGATGGGCATCAGTCCTAGTGACTGCATTGAGACCCCTGTAGTCTACACAAAACCTCATCTCTCTTTTTCCACCACTGGTGTGAGGTTTCGGTACTAGGACTACTGGACTAGCCCAAGGGCTATCTGAGGGCTCAATTACTCCCAATTCCAACATTTTCTGGACTTCAGTCCTGATACAGTCCCTGACATGGTCAGGTTGCCTATAAATCTTGTTTTTAATAGGCAGACTGTCCCCAGTGTCCACTTCATGAGTGCACCAGGTGGTCTGACTGGGTGTCAGTGAAAACATATGTCTAAACTGATTGAGGACTTGCCTGCAATCAGTTTGTTGCTGGGTAGTGAGGCTGCCTGCCAAGGCTACACCATCAACTGACCCATCGTCAGGGTTCTGTGAGAGCAGGTCAGGGAGTGGGTCACTCTCTTCCTCCTGCCCTTCATCAGTAGCCATGAGCAAGCCCATGTCTGCCCTGTCCACATATGGCTTAAGTCTGTTGACATGGAGAACCCTTTGGGGACTCCTGGGTGTTCCCAGGTCCACTAAGTAAGTGACCTCACCCTTCTGCTCAACAATAGTGTGGGGTCCACTCCATTTGTCTTGGAGAGCTGCTGGGGCCACTGGCTCCAACACCCACACCTTCTGTCCTGGCTGGTAAACAGTCAGAACAGCCTTTTGGTCATGCCAGGCCTTTTGAAGTTCCTGGCTAGCCTCAAGGTTTTTGGTTGCCTTTTTCATGTACTCAGCCATCCTGGAGCGGAGACCAAGTACATAGTCCACTATATCTTGCTTTGGGGGCTTGAGAGGTAACTCCCATCCTTCCTTCACCAAGCACAGTGGACCCCTCACAGGGTGGCCAAACAGAAGTTCAAAAGGGCTGTAACCAACCCCTTCTGAGGCACCTCCCTATATGCGAATAAAAGGCAGGGCAAGAGTATGTCCCATCTACGCCTAAGCTTTTCTGGGAGCCCTTTAATCATGCCCTTCAAGGTTTTGTTGAATCTCTCAACTAAACCATTGCATTGTGGGTGATAGGGTGTGGTGAACTTATAAGTAACTCCACACTCCTTCCACATTGCTTTTAAGTACCCAGACATGAAGTTTGCACCCCTGTCTGATACTACCTCCTTAGGAAAGCCCACTCTTGAGAAGATTCCCAGGAGGGCCCTTGCCACTACAGGTGCTGTAGTGGTCCTGAGGGGAATAGCTTCTGGGTACCTGGTGGCATGATCCACTACCACCAGGATAAACCTGTGCCCAGAGGCTGTTTGGGGATCCATGGGACCAACAATGTCAATCCCTACCCTCTCAAAGGGCACCCCCACCACAGGTAGTGGTATCAGGGGGCCTTTGTAGTGCCACCTGCTTTGCCACTGGCTTGGCAGGTCACACAGGAGCGACAAAACTCCTTACTGTCTTCAGACATGTGGGGCCAGTGAAAGTGAGGGACAATTCTGTCCCAAGTCTTGTTCTGGCCCAGGTGTCCTGCTAAGGGAATATCATGGGCTAGGGTCAATAGGAAGCCCCTGAACTTCAAAGGTATTACCAACCTCCTGGTAGCACCAGGCTTGGGGTCTCTACTCTCTGAGTACAGGAGTCCATCATCCCAATACACTGTATGGGGACCACTAGCTTTCCCAGCAGCCTCAGCAGCAGCTTGCTGTCTGAGGGGTTCAAGGGAGGGGCAGCTCTGCTGCTCCTGGCTCAGATCTGCCCTAGAAGGTCCCCCTGTCCCCAAGAACTCAACCTGGTCAGGTTCAAGTTCCTCTGGGACAGTTCCTTCTTCAGGGCTGAGATCATCCCCCTCAAGGGACTGATCTTCCTCCTGAGCCAAGGGGGAAGGCACTGCCTTAACCCTACTACTCCTCCTCTTGGAAGGCACTTGGTCCATTCTTCCAGAATCCAAGGCCTGTTCAGTGCTAGACATTTTGGCTTGTGACCTGGTCACAGCAAACACATCTGCAGGGATCCCCAGCATTTCTGCATGGGTCCTGAGCTCCACTTCTGCCCAAGCAGAAGTCTCTAAGTCATTGCCAAGCAAGCATTCGACTGGTAGGTTTGCACTTACCACAACCTTCTTAAGGCCAGTTACCCCTCCCCAGGAGAAGTTAACAACTGCCAGAGTATGGTCTGTTCTGACATTGCTAGCATTGGTCACTTGGTACATCTCACCAAGCATAACTTGCCCAGGTAGCACAAGGTCTTGTGTCACCATTGTGACACTTGCCCCTGTGTCCCTAAATGCCAAAGCCTCACGTCCATTGATTAAAGGCTGTTGTCTGTACTTGCCCAGATTACTGGGACTCACAGTGGAGGTCACATCCATGCCTCCATCACAGACTAACACAGCCTGAGTCAGTTCCCTGACTAAGTCAGAGCCCAACTCAGTTCCCAGGGTGAACCCTACTAAACCCTTTGCTGGAGCACTTCCACCAACTGTACTAGGGGGAACAGGTGCCTTAGGGGCATTGGTGGGTGCTGGACTGGAGTCTTTGGACTTGGTGCAATCACTGGTCCAGTGGGTCTTTTGCTTACAGACCTTGCACCATGGTTTTCTTTGGCCTTTACCCTTGGTAGACTGGGAATCCCCACCAGAAGAAGATTTTTGGGGGCCTGATGAAGACTTTTGATCTTTACCCTTCTCCCCACCCTTGTCAGAGTTCTTAGCATCTTGCTTCTTGGTTTCCCCACCTTGGTTCTGTACCTTCTGCTTCACCCTGGTTCTGACCCATTTGTCTGCCTTCTTTCCCAATTCTTGGGGAGAGGTCAGATCAGAGTCAACCAGGTACTGATGCAACAGCTGATTTTGACAGTTATTAAGAATCTGCTCCCTCATTATCAGATTATACAATCCTGAGAAGTCACACACCTTACTGCCCATCAACCAGCCTTCCAGAGCCTTGGCAGAACAATCCACATAGTCTACCCAGTCTTGAGTCTGTGCTTTTTGGGTGTCTCTGAACTTCAACCTGTACTGTTCAGTGGTTAGGCCAAACCCATCAATAAGAGCACTCTTCAAGACCTTGTAATTGTCAGCATCCTCCTCTCTAACAGTGAGGAGCTTGTCTCTACCTTTGTCAGCAAAGGAGAGCCACAAGATTGCTGCCCACTGCTCCTGAGGGACCTTCTGTACTTTACAGGCCCTCTCTAAAGCAGTTATCCATTTGTGGATATCATCCCCACTCTGGTAGGGAGGGACAATCTTGCTCAGGTTCCTATGGTCATAGGACCTTTCCCTATCTCTAGGGACATGGCTGCCACCATGGGACTCTAGTCCCAACTTTCTTCTCTCTCTAAGGAGATCTAGGGATTCTCTATCTAAAGCCAATTGCTTCTTCCTGATCTCTAGTTGAGTTTCCTCATACTGGACCAGTCTCTTTCTTCTCTCATGAGAGGATTCCCTCCTGTGAGAAGAAACAGAGCTCCCTATTGAGGTGCCAGAGTGGTTAGACTCCTGAGAAGGAGACCTAGACTTTCTGAGCACACTCATAATCCTTCCTGGGGGACAAAGGTGTGGTTCTCTAGATCCTCATCTTCATCTTCCCCAGAAGGGATTGGGTTTTCCAGGTCAGGGTCATTGTCACCCTCCTGGTCAGTTTCAGAGGGGGGCTGGGGGTAGTAGTACCCCTGGCCCCTTCCTCATCTGCTGGCCCACCCTCTGCTCCTACCCCTTCAGTCTCTGAGGACTTACTAAGATCATAAGCCACCAACAACTCCTGGAGGTGTTGGGTGGTGGGACTTTGGCCTGTCCTTAATTTCCTCACGTTACACAAAGCTCTCAGTTCCAAGAATGGGAGTGTGTCATACTTGGAGGGGGAAGCTCAATGGCTTCCTGCAGGGCATCTTTGGATCCTGCTTTTAAAGACATTACTAGTGTGGTGTGGTGTATGCACTACCTACTCTAGTGTGGCCTACTAAACTCTCTTGAGTTGTAGAAAGGGTTGTGCTATCCCTTAACACACAACTCTAAGTTCAGTAGAACTTACTGATATTCTAAGCTTAAATTATATGTACCTTAGGTACCTTTAGTGGTTTTCAGTTGATCAATTCAATTGAGATTATCTGGTAAAACAATAGCAAGCTGGAATCCCACACGCTGCACACCAATGTGAGAAGTTGGCCTGGCATATGCTGTCCACTAATTATAGTGGGCACCGTGCACCAGTCCAAATCGACTCTTATGGTAGGTAGGTTAAAGACAACCTTATTGAAAGCTATCCTAGTGGTAGCTATGGAGAGCAGCCTTCAGGCTAAGTCTTGAAGGAATGTAAAGCAGCTTGTTTTACCAGTCTATAATCTCTTGAGTGACCAAATGAAAGAGCACCACACCAGGTATATATTCAAAATATATGTATTTATTACTAAACACACCCCTCTAGTCTCTTTATGAGGCTAGAGTTCGAAGTACATAGGTTATAAGATCTTAAATCACAGTAATAGCACAAATACACGTTTGGGCCCTAGGGGCGTACCAAACCATATACCAATAAAGTGGTATGCGAACCACGACTGAACTAGACACTAGGCCTAGAGCCTCTAGAAGTGCTTGGACCACAAGGAACCACCCAAGGTAGTGACACAGGGGACCCACGGGAGACGCGTGCAGTGTAAATACACAACCGCGATACGCCGTTAACTTCTATGGAGAAAGTCGGGATCGGGAAAATAGAGGAAAGGGACACTTAAAAGAGGACTAGGACAAAACCCTTTGAGATCTAGGACTTTGAAGAGTCTCTACCCACGGGAGCACCGGAGTACTCGTGTTACCTCACCCAGGGAAGCCGGGTGCATAGGTGCCTTTCGGGGTCGGGTTTCGTCGTCGGTTCTTATGGCGATCTGCTGCAAAGTGCTGCTGGCGACCAGGAGAAAAGTGTCCGGGTGGATCCAAGAGTGGATCGGAGTTCTGAAGAACCTGAAAGCAGAGGGGACAGAGCCTGGGTCACTAGCCAGTGACCAGGGAGGCGATGGACAGATGCCCACCGATGTCGAGTGCTTCAGGTTCGATGACGGTCGTCTTGACTCTTCAGCCACGAGGTCCGGGAGGCGTTGTCGGCAACCAGGAGCAGGATTCGGGCTGCTGCTCGATGTCTGTCGAGTGCAGAGGTGTCGGCGACCAGATTGGACCCAACAAGCCTTGGCAACGGCAAGTCTTGAGTAAGATGTAGATCGTCGATGATGCAGACCAGCAAGGTCTGGGGAACTCACCCAGCGAGGGTAAGTGAGGGCAGGCCTGGAGCAACCAGACTGCCAAGTAAAGAAAAGATTGGCCTTCGTTAAGGGCTACTAGCCCAACGGGCTAGCGACCGCGAAGGAGCCTCGTGACGCCGCACGTGGAGCTGGCTTACAGGACACTCGTGGAGTGGGGGCCAGTGATCTTCGGTGCAGGTGGTGCTGGAGGCTAGGGCTACTCGGAGCCCAAAGCACGACTTCTTGGGAGACCCAGAAGATGGTGCACTTGCAAGTGTGCTCGGTGTCCAGGGGTCACGGTCTCAAGTCACCCACGATAGCCACGGGCCTCAGCTTTGCTGGGGACTCAGGGTAGCCTCGGGGAAGTCTGAGAATCCACCTCTGGTGATGCGATGACTTCGGCGTCCGACGGGAGCTTCAGTGATGCGAACCGGACAGATGCTTCTTTGGTGCCTGCCAAGCAGGGGAGTCACTCCTTGACCCCAAGGGAGATTCTTCAGTCCTCTAATCGTGAGTAGAGCGTCGAAGGTCCAGGATTCAGTTTCAGAGTTTCGTCCAGGTATAATCTAAAGTCCTAAGGACTGGGTTCCTACCTTTATTCTAAAAATAGGGGATGGACTACTCTGTGGCCCCACCTATGGGTGGGTCAGGGCAGAGGGGTGGCTACACCCCTTTCCCTTTGTCCAGTTCGCGCCAAAGCAGGGGCTGCAAGCCCCTGATCCGGTTTGAACTGGGGTATGCACAGGGACACCAAATGTGCCCCCAGTGCAGGACTTCAAAGCACCCGAAAGTGCTCCCGCCCAGCCCCAATACACATTGTCCTGTCTGGGGAGGTGGTCACACCTCCCTGGGACAGGAAACCTATTGTCCAGGCCTCCCCTGCCGGAGTTTCGTCCAGCAGCAGGAGGCCAGACTCGTGTCTGTGGCAGCAGCATCCATTTTGTGATGCCAGGGCTCTGGAAAGAAGTTACCGGACTCGTCAGAGTTAACATGCCTTTCCCTCTAGAAGGGTGGAATGCTACCCCCGCCGCCAGGATTGGCGGGGGGTAGTATTCCAAGATGTTTGACACCAAACACGACATGTTTAGGTGCAGCCATTCCATAGTTAGCATTTTACCGCGAGGATATAATGCGTTTAAGAGTATATGGTCAGGCTGCACTACAAACAGCATCAGAGATGGTCTCCGAACGCTGCAGAGGGGCCCTGCTCATGCAGGGGCACCCTCTCACATAGGAACCATGCACTCTGCCTTTAGGATTGATAAGGCCTGCCTTAGGAGTGACTTATAGGTTTATATGTGTGTATGCATTTAGTGATATAGGTAACCTATACCACAGCAAGGGGTGCATGCACCACCTTACCCAGGCTGCAGTAGCAGACCTGTGGTGTCAGTTTGGATGGCCTACCAGGGGTGGCATAATACATGCTGCAGCCCCTGGCAGGCCTCTGAGGTACCTATGCCCTT
Organism: Calotriton arnoldi; assembly: GCA_963921515.1. Taxonomy (NCBI): domain Eukaryota; kingdom Metazoa; phylum Chordata; class Amphibia; order Caudata; family Salamandridae; genus Calotriton; species Calotriton arnoldi. The sequence goes on along the minus strand of CAWUFW010003252.1, from coordinate 885,789 downwards.
GGTACATAGTATACCATATACTAGGGACTTACAAGGGCACTCCAGATCCCAATCAGTGATGTGCCTAAGGCACATGGAGACCCTTTTAAAGAGGAAACAGCTAGGCTGGGGTTCTGAATAGCAGGGCCCCAGCCAGACTAATGTCGAAAACCAGTGAAGTATCAGCAAAAAGTGGGGGTACCCCTGTGAAGCAGATCCTACTCTCCTACACATTGTGGAAGCGGAATTTGAATTTGCTACACACAATGTCGCTGACTTCATCATGTGTGAGGGTGCATAGGTTTACTTGCTTACTAGCATGTGGTATTTATGGAACAGTATCAAATATTTCACCCACAAGTCCGATTGATGTAGTTGTGTAATCTTGGAAGAGTTTTGATGAAACCAATGTGTCAAGTACATATGGACGACTCATGTGATTCATTTTACTTCTTGTTCACAGCATCTGAACCGGTCAGCGGAGGAGACAGCACCATGGAACTTGGGGAAGCAGCTAGCCAGAGTGGTTCCTGTAATGATACCGAGCAAGAGGGAACCAGTGGCACCGAGGGTGAGGGGAGCCTCACTGAGGGCACGTCTGACATTACATCTGTCAGCTCGATGACAAGCTCAAGCTCCAGTGAGGACTCCCATGGTGGTGGATGACCCAGGAGCTGTATCCACTCCATCAGACCCCACCACCACCCCTACCATTTCTACCCTCCCAGCTGCTCCCCAGCCCACTGTCTGTGGTCACTCCCCTAGAAGGGCAGGTGTCTCCTTCGCACTAGGCACCTCACCCCCTGCTGCCCTGAGTGTGGAGGCCATTGACATCCGGAGGCAGATCTCTTTGGGGCAGACAGCAGTGCTGAATGTCCTCCAGGTGCACACCAAGCACCTTACCCAAGTGGTATCTTTCCTGGAGGGCATTTACTCGGACATGTCTGCCCTACAGAGATCCAATCAGGCTCTAGCCTTTACACTGACAGCAGCATTGTCCCATGTTCAGCTGTCCCACCCCCCTCCTGCCTCTTCCCCATCCACAGTCCTGACTACCCTCCCTGACCCAAGCTCATGCAAACATAAACTTGTATCCACCTCAACATCCACATGCAGCACACAAATACACAGACATAAGGGCAAATACACACACACACTCTCACAAGACAGATGTCACACTCACCACCACAGACATGCCAACAGATACCACACCAGCATCCACAGACATGCTGCAGACCTCACAACCACCTACCTCCACCAGCCCTACCCTTGCCTCTCCTAGTACCCATTCTGCCCAGAAACTCCAACTCATTGCCCTACCAAAATCTACCAACTGCCTCCCAAAAAGAAGAAATCCACCCTGACGCCCCTGACATTCACCTCGGACTCCCCCTGCCTACCACAAAAAAAGTACCCCAAAGGTTCACCAACCCCCTCCTGAAACCCAGACTTCCACATCCCACCCCAGTACCTCCATACCCAAGAAATACCACCCCAAGAAATCACCTGTCCTCCCTATTCCCTTGCAGACCCTTACACATTATTGGATCCCCAAACTTGTCAAGCCCAGCCCATCCTCCCTCCATATAGCCCTCCCACTGCAGTTGTCCCACCCCCCACCATCTGACCCTCCCACTGAAGTTGTCCTAACCCCTCCATACAACCCTACCACTGCAGTTGTCCCACACCCCCTCCATCTGACCCTACCACTGCAGTTGTCCAACCCTCCTCCTGATTCCATCCCTCCCAAAACCCAACCCAGTCCTCTCTAGTCTTGTCCCCTTGGTGCCTGGCCTGCCCCCTAGATGCCCCTCCCATGGGAGGTGTCCCTTTGCATGACTAGTGCAGGCAATTGATGAAGGTCATGATGTTTGTGGCCCATTAAATGAACAATCTTCATTGGACTGCCCATTGGCCTTTTCGCATTCAAATATTCACCCTATTTTTCTGAATAAAGCATATTATGATTTTGATTCCAGATTTGTATGTCCCGAAAATGGATTTGTTGTTAACTGTCATTCATGTGTGAATTGTGATGTAAGTATACAATGATGTTAGTATAGCATGGATTGCTTATGGTCCTTGGAGTACAAGCACTTGGTTAGTATGTATCCTAGATTTGTGTGCCTACTTTGGCTAGATGTCAATGTCAACACTGGTTTTGTCTATGAGTGTGACATGAAGTCACAAAGCTTTGTTTAGGAAAACACACTTCCACATAGTTCATGCTTTCAGATGTCAACATAGTGCAAGTGTGGCAAAGTACAACAGTTTAGGAGAAGCATGATGCATATGTTTGTAATGGGCTGAGAGACAACTGTCTCATCAATACACCTGGATACAAATGGACTTTGGCTACATGGTAGTGACTTTGGCACACATATGTACACAAAGTAATGGGACAATTGTTGTATGTGACTTGATAGTGGTGGACCCATGTATGTTTCTTCTATAGATCTGGTTGACTAGTTGCAATGACAACCTTGCCACAGGTGCCATGCCACTGTAGGCCAATATCCTTTCAAGGCTGTGGACCCATATGATACATTTCCTGTGCCTATGGTGAGTGTAAGATAGGCATTGTTCTGACAATGTTCTGACCCTGTTGCCTTCCAGGACTCCACTTTCTGCAGATATTCCTGTTAGGCAAGGTGTCTGTGTTCTGTATTGTCCAATGTCTTTAAAATTAGATGTCAGTCGTTACATCCTGATTTTGTTTGGGTACCTCATGTGGATGGTGTGTGTGTCCAGGACATGTCTCAGTAAGTTACAGTGTTTTACTGTGTTTACAGGGACACAATTGTTGCATGTGTACACAGCGTATGGGACATGAATGGTTGATACAAAATTAGAATGCTAGTGATGACATGCTGTGATTGTAGAATTGTGCAGTATACATCTCATTCTCGCCTTATGCCACAGTTAGAGTGTGAGAGTCTGGGCATTTCCCAATTCTGTCAACTGGACATAGGCCACATCATGCTTATGTGATGTTTCTTTTGATTCTGTATTGGTGCACACATGGCCGTGCGTTTGCTCATACACCCAGAAATATGATGCACCAGACCAGAGTACGGTAAGCAGCAGGATGGGGATGTATGGTCTATCCCAGGATGATGTTAGTTGCAATATGTTGTCCAAGCTTTTCAATGAGTATTTGTGTGACAAGTGAAGTTGAGTGCATCTACATGGTCAGAGAGTATGTGTGACAAGCTAACTGTGACCAAGACACAATGCGTGGTACTTCAGGCTTGCGGTTTTGTGGTTTATTCTACTTGATGTTTGCATTGTGATAAGCTTTACGTTGTTCCTTCGATGAAAACTATTGTGTATACTAGTTTGACAAGGGTTTGTTTGTGTGTCATAGGGATGTGTATCATGAGTATGTGTCTACCTTTTTCACCCAACTGAGCAACTTGCTAGTGCATTTCACATATGGGCACTAGTTCTAAATGATGTTGTTTCAGGCCTATGATGATACTGAGATGGGACATGACAAGCCTAACATTGTAACTAAGTTGGCAGACAGTTTGTATTTGAAAGGCTGTGATAGTCATATCAGTTAGGTTACACACATGTGACCTAGCTACATAGGGATTAGAAGATGTCACGATACTGTCAAGAGTGGATTGTGCTTGTTGTGTCCAAGGTATGTCATCTACTTGTTCAGGGACAATGCTGGTTGCTGCATGGTGTAAGTGTGTCATTTATGTTTCAGACATTTAGCCAAACTCTTTTCCTTTCAAAGGGGTATTTTTTATGTACATCTCATTGACCTGTTGGGTATGCTAGGCTATGTCAAGTCCTGTTAGTACATTCTGAGTGAACGACATTTGTCTGTGCTTGGTCATCCAATGCCCCTTCTAGCCCCCTCATGTGATACAGCTGAAAGTATACCTTTTCAGTATGACAATGCATGGCAACAATCTCCTTCTTGGCTCAGTTCATGCAAGCAGACTGAACCTTAGTCATTGGTAACAAGAGTGGTGTAGAGTGGATTTAGTTCAGGGTGGATGCTGTGTGCCAGTCCGGGCTGGAGCTGACTGTGGACAAATGCCCAGGGCCTCACAAATGCTAATCACTACAGAGCCCAGTAACAGAGCACTGGCTTTAGTGGGCTGTCACTGTTATGAGCTACAGGTGGATAGACCCCTCCCTTGGGTTTTCATCCATTCTGCAACAGGGTGATGCACAATCAATGCACAACACCCCTCACCTGTAACTCTTAGGAATGGTCTGAGATGTCAATCGGTTTGGCACAAACAGCCCTTCATTTTACGGACTGGAATGAGAATGTTTAATCTGAGTTTCTTTTCATGCCACACTTGACTTGCTCTCACCTCTCATGTAGCGTGCACAATGCATCGTCATCATTACAGCATGTGGCCACATCACTTGTGAGTGCTATGGATGTGACTGCAACCTGCCGCTGCCTGGATAATCATTGGGGAATCCTATGGTACGCCCACACAACTGAAGTCTGACAGCCATAATAGCATCATAGCAGATTGGGCATTGCTCAACTGGAATGAGGGCAGATTGAGAAGAGTGGAGAATGGATGATATTTTGGATTTTTGCACACTTTCTCACTGACAATTGTTTTGTCTGTACAAGCTAGGACAAACAATTTAACCCACGCATCTTTTGTAGTTGAGTATTTGATATGTGTGTATGTAGTCATTTGTGTATTGAAAACAATGGAGAACTTTTGAGATATGCTTGATGCTGGCCAAGATCACACAGAGATTAACTTGGAGTGTTGTTATGGCTAGTGGTTGCCCTGTGCTACATGTGGTAAGCCGAGTGGGCTGTGAGTGCACAGACGTGTTGTGGGCCTGTCTGCTGTGTAGGTGCTACAGGAGCCTGTGTTACACCCATGCACTAAATTTACAGACAGGAGAGGTGATGGATGTTAAGATGTGAGGCGTAGCTGCACATGTTGTTTGAAAGGTTGTTGTTGCATGGGCTGAGCTACCTAAACAAGGGTAGAGGTGAGAGTGACTTGTGTTTCCATTTTGGAAATGGAGGGGAGACTCAGACGTAATAGGGGCAGAACAAGTAACAATTTTTATGAGAGTGGAAGGGAGGAGTTAAGGTCAAATGCAGTTCTTGGGTAGGATACGTGAAGTATCCTCATTATTACAATGTGAATTTTTGGAAATGCTGTGGTGTGGGAATCAGAGTGTGTGACCCTCAAAAACTGGTTAAAGCCTGGGTGTGGTATGCTAGGAATAGGTAGATGTGATTGAGGTACAACCAGCTAGACAAGGTTAGAGGCTGGCAGGAGATGAGAGCTGTTGTCTGTGGCACTACGGTGAGAGATGACTGTGATAGGGTAGTTTCATTGAGAAAGGTAGTTGTTAATGTGCAGAAGTCAATAGAGGTATGGAGCATGGAACTGAGGTGTGGATGTGACAGAGTCACAGTGAGACAAGGTTACAGTTTTTAGGTGAAACAAAGTGGATAGGTCAATGTCAAGGGTATACACCAGTTGTGTAAGTTAGGATGCTGGATAGGAAGATGCGAGGTGTTGGCCAGTAGATGGATGTTGTATTTGAATCTGTGAAAGCACTGGTTTGTCAAATGACCATTAATAGGCCTTAAGTAGAGTAGGGTGAGTGAATGGTGAGAGGCAAATGAATGAGAACATATTCATTGAGCAATGTTAGTGTCTGGTTGATAGATGTGGTGAGGTGTTAAGTATGAATGCCAGAGTTGGATATGATAGTGCACCTTGTGAAAATAGTGCGGTCAAAGCCATTAGTGAGGGGCAAAATGGGGATGAGAGGTGTATCTTTGACATGATACGGTTATCGTCTGCTGAGGAGGTGATGAGTACAGTACATTGTATATATAGCATGAAGAGGAGAGGTGTTGTGTACATAGTGATGAAGAGTGGTGCTGGGAATGTAGCTGTGGATGTAAGAGATGCAACACCAGAATGAGAGTGTGAGAGTCTGGGTGGAAGAGTTGGAGTACAAGGGTGGAGCTTGGAGGGCAGAAATGGTTTTAAGGATGGCAGCACCAGAGGGTGATTGTAAAGAGCTTGTGTATGATAGATAGGTTGAGATATGAGCATGCACTTTGAGGTAGATGTGAGAGGGGTCAGACCAGCACAAGTAGAGATTATGCAGGCCAAGAGGTAATGTTGAAATGTGCACATGGAGAGGATAGATAGATGTAAGTATGCACAAACAGTTGCCCGATGAAAGTTTAGGATGTAGTATGTGTTAGCTGCACCTTGCTGTCTGCCACTGATTGTTCATGACAGATTGTTGACATGGTCGCTAGGAGACCACTAGCATATGCAAAACCTATTGGCATCACAGGACATATTCCCCCACCTAGCCTTGCCTTGGCTGAATTATGTGTGGGCATAGCTGCTAAGTTTCCCTTTGTAGGTAGATGTTGTCACTAATTGCTCAGTCTTCTCCATAGATACGGACCTGGGATGGAGGTATTGAGGGTTCATGTTTACTTTCATGAATCAGAACCATTGAATGACAGTCCATTGATTAGAGGCCCATAGCTCCCCCCCCCCCCCAAGTAAAAACTATAGGATGTGTGTTGGTAAGCCATCTGGGGACAGACTACTCCAGAAACGCCTCGTCACACTTCCCAGTACACTACACTCATGGCATTATGACTTCGAATGTCAGAGGTATGGGGACGACAAGGAAGAGACACGCATTGTGATGATATTTCTGGATGCGCTGGGAAAAAAACATTGCACTGTTACAAGAGACACATGTGACACTGGAACTTTAGACCCAGTTCCAGAAGTGTTTGCAGAGCCAATATTTTTGCATAATCTACTCTGGTTTGGCAAGGGTAGCCCTTGTGTGGGTCCCTTCAGGGGTCCCATTTACCCCATTAGACACTGCCATGGAGCCGGAGGGCAATATGTCTTTGTAGAGGGGCTCACTGATGTTTTTCAAGATTATGGGGCAGTGTTTCTGTGCCGAATGTGGACAAACCGGACCTAATTCTGCACCTATCCCTCATTCGCACGAGGTGTACCCATATCCCCTGGCTTGAGGATGACAATGTCAATTGTGTCCAAGAGCCACAGATTAACCGTCAACCCCCCCCCCCCGGCATCCTCTCCAGTGTTGGCAGTGTGCCTTACACAACGGGCTGCACACGGGTCCCTCTGACACTGTTGGTGGCTCCTACATCCTGAGACCCATGAGTACTCCTACTACTCTGCAGTACACAATCCACACATTCTGAATGGAATTATTTGTTAGCAGCTCACACTACAGCCTGAGGAGCTAGATGCTAAATATCTGTGAAGAACATTCTCAGAACATGACCCAATACACATACACATTGGGTGTAGTGTGCAACACCCCCAGTCCACACATGGTGACTGCATCCTACGTTATTGTTGGACCAAGCATTTTGCTCATTACTGAGGGATTCCGTCTCTAAATATTTCACTGAAAACTGGGACACAGCTACTTCTAGATTGTAAGAGTAGGAAGCACTGAAAGCAGTACTGAGTGGCGGGTGCTTGGGGCTTGGGTAGGGTCTAAGGCCAATATCCACAGGGCTGGGGTGTAAACGGAGGCACCAGTAGGTCAGCAGGAGACTGCGGTCCAGTTGCAGGCTGGGATGTTACCCACCCGGACAGATGCTCAAATACACCACACCCATCTAATTGAGCAACTGCGTTGCTTTTACTTTGAAACATGACAAGGCTGAAATGCACGTGGAGGGAGATAAGTCAGGGCAACTCCTGTCCTGCCTCCTCTGTTGCATTGCAACAACCCAGCAGATGACGATGATTAGGGATCACCTGCAGCAGATCCACAATAGTCAGACAGCCATCCATGAATCCTTCACGGTGTATTGTTGTTGCCTATACAGTCCCCCATTGTCTGAACGCAAGGTAGATGTTTCCTAATTTCTGACTGTATTGAATCTACCTGTACTTGATCTGGCATCACGTGCAGTGATCAACAATCCATTGGCTGGTACCAGAGGTGTTATGTTAAGTTAAAGTATTTATAAAGCGCATGGCTGTCCCAGCAATGGGACGTCCCAGCGCTAAGAGATACATAGAGTGATAATGCGCACTGCCACGTTGACAACACAGGTGTTGGACAGCCTCCCGTCCAGGCTCAACGAGGCCTATGAGCTTGTACTTGCCCACAGGTGATCGTAGCTCTCTACAGCCACCTTGAGTGATTGGAGACAACCACAATCCATGCAGAGACCTTTTTTGTGATCATTGGTAAAACCTAACAGTGTCCTGGCCTAACTGACGACCTACAATCCATGGTCCATGCTTGCAATGGATTTTTAGTCCTTAGTACAGTAGTGACGCCTCGACTGCTGGTACACATACTACATCTAGTGCATGGTGTGCAAAAACTTTTTATCCCTGATAGATCCACGATGCTTAACATTCATAGCCAAAATAGGGTGCTGTAGATGGTCCAGGGGAGGTGTCCCTACGTAGTGTTGAAATTGGTGAAGGCATTCAATACTGTTGATTGGGTGTACGTTTACCACTTTGTCAAAACTGGACATTGCATGGCAGCTGCAACAACACATATGTCTTTTTCATACCAAGTCAACTGCACAAGTCAAGTTTTTTAATAGACATGTCACCCTCTTTTAGATTGTGCAGGGGGACTCGTGGGGCTGTCCCCTTTCCCTACTGCTCTTTGCCGTGACAATGTAGCTGCTAGCCCAGCAACTTTTTCAGGGGTGGTAAGCATGGGGAGTTCTTCTAGGCGATGAGATAAATGTAGTAACCATTGATGCAGACAAAATGCTGCTCTATATTCAGTCTCTCTGCAGGGACATTCCAGAGTTTCTGTGAGACTATCAGATTTGCAGGGTGTGTCGAGTTTGTGTGTTAACTGGGCCAAGTGTTGGGTTTTTCCCCTCTGTGTGGAGTATCCTCCACAAGAGATGAAGGCGGGTCAGCAGACGGTGATGCGTGAGCTTCGTGTGGTTTTGTTGTTAGTGATCTGTAACTGTCATGATGCAAACTATCTCATTGTGTAAATCTGAGCAGGGCCATATCCTCCTTACATCCACAGATGGCTTTTTGTAGCACTATACCAATTACAGGCCAAGGATGTATTTCACTTTCCAAGATGGTAATGCTCCCCTGTATCTTGTAATTTTCCTATCACTTAGGGGTGGCTGTGCCTCTTGCCACCTCCAGGGAGTTGGACACCATGCTGCAAGAGCTGATCTGCAATGGTAGCAGGATACGTGTGGCTCTGCAGAGGCTGCATCTGCCTGTGTGAAGGCTGTCCAGGGTGTGCATTGTTTATGGGATGTTATGTGTCAGCACCGCTGCAATAGCCGGTGTGCTGTTTGGCTGGGAGGCAGTTGTACGAAGTGGGCATGTTCCCAACATGCAGGGCACAGGAGATGGTGGGATCAATGTTGCTCCCTGAAGCACTGCTCCCCTGTGGATCTGACAGCCTGATGAAAGTGTATTATTTGAGCTTAAAGGGCCTGAGGTTACTGAGGGACATGATCCCGTACTCTCCATCTGTTATTCTGCACTTCCTAGCACTTTTCCACAGAAGCCTTGCTCGGAAAGGACTGACAGCATGGACAGACAGGATTGAGCTCAGTGGGGGACCTATTCATGGTCCAGGAGCACATTACCTTTGGCCAGTTTCAGGAAGATCCTGACATTCCATGGGGCCATTTCTTGGCACATGGCACAATGATAACTGAGATGGGAAACCTGTGGAGAGTCACAGACACTGAATAGGTGCATCCCCCCTAACCCATGCCCTGTACGTCATGGGTGGAGGTCAGAGACTGGTGACCTTATTTGTTGATTCGTTTGAACACATGAAGATTAACCGACTGTCACCCGCTCACTGGCTATGGGACACTGATATATTACGAGCCCTCACGGCCGAGGAGTGGGAATAAACTAGGCACTACCGATGTACAGTATCTCATGATGCCAAACACCAGTCCATTCAATTTGACATCTGGCACAGGGCATGGCTCACCTCAGCTGTCTGCCTCCGGAAATATGTGTCCTGCCCTCTGTGTCCACAATGTAATGTACCTATTTTGTATTTTATACATATGTTCCGGGCATGTCTGAATGATGCAAACCTGCGGTCCAGAGTTGCAGATGTACTTGGCCCAGTGAGGGGTTGGTTCAACCTCCTTCAATTTGAGGGGATGCTGCTAAGGATATTCATGCAGGTGAGGTTTTTAAAGGTATCCAATGAAAGGATGGATTTGTAATGGGAAACGTCCATTACAACGCAGGCATTACATCGCAATGCCTTTACGATGCACCTTTTACAACGCAGGTGCCTTTACGTTGCATGCCATTACAACGCATGCCATTACAACGCAGGTTATTACAATGCATGCCATTACAACGCATGCCATTACAACGCATGCCATCACAATGCATTGGAAGGTAGGGGTGGGCGGCGCATTCCGTTCCGCTCGCGGAATTTGCGAAATTTCGTCAAGTCCGCGTTCCGCGCGGAACGCGGAGTTGCCGAAAATTCTGCGATCGGCAGCGGAACGGAATTCGTGGGCATGGTGATGGTGAGTACAGTAGAGGTATTGCACAAAACTGTGGCATCTTCTTGGGTAAATACGCAGGGCAGGATTCATTCTGGCACGATGCTTCTGTCACAAAAATTAAACCTCAACAGGAAGCACTTACAGATATAAATAAAGCAGGTGCCCGAGTTGTAGCTCAAATTCAGTAACGCATTAATCAGATAAAAAAATTGTGATCGTCGTCGAGGCTAAGCAGATGTGCGTGCTACCCATTTCCACCGTGAAAGGTGAGCTGTGTAATCCTCGATGGAGGTCTTTGCATCCTTGATGTTCTCGAGCGCAATCCTCGTGTAGTTCCTATGACCAGGAGGTTCTTTCTCGTCGTCTGCTGCTGAGATCGTGCTTTGACCTTTTATAAACAGGAGGCATGTGATGTATGGTAGAAATGTGTATAGAAGATATGTGGCCGGGTAAGCTGTTTGTAAATGAAGTGTGCGAGCGAGGGAGAGGTGCCTACGGCGGAGTGACCCATAAGTGCATTTTTGGGGACGCGTTTCTTAGGGCAAGACTTTACATGCACTTGTAAGGGAGATCTGTATGTGTGTGTGTGTTCAAGAGAAAGAGTGAGTGCGGAAGGAAGTCGGACAAGAAAAGGAGGGTAAGAAAAGAAGAAAAAAGACTAATCGGAAAAAGAAAGAAAGCAAGGGACAAGAAGAAAGAAGGAGGGGAAGGTGTGAAATCAGGAAACAGAAAGGGAAACGAAGCGGGATAATGTAAGGAAGAATAAGAAGGATGAATAATCAAAGAAAGAAAAAGGAGGAGAGAGAGAAAAGGAAGAGGTGAGGCGAGTAGGGGGAATGAGGCAAGGGAATGCTTAGGATAAAGAGGGCAGGCAATGAGAGGAGGGGGATGAGAGGAGTGGGATGAAAGAGTGGAATGGTAAAGGGGAGGGAAATTGAGGTGGAGGAAGCAAAGGCTGAAAGAAATCGAACAAGAGGAATTAAAAGGAAAGTGGGAGTGTGGACAAAAGAAAAAAAGAACTGAAATGGAAAACGAGAGGGAGCAGTGGAAGAGAGACGGGAGGTGCGATAACGAGAACATTAATCCAGACCTCATTCATCACAGACACGCACTTCATTCAGCACAGCGCTCACACCACTGCGGTCAAGGATTCCACTCAAGAACCTGCAAAGAAGAGGGGGGAGGGTGGGGGAGGGGCTCTTGAATAATGAAAATGGAGCATATCACAGGCACGGAAATAATGCACCCAGCGGCGAAGCGGTGTGAGTTATCTGCAGAGCATCGAGCACTGCATAATGCCAGCCTGGGGGTGGGGGCGGCACTCACCCATGGAGTGAGACAGATGGGCATACCACAGAACCGGAGGAACAGACACACGCACACAGATGCACACGCACAAGTAGGCACATGCACACACATGCAGACATACGTCGCACACAGACAGGTACGCACATACAAATGCGCAACACACACACAGATGAACAGACGCGCACAAGGACACATGCACACACATATACATATGCACACACGTACAGACATGTACACACATCCAAACACATACACATACACACAGGCACACACACACATATGTACACATAAACATGAGCACACGCACACACACACACGCGCACAGGTTTATAGTCACACACAGACGTGCAGCAGGTTAAGTTTACCTCAAGCAGAGAAAGGGTACAACAGAACAGGTATAGAAGGTAGAACAGCAGCGTGTAAGCCTAAAGTCTTCTGAAGATAGAGAAAAGGCAACCTTCATTAAACACACGTCGCATGTACAATGCACCTAGCAGCATTGCAGGATTACCTCACACACAGTGTAGGTCGAATATGGGCAGCCGCAATTCCATTCGGCACATAACAAAAAAAGAAATGGATAAATGGATAAATATACAGGGCAGGATTCATTCTGGCAAGATGCTCCTGTCACAAAAATTAAACCTCAACGGGCAGAACAAGAAATTCCGCGAGCACGCGGAGATTTTTTGCCGTTTTGCAGAACTTTGCGTAGCGCGACTACGCAAATTCCGCCCACCCCTATTGTAAGGTTAGTAATGGAGAATTTTAAGATTTATTGTGGGTATGGGTTTTGGGGTAGTTGGGAAATAGTAATTTTTACCCCTACGCTATCCAACACTTTCCCTACTGTTGCACTCACTGGACTGGGAATAGTAATTTTTACCCGTACGCTATCCAACACTTTCCCTACTGTTGCACTCACTGGAGTTGGAATAGTGATTTTTACCCCTACGCTATCCAACACTTTCCTTACTGTTGCACTCACTGGAGGGGGAATAGTAATTTTTACCCCTACGCTATCCAACACTTACCCTACTGTTGCACCAAAAAATATTTTGCGTTGTAATGGAATGCGTTGTAATGGTAGCTGCATTGTAAAACTGCAATGTAAAAGTATGTGTTGTAATTGTTTGTGTTGTAATGTCATATATTCATTTGTAATTGCTCATCACACGCCAGGACATTTGCATGCATTGTTAGGCCACTGTAGTTTTGGAGCCATTAAACCAGTTCATAGACAGCTGCCTGCAGCCGTTTGTAATGGATACCCGTTCATATCTTCATGACACCATGCACACCATTCAACTAGTGGAGAACCAAAAGTTTGATAGAATGACTCAATTTCTAATAACACTCGACGTTTCATCGTTATATACCAGTATACCACAGGAATAGGCAATTGAAGTAATACAGGGAGTATTGAACAAACGTCCTACTCCTTGTTGGATTCCAACTGACTTTGTATTGGAGCTCTTAAGGATCGCAATGACAAGGAACTACTTTGTCTTTCAAGACACCTACTATTACCAATGCAAGGGCGTGGCTATGGGGGCTGGGTTCGCTCCCAGCCTAGCCAATTTGTATATGGACCACTACGAAGACATCAATATATATGATCTTGGAAACCCTTTCCTTCACAACATCAATGTATGGCAACAATATATTGATGATGTGTTAATGATTTGGACTGGCACGGAACAGACGCTGATGGATTTCAAGACCTGGCTCAATGGACGCTCTTCGGACATCCAGTTCACATTGACTTACAGCAGTGAGAAAATCTTTTTTTGGACCTCACATTGGAAGAAGAAGAAGCCAAGATTACCATGACTTTCTACAGAAAGCCTTCTGAAAGAAATACCCTATTGAAGTATGAGTCTCATCACCCAAGGAACCTAAGAGACAACCTGCCATATGGCCAGTTTTTGAGACTCCGACGTAATTGCTCACGTAGAGCAGACTTTTTCAAAGAATCAGACATCTTGATAACCAAACTATTGGATCGTGGTTATCCCAAAGGATTGCTCAAAAGAGCAAAGAAGAGGGCCTGCTACCGTCCTCGGGAGACTCTCCTTGAGGTCCAACCGAAAGACAATGAAATGACTAAACTTGTCTGTGTCACAACATTTAATACAAGAAGTCACAAAATCAAAAAAGTGATTAAGAAATACTGGAATCTGGTGGGCACAGAAATCAACATAAAAGATCAGCCCCTGTTTGCCTTCAAAAGAGCTAAAAACATTAAAGACTACATAGTCAGCTCATATCTGGAAACACCAAAAACTCCAGACATCAGACAACAACTGAGTTTGCCACCACTAGTGGGCCATTTCAAATGCCACAATTGTAAACGCTTGCAATCTCACTTTGGTTGGCGTATCATTCATTCATCATGGTCACACACACACACACTAACACATCACACCAACTGCAACAGTAACAACGTAATCTATGCCATAAGATGCCCGTGTGGGAAGATATGTGGGCCAGACTACACAAAAAATCAAAACCAGAATACTTCAACATTGCAGCAGGATCCGGTGCAAAGTTCAAGGGGCACCGCTTGTGGATCACTACTCCACTAACGGCCACTCAGCAGATAATCTACAATGGTGGGTCTTGGAAAAGGTCTACATACACCCGAGAGGTGGGGATATACTCTCGGCCCTTAACTTTAAGGAGTGCAAGTGGATCCATACTCTGGACTCTGTCAATCAGGGACTCAATGAACAGGAAGAGACATACCGACAGATGATTAAGCTATAATTGATCTGATATCATACTACCATCCTGTTTGCTAGTTTTCCAGTTATGAAATCCTTGACTGATTTATATATATGTCACCTAGGACTGTCGCCATGTACTTACAATTGATTTACAGATCATGTAATTACTGATACTCATTGTGTTATAAATTCATGAATTCTGTGCATGTATTTAAAAAGAGGCTTTAAAAGATATTACGTTATAATATAATGTTGGAATCTCCTCTGCATTAATCACGCACAAGATATCAAATATTTAGTGTGACACTATGACCATATTCCTTTTCAATACATTGGTTCTATGGCCACTTCTTGGCATAGTTTATGAAATTGGCAAACATGTGATGTTTCGTTTTTACAACGTCTTATATGTCCACAGGCATATAGTATATCATATTGTGTTAAAGAAATCGAAAACAGAATGTAAATATGTCGAATTACACTGCGTTGTTTTAATATTTGTTTCCATTAATCATAAATTATTGTTTTTGCACTATCCTATAGTGAGTGCTAAGTATTTCATGGTATGCGTACTTTATTGTAATTGGTTACAAATACGACGCTAATAGGGCCACCCTTTAATATTCATCACAACCATACTCAGTTGGCATGACCAAAGTAACCTTAACCCCGTTCAAGCCGATTAGCTTCTGCAATGGAGGCGTCACGTAACAATAAAACCACAGCCCCACTGAGCTGCTGCACCGAGGCGTGCACGCTCGCTCCCTCAGCTGTCACTGACGTCAGCGAGCTGTCATTAGGCAGCGAATTCCACCGCGCCTTTGTAGAATCGCCTGACGAATGCCAGACCGCTGAATCATTCTGTAGGTAAGAAGCTGACTACAGCGCTCGTGTGGGAGTTACTTCCATGCACTCCTTCACCCGGTCTCTGACTGATTTTCCTTTTCTTCCCTTATTTCGCAGTAAATACTTATCGCACACAAACTCCGACTCACTGAGAATAATTGAGCGAGTTGCTGAGACTATTTGAGCTACGGCTCTCTCTTAAGGTATGAAATTCTAATGAGCCTCTTCACCTTGAAGCGTGCCCAACATAATCGCGCAACGCGAATGTATAGCAATTATCTGTCTTTTGTTTAGACTTGATACCGACGAGATGAGACTCCAACCGGATGGTGGTTGTCCTTACTTTTCATGATTTTTTCACTCCAGCTCCTAGTAATTACGGACTCTTTGGTAAGGTTTCACGCTATACATCAGGCAGTGTTTTAATTTAAATAAACAGCGAAATTAGTCTTTCTTCACATTTGTTCTCTTCGCTACCTCGATTAGTACAATCTTCTGACAAGCCTGGATGGGTGGAGTCGCATTAGCTCCCTCTCCCCATGGTTGTCTTAATTATCCTAGGGGCAACAACATATGAAGGTGGAGTGGAATTAGCCCCCTCCTCTCTGTGTTTGTTTAATTTAATATAAGGGTGATCCATATATTTGGTTAGCCGCTTTATTTGAACACACCCTGATCCCATTCTTTTAATGCCACAGGCTGTCCTTTCCGCCCGCCCCAGTCCTGAAGAAGACCCGCTCCTGACGCATCACCCTTGCGCTGTGTACTAGGGTCGAAACGTCGATGATAACAACATACCTGTCCAAACGGCCTCCTTGACCCCATTACAGACTCGCCATTGTGTCTATGATTCATGTGTAAACCAAGGACAGTATATGTATAGAAGAAATTGTTTTTGTATCTAATCATCTATGTCACTCATGTACGTCTTGTATATAGTGCACCACTATTTCACCAATCACCACATTTCACCAACTTTCACTATTGCCAACAATCATTTTATCTACAATTAAGCTGTATCTTTGACAGCCTTGCTTTGAAAAAACAAAACAAAACAAAAGTATAAAAAACGTTATTCTTTGAAACAGTGGCTTCTCTGGTGTGTTCTAATTATAAAACTTTAATTTATTTTTTGAAATTGAAAATGTACATTTGTTGAAATATAATTTGAATCATTGTTGTTTTTTCTCAAAGTTAATTTATACGTTGCAAAGCAATTGCAATACCCAACAGGACCAATTGTTGTTGTATTGCTCTGTCATGTGAGGCAGACTGGCTGCCTGACATTTCCTCCTTCGTTCACGTGAAGGGGTGTCTTTTAGAATTCACGTATGCAACAATGTCAACTGTTGACAATGGCTATTGTACCAGAGGCCACGGTCTCACCCCCCATGTGTGGACTGCGAGGTATGTGGGATGCTGAACTTCTAAATGCCGAGGATCCCTCTGTGCTCGTCTATCTTGTTATGGCTATCGTGTTTTTGAAGTTGTTCAATATTGTACCAAATGTCCTGTTGTGGTAAGCTTGACTCAATGATGAATGTTTGTTATGCCCAGCTGACTGGATCTGCATTGCCTACTTAGTGTAAGATGATTTACATCCATCCCAATTTGTGCCCAAGACATGATAATGAGCTCATAGTAAGGGATTTGTTTGGATGTTGAAATGTCTTGTGACTTGTGTGCAGGTACATGCATTGAGCCATATGCCAGCAAATGCAATTACCTGCCTCTTTCTTTTGTATGTAATAAATTGTCTTAGTTTTGAGATGTGTGTCTCCCCAAAGGTTTTGGATAATGAACCATCCCGTTATGTACCTGCAGATTTGAAGTCTGCTCCGTGTGGACTGTTATCACTTTAGACCTTTTTGAGTGTTGTAACTCAAAGTGGGACATTTTGATACCATGTCCTGACTGTACAGGTAGGTATCCTATCTCATGCCCCGGAGGCTGGCCTCAGTGAACAGTGATGGAGGAGTAGCACAGGTCTACCAGAGGTGTGAAAACCTGGCCTGGCAAAGCATATGGGGCCCCAAGATAGTTGTGTCCCAATGTACTTGAGTGAGGTGTGCATGCAAACAGACCTGGTTGCATGCTAGGGATTGTATGTGAGGATTCGTCTGTCTGAGTCTTGCTCTGGATCTGTGCTGGAACCTTCAAATGTTGTTATTACTGACACATCCAACACCTCATGCTGGTTTTAACTCCCTATGATGACCTGGCTACCTGCCCTGAGGTGAGGCTGAGATAATGGAGAGCGGAGGCTTTCGTGGATGCCTGCTCGGACACTGCTGTAATCATCAGGACACAGCATGTGGGACTGCGCAATTAGGCTGATGGGGGAGTGGCAGGCCAGGTTAGACTGTATTAGTCAGTTTGGTGTTTCGAGTCATGCATTGATCTGTCAACAATTGGTGCATCAGGTTAAGTGAGGTGTGAGATTGTAAAGCTTTCCAACCATCATGTGTTTAAAGGTATTCTCTTATACAGACCTCCGGGAGCTAGAAATACCTTTCTAGCTTCACTGGATAATATTCTAGAAGAAGGCCTCTGCACAGATGCATATACAATTATGGGGGATTTTAATTTCCATCTGGAGAGTCTAGATGACCCCGATCCTGTGACTCTGATAGATACAATGAATAGTGCAGACTTGAAGCAACTGGTTTTTGGCCCTACACACAGGGCAGGTCACACCTTGGATGGTATTTTCTCTAATCATCCCGGCCTTCAGTTTACTGGCCTCCTGCCTCTCGTATGGTCAGATCATGCTGCCGCCCAATTCGAGCTGACTTTTAGATCTCGACCCACAAGTGGGCCTCATCAAAAAGGCCAAATAATAACTAGAGCCTGGAAGAATATTGAGGCAACTGCTTTACAGGAGCTTCTCATCTCCACGGCCAACCAGTTGCCGGTGAGTGTGGAAGAAGCCGCCATGGTATATACAAATTGGCTTGAGAAGGCCTGTGATAAACTAGCCCCTAAAAAATCTTTCTGCCCTAAAAGACTTCAACCATCTGCCCCGTGGTATACCGAAGACTTAAAAAATCACAAGCTCACCTGCAAACGGTTAGAGCGAAGTTGGAGAAGGGGCTATAAAGAATCAGATAAAAAACTCTACAAAATGGGGTTGTATAAGTATAAACAACTGCTCCATCTAGCCAAACAAGAGTTCTATGTGGCACATATAGATTTAGCGAAAAATTCGGTGAAAGAACTATTCAGAACTGTCTCTAGCCTGGTTACGCCACGTTCAGCCATAGTTGATTCAAGTCAAGAGCTGTGTGAGGAGATAGCCAATTTCTTTTTGACCAAAGTGGAAACCATTTTCTCAGCCTTCTGCGGGCTAAATGGTGCCACGTTGGATCCGGCAAGAGATAAACTTAAGCCCTTAAATATTCCCACGGAGATACTAGAAACTTTTAGGCCAGTATCTCCGGACAATTTGGAGAAACTGCTTATGGCTGCTAAATCAGGATCACCCTATGACCCTTGCCCAGTAGCAGTGGCTAAATTGGCTCCTGGTCCAATTGCGCGATCACTGGCCTTCATTTTTGAGGGAATGTGTGAATCAGGGCATTTCCCCACTTGTTGGAAACTGGCCTCCATTCTGCCCCTGTTAAAAAAACCAAGTCTGGACCCAAAGGACCCCAACAATTTCCGCCCGATCTCGCGTCTTCCACTCCCACCCAAGCTGGTAGAAAAAGTTCTGAACACTCAACTTAGTTCGTTCCTGGCAGCAACACAAGCCCTGGACCCCTCCCAGTATGGTTTCAGAGGGGGACACAGCACCGAGTCTGCCCTCATCAAGGCCACAGAGGAGATCAGAGAGGCCGTTGATGGAGGTGGGAGGGCGGCTTTGATCTTGTTGGATCTATCGGCGGCCTTTGATACGGTCCATCATGGTATCTTGATGGACCGTCTAAAAGAGTGTGGGATCCAATCCAAAGCCTGGGCTTTGCTAAATTCTTTTCTATCCGGCAGAGGACATTCCATTGCATTAGGTGGATATCAATCTAAACCCTTTCGCTACCCTGTGGGGTCCCACAGGGGTCCTCCCTTAGCCCCACCCTGTTTAATGTCTATGTTTCTTCTTTGGCCCCCATTGTTAGAGAGTTTGGGTTTGGTATTACCTCCTATGCGGATGATACCCAAATTGTGGTGTCTCTACGACCAGGTCAGGAAACAGGTATTGATCAGCGTTTCCAAGCCTGTATGCAATCAGTGGGGAAATGGATGGCAGAGAGTTGTTTGAAGCTTAATTCAGGCAAAACCGAAGTCCTACTGTTTGGGAAAGACACAAATTTTTGGACTCCAAGTTGGTGGCCTGATTCGATGGGCTCTCTCCCTCTGCCTTCAAAAAAGGTGAAGAATCTGGGGGTTATTATAGATGAGAGACTCACCTTTGGGGATCAGGTAAATGCAGTAACATCATCAACTGCTTATGTGCTCAGAATGGTTAGGAAAGTAATGCCCTTCCTACCTCTGGGTAGTCGCCAAACAGTGGTCACAGCTCTGGTGTTGCCGAGGCTGGATTACTGCAACAGCCTGTATTTGAATATTCAGCTAAAAAGTCTGAATAAACTTCAGCTGCTGCAAAATGCAGCAGCGAGACTTTTGACTGGCACATCTAAATTTTCATCCATTTCAAAGGAAATAAGGAAGCTGCACTGGCTCCCAATAAGGAGTCGAGTGCGTTTCAAATCACTATGCATGGTCTTTAAGGCTCTGCATGGTAAAGGCCCAGACTATCTGAACAAGATGTTCCAGTGGTACATCCCGAAAAGAGCACTTCGCTCGTTAGGGGCTAAGCTGGTTTCTGTACCTCCCAGGAAGAAAGCTCTGTGGGGGGCAGAAGCTTTGCTGTGTGCGCGGCGAAAGCCTGGAATGACCTTCCATTTTGCCTAAGAAACGCTGATGATCTGTTGGATTTTAGGAAGGGTTTGAAGACCTGGCTTTTTGCTGAATGAGCTCAGTTTTTCCTTGCTCGCTGCCTCAGGATAGATATGATAGCGCCAGAACACCCTTGGGTAATCGCCGCGCTTTATAAAAGTTACTAACATAACATAACATAAACGAGCTAGGCCTAGCTTTTCCATCTGATTGGGTGGAGATATTGTATTGCTACTTGGTAGATCAGCCATATATTTCGACATCATTTTCATGTGTGGTTTATACATGTTGTTGACCAATTTCAGGATATACAGACTAGATAAGGAGCTTTTTGCTATGGTGTTTGAAAAATGGCAAGGTAATTATGGTAAATGATGTCTCTTCCTGCAAAGTGACTTCCTATGACATGGCATCTTGTGGTATTTATATGCGTTTCAGATATTCAGGTTCTGCCCGGGGAAATGATGGATCTAGGTGCGGCCCTGGTACCAATGCATATGTTTCTGTGGACATACTTTTGTGAGTGTATTGATGTTCTGTCACCATGTAATGTTTCTTTGTGTGCTGTGGTGTACTCAACCATTCATTTAGGTATACATACATATATGTCACTATGGCCATTCCTGTTCAAATGTAAAATTTGTATTTCTCGCAGTATTTTGCAGTCAGACTGTAGATACCTGATGATGACATTCCCTCATTTGCCATGCTCAACATGCTAAGGAACACTTTCTACTATATTGACTTTTGCTGGGTAGTTACGTTAATATGTAGGGGTAGGTGTCTTACTTACTGGCGGCGACGTCCGTGTCGGTTCGGATTGTAATATTCATTGTAGATGTATAGTAGACGTATGACATGCGTGATGGACTCCATAGCTGCACAGCAGATGTCACAGGAAGCGTGCTGTGATGAGATTCGGAGTTGAAATACTCCCTGTCCACCTGCTCTGATGTGGTGATTGGCCCAACAGATTCGGCGTGTGGGAAATATGCATCGTAATGGGGTGGGTGGTTCCGGGCTCGGAATTTGCTCGGAATGGGTCGATTCGGTGTTTCTGAGAGCTTCGGGTCAGAATTACCAGTCGGAATTGGAGAAACCGAGTCGGTCAGTAAGCAATGGGTTTTGGGGATCATAATGCAGCGGTCGGAGCGACCGCATCCGGAAGCGAGTTCGGTCAGTCCGACAGCCTCTGACAGGACCTCGAAGGCACTTCTGACTGCCATTGTAATTGGCCCCTAACTCTGCACATTTTTCAAGATTCTATGTTATATACAATTTTAATATAACGACTTGCATGTTAGCAGTGCTTTCAGTCACAGCCTGGGGCCTTGTAGCACTATAAATACACTGGCTACACACAGACATCTGCAGTAATTGAATTAACACACTGAGTTATCATACGTGAAAAGAGTGCATTTCCTACCGATTATTTTAGCTTGCATTTATTTAAGGAGTGTGTGTTACACGTTATATGTATTTGTCTGAAGATGAAAGGTCAACAAAACAGTTACTTCTCTGACCCCTCCCCTATTGCACTCAGGATCATAGTTCCCTTATTTTTTTATGACTTTCATACACTGCCAATCACAGTGCATACCCTCATAGGGGTGGATTATGTGCAACAAAAAAAGTGTGGCATGATTTCAAAGTTTGATATTGCTGCTATTAATGGCAATTAATATGTTCATCTTTTCCCAAGCTACAAAGCCAGCTTGGTAGCGCATCCACGCGAAGCTGGCATGCCGCTGAGGTACCAAAGGCCATGCTCGGACTGGGCTCAGCACCTGCCCCCATGCCAGGTCTGACCCAGATCGGGCGGTTACCTTCTGCTACTCACAGGACAACCTACTATGCCTTAAATCTCAAGGTAAGAGCTGTTATGGACCGTGGCTAGATCCACAGCATTGTGACAATCACCCGACCTGCTCCTCATGCAAACTTGCGCTCACCAATTACCCTGTCAAGTCCTCATGCATTTATCAACCCAATATCAAACAGGCCAACAAGGCAAGTTCTAGGTGTCTTGGCATGTTACTTAATGCAAGATCCCTAGTTGAAAATTCAATAGAATTTCATGAGTTTATGGAGACACACTGTCTTGATATGGCTTTTGTCACATAAGCCTGGGCCAATGTTTTTTCAGACCCAGATCTGTTAAGGGCTTTGCCTGCAGGATACAAGGGGGTTTATTTACAAGCCCCTTGGCCACCAATGCATCACTTTTAATATGGGAAAAAGTGACGTCCTGGCAACGCAAGTGGCTTGTAAATAAGCCCCAAGATCTATAGACTAGACTGTGTAGGAAAAAGGGGTGGCAGCTTAGCTGCCAAGTTCAAAAACAGAAATGTCGTAGACTAGAAAGGAAATGAAGACTAGACTTTAAATCCAATGACATTGAAATATAAAATACTTCTATAGAACTTTATAAAAAAATGATTCAAGCTGAAAAACTCATTATTTCACAGCTAAAATAGAAGCTACAAAACACTCCCCTAAGGAATTGTTTGCAACAGTTAGAAAACTCTCCAAATTTCCTTAGTTAAAAAAATTCTCTGGCTAGCCAACAGTTCTGCAACACTCAGGCAGCCTATTTTCAAGCTAAGGTTAAATCTGTACAGGACTCCTTTTTAGGCTCAAACAACTCTTCGGCTCAGATAATTAATAAGAAAATAGAGTACCCCTCTTCCACACTTAGTGACAACCAAATCCTAGACTCCTCTCAGTTTGAGTTCCGTGACATGACACATCCCTGTGCTTCAGAATTAACACAGCGCGGCGCAGCCAAATGGCTTGTGGCACCGCGCTGTGTTAATGCTTTGTAAATAAGGCCCAAAGTTTTTCAGCAGCTGACCTTCCCTGTTCACCGGCAAGTCCTCCCTGCAACTGGAAAGATAACACCCTATCTATCTCCTCTGCTTTAACTGCAGAACTGACATTACATTTTCTAATACAAGTTAAATCTCGATCCAAATAGGATCCCTGTTCTCGAATTTTGGATATGGTACCTGAATTAATTAATATCTGCACATCTCATGGCTATATAAAATAAAATAATCTTTTCTGGATTCTTTCCAAAGGAGTGGAAAAAGGCTTCAATCATTCTGCTGCTGAAAAAATCGAATTTAGATGCAAGCAACTCAAATAACTACAGGCAATATATTGTTTACACTTCACAGCTAAAGTAGTTGAGAAGGCTGTCAACTTAGAATTGATGACCTTCATTAATGACAAACAAATCCTAGACTCCGCTCAGTTTGGGCTTTGTGCTCATCATAGCATGGAACTTGCTTTAGTAACAGCTACAGAAGAACTCAGGCAGACTTTGGACAACGGAGAAAATGTGGCCCTGATCTTATTGGATCTTTCGGCCGCATTTGACATGACCACAATCTTTTGGTTGACTGTCTTGCCTCATTTGGCATTAAAGACAGAGCCCTGGCCCTTCTAACATACTTTCTCATGGACCGAGTTCAATCAGTGGCCCTGTGAGACTTTCTCTCTCCATCTTTCTCTTTGCCATGCAGGGTACCACAGAGGTCCTCATTGCACCCCACCCTCTTCAATTTGTGCGTTATTCCTGCTGGCTGGCCTGATTAGATCTTACAGATTTTCTCTGGTCTCATTCACTGACGACACTTAGATCATCGAGTCGGTAGAGGGCAATCCAGAAACAACTGCAGCCAAGTTCCATGACTGTATTCTCCATGTAGGCAATTGGATGAGGGACAAGATGTCTAAAGTTGAACTCGTCAAAAACAGAGGGATCTACTGTTTGGTAATGACCCCTCCTTTTGGTCCCCTAACTTGTGGCCTCATGAACTGGAAACCCTTCAAACCCCAAGTGTTAAAGTCAATAATTTGGGGGTAATCTTTTAAACTAAACTATCCTTTGAGGGCCAGATCAACTACATTACGTCCTCAGGCTTTGTCATCTTGAAAACCCTCAGGAAGGTCCCCTTCTATATTCCCTTAGCCTTGCACAAAACAGTAGTCACAGTGCTCATATCCTGGAGACTTGACTACTGCAAATCTATTTTTAGCAGAGCTCAAAAATGTTATTTAAATAAACTACAGACCCTCCAAAATGCGGCTGACTCCTTGGTATTCCTAGACATAAGTCAGCATCTCAAGCCTTAGCTCTGCTGCCTGTTGAAAAGCAAATTAAGTTCATGGCCTTGTGCATAGTTTTCAAGTAGCTACGCTGCCAGGGCCCTGCACAATTGGTGCAACATTTCCAACCTTATAACCCTTCAAGATCTATTTGCTCTTCCTCTAGCTGTAACCTTGCCATCCCCAAATCTAAAAGAGTTAGATGGGGCTGGAAGAGATTTGTTACAAGCACATCAAGGCTGTGGAATTACTTACCCCTAACGAATAAGAATAAATCAAATATGTTTGACTTTAGGAAAAGTCTAAAAACTATGGGCCCGATTCACAAAAGTAATTTGAGTCAAAATCCTAACTTTATGACTTTCGGTATTCACAAAAGGCATTTAGGAGTAGTAAAGTTAGGATTTTGTCTTAAGTTTGTCTTAAGTGTTGGTCTTAAGACAAAATCCTAACTTAAGGTAATCTTAAGTTAAGCTTAAGTTAAACTTAAGTTAGGATTTTGTCTTTAGTTTGTCTTAAGTTTTGGTCTTAAGACAAAATCCTAACTTAAGGTAAACTTAAGTTAAATTTAAGTTAAACTTAAGTTAGGATTTTGTCTTAAGACCAGCAACTTCTGTTTATAATTCCTTAGACCTCTCATGTTGTACCTCAGAAGCTAGTGCCTAGACATCTCAGGGTATTAGCTGCACTTTATAAATTAATTTTCATTTAATTTCACTAGCATTAATGGCCTCAACTACCTCCGATAGGAAGTAGACATCCATTCTTTTTCTCTCACTCCCTAAGTTTATTATAAACCTATCCGTTCCATCATATCCTTACCTCTCAACCTTCCTTCTCTAGCTTCCTATCTTTCCCCACACCGTACCTCTCTGACTGCTTTAAATGTTTCTTAATACCTTTTTTCTACCTCTGTCTCTTGACCCCTGTCATTACCTCCTGCCACTCTCATCTCTCTCTGTAACATCTATTTCAACTCTGGCTTCATCGCCTCTCTTAAAACTTGTCCTTACATAATCACTACCTCTCCACTCTGTCTCTACCTCACCCTCTCTCGACTGCTCTGTCTTATTCTTCTTTCTTTACATCACCTCTATTCTATACTTCACTTCTTTTCACCTCATCTCTGTGTACCCTTTACCATCTCTGAGCCTTTTTTTTCTGCTTCATTACACTTTGTCAGAACTAACTTTTCTGACTCTTCTCATTTTACCACTCTTTCTACCTCATACCTCTCTACCTTCCATTGCTCTATACTTCTCTCACAACCTCATCCCTCTAATTTTCTCTGCCTCTACTCTCTGTTTCTAGCTTACCTTTCTCTCTACCTCGCCACATGTACCCCACATGCTCTCTCTACATTTCCTTCTCCATCTGTTTAGCTGTCTACCTCTCAACCTCATTTTAACATCTGACCTATCTCTGTACTTCTCTTTCTCAACCTATCGCTTTCTCAGTCTGGATCTATATAGGTTTCATTCTTGCTATCTCACTTTTCTCTCTTTACCGTATGTCTCTCCCTACCTCACCTATCTCTCAACCACCTATCTCTCTTCTCTCTTTATGTCACCTCTCTAGCTATAATATTCTCTTTACCTTTGTATCCTTCTTCTGTCATTTGCCACCTCCCATTTCTGTTACTCTTCAGAGTAGTAGGTCACTATCTAGTCAGAGAAGTGAACAGTCAGAATACATTTAACTTAACAAGCAGAATGAGTGTTAAGCAGGTCAAATAAAATAAAAATATATTTAAATATTTGGTTTCATATTAGGGGTGGATGGTAAGCTCCACTTCGCCGGAGGAGTTCACAGAGTTTTGGGCACTCCGCTGCACTTGGAGCATGAAGTTCAGCAAGGACTCTACCAGCCGCTGGCAGAGCAGAATTTACCATTGTATTCACCCCTACTTTAGATCCAGGTCTGAGCGCGCCACTCTAACTGGCTTCAAGGGCACCACGTCATCAGCTTGTCTTCCTATAGTAGTGTAGAACAGGTGCACCCACAGATCAGTGACTGTGTTCACTCCTTCTTCTCTTGGATACTTTCATTTCATTCATTCCTCCTGCATGGTGTGACCCACCTCAAGGGCGGGTGGCGGCTAGGTTCTTGGGCTGAAACGCCCTCCAATTTAGCTCCTCATATGCTGCCCTGTAGTTGATAAATCACCCACATACACCATTAGGCACAGCAGCCGCGAGTGTTGGTGGCAGTGGCACCACGGTCAGTGGAATGGGGGTTGGAGCAGCAGCTACGCCCCACGGCACATAGAATGTCAGGGTCTGGAGCAGGTGCAGAGCTCACATACTGGCTGGATTTGCTTCTCCCCACCAGAGCTGAGGCTGCAGCCTGGGGATTGACAGCTGGTCACCCAGAGCACTACAAGAGCAGAGATGATCGCGGAGCTGCTGTGCTGCGCCCTGGAGCTTGCCCTCTACCTCAGCAGTGCACCCTGTGAGCAGACTTCTGCTATGAGGAACTGAAGCGGTAGCAGCTTCCTTCTTTTTCCTCTCCACTTGCAGCAGCCACCACCCACAGCTCTGTGCCGCGCTCTGTTTGTAGAATGCCCGGCTACCTCCGAGGACTACACTCCATCTGCAGCAGAGCCCATGCCAGCGGCATTCGTAACAAGAGTGCAAGATCCTTGGGGCCCCCAATGATGACACAGACACAACAGCATATGAACTGTGAGTACTACTGCTGGGCATAGCTATTCAGTCACATATTTATGTAGCAATAATGATAACTTGTTTCATACAGTGTTTGGTATGTCATAAATAACGGGATTTGTTTAACACTTGGGTGAATGGATGGGGTGCAATAAATTAATTCACACACCAGGGGCGGAGGAGGCAGATACACCCTCTATTGTTGCATGGCGTGTGAACTGTGAATACGGCTTAACTCCGCTGTTGGGAGGAAACGGACAGCGGTCGAAGCAGTAATTGATTCTGACAGGGTTTAATTCTCATTAAGACATCACCTTTAGTAACGGAGGGCTGCACTGGTCCGCAATCTCCTCTACTGGGCTCATTTGCTTGGCAGAAAGTGAGGCGAGTGAGAGAAGAAAACGTGAACAATTGGCTGGCCGAGCAATACTTCACCCGCTCACGGAACTCCATGGAATTTGGCATAGTTTTAAAGTAACTCCACGGAATTCCGTGGAGTAAACTCCACGAGCTCCGCCAAGCTCTATTTCAGATATACCTGTACTGATTTGTTCCTTCAGAATTGTAATTGTATTTATATAGCACTTACTACCCCTGACAAGTTGGTGAAGTGCTTTTTGGCAAGTAGCACACTACTCCGGAACCCAAGGAGGATTAGTAGAGGGAAATATAAGTTGTTATTGGGAGTGGTGGACATGTGAACCTGTCAGTTGGATGAATACGATAAAAGATGGAGAAAGGAGGGAAGAGTTTAGAAAGGGTTCTCGGGAGTTCATAGTAGTAAAAGAGGTTTGGGATGTGTCAGAGTGTGGAGGTAGGTGATATTTTGAAAGAGGATGGTGGTAGGGGATATTTTGAAAGAGGAATAGGATGTGTCATAGAGTAGAGGTTTTGGGAGGAAAATGTATAAATATGTAGATACATAACCGCATGTCTAAGTTATATATAAATAGAGATTCTAAGATGATATGCATATGCAAAATAATCAAGAGATATACAATTGTACTAGATAAAGTCCCATATGTACATGCATGGTTAATGTATTACAAACTCAGGCTTCCCATGTTTGCTGTAAAACATTTTTTTAATTCTATGTTCCTATTTTTTAAAATTTTTATTTATTATTTCTTACATTTTTTTTCTCTCTGAAGTGGGAGGGAAATATATCAATATATAGATATATAATCACACTTAAAAGATATACATACATAGATATTTTTATATGATACGTATATGCAAAATAATCAGGAGGTATAACATTTTATTAGATGAAGTGCCATATGTACGTATATATATATATATCTCGCAAAAACTCCAACCTCCGATCTCCCCAAGCAGGCAGGCGCAGGAGCACGGACCACAAGTAAGTGCAGATTTCTGTTTATTGAATTCAAATAGGCACCAGCAGCATTACACGTTTCGGCTCTGGAGAGCCTTGATCACATGATGTGCCACATAGTTAATGGTCAGTTTTTATACACAGTGTTTTTTTCCTCACTTTTTTAGCTTTTTTTGCCTTTTTCTCTTTCTATTTCTTTAAAGTGACAAGTGCATAGTGTGCAAGATAATGCATGGAACTAGACAACATCCTGTCATGTCAAAATTTCTTAACTTGACGCATAATTATTACATTCAGGTAAAATACCCTTAAATTTATGCAAAGGTAAAACGTAATTGTCAGATACATCCTGGTATAAATACCAATCCAAACATTTTTGTAGAAGATTATAAAGTGCTAGTGAAAACAAATGTGCAAGGTAATGCATGGATACAGACAACATCCTGTCTGTTCAACATTTCTTAACTTCTGGCACAATTAATACATTCAGGTACAGTACCCGTTAAAATTATGCAAAGTTAAAAGATACTTTTAGGTACATCCTGGTATAAATACCTGTCCAAATGTTTTTTGTATATCCGATACATAAAGTGCTAGTGCAAACTACAGTACCTGTCCGAAAAGTGCCTGGGTGCTAACCTTGTTACCTACAAGTAATCATGTCTAAAACCTGTGCAAAGTTAAGCTATAAAAAGTGTATAAAATTCTAAAACCCTTCTTGTAAAAAACCGTGAATACACTAGTGTAAAAAAGTTAAAAAGTCGAGATTTGAGAGACTGGATAATTACCCGGTATGTTCCTGCGGTTTTAAAGGCAGGTGTACAATTCTTCCGTAATGTTATATATATATAGTCCACACACGTAAACCGCCAAACAATTGTCGCTCTTGGCAGTGCAGGTGTGGCAGCTCGCAAAGGCGGTCCCGCGATAATACTTTCGAACACCAATGTCCCAGAACAAGACACATAAGGCTGCACACTCGGGCTTGATATGCTCAAATCAGTTTATTCCAGCTCACTCCAGGAATCAGGAAGCTAACACACACGTTCCGGCCACCTGGCCTTCGTCAGTGTTAGTTAACACATTATTTATTACCTTTAAATAACAAATTATTTCATTCGTCAGAAAAATCATTAACAAAAACAAACAAAGGACTTTAGAAAAGCTCGCTCATGAGTATTTTCGTGGCGGCCATCTTAACCAAGCTATTGTTAATACCTCGTGTTGTGAAAATAGTTGATTTACATAAACATTTGAAAACCCGGGCTAAATGCATTAACATTGTTAATAAATCATCGCATGATGCTTCCAACATTTTGCGGTTATATCCACCCCAGATGGTCCAAATAGTTCATTTCGGGCCACTGTCCGTGGTATAATTCATTGACATGGATCACAACAAATCCGATGTGAAACCATGTTATACTTTAGAAAATTACGCCCTTAATGGGCATTTAAAGCCCTCAGAAAATCATATGTATAATGCTATCAACACAGCCAAAAAATAGATAAGCCACATATATTACAACTATATCTAGCGGTCAGATGGCTCATTTCTCATGCGGAAGGAGTGATATTTACAAAGAATGGAAATAACAATGTTCATCAATAATCCAAAGAATTCATTGCAACTCTCCCATGGTTATAAAAAAGGGGGAGGGGGGAGAGAGAGAGAAAGAAAGACCTTCTCCCTACAACTTTGATCAATATCGCCCATAATGGGCTTACTCACTGCCACAACATTTTACCCTACAAATGACCAAAGTTCTTCCTCGCTATTGAGTCCCCAGGGGGCACGGGTTTGTAGCTCAACAATATATATAGCTTCCAACTGTCGGAGCAACTTAACCCTGTCTCCTCCCCTATCTTTAATGGGGATTTGGTCCAAACAGAAGTAACGTAATTTGTCACTTTGTGACTCATGGACTTCTGCAAAATGTCTGGCCACTGGGTAAACACTGTCATGGTTGGTTATTGCCCGTGTGTGCTCCAGTATCCGTTTCTTTGCTGGATGGATCGTACTCCCAATATACTGAAGACCACATGGGCATACCAAGCAATACACCACAAAACTAGTGTTACAGTTCAACAATTTATAAATTGTGCGTTTTGTTTTCTTGCCAGGGACTGTATATTCCTTGACCTTTACACTGTTTTTACAGGCCTTACATGAGGTACAAGGGAAAAATCCCACTAATGGTGTTCGTGTTGTGGGTACTGTCTCAATGAAATGACTGTGCACCAGCATGTCTTTTAACGATTTGCTTTTACGATATGTAATATCGGGTCTACTTGGTAACAGTCTTCCAATAACATTATCTGTCTGCAGTACCTTCCAGTTCATTTCAATTAATTCTCTGATTTTTTGAGATTCAGCTGAGAAGCCAAGAATTAGTCTTACAGTTTCTGTATCACTCTCAGTTTCTGACTCTTCAACTACTCTATATCTTAGAAGTGTTTGCCTCTCAGTGGATTGCACCCTCATTGCTGTGTTGTGCAATAAGTGGTTTTGGTACCCCCTCTGTCTGAATCTACTCAGTGATTCACTCGCAGCTTTTGTGTAGTCTTCTGGGAGTGTGCAGATTCTTTTTAAACGCAACAACTCCCCATAGGGGATGCTGTGAATCAAACTTCGCGGGTGCTGGCTTTTAAAGTGCAAAACAGTATTGCCCGCTGTAGGCTTCCTGTACAATTTTGTGCAGATCTTATCTTCTGCCACAAACACTGAAAGATCCAAAAAGGGCACTTCTACTCTGCTGATATGACTGGTAAACTTCAGATTGAATGTGTTGTCGTTCAGAATTCTGATATATTCCTCTGCCTCCGCAATGGTGCCCTTCCAGACAATGAAGAGGTCGTCTATATATCTTGCCCAGAGGGTGATTTTCTCGACCCACCTCTCATTGTCCTCCGCCCAGGCCACGTGCTTCTCCCACCAGCCCACGAAAAGATTTGCGTAGCTGGGGGCGAAGCACGTGCCCATCGCAGTTCCCTGTGTCTGCAGGTAGAGCTGCCCCCCAAAGAGAAATATATTGTTATGCAAACAGAATTCTACAATCTCAAGTACCATATTGCTGTGAGTCTGGAACATTAGAGGCCTGGTTTTTAAAAAAATATCACAGAGACATTAAACCCTGGCTGTGCGCAATGCACGTGTACAAACTGGTAATGTGCATTGTGATGAAAAGAAAATCTGGTTCCCATTGGATATCTTGTATCCGTCGTATGAAATCTGTGGTGTCCTGAATAAATGAGCTTGAATCCTTTACCAGCGGGAAAAGAAAATGGTCCACATAGATTGATGCTTTTTCCAGCAAGCTTCCCTTGCTCGAAACTATTGGACGCCCTGGTGGTTTCAAAGTGTCTTTGTGAACCTTCGGTAAGTGGTAAAACGTTGGGAGTACCAGATAGTCCACCTTAATGAACTGGTACTCATCACCTTCCAAAATACCATTTGATTTCCACTTTTCAAGAAGATCATAAAATGCTAAGACACTGTTGTTGAACGTATCTCTCTTCACTTTCATATAGCTCATCTCGTCTCCCAAAAGGCGCAATGCTTCCTCTTTATACATTTCTTTTGCCATTTCCACGACATTGCCGCCTTTGTCGGACTGTTTTATTATAATGGAAGTGTCATCCCTCAGAGCTTTCACTGCTGACCACTGGGGCTTGGTCAGGTTATATTTCCGTTTCCCATTTATTTGTGGATAAGCTGCTCGTAGAGTGTTAAGATCCTTGATCATGGTTTCATGGAAACAGTCAATTGCATCAAATGCCATTTTTGGGATGAATTTGGACTTAGCTTTAAACTTACTTTTGCCACTACTTTGATCGATACCCAGGTTTTCAATTCCATTCATCACGTTTTCATCATCATTCTGTCCAGTTTCTTGATTATTCGTATGCAACATGTGTAAAGTTTGTAGTGCCTCCAGATCGTGTCCTGTAAGGATATCAGTTGTGGCCTGAGATGTTGTGACTCTAGGATCAGGCCGTCTTGGATGCAGAATAAAAGTCTTTTTCAGTTTTAATTTGCGCACAAAGTGATAGAGATCAATCCGTGTCTGTACATAGTCCCACTCAGTTGTTGCACAGAATGTGAGTCCCTTTTGGAGGACCTGAATTTCCATGTCAGACAATGTTTTTGACGACAGATTGATTACTGCCAGAGGGCTTACTTTTTGTTGGTACCCCTCTTGCTCCTCGTTATGCGTGGGGTGAAGTTGCCTCTTCCTGTTTTTCCCTCCTCGCCTGCTTTTCTGATGTTTTGTTCTGGCGGGCGTGTTCTTTGAGGATACCTTCTCCACGATTCCTTTATTAGTTGATATTCCTATGGAAAATTCGGTTCACAGCTTGCACTGGTTCCTGCATCTCTCCCAGGATTCTCGGCTTCAGATAAGTCAGTCTCTACCTGTGATTCAGATGTATCTCTGGGGTCAGGTACTTTAGCATTCTTTGTTGCTTGTAAAGCCTTTTGCGGTGCATCATAATTTTTCGCGAAAGTAAGCACCCTGCCAGATTCGTAATCATGTTGATCTCTTGCAAACTTATTTTGTTTACAACGCTTGATATCATTTTCATAAGCGATGAGTCTGGTCTTAATTTTGGCCCTGAGATTCGCCACCTGTACTTTATCGTCAAAGGTTGAGATTTGCCCCTCAATATCATTGATCTCACTCAATAACTTCGCTCTATCATTTTTGGCATATCTAATTAGAATTTCCACCATGTCTTTAGATGATGCCACAGTGTGATCTGCCCAATCTCTCAATAGGTTTGGGTCTGGGTTTTCGTACGAGGGGACAGTATAAATTTTATGTCCCCGAGGTATACATCCCACATCCAAGTACCTCTGTAGGGAAGTGGCCTCCCACCATTTCCTAATTTCCTTTTCATAGGTTCGTTCCAATTTTGTGAACCACCCCTTCAAATTGTCTGGTCCTTTCCTGGTATTCGCGCCTCCATCTGTTTGCTGTTCAAAAGGAGCGCCTTTAAACACCAGATCTGCTGCTTCTTGTCTCTCTGCATCACTGAACATTCCTGATTCCGTGAGGAGTTTTAAGCCACAGCGTACTTGCCGCCAATTACCATGCATCTAAAATAGCTTGAGGCGCTGCAATATGGAGCACTCACCGGGGTAGTTGTCACGCCGGTACGATGCCGGAAACAGCATCCGCCTACGCTCCAGCTGCATCTCGGGGGTCATCTCATGCAGCTCGTAATCCTCTCAGTCCCTCGTCGGACTGAAAATCGCTGGTGGCGGCGGAGCGAGTCGATATATGAATAGTCCACACACGGAAACCGCCAAACAATCATCGCTCTCGTCAGTGCGGGTGCGGCAGCTCGCGAAGGCGGTCCCGCGATAATACTTTCGAACACCAATGTCCCAGAACAAGACACATAAGGCTGCGCACTCGGGCTTGATATGCTCAAATCAGTTTATTCCAGCTTACACGTTCCGGCCACCTGGCCTTCGGCAGTGTTAGTTAACACATTATTCATTATTTTAAATAACAAATTATTTCATTTGTCAGAAAAATCATTAACAAAAACAAACAAAGGACTTTAGAAAAGCTTGCTCATGAGTATTTTCATGGCGGCCATCAAAACCAGGCTATTGTTAATACCTCGTGTTGTGCAAATAGTTGATTTACATAAACATTTGAAAACCCGGGCTAAATGCATTAACATTGTTAATAAATCATCGCATGATGCTTCCAACATTTTGCGGTTATATTCACCCCAGATGGTCCAAATAGTTCATTTTGGGCCACTGTCCGTGGTATAATTCATTGACATGGATCACAACAAATCCGATGTGAAACCATGTTATACTTTAGAAAATTACGCACTTAATGGGCATTTAAAGCCCTCAGAAAATCATATGTATAATGCTATCAACACAGCCAAAAAATAGATAAGCCACATATATTACAAATATATCTAGCGGTCAGACGGCTCATTTCTCATGCAGAAGGAGTGATATTTACAAAGTATGGAAATAACAATGTTCATCAATAATCCAAAGAATTCATTGCAACTCTCCCATGGTTATAAAAAAGGGGGAGGTGGGAGAGAGAGAGAAAGAAAGATTTTTCTGATTAATGAACTAATTTGTTATTTAAAGGTAATGAATAATGTGTTAACTAACACTGATGAAGGCCAGGTGGCCGGAACGTGTGTGTTAGCTTCCTGATTCCTGGAGTGAGCTGGAATAAACTGATTTGAGCATATCAAGCCAGAGTGCGCAGCCTTAAGTGTCTTGTTCTGGGACATTGGTGTTCGAAAGATTTTGAGGGTTACCAAAAGGAGAACTATAAAGGGTGATAACAGACTTTAGTTACATTAGAATTCATTTGTTGATGGTACCATACTAATTTCAGGAATTGTGGTGTGTTCTAAGGTGATTTTACCCTGTGAAAAACCTTCTGCTGGGATATCATGAATCATGTTTGAGAGAAAACTATTTTCACATGCTTGTCCCATACAGTTTTGGAAGGTGCTCCAGAAGCTAAAATGAGAGCATATTTTCTGTAAATTCACATTATCTTTCTCAGTCATGTGAGAATGAAGTCTGACATTCTCAGTAAAACATGTACATCCAACAAGGGCAGAGACTGTCAGTTGATTCCTTTGTGTTCTACTGCAGCTTCCCAGAGTGTTCTAAAGAACAACTAGAGTGCTAACAGCCTTACTTATGACAAAAGTATGGCACACCTGAAGCCATCTTGATTGGAATAAACTGGTAACACTTAAAACATTTAATTTAAAAAGGAACAAAATGATGGGGTTCATTTTGTCATAGAAATTATGGTTAGTGCTGTAGAAAGAAAAATTAGGACATGTTTCAAGTGTGATCTCAAATATCTTCCTGTTATATTTCAACAGGAGCAGCCTGTCAGTTGATGCCTTTGTGTTCTACTGCAGCTTCCCAGAGTGTTCTAAAGAACAACTAGAGCGCTAACAGTCTTACTTATGACAAAAGTATGGCACACCTGAAGCCATCTTGATTGGAATAAACTGGTAACACTAAAAACATTTAATTTAAAAAGGAACAAAATGATGGGGTTCATTTTGTCATAGAAATTATGGTTAGTGCTGTAGAAAGAAAAATTAGGACATGTTTCAAGTGTGATCTCAAATATCTTCCTGTTATATTTCAACAGGAGCAGCGGTGTCAAAATTAGGCGACGGTTGGTCAGGAATCAAGCGGACACTAAAGAAGTGACTGGATTCCCAAACGCGCGTAAAGACCAGCGGGAGCGCTCGACGGAGCTGCCTCGCTCGGACCAGACGCGCCTGACAGGATCTCACCGCGCGCAGAGCACACACCGGGAGAAACTGCGAGGGGGAGCCTGTCAGTTGATGCCTTTGTGTTCTACTGCAGCTTCCCAGAGTGTTCTAAAGAACAACTAGAGCGCTAACAGTCTTACTTATGACAAAATTATGGCACACCTGAAGCCATCTTGATTGGAATAAACTGGTAACTCTTAAAACATTTAATTTAAAAAGGAACAAAATGAGGGGGTTCATTTTGTCATAGAAATTATGGTTAGTGCTGTAGAAAGAAAAATTAGGACATGTTTTAAGTGAGATCTCAAATATCTTCCTGTTATATTTCAACAGGAGCAGCCTGTCAGTTGATGCCTTTGTGTTCTACTGCAGCTTCCCAGAGTGTTCTAAAGAACAACTAGAGCGCTAACAGTCTTACTTATGACAAAATGATGGCACACCTGAAGCCATCTTGATTGGAATAAACTGGTAACACTGAAAACATTTAATTTAAAAAGGAACAAAATGATGGGGTTCATTTTGTCATAGAAATTATGGTTAGTGCTGTAGAAAGAAAAATTAGGACATGTTTCAAGTGGGATCTCAAATATCTTCCTGTTATATTTCAACAGGAGCAGCCTGTCAGTTGATGCCTTTGTGTTCTACTGCAGCTTCCCAGAGTGTTCTAAAGAACAACTAGAGTGCTAACAGTCTTACTTACGACAAAAGTATGGCACACCTGAAGCCATCTTGATTGGAATAAACTGGTAACACTTAAAACATTTAATTTAAAAAGGAACAAAATGAGGGGGTTCATTTTGCCATAGAAATTATGGTTAGTGCTGTAGAAAGAAAATTTAGGGCATGTTTTAAGTGAGATCTCAAATCCTCTTCTATTTCATTAGAAAATTCTGACATGCAGACTGAAACAATCACTTTCAATACCAGCAGTAGACTTCCAGTTAACTCCCTGGTGAGCAGTAGCTTTACTACAGTGATCTAATGAACAACTAGAGTGCTAACATTCTGAATTTATGGCAAATGTGTGACACATCTGAATGCCTTCTTGATGGAATCAAAGTAAAAACTGAAAGCATTTCCTACTGAGGAGACTGCAGTAAATGACGAAATTGGGAAACTTCATAACAAATAAGTCTCCCAAGATGGCCACCAGAGAAAAAAAGAGCCCAAATGTAGCACAAATATCACCCAGATGTAGCCCACATATAGCCCAATGACAGAAGTGAGCAAAGCACTTTTTATTTTTAGTTTTTCTGCAGTTTTATATAGTGCAAACTGGTCAGGTATTGGAGCGTTACATCTTACTTGGACCCCTTATTGCATATTTTGCACGAAGTACATGAGATTGATCTTGCGAAACATTGAACTTTACGATTCTGTTAACCTGAAGTTGCTCTGAACCGGGCTTTGTAACACACGTTTTTACCTACTGGTTTTAATTAATTCTCACTGTATTGCATTAGGAAAGAGGATTTACTGTTTTTATGTACACTTTTATGATCTATGTTTCTAAATCAGATCAAATAAAGTTTAATGAATTCTATGGCAGGACGGAGGCGAGGATTATGCATATCTTTCCTCACTTTATTTGCATAGCAGTTCAAAGAAAACGTAATACAACAATCATTAAACAAAGGACTACACAACCCATGAACCATTAGGGGGGTGGTCTCCAAGGCAACTATAGTCCAATCATATCACAGTCCATCGTATATAATATCGTGATGTCCCTTCCGCTTCCTCTTTCTTCACTGCTCGTCAGTTAAGTGCATTCCTTACATTCTTGACTTAATCTGACGTTGTTGCTGTTTGTATAGCGGTTTCTTGTGCACGTTATTAGCATTATTGCCTTGGTATTGTTTCATATTCCCTGCGCAGCAGGCTCTTGCCCGAGCGCGTTCTCCCCCTCGCAGTTTCTCCCGGTGTGTGCTCTGCGCGCGGTGAGATCCTGTCAGGCGCGTCTGGTCCGAGCGAGGCAGCTCCGTCGAGCGCTCCCGCTGGTCTTTACGCGCGTTTGGGAATCCAGTCACTTCTTTAGTGTCCGCTTGATTCCTGACCAACCCTCGCCTAATTTTGACACCGCTACGCGGTGATTTCCCCACACGGCCACGTTAGTGACCAGTGCCACCTGGTGGTGGTAATTGGTATTGCGCCTCAGTCTATTCTTATAACAGCTTCGGGGAAAGCCCAGCTGTTGGAGCACCGGCGAGGGGGCTGTCTTAAGGATTTTAAGGGCATTTGTTCTGTGCTCACACCCTCTGCTATCATGTCTTCTCCAGAAGACCATTTTTACTCCTCCTACCAGGAAGTGGAGGAGGAATGGCCCCCAACTTCTCCCTCCAGCAGTGGACCAAGCCCTCTCTCTGGCTATTTCTAGGGCGCTGGCTCCTCTTAGGGATCAGGTTGATAAGCTGGCAAAAAGCATCCCTGGGGTGTTCAGTGACCCAGATCTGGTGGTGGCGGGTCCAAGTAGCTCCCAGATGGGGAATAAAATGGCCGTTAAGCATAACGTGGGGCACTTGGAAGGATTTGATAAACTTACGGAGACCTTCCTCAAGAGTGCGCGAACGCTAAAACATGCACCCTGCCGAGAGGAGGAGGGGCCCGGAGAAAATTGCGACACTGTCACCACTATTGTAGATCCCGACGGCGGGTTTCCCTTAGAGGGAGAGGGTGTATCGGAGGACGATTTCTCCTCCGATGAGGATAAGGACTCGGGGCGTCCCTGGCGTCCAGAGTCCCACTCCTCTCAGTCCCCGGTTGGGGACGGGGTCCACTCGGACATGTTCGAGCCTACCCAAATTTACCATCCTAGGTCGGCAGAGTGGACACCTGACGCCAAAGTGGCAGAGTATGTGGTGGGGAAAATCCATCAACCCCTTGAAAGGGAGGTCAGGAATAGGATGAGGGAGAATGCCCCAGGCCCTCACTGAAGGGGAAGGTGGCACACACGCCTGAAATTGATGAGAAACTATGTACCTTTTTCTCCAAGTATATGAGGGATCCCAAGAAAGGAATTGATAGGTCTTGGACGTGGTAGGGCCCTTGACCCAAATTATTCAATTGACGGAGCGTTCCAAAGAGTCAGGATCCCCTTTGTCCACGGATATTGTGGCTGGTTGGGCGCACTACCCTAAACCCTAAAACACTACCCACTCCACTACCCAAACACCACTGCACTACCCTAAACCCTAAAACACTACCCCCAGCACGACACCCTACACTACCCAAACATAACTGCACTACCCTAAACCCTAAAACCCTACCACCAGCACGACTCCCTACACTACCCAAACACCACTGCACTACCCTAAACCCTAAAACACTACCCCCAGCACGACTCCCTACACTACCCAAACACCACTGCACTACACTAAACCCTAAATATACCCCCAGCATGACCTCCCACACTACACAAACACCACTGCACTACCCTAAACCCTAAAACACTACTCCCAGCATGACCCCCTACACTACCCAAACACCACTGCACTACCCTAAACCCTAAAACACTAACCCCAGCATGACCCCCTACACTACCCAAACACCACTGCACTACCCTATACCCTAAAACACGACCCCTACACTACACAAACACGACTGCACTACCCTAAACCCTAAAACACTACCCACAGCATGACCCCCTTCACTACACAAACACCACTGCACTGCCCTAAACCCTAAAACACTACCCCAGCACTACCCCTACACTACCCAACACCACTGCACTAACATAAACCCTAAAACACTACCCCAGCACAACCCCCTACACTACACAAACACCACTGCACTACCCTAAACCCTAAAACACTACCCCCAGCACGACTCCCTACACTACCCAAACACCACTGCACTACCCTAAACCCTAAATCTACCCCCAGCACGACCCCCTACACTACCCAAACACCACTGCACTACCCTAAACCATAAAACACTACCCCCAGCATGACCCCCTACACTACACAAACACCACTGCACTACCCTAAACCCTAAAACACTACCACCAGCATGACCCCCTACACTACTCAAACACCACTGCACTACCCTAAACCCTAAAACACTACCCCCACCCCATGCCCAATCCCCATTAAATCTCACTCCTCATGGTTCCTCTCTCCTCATGGTTCCTGCTTCACGTCATCTCTGAGGGGTGGTGCACGTCGTTGTGAGGAAACGGAACAGCCTCTGTTTCCTTACAACGACATGGATCGTCTACATGTTTTTTAGAACGCATGGTCATTTACTATACATACCTTTACAACAAAATTCGTTGTAAAGGCATGCGTGGTAAATGACCATGCATTCTAAAAAAATGCGTAGTAATGACTTCGTTATGTACAACGCATGCGTGGTAATGCATGCGTTGTAATGGTATCGCAAAGTAAAAAGTCGTTGTAACGGCTGTTTACCGATCGAAGCTGGCCCCTGTTCTTCAGTGAGACGTTTATTTGATTAATTAGGAGGAAGGAATGTGGTTTTTTTACCGAAAAGTGCATTCCCGGCTGTTGTATTGTGAAAGTGTCCGCGTGGCCTGGTTTCACTTCCGGTGAGAGAGTGGAAGAGTCTGTTTGAATCTAAAGGAGTTCTGTTGTTGGACGGGGCCGGCGCGACATGTCATCAGAAAACATAGCTAATGGAAAGCGTCCTCCCTGAAGTGTGGAGCAGTGCCATGAGAGGTCAACGAGTGTGCGTCCCACCGCAGTATGACCGTACCGCGTGACCCATGTGCCGCCTCCAGGGTACGGGAGGCAGAAGCGGCATCGCAGGTCCTCTTGAAGACCGTTGTAGCACTAATTCTACATTTTGGTAGTAGGGCATTTTAACTTCGTTGTTCCTGCCAGATACAAAGAGAAGATCCTGTGTTATTCAGTGCCCTCGTTACCTTTTTTGTGGGTTGTGGTGCTTGTCACTTCGCTGCCCCGCCGGCGCACACGACTGGGCACCCCCACCTCGTGTGCCATCTGCAGGGCCTCTGCCCTCGGATCACTGGTTTTGGTTTCTGGAGTGGCAACATAAACAGTTGCTCCCAAAGGACTAGCCTGAACACTTAGGTGAATATCCCCTGCACCAGCATTCCACGGAAATTCTTTCCTAGCTCTCCCACGTCAACGAGCACGGCTCCGCTCGCGACACCGTATGACGTCATCGGAGCCATAAGAGGACCTCGTCGGCCTGCTGACGTCAGTTCCACCCATTTTTTCCGTGCCACCGAGGCAAAGAGGGGACCGAGACATTTTCACATGTATACATGGTATAATAAATATATATATATTCACTGAAAAAAACATAGGTTTCAGGCACGTTATAGTTAGAAATTATCATTTAAAAAACCTTAGAAATTCACTGAAAAAACCATAGGTTTCAGGCACGTTATAGTTAGAAATTAGCATTTAAAAACCTTAGAAATTCACTGAAAAAACCATAGGTTTCAGGGGCGTTATAGTTAGTTGGACATTTTACTCGTACAAAACCATAGAAATTCCCCCGTTATAGTTAGTTCAGCTAACTATAACTCGCAGCGCTCGCAATGCACTGCTGATGACGTCACATATTACATCACTCATGACATGGTCAGTGACATCACTCATGACATCACTGATGACATCTCAAATGACATCACTGATGACATCATCCTTGTGATAGAGTGGCAGACCTCCTCTCACCCTAATATAACCTTTGATATACACACTCAAAAATACAAACTAACATTTTCAAAACAATGGACATACCAATACCAGTTACAACACACCTATTCCTTAATTCCAAGATCTACACACACATCCACTCATTCACCAACAGTCCCTATACAGTCACTCATACATGTACTCACTCATCATATGTACTCATACACCTATACATCCTGTTACACACCGCCACTCATCCATAGAGTTACTCACACACATAGTCACACATGCAAACAAAGTATCAAACATCCATTTACTTGCATATACAGTTATACACACACTACCACACTTACTTCTACAGAAACTTACACATACTTGCTCTCTTAAACAATCACTTATAGAAACACCTACTTATTTGTACAGGAACTCTTCCAATCTCTCACTCTCACATAAACTCACTTATATACACCAATACTCACATATACTAGTTTAAAACATATGTAGTTACTCATAAAGACACTATTGAGACAGTCATTCACTCACTAAAACACCCATACACATACTCATCCACCGATACAGTCCTGCACACATGCTGTCTTCAACACATACAAACAGTGAGTCATTCATTCAAGCATCTATGCACTAAGTAATACCCCCCACCGAACCATACAGACACTCAGACACTCAAAAAACCAACTAATAACCCATATAGACACTCATGTAGCTACTCACCAACCCATGCAGCCACTTATACACAAAGTGAGAGACTGATACAGATATTTTCATATTTAAACATTACACACTAACCCATGTATTCACTAAGATACACTTAGTCAGTTATACAATCAATTTTACAAAAAAGATCATCCATTTAGACACTTATATACCCATTTATTCTTCCATCGACCTTGAGATATACATATATAAAACATATTTAATTTTCAGAAAAACACACATTCACTGGATGATGTCATCAGTGATGTCATCAGTGATGTCATTTGAGATGTCATCAGTGATGTCATGAGTGATGTCACTGACCGTGTCATGAGTGATGTAATATGTGACGTCATCAGCAGTGCATTGCGGGCGCGCGAGTTATAGTTAGCTGAACTAACTATAACGGGGGAATTTCTATGGTTTTGTACGAGTGAAATGTCCAACTAACTATAACGCCCTGGTTTTTTCAGTGAATTTATATATATATATATATATATATATATATATATATATATATATATATATATATATATACTTACTTATATTATCATATATTACACGTATTACATCACTCATGGCATTTTTCTATGGCATCATTGATAGTATCAGTGCAACATTTGTTGTAAAATTATCGTTGAGAAAACTGTGCATGGCGGTGGCACGA
Source organism: Calotriton arnoldi (assembly GCA_963921515.1). Lineage (NCBI taxonomy): Eukaryota > Metazoa > Chordata > Amphibia > Caudata > Salamandridae > Calotriton > Calotriton arnoldi. The sequence goes on along the minus strand of CAWUFW010003252.1, from coordinate 843,078 downwards.
GTTATGGTTACCTTAGCTGCACTAGTTATAGCTACTTGAGAAAACTATAACTATAACTTCTCACTTTCTATGGTTCTGTGTGTGTAAAATCTGAACCTAACTATTACGTCTCTGTAACCTTTGTTTTTTTTGTGAATTTCAGTTTTTTACTTCAAGTTTCTAACTATAACGTCCCTGTAACCTTTGTTTTTTAGTGAAAAGATATATTTATATATAAATATCCCTTTCGACGTTCCGTCTTCTCAACACCTCATGCAGTGGCCCAATCCAGGAAAGACAGCATTCAAGAGGTGAGTTCTATGTTTACATTTTTTTTTTATTCCATTTGTCTATGTGCAATAAAGTAGGTAGTTATATTTATGACCATGTTTTTATTCAAAAAGTGTTTTTTCTTTTGCCAATATCTTTGGTGCCGTTTGACTAATCTTTGCGAAATTTTCAAAACTAATGGCCCACTCACTTTAGCTGCTGTCTTGAAAATTTGGGGGTTATCAATCAATCAATCAGGGGTTTTAAAGCGCATTACTCACCTGTGAGGGTCTCAAGGCGCTGGGGGAGGGGATGTGATCAGCTCAGTAGATAATTCAAAGAGCCAGGCCTTGAGGTCCTTTCTGAATTGGTGCAGTGTCAGGCTTCATCGGATGCAGAGGGGGAGTTTGTTCCAGGTCTTGGCCACCAGGTGGGAGAAGGATCTACCACCTGCTCTGGCCCAGTGGATGCGGGGGACTGTGGCTAGGGCGAGGTCGGCAGAGCAGAGGTGTCTCTTGGGGGCATGGAAGGAGATTTGTTCATTGAGGGATTGGGGTAGCGTGTTATGGAGGGCTTTGTAGGCATGTGTGAGCAGTTTGAAGGTTATTCTTCTTTCGATGGGGAGCCAGTGGAGGTTGCAGAGGTGTTGGGTGATGTGGTAATATCGTGGGACATACAATCAAGAGGACGTTGAGGATAAGTCTGGCTGCGGCGTTCTGGAGTTTGCGGAGGAGTTTTTTGTTGATTATGGTGTAAAGGGGGTGTCCGTAGTCCAGTCTGTTGGTGACGTGTGCATGTGTGATGGTTTTCCTGGCACCGGGGAGGATCCATTTGAAGGTTTTGTGAAGAATGCGGAGGGTGTTGAAGCAAGCGGAGGACACAGCGTTGATCTGGCGGTTCATGGTGAGTGAAGAGTTGAGTATGATGCCAAGGTTGCGTGCGTGGTCCATTGGGGTGGGTGGGTTTCTATGGGTGGGGGGCCACCAGGTGTTGTCCCATGCAGAGGGTGTAGAGCCGAGGATGAGGACTTCTGTTTTCTCCAAGTTGAGCTTCAGGCAGCTGCTGCTCATCCAGGTTGCGACGTATTTCATCCCTTCTTGGAAACTGCACCTGGTGATGTCAGGTTCCTTTGTGAGGGAGAGGATGAGCTGGGTGTCGTCGGCGTATGAGGCTATGTTGAGTACGTGTTTTCTGACGATGGTTGGGAGGGGGCAATGTAGACGTTGAAGAGCGTGGGGCTGAGGGAGGATCCCTGGGGTACTCCGCATCTGATCTCTGTTAGTTCGGAGAGGAAGGGCAGGAGTCTTATTCTTTGTGCTCTGCATGAGAGGAACAATCAAATCCAGTCTAGGGCTGTTCCCTGGATGCTTGAACCGAGTCACAAGAAAAACAATCAAAAAAGGTTAAAAATCAAGAAAATGGGGCAGGGTAGAAACACCCTGACCCCCTAGGCCTACTCAGGGGGTCCCACAGAGACACCCAGGGCCAAAAAAAGCATGTTATTTTTTATTTTTGGCAGAATTCACGTTGGATTCGTGAATCTGGTTGAAAATTTTACAAAGACAAAGCGCTTCATTTAATTAGGCCCCCGGTGGGCCAGGTCCCAGGGACAGCGATCAAAATACATGCGGGGGCTGGCGCAGGCCCCCGCAGCTCCGGGGACCGCCCCCTCCCTGGGGCTATGTTCATTAAATGCGGGGGGCCACGCAGGCCCTCTGCAGCCCCGAGGACCGCCACCTCCCCGGGGCTAATTTTGTTAAATGCATAGGGGGCCCTGCGGCCCCCCACAGCCCCCGGGATCACCATCTCCCCGGGGCTTTAGAATTGTTGGAGGGGGGCTGCATGGCCCCCCTTGTGGAGCCATAAATGGCCCTGGGGACTGTCACCCCCCAGGGCCGGCTCCAGTAGTGTCCAGGACATTTCAGTTTTCTATGGCATGGCAGGAACACTGCTCCCGCCCTGCCATATCAAACTCTGCTTCGCTTCATGGAAGCGAGAGCATGAAAAATGCTCTCACTTGCATGAAGCGAAGCAGAATTGCTTTTGGGCAGAGGGAGCTGCATGTTTGCATCTCTTTCTGCCCAAAAGCAATGCCGTCTCCCGCAGGAGGCGGGGAGCTGCAGAGACCGCGTGGTCCTTGGGGCTCCCCGCATGGTCCCTAAGGACGTGGCCATGCCACAGGGGATGAGGTCCTCAGGGCTAAAAATGGCTGTACCGGCCCCCCTACTCATTTTTATTTTTTAAAATAAATAAAGGATGTGGACATGCCCCGGGGGATGGGGTACCCGGGGCTATATTGGCCTGAGGAGGGGGGCCATGCGGCCCCCTTCCAAAAATTAAAAAAAATTAAAATAGAGGGCAGGCCCCGGAGGATGGGGTCCCCAGGGCCAAAACTGGCCCAGAGAAGGGGGGCCACGTGGCCCCCCTTCCTTAAAAATAAAGAAAGGAAAAAATAAAGAAGAGGCTGGGACCCGGAGATGGGGACCCCGGGGCCAAAATCTGCCTAGGGAGGGAAGCCGCACAACCCCCTCCCGTTTAAAAAAAAAAAAAATGCAATGGGCCAGCCACGGGGGATGGGAACCCTCCCGATCTCGTGCCTGAGATCTGATTGGCTGCCAACACTTCAAACCAGGAAGTGATGGCAGCCATAAAAACGATCTAAAAAGGTAAACAATCAAGAAAATGGGGCAGGGTAGAAACACCCTGACCACCTAGGCCTACTCAGGGGGTCCCACAGGGACACCCAGGGCCAAAAAAAGCATGTTATTTTTTATTTTTGGCAGAATTCACGTTGGATTCGTGAATCTGGTTGAAACCTTTTTCAAAACCAAGCGCTTCAGTTAATTAGGCCCCCGGGTGGGCCAGGTCCTGGGGAGAATGATCAGAATACATGTGGGGGCCGGCGCAGGCCCCCACAGCTCCGGGGACCACCACCTCCCCGGGCCAATGTTCATTAAATGCAGGGGTCACGCAGGCCCTCCGCAGCCCCGGGGACCGCCACCTCCCCGGGGCTAATTTTGTTAAATGCATAGGGGGGCATGCGGCCCCCGCAGCCCCCGGGATCACCATCTCCCCAGGGCTTTAGAATTGTTGGAGGGGGGCTGCGTGGCCCCCCTCGTTGAGCCTTAAATGGCCCTGGGGACCGTCACCCCCCAGGGCCGGATCCAGTAGTGTCCAGGACATTGCAGTTTGCTATGGCATGGTGGGAACACTGCTCCTGCTATGCCATAGCAAACTGCTTCGCTTCATGGAAGCGAGAGCATGAAAAATGCTCTCACTTGCATGAAGCGAAGCAGAATTGCTTTTGGGCAGAGGGAGCTGCATGTTTGCAGTTCTTTCTTTTTAAAAACAAATATTATTTCGTTTTTCTGATGCAATATGGGCCGTAGCCCTACAAGTACCTGTAGAAAACAAAATGAGTCAGGAGTACCATAGCATTTAACCCGTTCCGTGCGTCGGACGGCCGGGAGCCGTCCGACGTCACGGTGGGCGTGTGCATCGGGCGGCTCCCGGCCGTCCTAGCACCCACCAATGGGGGAAGCGCTGGTGCTCCCCCCGTGGGCCACCCTTTAAGGTGCCCCCACCAGGGATGGCAGGGGAAGCCCTTCCCCTGCCTCCCCATGCCCCCCTCCACGTCTAGAGGATTCCCAACGCGCTGGAAGCCATTTGCTTCCAGCGTGTCGGGAAGAGAGGAGGTAAGTTTCTCATCGGGGGAGGGGTGTATTTAAACAAAAGAGGCATCAGGGGAAAGGAAAGGGTTTTCCTTTTCCCTGATGCCTCTTTTGAGCATTCCTGCTGCAAAATCGTGCGATCGTGCAGCAGGAATGCCCACTAGACACCAGGGATTTTTTTTTTAAATTAAAAATGTGCTCAACTGTTTTCGGGGAGTGTCCCCTTAGGCAAGGGTCGCTCCCCTTTTGGGGGCAATATGTTTTGGCTGTGTCTGCCCCCCTAGGGGGCAGATCTCGACATTTCTTTTTTTAAAGTGGCCCACTAGACCACCAGGGATTAATTTGAGGGGAGTGGCCCCTTGGGCAAGGGTCGCTCCCCTTTGGGGGCAATGTTTTTGGCTGTCTGCCACCCTGGGGGGTCAGATCTCGCCATTTTTTTTATTCTAAGTGGCCCACTAGACCACCAGGGATTCATTTGTGGGGAGTGGCCCCTTGGGCAAGGGTCACTCCCCTTTGGGGGCAATGTTTTTGGCTGTCTGCCCCCCTGGGGGGGCAGATCTCACCTTTTTACTTTGGTAAGTGGCCCACTAGACTACTGGGGATTCATTTGTGGGGAGTGGCCCCTTGGGCAAGGGTCTCTCCCCTTTGGGGGCAATGTTTTGGCTGTCTGCCCCCCTGGGGGGGCAGATCTCGCCATTTGTTTTTTTTTAAGTGGCCCACTAGACCACCAGGGATTCATTTGTGGTGAGTGGCCCCTTGGGCAAGGGTCGCTCCCCTTTGGGGGCAATGTTTTTGACTGTGTCTGCCCCCCAGGGGGGCAGATCTCGCCATTTTAAAAAAAGAAATCGGGCCCACTAGAACACCAGGGATTTATTTGTGGGGAGTGGCCCCTTGGACAAGGGTCACTCTTCTTTGGGGAGCATTAATTTGGCCGTTTCTGCCCCCCTGGGGGGCAGATCAGCTGATTTTTTTTTTATATGGCCACTAGGCCACCAGGGATTTTATTTTTTGTTGTTGGGGAGCGGCCCCTTGGACAAGGGTCGCTCCCCTTTATGGGAGGATGAGTGTGCCCATTTCTGCTCTCTTTTGGTGGCAGATCAGCAGTATGTTATTAGGCCCAATTACGGGGGTGAATATTTTATTTATACTCTTAGGCCCACCTACCTCTTAGCTTGGCTGGTGGATTGTGTGTGGACTGGTGCATTATTTGCATATGTGATTGTAATGTTTTTTTCTCCTTTTTATTCTAGTGTAAAGCTTTTGATTCTTGTTTGCGGTTTCGGCAGTGGTTGTTCTGCAGTTTTGCGTAGTTGCATTTATTTGGTAAGAAAAACATTTTTGTTGTGTTTACTCCAAATGAGTATTATTGTCATGCATGAATGATTTTTTGTAAGTCGTGTCATAATGGCAGCATATTTAGTTAGTGTTTTGAGCATGAAATTCTTTGCGATGTGCTTTGCATTGTCTTATGTGTAATTTTCTTTTTTAGGTCTCGCACCAGGCAGCGCATGCGCTGCCTCTCCGAGGCATTAAGTAATCAGTATTACTAGTAAAACTCCACCCATTAAGTTTCTCTTTTTTTTGTCCCTTGCCATTGGTGAAATCTGGCATTGCTTTTCTTATCTCGCTCATTGTTGGCTAGTGGTCCCATCCGTCACTTCCGTTTTCTTCCGTTTCTGCAGGAAGCAGCATCGACCAACTACAGTAAACTTACGCTGCAGGGAGGTATCTTTTAATGTAGGGACTACTTTGTTGTTTTTTAGGTCTCACTCTCGCATAGGCAGCGCATGCGCGCCCTGCTGAATGTCCTCTGTGCCTTGAACCGCAGCCCCCGGGCCCTCCGTTACTGCCCTGTCCACACCGCTGGTGTCTTTTTAACCGTAAATCTCTTCTCGCTTTCCCCCTCCCACTGTCCGTGCTCTCGCCCCTCTCTCCCCTGCACTCCCGCTGTCGGTGCCTTCTCTAATCCCCCCTCCCTCCCCCGCGTTTGCAATGCAATGGGTCTCGCGTAAATGCGAGTCCTATTGGATTGCAAATGCTTGTTGTCTGTTCGTTTTCCAGTTACTTAGCATGTTTTTTGGGCTTGGACTGCCGAATTCCAGACATAAGCTCATGTGCGCAGAGGTGCCAACATGTCGGAAGAAAAAGCGCTCCGGAAAGTCGTCCCAACGATCCGGTTACATTCTCTGCAGTCCCGCAGGGCTCTGCCAGGCGATCTTCGTGCCCCCCTCACCGCCTCGCTCTGCCCAGCATTGACTTGTATTCTCGTGAGACTCTCCGGGCCCTTTTAGAAGCTTTGTGCGTGTTTAGTTGTGTCTCGCGCCCGACTTGTGTGGATTTAATCAAGCGTTTTCGAGAGAGCGCTTTGTGAATCAGAGTACCCCCTACCAAATAGGTGCTTCCCTTCAAAATCTACTGACTAATGTGTTTTTATCAACAACAGTGTATCCATTTCTATCTAACGAATGAGTCTGTTGTGATGTGAGAAACTAAGCATTTAGCAGGCAAAAAGTTGCCTACTTGTTTACCTACGATACTCCGGGTGTACCACGTTCTGTGAAGTTAGAAGGTGCCGCTCAACATTTTGTGCAAAGTTAAATCACGGACCACAGAAAATATCTACACCGCGGTAAAAGTGAAAGTTCAAATAAATATAGTCGGAGGTAGTGTCAATTGACACTCTAGTATTTTCATGCGACTCCACCTATTGCGGTTAGGTGGCTGAGTGGTTACATATATGGACTACAGATGCTCTCCAAACGTGAATCTGGGTTCAAATCCCATCTAGGCTATACCCAGGGCACGAATCCTAAGGAAAATATTAGGAGAACTAATTACCATATGGAATTTAAAAAGGATGTCACAAGAAGTGGTCATGCCCCTGTAATATTACTCTCTTGAAAGAGAAATGTCTTATTTTGCAAAACCAACACATTACCATAATCTCACAGAAACGTGAAAACATATTTTTTCGTTTTACATTTTATTATTCACAAGCTAAGTTTTAGCCATATCAATGTGTAACTGAACCCGTAAATGTCTGAGAGTACTAATATTATTAAAAAGGCACCTGATACTTGGAAATTCATTTTTAAACTGAATTTAGTAAGTTAACAAGATATGCTAGGTGTATTTTTTTAAACAGTTAAACTGCTGTTATTCTTCTACAGTGTTTACAAATTGAAGCAGCTGCAGTGCTGAGGCACAAGGTGACACCTCTTTGCCTCCGGCTAAGGGGAACGGTGTCCCTGCTCTAAAATTAGCGGGAGAACACCTAAAGCCATATCTTTTGCCCTGGCTACATCGTCGAGTTTACTTTTCTAATTATTTTCCTAAATTATGGGCACTACGCTTTATTTAAATGGATGATACAAAAGCACATTGCTATAGCAAGTTTCAGCACAGGAGCCTTTTATAGAAATCAATTACATCCCTATGCCTCACTGATGGCTAAAGAAAACAAGCATTTGCAATGCAATAGGTATCGCATTTACGCAAGTTTAAGCTATTGGCATTGTAAATGACAATGCCATTTATTTATGTTTTAAAAACGAAAACAAAAATAAAAGGCATTGTCATTTACAATGCCAATAGCTCAAACTCGCGTAAATGCGAGACCTATTGCATTGCAAATGCTTTAGTGGGATATTGTTGATCCTTACTGTATCTGTGCAGAGTAGGTGGTAGTGAGTGTAGCTGCTTCTGGCAAGTGAGTGGTATAGTTTTCGAGTATATAGGTCTTTGTGATAGACACATTTTGTTTATTGCTTATTTTACAAAGTGTTTGTTGTTGTTGACTTGTTTGACAAGTTACCTTTATTAGTAAGGATTATGGCTAGCCGTAGAATTACTGCTCAGCAGGTGGTTGGTATGCTTTTTGAATCTTCCTCTGAGTAGGATTATGAGACTGACAGTGCGTCTGAGGGAGAGGAGGGAGTGCAAGATTCTGGCAGTGAGTTTTCTGTCCACGAGGAATCATCTGATGATGAAGCTACTCTCAGTGCGGATGAAGTACCTGTTTTAGAGGAGGACACTGATGTGTCGATGGTGCAGTAAGAGACATCGGGATTGCAGCCTGAGGCTGCAAGGCTTCCTACTGGAAGTGCTGGACTCTGGGTTGATCCAAACATGGTGCAGCCGGTCTTGCCTGCCTTTAGCGGTAATGCAGGGTGTAGAGTGGATTGTGCAAATTTTTTGCCTATACAGTTTTTTCAGTTGTTCATGGATGATGTATTTTTGGCTGAGATTGTTGAGCAGACTAATTTGTATGCTGAACAGTTTTTGAGGGACAACAGTGCCAGACTTAGGCCCCGCTCTAGAGTTACCCAGTGGACTCCCACAAATCTGGATGAGATGAAGAAGTTTTTGGGTTTGACTTTTTTGATGGGCTTGATAAGGAAGCCGTCCATTGCTTCATATTGGTCTACCAGTCCCTTGATGGCAACGGCCATATTTCCTGCAATTATGAGTCTTGATCGGTATTTACTTTTGCTTCGGATGCTGCATTTTGTTGATAATGCATTGGCGTTGCTACGAGATCACCCTGACCGTCATTTTAAGATTCGGCCTGTTCTTGATCACTTTGTAGATCGATTTTCAGAGATCTATACGCCAGGTAAAGAAATATCTATTGATGAGTCTTTGGTCCTGTTCAAGGGCCGTTGGTTTTTAGGCAGTACATTCCTAGCAAGAGGGCACGTTATGGAATCAAGATGTATATGTTGTCTGAGAGTAGGTCAGGATATGTCTATAATTTCCGGGTGTACACTGGTAGGTATTCCACTATTGACCCCCCTGGTTGTCCGTCTACTTTTGGAGTTTCAGTGAAATTTGTGGGGGATCTTGCTAGAGGACTGTTTCACAGAGGTCACCATTTGTACCTTGATAACTTCTACACTGTTGTGCAATTGTTTAAGGAATTGTTCAAAGTGGACACTTTTGCTTGTGGCACAATCTGCTCTAACCATAATGGTTACCCAAAAGAGCTTGTTTGCAAAAAGCTTCAGAGGGGACAGTGTAGTGCCTTGCGTAGTGAGGAACTGCTAGCTGTGAAATTTGTGGACAGGAGGGATGTATACATGCTGACTACCATCCATGATGAGAGTACTTCACCTGTGACTTTTTGGGGTCAGGTTGCTGAAGTGCGCAAACCTGTGTGCATTGTAGACTACAATAAGCACATGGGTGGTGTCGATAGAGTAGATCAGAGGTTGGAACCTTACACTTCTGTTCGTAAGCCTTACATTTGGTATAAGAAGTTGGCCATCCATCTCTTCAATTTAACAACTTTTAATGCTTTTGTTGTGTTCAAGTGTTCTCCTGTGTCAAAGATGACTTTTGTTCAGTTTCAGGAGTCTGTGATAGGCAGCCTTGTTGTAGTGGAACAGGCAAGTGTTCCTAGAGTTGGAGTGGTGGAGGATGTGGCTAGATTGAAAGATCGCCACTTTCCTGATTTAATTCCTCCCATGCCCCAAAAAACAATCCCTGTAAGAGATGTAGAGTCTGCTTGCGAAGAGGTATGCGGAAGGAGAGTCATATGCACTGTGCCGATTGTCCTTCTAATCCTGGGCTGTGTGTGCCCACATGTTTCAGATTTTATCACACTCAAAAGAGTTTTTGGGAGCAACCGTGAGTCTAATAGTCTACTGCATGGTCTGTATGGTTTTATATAGTTGTTGTTCAGTTTCACGTTTGGCAATAGAATGATGTCTTTAGTTTCTGCTGTTGTTTTTGTAGTTATAGTTTTGTATCCAGTCGCAATTGGTTTGTGTTTTCTTTCTTGTTAAAAAACATTTAATGACGGTGTGCGTGGACTGGTTCTTGACTGGCGGTGTGTGTGGACTGGTGCTTGGCTGGCGGTGTGCGTGGACTGGCGCTTGGCTGGTGGTGTGCATGGACTGGCGCTTGGCTGGCGGTGTGCATGGACTGGCGCTTGGCTGGCGGTGTGCGTGGACTGGTGCTTGGCTGGAGGTGTGCGTGGGCTGGCGCTTGGCTGGCAGTGTGGATGGACTGGGGATTAGCTGGCAGTGTGCGTGGACTGGTGCTTGGATGGCGGTGTGCGTGGACTGGTGCTTGGCTGGCGGTGTGCGTGGACTAGCGATTGGCTGGTGGTGTGTGTGGGCTGGCTGTTGGCTGGCAGTGTGTGTGAACTGGTGCTTGCCTGGCGGTGTGCATGGGCTGGCGCTTGGCTGGCAGTGTGCGTGGGCTGGTGCTTGGCTGGCAGTGTGGGTGGGATGGCACTTGGCTGGCGGTGTGGGTGGGATGGTGCTTGGCTGGCGGTGTGCGTGGGCTGGCATTTGGCTGGCAGTGTGTGAGTAGTGACTTGCTGCTGGTCATTACACACTCTGCTAGTCAAACGCCACTGCAGACACTATGTCAACCACCAGCCGGTGTGATTGCTGTGTCAGTCATGTGGGCGTATGAAAGTGATGGGCCCTTGAAAGGCGCTGTCTGTTGATGTGAATGTTTTAATGTGCTGGGCACGCGGCTGGCAGTGTGAATGGTCTTGTGTGTCACATATGAAAGGTGTGGGAATGGCCTGTAAAGAGGTTGGTGCCTTGCCGTGGCTTTACAGCTCACGAGCTATGAGTCATTGGTTCAGGTTTTTAACCTTTTAAATATTAACAGTGCATTTCTTTTTTGTGAAATCTCTTGTTAATAGAATTTTACGCTCTGAACCTTCACTCACCCTCGTGCCAAATCCAACCAGTATGTGTGAGTACTTAAGGAATTGTTCATTTTGAAGTAATATTTGTCTTTTCTGTCCCTCTCTGCCAGGGTGTACATTGTCTCCACATTGTCTGTGGATGGGAGTGTTGTAATGTGCTGGGGCCGCAGCTGGTGGTGTGAAAGTGTATGTCAAGTATGAAAGGTGTGTGAATGGCCTGTAAAGAGGTTGGTGCCTTGTCGTGGCTTTACAGCTCACGAGCTGTGAGTCATTGGTTCTGGTTTTTAACCTTTTAATTATTAACAGTGCATTTCCTTTTTGTGAAATCTCTTCTCCCGAGTAAAATGATACCTCACTTGTGTGGGTGTCCAAAGCAGAATTGGCTAAAATTGAATTTTTCTAAAAATGTAGCGCTTAGAATTCTAGGTGCTATACCCTTAATCCCTTTGTTTTGGGGTCTTCCCAGTCACAGGCCTATGGCCCACCCACACAAGTGAGGTATCATTTTACTCTGGAGAACAAGGGGAACGCTGGGTGGTAGGACATTTGTGCCGGCACGGTGATCCCACGCAAAAATGTATGAAAAAAGTGATTTGTTTCAGCTAAATTTGAGGTTTACAGGGGAATCTGGGTAGGGAAACGTTGGGGGATCCACACAAGCCATACCTCATTGGACTCCCCCAGGTGTCTAGTTTTCAGAAACGTTTGGGTTTGGTAGTTTCCCAAGATGGCCGCCGAGCTTGGGGCCAAAACCCCAGGTGCCCCCACAAAACCAGGTAGTTTTGTTATAGGTAACTTTGAAGTCTCCACAGTACGATTTGGGCCATTTCCTGTTGCAGCCACTATGCCTACCCACACAAGTGAGGTACCATTTTTATCGGTAGACCTGGGGGAACGCTGGGTGGGAGGAAATTCGTGGATCCACGCAGATTCCGGAACTTTCCCGCACAGAAATTTGAGAAAAAAGTGATTATTTTCAGCTAAATTCGAGGTTTGCAGGGGATTCTGGGTAGGAAAACGTTGAGGGATCCATGCAAGCCATACCTCGTTGGACTCCCCCGGGTGTCTACTTTTCAGAAATGTGTGGGTTTGGTAGGTTTCCCTAGATGGCCGCCGAGCCCGGGGCAAAAATCTCATGGGACCCCCTTGCAAAACCAGGTTGTTTTGTGATAGGTAATTTTGATGTCGCCTCAATAGGTTTTGGGCCTTTGCCTGTCGCAGGTACTTGACCCACCCACACAAGTGAGGTACCATTTTTCTCGGAAGACTTTGGGGAACGCGGGGTGGGTGGAATTTTGTGGATCCACCACAGAAATGTGAGGAAAATTTGTTTTTTTTGACAAATATTTAGGTTTGCACGGGATTCAGGGTAACAGAACCTGGTGAGAGCCAGTCAAGGCACCCCATCCTGGATTCCCCTGGGTGTCTAGTTTTCAAAAATGTATAGGTTTTCTAGGTTTCCATAGGTACCGGCAGAGCTAGGGTTCAAAATCTACAGCTAGGCACTTTGCAAAAAAAGGGTCCGTTTTCACAGTGAAAATGTGGTGTGTCCACGTTGCGTTTTGGGCCGTTTCCTGTCGCGGGCACTAGGCCTGCCCACACAAGTGAGGTACCATTTTTCTCGGAAGACTTTGGGAACGCGGGGTGGGTGGAATTTTGTGGATCCACGCAGATTTCAGAACTTTCCACCACAGAAATGTGAGGAAAATTGTTTTTTTTTTACAAATTTTGAGGTTTGCAAGGGATTCTGGGTAACAGAACCTGTGAGAGCCAGTCAAGTCACCCCATCCAGGATTCGCCTGGGTGTCTAGTATTTAAAAATGTATAGGTTTGCTAGGTTTCCCTAGATGCCGGAGGGAGCTAGGGTTCAAAATCTACAGCTAGGCACTTTGCAAAAAAAGGGTCAGTTTTCACTGTGAAAATGTGGTGTGTCCACGTTGCGTTTTGGGCCATTTCCTGTTGCGGGCACTAGGCCTACCCACACAAGTGAGGTACTACTTTTCTCGGAAGACTTTGGGGGACACGGGGCGGGTGGAATTTTGTGGATCCACACAGATTCCAGAACTTTCCACCACAGTAATATGAGGAAAATGTGTTTTTTTTTTTTACAAATTTTGAGGTTTGCAAGGGATTCTGGGAAACAGAACCTGTGAGAGCCAGTCAAGTCACCCCATCCAGGATTCGCCTGGGTGTCTAGTATTTAAAAATGTATAGGTTTGCTAGGTTTCCCTAGATGCCGGAGGGAGCTAGGGTTCAAAATCTACAGCTAGGCACTTTGCAAAAAAGGGTCAGTTTTCACTGTGAAAATGTGGTGTGTCCACGTTGCGTTTTGGGCCATTTCCTGTTGCGGGCACTAGGCCTACCCACACAAGTGAGGTACTACTTTTCTCGGAAGACTTTGGGGGACACGGGGTGGGTGGAATTTTGTGGATCCACACAGATTCCAGAACTTTCCACCACAGTAATATGAGGAAAATGTGTTTTTTTTTTTACAAATTTGTAGGTTTGCAAGGGATTCTGGGAAACAGAACCTGGTGAGAACCAGTCAAGTCACCCCATACTGGATTCCCCTGGGTGTCTAGTTTTTAAAAATGTATAGGTTTGCTAGGTTTCCCTAGATGCCAGCAGAGCTAGGGTTCAAAACCTACAGCTAGGCACTTTTTAAAAAAAGGGTCAGTTTTTACTGTGAAAATGTGGTGTGTCCACGTTGCGTTTTGGGCCGTTTCCTGTTGCGGGATCTAGGCCTAGCCACACAAGTGAGGTGCCATTTTTCTCGGAAGACTTTGGGGAACGCGGGGTGGGTGGAATTTTGTGGATCCACGCAGATTCCAGAACTTTCCATCACAGAAATGTGAGGAAAATGTGTTTTTTTGGACAAATTTTTAGGTTTGCAAGGGATTCTGGGTAACAGAACCTGGTGAGAGCCAGTCAAGTCACCCATCCTTGATTCCCCTGGGTGTCTAGTTTTTAAAAATGTATAGGTTTGCTAGGTTTCCCTAGGTGCTGGCAGAGCTAGGGTTCAGAATCTACAGCTAGGCACTTTGCAAAAAAAGGGTCCGTTTTCATTGTGAAAATGTGGTGTGTCCACGTTGCGTTTTGGGCCGTTTCCTGTCACGGGCACTAGGCCTACCCACAGAAGTGAGGTACCATTTTTCTCTGAAGACTTTAGGGGATGCGGGGTGGGTAGAATTTTGCAGATCCACGCAGATTCCAGAACTTTCCACCACAGAAATGTGAGGAAAATGTGTTTTTTGGGACAAATTTTGAGGTTTGCAAGGGATTCTGGGTAACGTAAACTGGTGAGAGCCAGTCAAGTCACCCCATCCTGGATTTCCCTGGGTGTCTAGTTTCCAAAAATGTATATGTTTGCTAGGTTTCCCTAGGTGCCGGCAGAGCTAGGGTTCAAAATCTACAGCTAGGCACTTTTCAAACAAAGGGTCAGTTTTCACTGTGAAAATGTGGTGTGTCCACGTTGCGTTTTGGGCCGTTTCCTGTTGCGGGCACTATGCCTACCCACACAAGTGAGGTACCATTTTTTGGGAAGACTTTGGGGAACGCGGGGTGTGTGGAATTTTGTGGATCCATGCAGATACCAGAACTTTCCTCCACAGAAATGTGAGGAAAATGTGGTTTTTGGACACATTTTGAGGTTTGCAAGGGATTCTGGGTAACAGAACCTGGTGAGAGCCAGTCAAGTCACCCCATCCTGGATTCCCCTGGGTGTCTAGTTCTTAAAAATGTATAGATTTGCTAGGTTTCCCTAGGTGCCGACAGAGCTAGGGTTCAAAATCTACAGCTAGGCACTTTGCAAAAAAAGGATCAGTTTTCACTGTGAAAATGTGGTGTGTCCACGTTGCATTTTGGGCATTTTCCTGTTTCGGGCACTAGGCCTACCCACACAAGTGAGGTACCTCTTTTCTCTGAAGACTTTGGGGAACGCGGGGTGGGTGGAATTTTGTGGATCCACGCAGATTCCAGAACTTTCCACCACAGAAATGTGAGGAAAATGTGTTTTTTTTTACAAATGTTTAGATTTGCAAGGGATTCTGGGTAATAGAACCTGGTGAAAGCCAGTCAAGTCCCCCCATCCTGGATTCCCCTGGGTGTCTAGTTTTCAAAAATGTATATGTTTGCTAGGTTTCCCTAGGTGCCGGCAGAGCTAGGGTTCAAAATCTACGGCTAGGCACTTTGCAAAAAAAGGGTCCGTTTTCACGGTGAAAATGTGGTGTGTCCACGTTGCGTTTTGGGCCGTTTCCTGTTGCGGGCACTAGGCCTACCCACACAAGTGAGGTACCATTTTTCTAGGAAGACTTTGGGGGATGCAGGATGGTTGGAATTTTGTGGATCCACGCGATTCCAGAACTTTCCACCACAGAAATGTGAGGAAAATGTGTTTTTTTTTTACAAATTTGTAGTTTTGCAAGGGATTCTGGATAACAGAACCTGGTGAGAGTCAGTCAAGTCACCCCATCCTGGATTCCCCTGGGTGTCTAGTTTTCAAAAATGTATATGTTTGCTTGGTTTCCCTAGGTACCGGCAGAGCTAGGGTACAAAATCTACATCTAGGCACTTTGCAAAAAAAGGGTCAGTTTTCACTGTGAAAATGTGGTGTGTCCACGTTGCGTTTTGAGCCGTTTCCTGTCGCGGGCACTAGGCCTACCCCCAAATTGAGGTATTATTTTTCTCTGAAGACTTTGGGGAACGCGGGGTGGGTGGGATTTTGTGGATCCACGCAGATTCCAGAACTTTCCACCACAGAAATGTGAGGAAAATGTGTTTTTTTGGACAAATTTGTAGGTTTGCAAGGGATTCTGCATAATAGAACCTGGAGAGAGCCAGTCAAGTCACCCCATCCTGGATTCCCCTGGGTGTCTAGTTTTTAAAAATGTATAGGTTTGCTAGGTTTCCCTAGGTATCGGCAGAGCTAGGGTTCAAAATCTACAGCTAGGCACTTTTAAAAAAAAAGGACAGTTTTTACTGTGAAAATGTGATGTGTCCACGTTGCGTTTTGGGCCGTTTCCTGTTGCGGGAACTAGGCCTACCCACACAAGTGAGGTGCCATTTTTCTTGGAAGACTTTGGGGAACGCGGGGTGGGTGGAATTTTGTGGATCCACGCAGATTCCAGAACTTTCCATCACAGAAATGTGAGAAAATGTGTTTTTTAGACACATTTTGATGTTTGTAAGGGATTCTGGGTAATGTAACCTGGTGAGAGCCAGTCAACTCACCCCATCCTGGATTTCCCTGGGTGTCTAGTTTCCAAAAATGTATATGTTTGCTAGGTTTCCCTAGGTGCCAGCAGAGCTAGGGTTCAAAATCTACAGCTAGGCACTTTGCAAAAAAAGGGTCAGTTTTCACTGTGAAAATGTGGTGTGTCCACGTTGCGTTTTGGGCCGTTTCCTGTTGCGGGCACTATGCCTACCCACACAAGTGAGGTACCATTTTTTGGGAAGACTTTGGGGAACGCGGGGTGTGTGGAATTTTGTGGATCCATGCAGATTCCAGAACTTTCCTCCAAAGAAATGTGAGGAAAATGTGTTTTTTTTGGACAAATTTTGAGGTTTGCAAGGGATTCTGGGTAACAGAACCTGGTGAGAGCCAGTCAAGTCACACCATCCTGGATTCCCCTGGGAGTCTAGTTCTTAAAAATGTATAGATTTGCTAGGTTTCCCTAGGTGCCGGCAGAGCTAGGGTTCAAAATCTACAGCTAGGCACTTTGCAAAAAAAGATCAGTTTTCACTGTGAAAATGTGGTGTGTCCACGTTGCATTTTGGACCGTTTCCTGTCGCGGGCACTAGGCCTACCCACACAAGTCAGGTACCTCTTTTCTCTGAAGACTTTGGGGAACGCGGGGTGGGTGGAATTTTGTGGATCCACGCAGATTCCAGAACTTTCCACCACAGAAATGTGAGGAAAATGTGTTTTTTTGGGACAAATGTTTAGGTTTGCAAGGGATTATGGGTAACAGAACCTGGTGAGAGCCAGTCAAGTCACCCATCCTTAATTCCCCTGGGTGTCTAGTTTTTAAAAATGTATAGGTTTGCTAGGTTTCCCTAGGTGCTGGCAGAGCTAGGGTTCAGAATCTACAGCTAGGCACTTTGCAAAAAAGGGTCCGTTTTCATTGTGAAAATGTGGTGTGTCCACGTGGTGTTTTGGGCCGTTTCCTGTCGCGGGTACTAGGCCTACCCACAGAAGTAAGGTACCATTTTTCTCGGAAGACTTTAGGGGATGCGGGGTTGGTAGAATTTTGCAGATCCACCTAGATTCCAGAACTTTCCACCACAGAAATGTGAGGAAAATGGTTTTTTTTGACAAATGTTTAGATTTGCAAGGGATTCTGGGTAATAGAACCTGGTGAAAGCCAGTCAAGTCCCCCCATCCTGGATTCCCCTGGGTGTCTAGTTTTCAAAAATGTATAGGTTAGCTAGGTTTCCCTAGGTGCCGGCAGAGCTAGGGTTCAAAATCTACGGCTAGGCACTTTGCAAAAAAAGGGTCCGTTTTCACGGTGAAAATGTGGTGTGTCCACGTTGCGTTTTGGGCCGTTTCCTGTTGCGGGCACTAGGCCTACCCACACAAGTGAGGTACCATTTTTCTAGGAAGACTTTGGGGGATGCAGGATGGGTGGAATTTTGTGGATCCACGCGATTCCAGAACTTTCCACCACAGAAATGTGAGGAAAATGTGTTTTTTTGTACAAATTTGTAGGTTTGCAAGGGATTCTGGGTAACAGAACCTGGTGAGAGCCAGTCAAGTCACCCCATCCTGGATTCCCCTGGGTGTCTAGTTTTCAAAAATGTATATGTTTGCTAGGTTTCCCTAGGTACCGGCAGAGCTAGGGTACAAAATCTACATCTAGGCACTTTGCAAAAAAGGGTCAGTTTTCACTGTGAAAATGTGGTGTGTCCACGTTGCGTTTTGGGCCGTTTCCTGTCGCGGGCACTAGGCCTACCCCCAAATTGAGGTATTATTTTTCTCTGAAGACTTTGGGGAACGCGGGGTGGGTGGGATTTTGTGGATCCACGCAGATTCCAGAACTTTCCACCACAGAAATGTGAGGAAAATGTGTTTTTTGGACAAATGTGTAGGTTTGCAAGGAATTCTGGGTAATAAAACCTGGTGAGAGCCAGTCAAGTCACCCCATCCTGGATTCCCCTGGGTGTCTAGTTTTTAAAAATGTATAGGTTTGCTAGGTTTCCTAGGTATCGGCAGAGCTAGGGTTCAAAATCTACAGCTAGGCACTTTTAAAAAAAAAGGACAGTTTTTACTGTGAAAATGTGGTGTGTCCACGTTGCGTTTTGGGCCGTTTCCTGTTGCGGGAACTAGGCCTACCCACACAAGTGAGGTGCCATTTTTCTTGGAAGACTTTGGGGAACGCGGGGTGGGTGGAATTTTGCGGATCCACGCAGATTCCAGAACTTTCCATCACAGAAATGTGAGAAAATGTGTTTTTTAGACAAATTTTGAGGTTTGCAAGGGATTCTGGGTAACGTAACCTGGTGAGAGCCAGTCAACTCACCCCATCCTGGATTTCCCTGGGTGTCTAGTTTCCAAAAATGTATATGTTTGCTAGGTTTCCCTAGGTGCCGGCAGAGCTAGGGTTCAAAATCTACAGCTAGGCACTTTGCAAAAAAAGGATCAGTTTTCACTGTGAAAATGTGGTGTGTCCACGTTGCGTTTTGGGCCGTTTCCTATTGCGGGCACTATGCCTACCCACACAAGTGAGGTACCATTTTTTAGGAAGACTTTGGGGAACGCGGGGTGTGTGGAATTTTGTGGATCCATGCAGATTCCAGAACTTTCCTCCAAAGAAATGTGAGGAAAATGTGTTTTTTTTGGACAAATTTTGAGGTTTGCAAGGGATTCTGGGTAACAGAACCTGGTGAGAGCCAGTCAAGTCACACCATCCTGGATTCCCCTGGGAGTCTAGTTCTTAAAAATGTATAGATTTGCTAGGTTTCCCTAGGTGCCGGCAGAGCTAGGGTTCAAAATCTACAGCTAGGCACTTTGCAAAAAAAGGATCAGTTTTCACTGTGAAAATGTGGTGTGTCCACGTTGCATTTTGGACCGTTTCCTGTCGCGGGCACTAGGCCTACCCACACAAGTCAGGTACCTCTTTTCTCTGAAGACTTTGGGGAACGCGGGGTTTGTGGAATTTTGTGGATCCACGCAGATTCCAGAACTTTCCACCACAGAAATGTGAGGAAAATGTGTTTTTTTGGGACAAATGTTTAGGTTTGCAAGGGATTATGGGTAACAGAACCTGGTGAGAGCCAGTCAAGTCACCCATCCTTAATTCCCCTGGGTGTCTAGTTTTTAAAAATGTATAGGTTTGCTAGGTTTCCCTAGGTGCTGGCAGAGCTAGGGTTCAGAATCTACAGCTAGGCACTTTGCAAAAAAAGGGTCCGTTTTCATTGTGAAAATGTGGTGTGTCCACGTGGTGTTTTGGGCCGTTTCCTGTCGCGGGTACTAGGCCTACCCACAGAAGTAAGGTACCATTTTTCTCGGAAGACTTTAGGGGATGCGGGGTTGGTAGAATTTTGCAGATCCACCTAGATTCCAGAACTTTCCACCACAGAAATGTGAGGAAAATGGTTTTTTTTTGACAAATGTTTAGATTTGCAAGGGATTCTGGGTAATAGAACCTGGTGAAAGCCAGTCAAGTCCCCCCATCCTGGATTCCCCTGGGTGTCTAGTTTTCAAAAATGTATAGGTTAGCTAGGTTTCCCTAGGTGCCGGCAGAGCTAGGGTTCAAAATCTACGGCTAGGCACTTTGCAAAAAAAGGGTCAGTTTTCACGGTGAAAATGTGGTGTGTCCACGTTGCGTTTTGGGCCGTTTCCTGTTGCGGGCACTAGGCCTACCCACACAAGTGAGGTACCATTTTTCTAGGAAGACTTTGGGGGATGCAGGATGGTTGGAATTTTGTGGATCCACGCTATTCCAGAACTTTCCACCACAGAAATGTGAGGAAAATGTGTTTTTTTGTACAAATTTGTAGGTTTGCAAGGGATTCTGGGTAACAGAACCTGGTGAGAGCCAGTCAAGTCACCCCATCCTGGATTCCCCTGGGTGTCTAGTTTTCAAAAATGTATATGTTTGCTAGGTTTCCCTAGGTACCGGCAGAGCTAGGGTACAAAATCTACATCTAGGCACTTTGCAAAAAAGGGTCAGTTTTCACTGTGAAAATGTGGTGTGTCCACGTTGCGTTTTGGGCCGTTTCCTGTCGCGGGCACTAGGCCTACCCCCAAATTGAGGTATTATTTTTCTCTGAAGACTTTGGGGAACGCGGGGTGGGTGGGATTTTGTGGATCCACGCAGATTCCAGAACTTTCCACCACAGAAATGTGAGGAAAATGTGTTTTTTTGGACAAATGTGTAGGTTTGCAAGGAATTCTGGGTAATAAAACCTGGTGAGAGCCAGTCAAGTCACCCCATCCTGGATTCCCCTGGGTGTCTAGTTTTTAAAAATGTATAGGTTTGCTAGGTTTCCCTAGGTATCGGCAGAGCTAGGGTTCAAAATCTACAGCTAGGCACTTTTAAAAAAAAAGGACAGTTTTTACTGTGAAAATGTGGTGTGTCCACGTTGCGTTTTGGGCCGTTTCCTGTTGCGGGAACTAGGCCTACCCACACAAGTGAGGTGCCATTTTTCTTGGAAGACTTTGGGGAACGCGGGGTGGGTGGAATTTTGCGGATCCACGCAGATTCCAGAACTTTCCATCACAGAAATGTGAGAAAATGTGTTTTTTAGACAAATTTTGAGGTTTGCAAGGGATTCTGGGTAACGTAACCTGGTGAGAGCCAGTCAACTCACCCCATCCTGGATTTCCCTGGGTGTCTAGTTTCCAAAAATGTATATGTTTGCTAGGTTTCCCTAGGTGCCGGCAGAGCTAGGGTTCAAAATCTACAGCTAGGCACTTTGCAAAAAAAGGGTCAGTTTTCACTGTGAAAATGTGGTGTGTCCACGTTGCGTTTTGGGCCGTTTCCTGTTGCGGGCACTATGCCTACCCACACAAGTGAGGTACCATTTTTTGGGAAGACTTTGGGGAACGCGGGGTGTGTGGAATTTTGTAGATCCATGCAGATTCCAGAACTTTCCTCCAAAGAAATGTGAGGAAAATGTGTTTTTTGGACAAAGTTTGAGGTTTGCAAGGGATTCTGGGTAACAGAACCTGGTGAGAGCCAGTCAAGTCACACCATCCTGGATTCCCCTGGGAGTCTAGTTCTTAAAAATGTATAGATTTGCTAGGTTTCCCTAGGTGCCGGCAGAGCTAGGGTTCAAAATCTACAGCTAGGCACTTTGCAAAAAAAGGATCAGTTTTCACTGTGAAAATGTGGTGTGTCCACGTTGCATTTTGGACCGTTTCCTGTCGTGGGCACTAGGCCTACCCACACAAGTCAGGTACCTCTTTTCTCTGAAGACTTTGGGGAACGCGGGGTGGGTGGAATTTTGTGGATCCACGCAGATTCCAGAACTTTCCACCACAGAAATGTGAGGAAAATGTGTTTTTTTTTTTACAAATGTTTAGGTTTGCAAGGGATTCTGGGTAACAGAACCTGGTGAGAGCCAGTCAAGTCACCCATCCTTAATTCCCCTGGGTGTCTAGTTTTTAAAAATGTATAGGTTTGCTAGGTTTCCCTAGGTGCTGGCAGAGCTAGGGTTCAGAATCTACAGCTAGGCACTTTGCAAAAAAAGGGTCCGTTTTCATTGTGAAAATGTGGTGTGTCCACGTGGCGTTTTGGGCCGTTTCCTGTCGCGGGCACTAGGCCTACCCACAGAAGTAAGGTACCATTTTTCTCGGAAGACTTTAGGGGTTGCGGGGTGGGTAGAATTTTGCAGATCCACCTAGATTCCAGAACTTTCCACCACAGAAATGTGAAGAAAATGTGTTTTTTGGGACAAATTTTGAGGTTTGCAAGGGATTCTGGGTAACCTAAACTGGTGAGAGCCAGTCAAGTCACCCCAACCTGGATTTCCCTGGGTGTCTAGTTTCCAAAAATGTATATGTTTGCTAGGTTTCCCTAGGTGCCGGCTGAGCTAGGGTTCAAAATCTACAGCTAGGCACTTTGCAAAAAAAGGGTCAGTTTTCACTGTGAAAATGTGGTATGTCCACGTTGTGTTTTGGGCCGTTTCCTGTTGCGGGCACTATGTCTACCCACACAAGTGAGGTACCATCTTTTGGGAAGACTTTGGGGAACGCGGGGTGTGTGGAATTTTGTGGATCCATGCAGATACCAGAACTTTCCTCCACTGAAATGTGAGGAAAATCTGTTTTTTTTAGACAAATTTTGAGGTTTGCAAGGGATTCTGGGTAACAGAACCTGGTGAGAGCCAGTCAAGTCACCCCATCCTGGATTCCCCAGGGTGTCTAGTTCTTAAAAATGTATAGATTTGCTAGGTTTCCCTAGGTGCCGGCAGAGCTAGGGTTCAAAATCTACAGCTAGGCACTTTGCAAAAAAAGGATCAGTTTTCACTGTGAAAATGTGGTGTGTCCACGTTGCATTTTGGGCCGTTTCCTGTCGCGGGCACTAGGCCTACCCACACAAGTGAGGTACCTCTTTTCTCTGAAGACTTTGGGGAACGCGGGGTGGGTGGAATTTTGTGGATCCACGCAGATTCCAGAACTTTCCACCACAGAAATGTGAGGAAAATGTGTTTTTTTTACAAATGTTTAGATTTGCAAGGGATTCTGGGTAATAGAACCTGGTGAAAGCCAGTCAAGTCCCCCATCCTGGATTCCCCTGGGTGTCTAGTTTTCAAAAATGTATACGTTTGCTAGGTTTCCTTAGGTGCTGGCAGAGCTAGGGTTCAAAATCTACAGCTAGGCACTTTGCAAAAAAAGGGTCCGTTTTCACGGTGAAAATGTGGTGTGTCCACGTTGCGTTTTGGGCCGTTTCCTGTTGCGGGCACTAGGCCTACCCACACAAGTGAGGTACCATTTTTCTATGAAGACTTTAGGGGATGCGGGGTGGGTAGAATTTTGCAGATCCATGCAGATTCCAGAACTTTCCACCACAGAAATGTGAGGAAAATGTGTTTTTGGGGACAAATTTTGAGGTTTGCAAGGGATTCTGGGTAACGTAAACTGGTGAGAGCCAGTCAAGTCACCCCATCCTGGATTTCCCTGGGTGTCTAGTTTCCAAAAATGTATATGTTTGCTAGGGTTCCCTAGGTGCCGGCAGAGCTAGGGTTCAAAATCTACAGCTAGGCACTTTTCAAACAAAGGGTCAGTTTTCACTGTGAAAATGTGGTGTGTCCACGTTGCGTTTTGGGCCGTTTCCTGTTGCGGGCACTATGCCTACCCACACAAGTGAGGTACCATTTTTTGGGAAGACTTTGGGGAACGCGGGGTGTGTGGAATTTTGTGGATCCATGCAGATACCAGAACTTTCCTCCACAGAAATGTGAGGAAAATGTGGTTTTTGGACACATTTTGAGGTTTGCAAGGGATTCTGGGTAACAGAACCTGGTGAGAGCCAGTCAAGTCACCCCATCCTGGATTCCCCTGGGTGTCTAGTTCTTAAAAATGTATAGATTTGCTAGGTTTCCCTAGGTGTCGGCAGAGCTAGGGTTCAAAATCTACAGCTAGGCACTTTGCAAAAAAAGGATCAGTTTTCACTGTGAAAATGTGGTGTGTCCACGTTGCATTTTGGGCCGTTTCGTGTCGCGGGCACTAGGCCTACCCACACAAGTGAGGTACCTCTTTTCTCTGAAGACTTTGGGGAACGCGGGGTGGGTGGAATTTTGTGGATCCACGCAGATTCCAAAACTTTCCACCACAGAAATGTGAGGAAAATGTGTTTTTTTGACAAATGTTTAGATTTGCAAGGGATTCTGGGTAATAGAACCTGGTGAAAGCCAGTCAAGTCCCCCCATCCTGGATTCCCCTGGGTGTCTAGTTTTCAAAAATGTATAGGTTTGCTAGGTTTCCCTAGGTGCCGGCAGAGCTAGGGTTCAAAATCTACGGCTAGGCACTTTGCAAAAAAAGGGTCCGTTTTCACGGTGAAAATGTGGTGTGTCCACGTTTGGTTTTGGGCCGTTTCCTGTTGCGGGCACTAGGCCTACCCACACAAGTGAGGTACCATTTTTCTAGGAAGACTTTGGGGGACGCAGGATGGTTGGAATTTTGTGGATCCACGCGATTCCAGAACTTTCCACCACAGAAATGTGAGGAAAATGTGTTTTTTTTTACAAATTTGTAGGTTTGCAAGGGATTCTGGGTAACAGAACCTGGTGAGAGCCAGTCAAGTCACCCCATCCTGGATTCCCCTGGGTGTCTAGTTTTCAAAAATGTATATGTTTGCTAGGTTTCCCTAGGTACCGGCAGAGCTAGGGTACAAAATCTACAGCTAGGCACTTTGCAAAAAAAGGGTCAGTTTTCACTGTGAAAATGTGGTGTGTCCACGTTGCGTTTTGGGCCGTTTCCTGTCGCGGGCACTAGGCCTACCCCCAAATTGAGGTATTATTTTTCTCTGAAGACTTTGGGGAACGCAGGGTGTCTGGGATTTTGTGGATCCACGCAGATTCCAGAACTTTCCACCACAGAAATGTGAGGAAAATGTGTTTTTTTGGACAAATTTGTAGGTTTGCAAGGGATTCTGGGTAATAGAACCTGGTGAGAGCCAGTCAAGTCACCCCATCCTGGATTCCCCTCGGTGTCTAGTTTTTAAAAATGTATAGGTTTGCTAGGTTTCCCTAGGTATCGGCAGAGCTAGGGTTCAAAATCTACAGCTAGGCACTTTTAAAAAAAAAGGACAGTTTTTACTGTGAAAATGTGGTGTGTCCACGTTGCGTTTTGGGCCGTTTCCTGTTGCGGGAAGTAGGCCTACCCACACAAGTGAGGTGCCATTTTTCTTGGAAGACTTTGGGGAACGCGGGGTGGGTGGAATTTTGTGGATCCACGCAGATTCCAGAACTTTCCATCACAGAAATGTGAGAAAATGTGTTTTTTAGACAAATTTTGAGGTTTGCAAGGGATTCTGGGTAACGTAACCTGGTGAGAGCCAGTCAACTCACCCCATCCTGGATTTCCCTGGGTGTCTAGTTTCCAAAAATGTATATGTTTGCTAGGTTTCCCTAGGTGCCGGCAGAGCTAGGGTTCAAAATCTACAGCTAGGCACTTTGCAAAAAAATGGTCAGTTTTCACTGTGAAAATGTGGTGTGTCCACGTTGCGTTTTGGGCCGTTTCCTGTTGCGGGCACTATGCCTACCCACACAAGTGAGGTACCATTTTTTGGGAAGACTTTGGGGAACGCGGGTGTGTGGAATTTTGTGGATCCATGCAGATTCCAGAACTTTCCTCCAAAGAAATGTGAGGAAAATGTGTTTTTTTGGACAAATTTTGAGGTTTGCAAGGGATTCTGGGTAACAGAACCTGGTGAGAGCCAGTCAAGTCACCCCATCCTGGATTCCCCTGGGAGTCTAGTTCTTAAAAATGTATAGATTTGCTAGGTTTCCCTAGGTGCCGGCAGAGCTAGGGTTCAAAATCTACAGCTAGGCACCTTGCAAAAAAAGGATCAGTTTTCACTGTGAAAATGTGGTGTGTCCACGTTGCATTTTGGGCCGTTTCCTGTCGCGGGCACTAGGCCTACCCACACAAGTCAGGTACCTCTTTTCTCTGAAGACTTTTTGGAACGCGGGGTGGGTGGAATTTTGTGGATCCACGCAGATTCCAGAACTTTCCACCACAGAAATGTGAGGAAAATGTGGTTTTTTTGGACAAATGTTTAGGTTTGCAAGGGATTCTGGATAACAGAACCTGGTGAGAGCCAGTCAAGTCACCCATCCTTAATTCCCCTGGGTGTCTAGTTTTTAAAAATGTATAGGTTTGCTAGGTTTCCCTAGGTGCTGGCAGAGCTAGGGTTCAGAATCTACAGCTAGGCACTTTGCAAAAAAAGGGTCCGTTTTCATTGTGAAAATGTGGTGTGTCCACGTGGCGTTTTGGGCCGTTTCCTGTCGCGGACACTAGGCCTACCCACAGAAGTAAGGTACCATTTTTCTCGGAAGACTTTAGGGGATGCGGGGTGGGTGGAATTTTGTGGATCCACGCAGATTCCAGAACTTTCCACCACAGAAATATGAGGAAAATGTGGTTTTTTTGGACAAATGTTTAGGTTTGCAAGGGATTCTGGGTAACAGAACCTGGTGAGAGCCAGTCAAGTCACCCCATCCTGGATTTCCCTGGGTGTCTAGTTTCCAAAAATGTATATGTTTGCTAGGTTTCCCTAGGTGCCGGCAGAGCTAGGGTTCAAAATCTACAGCTAGGCACTTTGCAAAAAAAGGGTCAGTTTTCACTGTGAAAATGTGGTGTGTCCACGTTGTGTTTTGGGCCATTTCCTGTTGCGGGCACTATGCCTACCCACACAAGTGAGGTACAATTTTTTGGGAAGACTTTGGGGAACGCGGGGTGTGTGGAATTTTGTGGATCCATGCAGATACCAGAACTTTCCTCCACAGAAATGTGAGGAAAATTTGGTTTTTTAGACAAATTTTGAGGTTTGCAAGGGATTCTGGGTAACAGAACCTGGTGAGAGCCAGTCAAGTCACCCCATCCTGGATTCCCCAGGGTATCTAGTTCTTAAAAATGTATAGATTTGCTAGGTTTCCCTAGGTGCCGGCAGAGCTAGGGTTCAAAGTCTACAGCTAGGCACTTTGCAAAAAAAGGATCAGTTTTCACTGTGAAAATGTGGTGTGTCCACGTTGCATTTTGGGCCGTTTCCTGTCGCGGGCACTAGGCCTACCCACACAAGTGAGGTACCTCTTTTCTCTGAAGACTTTGGGGAACGCGGGGTGGGTGGCATTTTGTGGATCCACGCAGATTCCAGAACTTTCCACCACAGAAATGTGAGGAAAATGTGTTTTGTTTGACAAATGTTTAGATTTGCAAGGGATTCTGGGTAATAGAACCTGGTGAAAGCCAGTCAAGTCCCCCCATCCTGGATTCCCCTGGGTGTCTAGTTTTCAAAAATGTATACGTTTGCTAGGTTTCCTTAGGTGCCGGCAGAGCTAGGGTTCAAAATCTACAGCTAGGCACTTTGCAAAAAAAGGGTCCGTTTTCACGGTGAAAATGTGGTGTGGCCACGTTGCGTTTTGGGCCGTTTCCTGTCACGGGTACTAGGCCTACCCCCAAATTGAGGTACCATTTTTCTCTGAAGACTTTGGGGAACGCGGGGTGGGTGGAATTTTGTACATCCACGCAGATTCCAGAACTTTCCACCACAGAAATGTGAGGAAAATGTGTTTTTTTTGACAAATTTGTAGGTTTGCAAGGGATTCTGGGTAATAGAACCTGGTGAGAGCCAGTCAAGTCACCCCATCCTGGATTCCCCTGGGTGTCTAGTTTTTAAAAATTTATAGGTTTGTTAGGTTTTCCTAGGTACCGGCAGAGCTAGGGTTCAAAATCTACATCTAGGCACTTTGCAAAAAAAGGGTCAGTTTTCACTGTAAAAATAAAGTGTGTCCACGTTGCGTTTTGAGCCGTTTCCTGCCGCGGGAACTAGGCCTACCCACACAAGTGAGGTACCATTTTTATTGGGAGACTTAGGGTAACACATAATTGTAGAGCAACTGTTATTACTTATAGACTATCGATGCATTTCTGCCTTCCAAACGAAAGACAATGTGTAAAAAATATGTCATTTTGAAAAATGACCTATAATTCTCATGCTAGTATGGGTACTCACAATTTCGGAAATGTGCAAATATCTACTGTTTCTAAACTCTATATTTTGTTCCAATTTCAGAAATACATAGGTGTCTTTCATTCCGATTTTTCCATGTATATTTTTTCCCAAATTAATTGCTATATACCCGGTACATAATAAAAAACCATTGCAACGCGCTGCTCAGTTATTGGCTCTGGGTTCGTAGGGTTGTTGGCGAACCTACAAGTCCTATATATCCCCAAAACCAGAAAGGTCCAGCGGATGTAACGGTATATTGGTTTCAAACAGCTGTCATAATTAGAAGAAGTTACAGGTGAAAACGTTGGCACAAATGGTTTTTTATTTCAACTAATTTTCAATTTTTTCTATATTCAACTGTTAGTTTCTATAAAGAAACCTTGAAGGATCTACACAAATGACCCCTTGTTGAATTCAGAATTTTGTCTAATTTTCTAAAATGTACAACTTTCCAGGATCCATTATTGCTTTCATACCCATTTCTACCATTAACTGGAAGAAGGTTGAAAGCACAAAAAATTGCAAAAATAGGCTATGTCCCAGTAAAATGCCAAAACTTTGTAAAAAATGTTGGTTTTCTGACAAAAGTCTGCTTGTCCCTAAATGCTGGTAAAATGGTGATTTCAGCCCCACAAACCCTTTGTTGATACCATTTGCAGGGAAAAAACCAGACGCTTTCATTTGCAGCACTTTTTCCCATTTTTCCCATAAAAACCAAACTTTAGCTGTATTTTGGCTAATTTCTGTTTCCCCTCCAGCGGAATCCACAAACCCTGGGTACCTTTAGAATCCCCATGATGTTGGAAGAAAAAGACGCAAATTTGGCTTGGATACCTTATGTGGTCAAAAAAGTTACAGGGGCCTAAGCGCAAACTACCCCAAATAGCCAAAATAAGGCTTAGCACTAACCCTGGGTGGTGAACTCCGCTCCGCTCGAGGAGTTTGCGGCGTTTCCTGCACTCTGCGTTACACGGAGATCGCGTAGTTCCCAAAAACTCTGCTCCGCATTGCGTAGCGGAGTTTTTTTCCTCGCTCGCGTTCGTCAACGTCAAGTTGGCGACCGCGAGCGAGGAAAATCAACCTCCCTGCGAGATTTTTCCTCGTTTGCGATCGTCAACATCAAGTTGGCGAGCGCGAGCGTGGAAAATCAACATCCCGGCGAGATTTCTCAATGCGGGGGGGTCAGGTTTCTCATTGCGAGTGGTCGCGTATGCTCGCGAAGGCTCGCGTTGAGAAACTGCCTGTTCGCGTTGAGAAAGCTGCCGCTCGAGTAAAAATCTACTTGAGCGGCAGAAAAGGAAAGCAGGGACCGCTTGCACTGTGCATGGTGCCGTTTGCAATGATTGCACAGTGCGGACAAGCATCCGGCACTGTGAAATCACTGCGAATGGCATTCTTCTATTGTACTCCGCCGGTCGTGTAGCTCCGCGTAGTGCGGCAGAGTTTTTTTTGCACTTCGCGTAGTGCAGCATAGTGCAACTCTGCGAACTCCACCCAGGGTTACTTAGCACAGGGGGGGAAAAGGCCTAGCAGCGAAGGGGTTAAACAATTGTAACTCCTGCAGAACCTACAGGTCAAACAATATAAACACGGTGCAGACAGTTCTAGATCCCAGTGGTTGCGTAAATGTTACATACGTACAAAGACAGACTATTACATGATACGGAATGATACGTTCAATAAACATTTGTATGAGTGGTGATTTCTATCAGGGGTCCAAAGATGGGAGGGGGGGAAGGTCTATCCCTCGGTATATCGCCCATTGGGTCCATATTTTTCTATGTTTCTGGGGGCAGACACAGGCCAGAAACACTGCGATCTCCGCACCCATACACCTGTCCAGTTCAGCCTTCCATTTACCTATGGTCGGAAGGGAGACCCCTTTCTACAGCTGGGCTATATCGCGTTTGGCAATGGTAAGAGCCAAAAAAAGCAGATGTTGTTGGTACTTGTTACCCCCTATCTCGTCAGTGCTGTGTATAAGAAAAAGTCTTGGATCAAGTGGGAGCTCCCATGAGAGTATGTTGCTAAGGGAAGAAGCCACCCTCCTCCAGAATGGCTACAATGCAGTACAGCTCCAGACCATGTGTAAAAACGTACCCTCTTCCCTCTCACATCTCAAGCAGGTAGGGGACTGGATAGCCCCCATTTTCCAGAGTCGGGATCGGGTATAGTATGCACAATGTATATACTTGAATTGTATAAGGCGGTAGCGTGTAGACACAGCGGCGCCCCGAGGGCTGGCTATGGCTTCGGCCCAGTCATCATCCGTTAAGTCAGGAATGTCATCTTGCCATGCTCTCCTAGTCTTGTTAAGTGTTGTTCGTGTTTGCGTCGTCAGTGTTTGATATATTTGCCTGCTTTTATGTAGCCCCAGGTCTCCCATCAGTAGGCGGCCCTCAAGTGGGTGGAATTCCGGTAGGGTTTCTAGAGCGTGAATCTGGGGGCCCAACGCATGGCGTAGTTGAAGATATTTATAAAATTGTGTCTTATGTAATTGAAATTCCTCTTGCCACTGTTGAAAGGATTTCAATGTAGTGCCCTACATCACGTCTCCCAAAGTAGATATTCCTACCAATTCCCATTAACGAAACCCCTTCAAGGCCGTCACTGGGCGCAAGTATGTGCCTTGACACAGAGGGGTTGTCTGGGTCAAGGTCCCGCGCCACCCCATCTGCCTCACCATGTACCGCCAGAGCTGAATCACAGTTCTACTTGCCAGGGGTTATATATTTAGATTCCTGGAGCTATACAGGAGCTGAAAAAGGGGCGCCCCCGCCATTGCCGCATGCTCCAGCGCAAAAGCCGGGTCGGTTGGGGAGTTATACCACCATTCATTTATTATTAACAGGTGAGAGGAAGCATAGTATGCATATATGTCCGCTGCTGCAATTCCCCCACAATACGTGGATTGTGCGCATGTGTGTAGCACTACCCAGATCGCCCCCCCATTCCACAGGAATTTATTGTGTATGGCATTGACTTGTGCAAACCAGGATCGTGGTATGTTGTAAGGGAAGTTTTGTAATCGGTAGAGAATTCTAGGCAGAGAGACCATCTTAAAGATGGAGCACCACCCATATAACGATAGTGGAAGGGAGGACCATATTGTCGTTTCATTATTTAGACTTGTATGTAGCTGGTTAATATTGTGTGCCCATGAAATCTTTGGACAAGGCGATACAAAGATGCCCAAGTATTTAAAACCCCCAGTCGCGAGTGATAGCTGCGTCGCCCAGGTGCCCCGCCCCTGGTTTCCACATACTGGAAAAAGCACGGATTTAGCAGGGTTAGTGTGAAGGCCTGTAGTTTCCCCAAACACTCTGAGGATTTGTAAGAGACATGGGCCCGAGAACCCGAGTCAGTTAAAAAGAAGAGGACGTCATCCGCATATAGCACAATGTGATCCGATCTCGAATGAGACCACTCAAATCCGCGGAACACAGGGTCACTCCGAACCCACGCTGCCAGAGGCTCCACTGCCAAAGCGAATAACAGCAGGGACAGGGGGCACCCCTGCCTTGTGCCCCTGTGTATAGGGAAGGGGTCTGAGCGATGTCCTGCTATACGAACCGAGGCCGTCAAGTTAGTATACAGCAAACAGACATATGCTGTAAACCGAGGGCCAAAATTAACCGCTTCAAGTAATTGGAAAAGATAGACACAGCTAAGAGAATCAAATGCTTTGTCTATGTCGCCTAATAGTATAGCCGCTGGGCGTCCTACTTCTGGGGCTAGTGCCATGGCATTAAACACCCTTCGGATGTTGTGATGGGTGGCTCGGAAGGGCATAAAGCCAGATTGACCTGGGTGAATTAAATCCGACACACAAGTCCGTAGGCAATCTGCCAGGACCTTCCCTAACAGTTTTGGTTCGAAGTTAATAAGGGAGATAGGGCGGTATGAAGAGGGCTCCTCCGGAGGGCGACCCGGTTTGAGGAATAAAACAATCTCCACGTGGCACCAGTCCCAGGGTTGTATACTCTGTTCTAGGGCATCCTGTATTGCCGCTAGCAAGTGTGGGCCCAACGTGTGCATGTGCGGTCACAGAAATTCTATGGGGAATCCATTGGGTCCGGGGGCCCGCCCCGGGCGCATGGTGTGTAGGGCCCGCTCAACTCATCTAGTGTAATGGGGGCTCCAAGTTGGTCCCGCATGTGGTCTGTGAGTCTGCGGGGTGGGATATCTAAGGAATTCTGCTATTTGAGCTTCTGTGAGCTGCTCACGACGTTCGTATAGTGAGGAGAAGTGCCGTGCAAATTCTTGAGCTACCCTCCCCGGGGACGAACAAAGGCCCCCATCAGCGTCCTGTAGGGTAGGGACTGCAGCGGGGGATTTGTCCACTTGGCGTAGCCTGTGCAGCATTTTACTTGACTTGTCTCCCCACTGATATATCCTATGTTGCGATGCCTCCCAGATCTCCTTTGCTTCGCCCATTAAGTATTGTTGTATAGCTTGTTGCACCTGCAGCAAGTTGCGCTGGAGCGAGGGGCTAGGGTCTATATTAAGTTGCGTCGCCAGGGTCATTTGGCGTGACTCTAGGTCCGCCAATTGCGCTTGTCGCGCGCGTTTATCTTTGGTGCAGTAGCTAATTTCTGCCCCCCGGACCGTGGGCTTTAGGGCTTCTCAGAGGATACCTTTCGATGGAGCCGAAGCTACATTAGTGTTGAGATATTCGGATACTACCTTATCTAGCATATCTTGATAGTCTGGTTCTCGAAGGTACCACGAGGACATGAGCCACCTAAAGGGGGGTCTGCAGGAACCAGTATGAAATTTGAGAGTAACTGGGGAGTGATCCGAAAGCCCTCTGGAGAGGTGAGATGTTTGTGAGAACCTATGAACATATGTGTGAGGTGTAAAGAAGTGGTCTAGTTGGGACTGCGAACCATGTACTGTGGACATATAGGTGTAACTTCGTTCGGCTGGGTGATATTCACGCCAGATGTCGGCCCATCCTAAAGTAGAGGCAAGGAGGTGCAGTTTGGAAGAGCCTGCAGGCAAGTGATGGTCTGAGCTGCGCTGTCTATCTGCAGGGGCCAGGTGTTGTTCCAGTCCCCGCCCCGGAGGGTTAAGCCCTCCGGAAGTTCCCCCCAAAGTCTAGAGATCCTGTCAACAAAGGCAGTTCTCAATGGGGGAGGAGCATAGATACTGCCTATGGTGATATGCTCACCGTATAACATGCCTGTGACAATCACATAGCGCGGCCCCCTGGGTCCACCCATTGCTTTGTGTGTACAAAAGGAACTCTACGGTGTGGTATATAGTATGGTAACCAAATCTGGCCAGGCAAGGGGTTTTGGTGCCAAGAAGGTGGGTCTCTTGTAAGAGTAGCATATCGGCCTCATATCGCTTGGCTTGGCGTAGGACCGCACCCCGTTTAATTTTATTAAGCAGACCCCTGACATTCCAAGAAACCACTATGAGGTCCCCGAGAGGGGCTGTGCCCATCTGTGCTGTCATCCCGTATCTATGAGAACACTGCGTGTAGTGCGTCGGGGTCTAGATAATGTGTCTGCACGCATAAAAACAGTGAAACTGCCGCCATGAACCACCCCCCAAAATTCCCCTAACAAACCCCCTCCACCCACCTGATACTGCCATGAACTAGGAGCATCTGTCGCAGTGAGGGATACCCCTGTCCTCCAATGGAGGGAACCAGGGACCCGCCGCCAAAAGTACCCAACCCACCCACAAAACATTTAACAGGGAGAGGCGAAAAGGTCCCGGGCTAGGCAGCCCCATGGCTGGGCATCCACGCCCATTCGGAGGTCAGTGAAGAGCAGGGTAATCACAATAAAACATATATTCTATGGCTACAGTGGTTAGCCAAACACTGCCTGTCCGGCTGGTTCAGGATACATGTTCTGGACTGGAGGAGCGCCTGTCTGAACCGGATCTATGACGTCGCCTCGATTTGGTCCGTCTGGGTCTGGTCTGCCGTGAGCCCCGGGAAGAGTTTGAGTCCTGTGGTGGAGGCGTATGCGGTTTGAGATGAGTGCGTTCGTCTATCCATGCAAATACAGCTTCCGGCGTATCAAAGAAATGTGACTTAGAGTTAAATATAACTCTCATCCTGGCTGGGTATAAAAGCATGTATTGCATGTTGAGGTCTCGTAATCTATGCTTCGCTGCCACAAAAGACTGGCGTTGCTGTTGGACCAAGCGTGTGTAGTCCGGAAATATCATGATGGGCTTCGAGCCATAGTGGAATTTATCTTTATGTGATCTAGCAAACTGCAGGATGGCATCCCGATCTGCATAGTTCAGCAGCCGTGCGATCGCTGGTCTAGGATTCTCACCTGGGGAGGCTTCTTTGTCAGTGCTCAGTGTGCCCTCTCAACGACAAAGCAAGAGGATAACATTTCCTTTGGCATGAGATCTTCGAGCCACTGGGCGATAAAGCGAGTCATGGAGGTACCTTCACATCCCTCCGGGAGGCCTACAAAGTGCAGGTTATTGCGCCTTGCGCGGCCTTCTGCGTCTTCCACTCTGGAGCCAAGTTCTTGTGAAACAACCGTTAGCTTGTTGACTTATTTTTGCGAAGTAGCCACTGAGTCTTCAACAGTTGATACACACGCTTCGGCCTCTGTGATCCGGTCTACCGCTTTCCTGAAGTCTTGGCGCAGGAACGAGACTTCGGCCCCCACTGCGCCAATCTTGACATCAAGCTTGTCTCTGGCATCATGGATCGCTGCTAGGAGTGCAGCATTGTCCGGCACCGTACCTTCCACATCGCCCCCAGTGGTGCCCCCTGTAGACGTGGCATACTGATCCAGGGTACTCTGCTTGGAGCTTGCCCCAACAGGTTTGTCCTTGCCCATAGTTGTATGCGAGGGTGGGTAGGCGCAGGGCCCCCGGGAATTCTGCTGTCAGGTTGCTGCCTATTTGATGGAATGGAGCACCACCTCGTCAAGGAAGGCTGTGAAGATGGCGTCAGGCCTATAGTGGGGATGCACTGCCAGCAGGCCCGCTCAGAATCAGGTGTGTCCTGGGCCACAAGCCGCACCGAGCCTAGCTCAGCCGCCTCTGCAGCCCACAACCGCCTGCCAAGTAGGCCCCGTAGTGGGACCAGACTCGCCGGACCGCCCACCTACAGTGCTCCAGAGTAAATGTCAAGTTTTCAGGCACCAGTGTCTCACCTAAGGCTCTAGGGGGCCAAATACACCCCTGGTCGCATGGGTGGAGGAAGATGAAGTGCCCTGGGCCACTCAGTCATTCAACGGGGATCGGTCCTCCCTTATGATTCCTCCAGTACCCACACGCGGTCTTGTGCCTTCAGATGCGGTCGGTGAGGCGCAAACGGGGGCTGATCCTCGCCATCCACATAGGCCTCCGCTTTTGCCGATAATTTCCCCCTCGCAGGTGTGATAATGAGGGAGGGGAGCGGGAGACAGGCCGAAGCGCCGGATTCCAGGCCGGGCCGGTATGCAGGCCACAGCGATCCTCAATATGGCGCCCCAAGCTTCAAATCTAGTTAAGCCCTCACCGGGCACTTAAACAGGGTCTTGGGGGGCCCCGGGTCTCTGCCGCGGTGCGGGTGCAGCTGGGAGAACCTGCCAATTACATTTTTGGGCACCCGGCAAAACCGGGTGGGCCGGCCCCTTCCCCTGCAGGCCCGTCACGGCCTTAGGCTGTTTGCTTCGGGTTAGAACTCACCGCCGCACCCCCTTGTTTTAAGCGCCGTCGCTCACCTTCTGGGCCTCAACCCAGCCCCACGTCCCTCCGCCACACCACGAGCAGCCAGCACAATGTCTGATGGGAGGAGCCACCTACTCCAGGCTCTGGTCTGCGGCCCTCCCTCGGCATCTCCACGGCACGGAGCGCCCGCTAAGACTCAGCGGCAGCCGATCACCAGGAAAACGGCACTCCAGGCACTGCCAGGATCAGGGTCTTCACTGATCCGATCCTCCGAACAGGATTTTAGGTGGATTTCAGTCGGATTTTGGCGTGGACGCCTCCCATTGGATAGTCCATCATAGGTACAGAGAAAGGACTGTCAGATCACCAAGAATAGTTCAAAAAACACGCCGCCATGATTGCGTTTGTATTCCGTGTTCATTTTGCCAATACATGTCCATACAGCTATTTTACCTAAAGTAGGTGTAATCCCACAGTGGTTGCAGGTCACTGAGATGTCCCAATCAGGCAAATGCACAATTGCAGCCTCTTTCTCGTAATGCAACATACTTTCCAAAATTATGAACTTTCCGCCTTCCTCGTTTGGCCCCATTTTGCCCTTTAACAGTGTCACAAACCGCAGGCGTACTACCAGTGACTCAACGCCAATCCATTATAGTAATGCTCAACTCAATGTCGACGGTTGTGGCAAGCCTTATGACTTGCGGCGGTTCAGGCATTGATTTTTAACATCAACATCAATGTGCCACCTACACTGCCGAACACTTTGCAGAACGGGTGCTTCCGTTGTGAGTGTGGCCTCTCGCCATTCAATTTCAAAGCAAACTCCACATCAAGGGAGACGGAGCACTCACGGATGGCAGGGATGTCCTTTATTTAACCGCAGACGCGTTTCGGCAACAAGCCTTTTTCAATGTAAATTAAATAATACCAAGTTCAAAGAAAAGATGTTGCAACTCTGGATATATATATGATCAAGGCCTTTGGAAGGCCGAAACGCGTCATGGCGGAGGTGCAGGGCGTTTAATAAAATCCTTTGCACTGATCAACGGGTCCGCATTCGTCTTTTCCTGGTAAATGGAGTTTGTTTGGCGAAAACTTCATCATATATATATATATATATATATATATATATGTAACCAAAAATGCCCAGAAGCTTGAGGCCGCACACAGCTGCAGGTGAGTTACAAACTCCATTTGAACAAGCAGCCAGCTTAACATCCCTTTGAAGTCCATGGCCTGACGCGTTTCGATGCCGCTGTTTGCATCTCCTCAGAGGCCGTGTCAGCGGAGGTGATTTATGGCTGCCGCATTTCCCCTGCGTGTTTGGGGTTAGTGAGCTATCAGTGCTCCTCCCTTGGTGGAAGTTCATTTTCAAATGCACGCTGGGATATGAGGTCTCATTTTGCCAAATAACGCCCTCTGGTGGGTTACCTCCGCTGCAGCTAATTATGGACGGATTATTCTCGGCCCTCCATTGAGCCTTGGATGATACTCTGCCGGCTTCATTAAAGGTACCCTGCAGCTTCGGAAAGAGGAATCTTCTTCTCCCCTAGCCCCGTTGGTTGCGGGCAGTGCGATCCCTCTGCGGCCTGGAACCGCCGCATAATATGTAACCAAAAACGCCCAGAAGCTTGAGGCCGCACACAGCTGCAGGTGAGTTACAAACTCCATTTGAACCAAGCAGGCAGCTTAACATCCCTTTGAAGTCCATGGCCTGACGCGTTTCGATGCCGCTGTTTGCATCTCCTCAGAGGCCGTGTCAGCGGAGGTGATTTATGGCTGCCGCATTTCCCCTGCGTGTTTGTGGTTAGTGAGCTATCAGTGCTCCTCCCTTGGTGGAAGTTCATTTTCAAATGCACGCTGGGATATGAGGTCTCATTTTGCCAAATAACGCCCTCTGGTGGGTTACCTCCGCTGCAGCTAATTATGGACGGATATTCTCGGCCCTCCATTGAGCCTTGGATGATACTCTGCCGGCTTCATTAAAGGTACCCTGCAGCTTCGGAAAGAGGAATCTTCCTCTCCCCTAGTCCCGTTGGTTGCGGGCAGTGCGATCCCTCTGCGGCCTGGAACCGCCGCATAATATGTAACCAAAAACGCCCAGAAGCTTGAGGCCGCACACAGCTGCAGGTGAGTTACAAACTCCATTTGAACCAAGCAGGCAGCTTAACATCCCTTTGAAGTCCATGGCCTGACGCGTTTCGATGCCGCTGTTTGCATCTCCTCAGAGGCCGTGTCAGCGGAGGTGATTTATGGCTGCCGCATTTCCCCTGCGTGTTTGTGGTTAGTGAGCTATCAGTGCTCCTCCCTTGGTGGAAGTTCATTTTCAAATGCACGCTGGGATATGAGGTCTCATTTTGCCAAATAACGCCCTCTGGTGGGTTACCTCCGCTGCAGCTAATTATGGACGGATATTCTCGGCCCTCCATTGAGCCTTGGATGATACTCTGCCGGCTTCATTAAAGGTACCCTGCAGCTTCGGAAAGAGGAATCTTCCTCTCCCCTAGTCCCGTTGGTTGCGGGCAGTGCGATCCCTCTGCGGCCTGGAACCGCCGCATAATATGTAACCAAAAACGCCCAGAAGCTTGAGGCCGCACACAGCTGCAGGTGAGTTACAAACTCCATTTGAACCAAGCAGGCAGCTTAACATCCCTTTGAAGTCCATGGCCTGACGCGTTTCGATGCCGCTGTTTGCATCTCCTCAGAGGCCGTGTCAGCGGAGGTGATTTATGGCTGCCGCATTTCCCCTGCGTGTTTGTGGTTAGTGAGCTATCAGTGCTCCTCCCTTGGTGGAAGTTCATTTTCAAATGCACGCTGGGATATGAGGTCTCATTTTGCCAAATAACGCCCTCTGGTGGGTTACCTCCGCTGCAGCTAATTATGGACGGATATTCTCGGCCCTCCATTGAGCCTTGGATGATACTCTGCCGGCTTCATTAAAGGTACCCTGCAGCTTCGGAAAGAGGAATCTTCCTCTCCCCTAGTCCCGTTGGTTGCGGGCAGTGCGATCCCTCTGCGGCCTGGAACCGCCGCATAATATGTAACCAAAAACGCCCAGAAGCTTGAGGCCGCACACAGCTGCAGGTGAGTTACAAACTCCATTTGAACCAAGCAGGCAGCTTAACATCCCTTTGAAGTCCATGGCCTGACGCGTTTCGATGCCGCTGTTTGCATCTCCTCAGAGGCCGTGTCAGCGGAGGTGATTTATGGCTGCCGCATTTCCCCTGCGTGTTTGTGGTTAGTGAGCTATCAGTGCTCCTCCCTTGGTGGAAGTTCATTTTCAAATGCACGCTGGGATATGAGGTCTCATTTTGCCAAATAACGCCCTCTGGTGGGTTACCTCCGCTGCAGCTAATTATGGACGATATTCTCGGCCCTCCATTGAGCCTTGGATGATACTCTGCCGGCTTCATTAAAGGTACCCTGCAGCTTCGGAACAAGGAATCTTCCTCTCCCCTAGTCCCGTTGGCTGCGGGCAGTGCGATCCCTCTGCCTGGCCTATGTCCGAAGCCGCCACAGCGAGTACACTTTAATGAAGCCGGCAGAGTATCATCCAAGGCTCAATGGAGGGCCGAGAATATCGTCCATAATTAGCTGCAGCGGAGGTAACCCACCAGAGGGCGTTATTTGGCAAAATGAGACCTCATATCCCAGCGTGCATTTGAAAATGAACTTCCACCAAGGGAGGAGCACTGATAGCTCACTAACCACAAACACGCAGGGGAAATGCGGCAGCCATAAATCACCTCCGCTGACACGGCCTCTGAGGAGATGCAAACAGCGGCATCGAAACGCGTCAGGCCATGGACTTCAAAGGGATGTTAAGCTGCCTGCTTGGTTCAAATGGAGTTTGTAACTCACCTGCAGCTGTGTGCGGCCTCAAGCTTCTGGGCGTTTTTGGTTACATATTATGCGGCGGTTCCAGGCCGCAGAGGGATCGCACTGCCCGCAACCAACGGGACTAGGGGAGAGGAAGATTCCTCTTTCCGAAGCTGCAGGGTACCTTTAATGAAGCCGGCAGAGTATCATCCAAGGCTCAATGGAGGGCCGAGAATATCCGTCCATAATTAGCTGCAGCGGAGGTAACCCACCAGAGGGCGTTATTTGGCAAAATGAGACCTCATATCCCAGCGTGCATTTGAAAATGAACTTCCACCAAGGGAGGAGCACTGATAGCTCACTAACCACAAACACGCAGGGGAAATGCGGCAGCCATAAATCACCTCCGCTGACACGGCCTCTGAGGAGATGCAAACAGCGGCATCGAAACGCGTCAGGCCATGGACTTCAAAGGGATGTTAAGCTGCCTGCTTGGTTCAAATGGAGTTTGTAACTCACCTGCAGCTGTGTGCGGCCTCAAGCTTCTGGGCGTTTTTGGTTACATATTATGCGGCGGTTCCAGGCCGCAGAGGATCGCACTGCCCGCAACCAACGGGACTAGGGGAGAGGAAGATTCCTCTTTCCGAAGCTGCAGGGTACCTTTAATGAAGCCGGCAGAGTATCATCCAAGGCTCAATGGAGGGCCGAGAATATCCGTCCATAATTAGCTGCAGCGGAGGTAACCCACCAGAGGGCGTTATTTGGCAAAATGAGACCTCATATCCCAGCGTGCATTTGAAAATGAACTTCCACCAAGGGAGGAGCACTGATAGCTCACTAACCACAAACACGCAGGGGAAATGCGGCAGCCATAAATCACCTCCGCTGACACGGCCTCTGAGGAGATGCAAACAGCGGCATCGAAACGCGTCAGGCCATGGACTTCAAAGGGATGTTAAGCTGCCTGCTTGGTTCAAATGGAGTTTGTAACTCACCTGCAGCTGTGTGCGGTCTCAAGCTTCTGGGCGTTTTTGGTTACATATTATGCGGCGGTTCCAGGCCGCAGAGGGATCGCACTGCTCGCAACCAACGGGACTAGGGGAGAGGAAGATTCCTCTTTCCGAAGCTGCAGGGTACCTTTAATGAAGCCGGCAGAGTATCATCCAAGGCTCAATGGAGGGCCGAGAATATCCGTCCATAATTAGCTGCAGCAGAGGTAACCCACCAGAGGGCGTTATTTGGCAAAATGAGACCTCATATCCCAGCGTGCATTTGAAAATGAACTTCCACCAAGGGAGGAGCACTGATAGCTCACTAACCACAAACACGCAGGGGAAATGCGGCAGCCATAAATCACCTCCGCTGACACGGCCTCTGAGGAGATGCAAACAGCGGCATCGAAACGCGTCAGGCCATGGACTTCAAAGGGATGTTAAGCTGCCTGCTTGGTTCAAATGGAGTTTGTAACTCACCTGCAGCTGTGTGCGGCCTCAAGCTTCTGGGCGTTTTTGGTTACATATTATGTGGCGATTCCAGGCCGCAGAGGGATCGCACTGCCTGCAAACAACGGGACTAGGGGAGAGGAAGATTCCTCTTTCCGAAGCTGCAGGGTACCTTTAATGAAGCCGGCAGAGTATCATCCAAGGCTCAATGGAGGGCCGAGAATAATCCGTCCATAATTAGCTGCAGCGGAGGTAACCCACCAGAGGGCGTTATTTGGCAAAATGAGACCTCATATCCCAGCGTGCATTTGAAAATGAACTTCCACCAAGGAAGGAGCACTGATAGCTCACTAACCCCAAACACGCAGGGGAAATGCGGCAGCCATAAATCACCTCCGCTGACACGGCCTCTGAGGAGATGCAAACAGCGGCATCGAAACGCGTCAGGCCATGGACTTCAAAGGGATGTTAAGCTGCCTGCTTGGTTCAAATGGAGTTTGTAACTCACCTGCAGCTGTGTGCGGCCTCAAGCTTCTGGGCGTTTTTGGTTACATATATATATATACACATACACTATACGGTCTACTTTTCTTAAACACCTGCAGCACACCAGACCATTTCCCAGGGAAGCTGAGGAAGGAAACAGTGTATATCTAATACGATGAAAAGGGGGATATATCGCTTTGCTTTTGACAATGCTTGTTTGACTCTGTTACAGTCATACTAACATACAAGTACCAGCCATGCTTCTGCCTGTGGTAGTTGGAAATGTCACTGCAAGTTTAACAGATAATTGGAATTAACCACTGTCAGGAGATCTTCATGCTTTAACGCCTATGGCGCTCAATTCTCTCTAGAGCTCGGGGATCACTTTATAGTGTTCGTTCAGCCCCCGCTGAACATCGCTGTGACTTTTCCAATCAATAGCCATTTCATAAGCTCACAAGCATCAGAGTCAGGATTGGTGTCATCCTCATTCAAACATTGTCTTTTCGAGCTCCGCGGGTCTTGCCCGGTGTGTTTTGCCACTCTTGTAAAGTGTGAAGAAAAGAGCTTCCAGGCCTCTCCCAGAGGGCACTCAGTCTCTGTCTGCATTAAACAAGATATAAATAAACTGACGCCAGTCATGGTTGACTCCTGTTTGTGAAGAACATTTGGGCAAAAATCTTGTCCGAATTTTACTCTGAATTTAGCATTTTTGTCAATATTTAAAACAGTCTTATTTTGAGAGGGGAAGGTTAGTGACAGTCGAGTGCCTCTTTGTGTTCCTTCCATCTCTCCCGCTTTTAGACCGCTTTCGAAGTCATTTTGTCTCTAAATGAAACTTTGTCTCCAAATGTAAGCATTTTTCAAGCAAAGATAAGCAGTATTTACTATTTAAACCGACCGGGTTTTTACCCGAGCTGCCTTTTCTTTGCACGTTGTGCTGTAATACATTATGATGCATCCATTCAAGAAGGAGACAGGTGGATTCTGCTTCAGATTGACAGATACACCACCATATGGGCAGCCATACCCCTGGCTGCTCTGCTTGTTAGCCATGGTTGCATACAGACCAAGAGCCAAATGTATCAATTTGATGCAGCGCAACGCAGCTCGACAACTTGCTGCACTGCGCCAAATGGAGAGGGCAGGAATGCGCCATATCTATCAAGAAATGACACATTCCTGCTCTCTCCTTGCACTGGCGCAATTGTTGCTGCCTAGGACCATAGTAGGCACCCTTGCGCCATAGTGCAAGGGTGCCTACGTTGCAGGCAGGGGTATTATTGTGCAGAAAGAGAGACCTTCAGCCACAAAAACAATTCATAGACGCTTTTTCCTCTTTCTAAGTTTACTAATGCAGCAGACTTAAAAGAGGAAACAACAAGGAGAAACAAGGCTATTTCTCCTTGTTGCGCCTCGGAAGGTGCACAATTTTGATGCGTTGCTGCCTTGTGTTACTCCAGATTTACCAAGCCATACAGGGCTGCACAAGGTGGCCTTGCATGGCTTGGTAAACATGACTTAAGGATTGTTTTGACATTGCATCACCTTGCGTGATGCAAGGACAATGCAATCCTATGATAAATCTAACCCCATATATATAAAAATACAAACAAAATGGAGGCACTGTTTACGGTGATCAGAAAAGCTTACTATATTCTGTCCGAACGGTCTTGTCAAATCTCAGTTAAAAACAGGGACGCATAAATATACACAGATTTATCCATGCACATCCACACTGAAGCATTCTAATGAGCATGTACTTTTCAAATTAGGCTGCTTTGAAAAACGGTTCTTCTTCTTTGGGGTCGGACTGACTTCCAGGGCAATCTGGCTCTGCCAGAAGGTCTGGTCTGACAGATCAATGAGTAGTCCGGATTTTTGGCAGTTTGTAGACCTCTTTTATGAGCTGGTGGCCTGGTTTTTACTGTTGATTTCTGTGATATTACCACAAACATTGCCTGCAGCAAACAGATGCATGAAGTCTTCCATAACTTGCAGAACACTAATACAGCGTCTCTTTACAAGTCCAGGACTGCCCCTGGAAAGATGAGATAAAGCAAATCGGGTTACTTCATATACTTGTTAATGTCTGCAAAAAAAATGCTATGCAAGTTAAAAGTCCACATTTGAACCTCATTGGCACATGGTTATTCTAAAGAAACAGGGGTTCTCATTTTCATAATTCCATAGGCTATTTTTCTTCTTAATTTTCTTCCCCTGCAATGCGGCTCCTCTCCTCATTATATGTGTACACTTCTCTAGCTAAACATTGACCTCTGACTTTGCTGGGTATGAAAAATAGGATCAGCTGGAGACAGGAAAAGAACAGAAAGGTAGAGAACAGGTAATCGAGAGAGATAAAGAAGAGGTAAAAGGGAGGTAGATATAGAGAGGAAGACCAGAAGGAAAGAGAGAGAGAGAAAGAGATACTTAGAGATAGGTACGATTTTAGGGAGAGGTAGAAAGGCAGAGAGCTAGGGGAAGGGAGAAAAAAAATTAGAGAGAAGAGGAGTACACCGAGGGATGAGGTAGAAAAGAGAGGTAAGATAGAAATTGTTGAGTTGGAGCGAGATTGAGGCACAGAAGGGAAGAGGTAGACACATAAGTGAAGCAATGAGAGAAGAACAGAGAGAGGGGTGAAGTAGGTAGAGAGCCAAAATGAGAATAGGTAAAGAAAGACAGGCCGGGTAAAGAGAAGAGTGAAGCAGAGAGAGGTGCATAGAGATGGATGAAGGGAAGATGAGGTGTAGGGAGAACATAGGTGAAGTAGATAGACATAGGTAAGGTAGAGAAAGAGAGGTGAGATTGATACAGAGAGAGAAAAGGTGAGGAAGGAAGAGTTATAAGGTACAGAGAGGGAGAAGGAGTTGTGAAGTAGAGAGAAAGGTGAGGTAGAGAGTGTGAGTTGAAATGGAACAATAGGTACAAAGAGATGAGAGAGGAGGTAATGATGGAGAAAAAGAGGTAGAGGAGGGAGGTATCAAGAAAGGTGTAAAATAGTGAGAGGGGTGAGGTAGGGAGAACAAAGCTGCTAACTACTAAGTGAAGTAGTAAGGAAATAACGAAGTAAAATGAGAGGTGAGGTAGTGAGAGAGACATAATTGGGGTACAGAGCGAGAAGTTAGTGAGAGAGAGGCGAGGTGGAAAGAGGAATGAGAGGGGGTAGAGAGAGGTGAAGTATAAAGCAATCGAGAGAGAGCAAGAGATGTGATGTAGGGAGAGAGATGAGGTTGAGCGTGAGGAGTAGTAAATGGAGGAGAGACACAGGGAGGTGAAATGGAAACAGTGAAGTGAGGTGGGGAGAGGCGTGAGGTAGAAAGAGTTATGAGGTATAGTGAGGGGGCAGATTGGTGACCATATAAGGCGAGGCCCAGAAAGTGATGTAAAGAGAGGTGAAGTTGTGAGACAGAGGTGGAGGGAGGTGTTGACGGAGAAATTAGGGAAACTCAGGTGAGGGTAGAGTGAGGTGAAGGTATATAGAGGTTTAGAGATAGTGGTCCAGATAGCATGAAAAAATGTATTGGGGAGTCACCTGGAAATGGATCTGTGAAACAATGTTTTGGAAAGAACCAATAATTTAACTCGCATGCGGGTGGAAGAAGGACACTTGACATAATCCTATACTGGTGGTACTACACCCAAGTTGTATCCATGCTATAGATAAGGTAGGGCTTGATGGAGAGGTTGTGGAAGTGAGGGTATGCCTATTCATCTCTTTTGGTCTTGTCCACATATTGTACACTTCTGGAAGAAGGTGTTATCGGCTATCAGAGAGGATACAGTGACAGCTTGATAGCATGTCCTGAGGTCATTTGCTGGGGTGAATTTCATAGATGGAATATCCAATCTATTCTATGAACGGTCTAGTACAGAAGCTGTGGTGGGTACTAGGAATGGAGAAGCTGGTTATAACTTCCAGAAGGTACAGGATTTCCCAAAACAGTGAACGCTGCTTCTCTCCTACTTGTCCAGACATTATAGGGCTTTTCATTGACCCCAGTGGTTGCAAGTATTGAACATACTAGAGAGCTTGGAGCTGTACGTTGATGACTACTTTACTCGTGACTTCTATACCCAGACATAGTAGTCTAGCGGCAGAAAGTGAGAATCATTTAGGCAGATTTTTTTATTGGTTGCTCATTGCTCATTAGCCGTGATGTGGGTTACTCTGGACGGTGGCGAGGCGGGGATGGGGTAGGGGCTGTTGAATGACGAGGGGAAGAGGAGGAGGGGAAGGTTATTCTTTGGATTTATCTTTACAGATGGTAATGTCCATGTTTACTTTGTAAACATGAATACAAATGTGTTGAAACTTAAAAGTAA
The DNA here is from genome assembly GCA_963921515.1 of Calotriton arnoldi. Taxonomy (NCBI): domain Eukaryota; kingdom Metazoa; phylum Chordata; class Amphibia; order Caudata; family Salamandridae; genus Calotriton; species Calotriton arnoldi. The sequence continues at coordinate 798,095 of CAWUFW010003252.1, read as the reverse complement.
ATGTTTTGCTTTTATTCAAATAAGCCTCGGTCGTAGGCCTGGATGGAAGGCTGGACACTTGGGTACATCCTCATTTTCATAAGTAATGGGGCGAGGAAGAGGGCAAGGAGATATTGTCTGGATTAGTTGCTAATAATCTTAATTATTCATAGTCTCCTTCCTTGTCCCAGTACTCACAACTTGCCTCCCATCCTTTTTAAAAATCTTTTAGGGAGGGTTGAACCCTCTCTTATGGCTTTCTCGTTAAGGAAAATAGTCTTTTTGCGGAAGGAGTAACAACCTAAGGAAAAGTGTTTGTGTTTCATATAAAGGGCATGCCTGCGAGGACGGGACACATCTCAATTTTGGAAATACAGGTCGAGGAAGGTAGATTTGAAGTAATGAAGATTACTTGTAGGTAACTTGGACATTAGAAATAATGACGAGAGTACTGCTACTTGGCAAAGTTTGAGTTGTTAAACCTGTGCACATATCCTGTATTTCCAGTTCACAGAAGCAGACGGTTCTCGTTGTTCCTTCTTCTCCGTCCGGTCTGCGCGGGAAAGTGCCCTGGGAGAGCAGTGACCTTTCTCGCGCAGTCTTAAAAGGTGAGAAGTAGACTGAGAGAGCAGCTGCCTGCACATTGTGCCAGGGAAAATGGCGCATGGGTGTCCTCCAGGCTTTCTCAGTCAGCGACCTGGCAGCCGGCAAGTTTGAGGCAGCAGCACTTGCACAAATGCCATTAATGTTTGTAGACTTTTCAGCTCCCAGCAGAACGTGCGCGGCGATTTCAGTGCCTCGTGCATGAATCTTTGTCACACCTGCGTGCAGTGCTTTGCCTGTGACTCCATGTTATACTTTCATAATTCCCTTACTCCGCCATTGTCTGTGCCTGTGTCCAACGAGTTTGTACAATTGCAAAGGTTAATTTTTATATCAAATATGTTTCATTGCATGCAATATGTTTTATGCAAAGTGCATTTCAGTCATAAAGGGATTTTATATCCGTAACTCCGTAACATGTTGTTTAGCTACAAAACCGTCTTTCACATGCTATTCAAACCATCAAACTCAACTGACACAATCGACTGACGCAGTGTTGGCTGCTCCTTTAAGGCGGAGGAGGGTCGCCCCACTGCTTTTTGCAGTGACACAAAGGGAAAATAAAATGATAACAACTTGCGTTATTATAATTTTATTTTCTCCTACTTCCGCTCACTTTGCGTTAGGGGGCGGGGGCAGGGGAGGAGTGATAGCACCCTCCTAAAGTGCCCAGTGACTGCTTGGCCGGCCCTCTCGGCCGCCCAAAACAGTCTTGTGCACTTAGCATGTTCTCCATGCAGGCTGCATGGAGAACATGCCCAGGCCCCAGTCGGCGTCTGAGTGCCGAAACAAGGCGCTCGGACCAATCACAACGCTGCTAAGGCAGCGTTGTGATTGACTGACTGGTCGCCTATGTGTGCTTCTGAAAAGGCAGAGCGAGGGAGGACTACGGAGGTGAGGAAGCGGCGAGAAGGTAAGTTTTTTCTATATTTTCCAGCTTCCCCGCATCCTCCCCCTCCTGCCCCCAGCCCCCTACCTCCCGTATCACCCCCCCTACCTCCGATCAGTGCTGGCTGCCACTGGGCTGATGACCTTCCCGGCTCAGCAGGAATAGGCATTACGATTGAGAAAGCCCACAGTGCTATAAAAAATAATTACTAGTGCTCACACATCATAACATTTGTGTTTTGCAAGTCATGTGAAGTGAATTGCGTGTCCTCAACCACTGGCAACATTTGAAAGTGACGTAGCATGATATCTTTCCATTCAGCTGTGAGAGGCTGTGTGTGGCCTGAGACACATGAGAAGCAAGTTCACATAAATTACATTAGTGAAGAAAACTGTGACCTTAGTCCAGGGACGGCTATAGCACTGGTGGTGCCCAGGCCCAGCTCCAGGAATTTTTATTTGGGTGGGCCAAGGGTGCATTTGGGTGGGCCACTGCGGGCTCGATTTGTCGCATATATGTCTAGGCAGGCCTGATTCAGGGCCCTCCTTTATCTCTTCTTAGTCTTACAAGGTCCAGTAAAACGCACTCCTTTCCAAATCTCTTTCTAAATATTATCACTCTGAAAAAGTGTTTTTTCCATGTAATGTTCCTTTGATGGGAAGAGGAGGTTTCTGAGGTGGGAGTAATAGGCAAGTGACACTACTCAGGCTCCCTCTGTGCGAGTCTTCAGGGAGAATCCCTCTTCATTACTACCTCCACCTGACCCCGGACTCTGCAACGCACTCCCTTACAGGCTTGATTATCCACTACACCTCTCCAGTGCACCTTATCTCACAGCTGACCTTGGGCCCCAGCCCCATATCAGGCACCATCGGGCTCCACTTTCATTTTTCCCGGTAAAAACATTAGTAAAATCACCCTCAAACTTAAAACATTGAATATAGCAGTAAATATAATTAGCACGCACTTTAAAGTATGTTCCACAGTAGCCTTATGACCCGACTGCTAATTAAATAAAGAAAAACAGAAAGGCCATGACAGGGCCGGCTTCAGCTCTGATGCGAAAGTCTTTTTGGCGCCGCACCAATAACCTCTTTCTCCGTAAATAACCTTTACTACCACCTTCCAACAGTGCCCCTCATCCCTCCATGGCCCCCCTATTGACCTCCTCCTCGGATTCCCTCACTGCCACCCTCCACTAGTGCCCCTCATCTCTTTGTAGCCCATCCCCCTCATGACCTCCTCCTCAAACTCCCTCACTGCCACCCTCCAGCAGTGCCCCTCATCTCTCCCTAGCTCCCCCTCCACCCCATGACCTCTTCCTCGGATTCCCTCACTGCCACCCTCCAACAGTGCCCCTCATCGCTCCATAGCCCCTCCCCTATTGACCTCCTCCTCGGATTCCCTCACTGCCACCCTCCAACAGTGCCCCTCATCTTTACGTAGCCCCTTTCTCATATGCATTTCATTTGTTGTACAACGCTATTCATATCAGTGTAGTGTGTGTCAGTACTTTACACCACGCACACATTATACAGAGACAACGAATCATACAAGTATGTAAATCAGTCTACAGGGAATGTCACATAAGCCAATGAGGATTACAAGGTGTATGAATCACATGTCATCCATACTGGTGGGCAGTATATTTTAAGAGGGTTTGGTCTGGGGAAACACAACCTTAGGATTTAAAGAGTATTCCATGGGGGTCAGCTTTACTGATAAAAATGTATATCTGCCCAAACATACTCATTTTAGCAACATTAGAATAATGAAAGACTGGGGAAGTTCTAACTATATCACAAAAAAAGAAAGCAAAGTTCTAACTATACCATTCATGTTTGTATGCAGCTCTTTGATGACAGTTCATTGGTCACTGTCCTATGTTAGGATTGTAACTTCTGAACTGCAAGTAGAACAAGGATCTCTGTGACAAAGGCAGTAACCCACTGAGCTTCCACATAAAATACAGTTCATCTGCATTTAAAAACTAACAGAAACGATTGCTCTCCAGCAGGATCATTTATCACCAGCGTTATCTGGGCATTTTGTATTGTCTTATTGTTGTCCTGCATCGGCCATGATAATGATCAAAACTGTTTAAATGAAGCACTCACGAAGTATGTGTCCTGCTGGGCATGTGCATATTTTAAAAAGAAAAACAAATAGTAACACATTCTCTTACCTACTCCATTAGTCAAACTTTGTGTCACAGCCTGATGTGATAAGCAGCTGCAGGGGTCAGGAAAGGTGAATAGGAATAAACAAACTTCTTTTCTCCTGCTCTGCATAGAAAAATAAATATCCACGCAGCAGAACATTGTCGCCTTTGCCATGTGGAGATGAAGGGGTGAAAAAATAAACAAAGCCTCGTTAACATGTAAATGGTCTTTTAAAGACCTGTGAAGTACTCGGGTGCGGCTGCGATAATCTCTAAAACTGTCTGTGTGTGAGCGCGCCCGGGAAGCTGTCTCGGCCCGGGCTGACACACACGACGTGTGCTTTGCGCGCCTGCCTTCAAGCCCTCACTGCGAGGGCCAAGGCTCCTGTTTGGGTGGGCCAGGCTCATGTTTGGGTGGGCCTGGCCCACCCGGCCCACCCGCTAGAACCGGGCCTGGTAGTGCCCCCCAATGACCTCCTTCTCCATGAATCCCCTCATTACCACTCTTTAACAGTGCCCCTCAAGTCTCCATTACCACTCTCTCTCACATGCTTTAATTTTGTTTAATAGCGTTACTCAGACCAGTGTAGGGTGTCAGAACACTCGATACACAGAGACAATGCATTACACTTGTGTAAATCAGTGTATAGGAAGTGTTACATAATACAGAGGACTAGAAGGTATAGGACTCAGATGCCATTCATACTGTTAGGTAGTATAGATTAAGAGTGCTTGATCTGCAGAAGCACAAACTCGATTTAAAAGTACCACTATGGTTGGGGGTTGTCACAGAACGTATACCCAACTAAAACACACAGACGCGGACAAATCAGGGACGTTATTAGCCAGACTGCTGAGGGATGATCCCCCGACTATCATAATAAGCGAAATCACTACACCCAGGGGTGATACTGTCAATACTCAACAAGATATAAATGAGGCCTTTAGCCTATATTATGCTACACTATACAACAAACCATATACAATAGATGATGCCAACATAGACGCATTCTTAGATGATTTACCCTACCCACAGCTCACTGCAGAGGCCCGGAAAGCATTGATAGGTCCTATTACCAAGACCGAAATAAAAGTAGCACTGAAAGGACTCCCACGAAACAAAACGCCGGGGCTGGATGGACTCCCGATCGAATTCTTCAACACCTATGCAGAGGCCCTGGTTCCCCAATTGGAGACCCTATATAATAAATCATTAAAACTGGGTCGCCTACCATCCTCCACAGCGCAGGCACTAGTGGTCTCACTTCCCAAACCAGGAAGGGACAAATCAGACATGTCTGGATACCGCCCATTGTCCTTATTAGCGACAGAATATAAAATATTAAGCAAAATAATAGCGAATAGGCTCCTCCCGTTTTTAAATAAACGTATACATTTAGATCAAAGTGGGTTCCTACCAGCCCGTAGCACATCCTTAAACATTAGGAGATTGCACCACATTATGGCAACAACCCTGGAGCATTACAAAAATGTAGGCTGCATTGCGCTAGACCTACGACAAGCGTTTGACACGCTAACCTGGAATTATATGTTTAAGGCAATAGGGAAATTTGGCCTACCCCCAGAGTATCTCAAATGGCTACATTTACTGTACGAGGCCCCCACTGCCAGAGTCCGCACAGGGGGACATATCTCAAGTGCATACTCGGTATTCAGGGGCACACGACAGAGGTGCCCATTGTCACCACTGTTATTCATACTAGTGCTGCTGACCCTAGCACTTAGGCTACGACTAGAGGCCCATCACCTTGGAGTCCCGATAGGTGTGTAACACATTTGATCTCTGCCTAGGCAGACGACATAATAATATACTTACGGGACCTTATAGGCACCCTAGACCCCATCCCTGACATTTTCAAAAGGTTTGAACAGATATCGGGCCTTGCCATCAATGCAACGAAATCCAACGTCTTCTTCTTCCAAGAGGATACACATCCAGAGGAAATCGCATTTGGGACATGCTCACTCCCAGTGGCACAGCACACTTTCAAATACCTTGGTATACATGTATACCGGTCACATACAGATATGCTAGAGGGCAACCTTGCCAGAGCGATCAGGTCAATACGCTCGAGCTTTGCCTTTTGGACTACATTACCACTTTCTGTAATGGGCCGAGCGACCATATCAAAAATGGTGGTTCTCCCACGACTCTTGTATTACTTCACTAATTTACCGGTAGTGATACCTACTGCCACCTTCAAAACCCTAGACACTATACTCTCTGACCTTATATGGGGAGCCGGAAGGCGCAGAATAAGTCTCAAGAAGCTACAGCTGGGGACCACTAAAGGAGGACTGGGGGTACCTGACCTCAGAGCATATTATTATGCGAGTCAATTACAGTGGCTATCCTACTGGACAGCTGGCCGCAATCTGCAAGAGATAGGATACACAATGCGGGATATTGATCAGGGTACCCTACACAAGTTGTTACTGCCACAAAGCAAAATTCCCCGACCCTACTGCCCCTATTGCGTACAGCACTCCAGTGCTGGAAAGCGGTGCTACATTACACGTCCCGTTACCACCCCTATGCTGGGAACATCCCACTAGTGGGGATCCCGTTAACTAGCGGCGGGCTCACAAAGCGCAAGATGGGAGCCTGGTTGGATGAAGGGGTTAGCACAGTGGGTGACTTATTCAATAATGGGATACTGATGGACCACGAGAACTTTGTGCGAGAAACTTGGGTGCCAGATCATTTATAATTGGTGCATGCCGCACTATTGCAATACATCAAAAAACATTGGGCCCCTCAGAGACAAGAACCCCCAACCCACAAATTGGTTAAGGCCCTATATTACATGGGAAGGGGGCGACACCTTATCAAATGGCTGTACGTGGGAATACGGGCGCACGCCGCGATAGAGCTCACGTAACTACGAGCTACATGGGTGGCAGATATAGGACTGGAGCTTTCAGACAAGGAATGGGCTGGAATTTTAGAATACCCTAAAAAAGTGTCCAGAAATGCAAAGTTTAAATTTATACAAAATATGCTACTCCATAGAGCTTACCTTACACCGCGATGGCTACAACGGATGTTCCCACATGCACAACACCACTGCCCTCGGTGTCATCTGGACGAGGCTGGCCTAGTTCACATGATATGGGCATGCCCCCGCTTATGAGGTTTTTGAGAGTCCATCAGACTCCACATATCGACAGTCACACAGATAAATGTGGGAAACACAGTAGAGGAATGTATTCTGGGCCTACATAAACGACCGACCAAACAAAAGGTACAACACAGATTCATGGACCTCGCCCTAATATTAGCAAAAGGGCCATCACTATGCGATGGAAGTCAATGAAACCCCCACCGGGCACATCTGGCATAGTGAAATGCTCCGATGGGGTGGAGCCGAGAGTGCCGCGATTCGGAGGGAGGAAACCAAGGGCCTGTGGAAAAATCAGATATCCATGGAATGGGATGTCATGCTGGAAGCCCTTAAAGGAGTGGACTTAGAACCCAGATCCAGCACCCCGAATTTGTAATAACCCACAGCATAGCTACAACAAATGAGAAATACGGTGAAGGACAGGTTCAGTTAACAGATGCAACCTCTAAAGATATAGAGCACACAACACTAGAGTAGGCCACAAGAATATGCACATAAATAATTGTAATGCCAGAATAAGAGCGGGAGGGGGAGGGGATAGGTGGGGTATGTTAGCTAATAACCATGTCCATCATTTTGGTTTTCTACTATAAGGCTTATTAAGAAACGTATAGATCTCGGCTGATGCATGGCAAAGATACGAGTAATGATAACGACATTAATATGCAATGTGAAATGTATTCCAATGCTGAACATTATGCTATGTAACACTGCCTTCTATTTTCTACTTTTATTGCATGGCATGGAAAATTAATAAAAAGTTGTTAAAAAAAAATGGTCGGGGTTGTCTTTAATAATAAGAAGTGATTTCTATCCAAATGAACCTTTTTTGCAACATTAGAATAAAAGACTGGGGCAAAAATCATAACGCTCTAACCTATACCTTTCAGTTTCCATGCAGCTCTTTGATGATAGTTAATAGCTCACTGTGCTCTATTAGGATTTTAATTTATAAATTGCAAGTAACAAAAGGATCTCTCCGATAAAAGCAGTAACTCACTGAACTATTTACATTACATGCACTTCTGTGATCCACATGGTACACATGCTTTGCAGCAGGCATATTAACCCTCTGGGCTACTTTATGAAGAGTCAAAACCTCAACTAGAAATAACTTGATCCCTCCCCAGCAGGTCCATTAATCACCGGAGTTATCTTGACATTTTTATTGTAGCTTGAAAATTGCTGGAGGCAAAGAATGCTGCAGCCGGTCTTGTAAATCCATTATATATTTGAAAACACAGCGCCCCTGGAAGTCAGCACCAGGTGTGGTGGCACCCTAGAGCCGGCCCCTGCCTCAGTCCAGACAGTTTTGCTTTGGTGCTGGGCAAATTTGCAGGCATATTTTCACTGATGACCAGAGCAAATATGATAGTTGCATTGTTTGACCACAGTGGCGCAACGAAACTTGAGGGGCCCCCTGCAAAGTACATGGAGGCCCCCACAACCGCTCTAGAACCAGTCATGAGATCTCAGGCTAGGGGCCCACTGCCCATGCAAAGTGGTGGAGGGGCCCCTGCACTGTGGGGCTACGGGGGCTATTGTTACGCCACTGGCGACTACAAAGAAGATATTTTGTACTAGTCGGTATTTGCAGAGGTTTGTTTGAGACTGGTGCACCACCAGTCCACCACCTGTTACTAATGGCTCTTCACAAATGATTGTATTCAAGCCCCTTGTGCCGCTGGTGCGTCACTATTTGTGACGCACAGGTGGCGCATTTTCCTGCCCCATATTTACAAGGATACGAAAAGCCACCCTGCGTGGCTTTTCCTGTCCTTGTAAATAAGGCCCCTTTACATGCAGCACTTTATGTGAAGGGGCATTCCATTGGTGTTGCTTTGGGTGTTCCCACGCAACACCCATGGAACCTGACACATTTGTGGATTTCACGAGAAATCGTAAACCTGGAAATGCGTCTGAATGCTACGCCTCCCCATTGGAGGCTTAGGGAGAGCCACGAGGAGAAATGTATTCATTGCTCCTCATTTCATTCCTCTTTCTATGAATTCTGAAGCACACATAGAGCGAGGAAATCACCTCTTGTGATTGTTTATGTGCAGGAAGGTGTCCCTTTCTGCACATAAACAATCATTTAAAAAATTACATTTTGTAACTTCTATGTGTGCTAATGCAGCACACATAGAAGCTAACAAACACCATTTCAGATTATTGTTTATGTGCAGGATGGTGTCCTTTATCTAAAAAATGGCAATAACCTGCCAAAGGGTTTGCAGCTGCCTTTTACATTGAGTCTGCAGCTAGTGCACTACAGCTTTTCATTTTCTTTTCCCTTTCCATCATGGTTGTTTCTCCCTTTCTTTCTTCCTGACTTTCTCAATCCATTATGTTTCCTGTCATCTGGTGTTTGACATCATTTCCTATTCCTGTTCTTTTACTATTCAAAGACCTCAGTCTGGTGGAAAGGAATGTTTCAACAAAACTGTGTTTGTTCATTTGTTTCCTCACTCCCTCCACTTGCTGAGCTTGACTCTTCACTCTTGGGACTTCCTCGCCTGGATTCCTGACTCCTGTTTTCTCTAACCCTGTGAAGACTTCAACAGCCAGGAGGTTTTTTAAACCTCTGGCTTTTCCTCCTGAAAAGGTATCAGCTTCTCCAGGGCATTTGCCTACCACATATTCCAGAGTGTGGTGACATCGTGCCTTCTGGAAACAGTCGACCTTATCTTGGATGTGGAAGACCTGAATCTGGATTACAGGTAAGTGTCCAGCCATGCGCAGTGCAATAGCACCATCGTCAGTTGTTTTTCACAAAATAGCGGTCAAAATATTGATCTGCATGACCATGTCCATAATGCTGACTACAAAAAATATCATCAAGGTAACACTAGAGTTATTTTTATTATTATTGAACTTCACTGACAATATTTTGGAGCCAATATTCTTGCCAGAATATATCTGCAGGCCTTTATTTAGGCCACAATGCTGTGGTACGAAACCATCAAGATGTCAAGGTAACAGCCTTGAAAGAGGGATGATGTGGAAGTTACATTAGAGATATCAGACTTCGGGTGGACAGTTTCGATGTGATGCGTTCGAGACCGGTCCCTGGTTTAAGAGAAGGTGATTGTTCTTAAGATTCCTTGGGCAGATTGATCTTTGTGTTGTGGACGTCTAGCTCTGGAGATAGTAGTAATAGGATGTGTGGCGAGATCTGTAATCCCAGAGTATTCCGATGTGTGGGGTGTGTTAGAGTTAATTTGCATTCAAGAATGCTCCAAAGCATTGATGTTGTTGTACGTGTTGGCTGTTGACGAACAGGTATGTCAAGTGAGCGGTAATGGAAGGATTAGGATAGTTGTCCCTGACAGGGGAGTGCTTATTGAACTGAGAAGAAAAGTCTAGTTTGAAGGCCTTGTGTCACCTCATGCGGGCAATACAGCTTCAGTTTCATGCCAAGCAGCTCATTTCAGGGAATGGATAAGTGATATTTGCTCTGTCAGTGGTAGGTGGTTGTAATGAAGTATGAGATGTGAATATTACCTATAAGTGGTCAAGTCTTACAGTGGCAATCAGCTTATTCACTGTTGTTTTGGCCTAGCCAGCCTGGAGTGAGAGTCTGGTTGACAGAGGGAGGCTGTATTGGGGATAGTGGTAGCTACCGGGAGGGATATGGGTTTGACCCTTGGCAGTATTTCAGGCTAGGCCAGTGAAGGAGTAATTTTGTTTCAGCTTAAGGTCTTACTACCTTGATTTATGCTGGCATTATGCTACTTAGTGTTATTCTCTGAGAAGTGTGTGGGTGAAGAGGTAGTATAGGAGGATGTGATAGTCTGTAAGAAAGGTAAGCATGGTATCACTGGTAACTTTACCTGCAATGATATAAGTGTTTAGGGCCTTTAGGGTATCATGTAATGTGGTGAAGATACTGAGATTGATATTTGAGAATTTTCATACATGGTGATGTGTAGCTCACATTTCTGTTTGTGCTAACCTTAAATGTGAAGCTTTTGTTTTAAAAACAAATCTTTTTGTTCTTTGGGAGTAAGAAGAAAAAGCACACTATGTTGATTCAGGAGAGCGTGTCCTTAGGTAAAAGGAGTAGGTCAGTTTTAATGTAAGCCACTTTGAGATTATAGTATTTGTCACTGATTAGGTTTCTGAGTTGGATGACAGGGCCTGCTGTTTGTATTGACAGTAGCGTGGGTAAGGTTGGGAGGATAGGTTCTCTGTGGTGTTGTTACTGCATCCTGTATATATGAAGCTATTTTTGTTTTAGGTGTTTAAGAGAAAAACATGCAGTCTATTGATCTTGTGAAGTGGATTCAATGTCAGACTGTCTTTTTTATTCATCCATGGGGTGTCAGTCCATACAGTGGTAAGATGTCACATTAGGTTGAAAATGTGTGCATTAAGTATGAACTCACGTTTGCTTAACAATACACTGAGGTGAAAAATCATGCTTGATGTAATACCATTATCAACATTTGGAAGTATACATCGAATTTATGTATGAACTCAGAACAGCCATAGCTCCGGGGAGGGGGTGAGGGGGGCCTGAGGGGCCAGGCCACTCCATATTTTTGTCCCTCCCCCACCCCCAAAAATATACCTTCCCGGTCTGGGTCAAAACAGACATACAGACAAATAGTCTTTACTATACCCAGACTACACTGAATGTGTGTTGGTATACTTGTGATGCCACAAATACAAGACAGAGCTCCTCTGGCTGCATTTCTCCACTACTCTTTCTCCTTTTCTCTTCTTCCCTTCTCCCCTTCAAATCTCTTCTGCTTTATTCTGTTTGCGCCACCTTTTTACAAGGCTTCCATGTTACTTTTTGCCCTTCACTCTGTGGCCTTACTCACTCATTGTTCTGCTGTCTACCCAATCTCACTGATTAGAGGTGTGGTACAAAGTACTGTATAAAAATAAGTTCTTATTCATGGTGCTACCTGTGTGGAAATGGTGCTGATGAATGTGCATGAACTCGGACGACTTTTGCATCTGTAGATCGATAAACAATTTGCCATTTTGTACATAGATGATAATTCTGCACATCTACATCTACATCTAGGGGCATATTCACTAATCTTTCACACAATGCAGGGCTGCAAGCAAAATTGCTGTACTGCGTTGCGTGAAATGGAGAAACAGAAATGCTCCATATTTACAAAGATATGGATCATTTCTGCTCTCTCCTTATGTTTACGCACTTTTGTGCAGACTAGCACCAATGCAGGCACCCTTGCACAGGAGGTGCATTCTCTCAGACAGCCACCGGGGGGGAGATTGTTGTGTGTCCTGCCTTTCCTGAATGAGTCAGGACTGGGACGAATAGACCTGGGCTGCATTCAGAGTAGGGGGAGGAGATTTCTTTCACACCTGAATGGGCCTGGTCTGCCTGGGACAATGCTGTCTCCACCTCCTGCCGGGCAGCTGCACCAGAGAGGACTGAACTGGTTTTGGCTTGGCAAAGAGCTTCTCTGCCACCAGAAAACAAAGGAATTTGTGCTATAAAAAGTGGAGCCCAGACCCCTGAACTTTATATCACTTCTGTAATTCAAGAGGAACCTTTGCCAAGGAGAAGAGCTGGAGAAACTGAAGGAGAAGTACTGTCCCTTTTCTGTGTGATGTCTGGGGTTGGCCTGCTGTGGCTGTTTCTGCCAAGGAAAGGACAAGGACTTTGCTATGTGCTGTGTCCCTTGAGGAAGATCTCCAAGGGCTTGAAGTAGAGTTTGCCTCCTGTTGCAAGTCTCAGGGATACAAAGACTTCACCCCCAGCTCCCCTGAGCTTCCTTGCTGGGAGTTCTGACCTGCCAAGAGGTGCCTGTTGCCATTCTGGGCCTCTGGAGGTTGTTCCTGCTGTTGGGAGCTGGAAAAGTAATGCAACGACGAGTAGTGCGATGCATCCGCACCTGTTTCCGACGCATCGCCGGAAGAAACCGACGCAGCACCTGCCCGCGGCGGGATAAATCACTGCACGCTGCATCGAGTGCACCAATCTACGAAGTCTGAGATCACCGCACCAATCCCGACGCAGACCCTGCTGTGCGGCTGCAAGAACCAACGCATCGTGGGACCACGGCTGAAGAAACCAACGCAGCGCCGTTGCCGCCGCCGCATCGAGAACCGACGCATCCCCGATCCTCACGCCTTCCACCAGGGCGCCAAGTCTACAAGGACACCGGGGCCGCAGTAAGAAACCAACGAATCACCTCCTCACGCAGTGAGAAACCGGCGCACCACCTCCCCTTAAGTAAGGAACCGACGCCTCACCGTCTCCCTGCGTGGCAGAAAGGAACCGACGCATCACCTCCCCATGAGTAAGTAACCGAGGCATCACCTTCCCTGTGCGTAAGGAACTGACACATCACCTTCCCTGTGGCTATTCTTGCTTTTTATTTTGACGCAACCAAGGTACTTTGTGTTGAAAGTGTCACATCTATAGTTTGCTATAGACAGAACTGTTTCTACCTTTTAAAAGTCATATTTTGATTACTATATTGTGGATTTTGTCGTTTTGGTCTTGTTTGGTTTAGATAAAGATTACTTATTTTTCTAAACTGGTGTGGTGTCCATTTATAGTGTTTTACTGTTTTACTACATGTGTGCACAAATGCTTTACACACACACTGCCTCTGAGATAAGCCTGTCTGCTCGTGCCAAGCTACCAAGGGGTGAGCAGGGGTTATTTTAGGAGTGTATCCCCCTTACCCAGACTAGGAAGAAGGGCCCCTACTTGGACAATGGTGCAAACCATTGCCAACTAGAGACCCCAATTTCTAACACTCCCAAGTTGAAATATAATGTAACAGAGAGCAAGCAGCTGCGTTGTGTTACATTTCTTTACAAAGCCACGCAAGGCAGTGCAAATTGCCCCTTTGCATGGCTTTGTAAATAGTACAGAAGCATTTGCATTGTCCTTGCATCGCCTTATGCGACACAGGGACAACACAAGGCTTCATAAATGTGAGCCTTAGTGCTGACCCATCATGCGACTATAACATAATGCGAGTGATTTCAGAGATTATGTTTCTCTCGATTTAATTAAAATGTATTGAGTGTGACAATTCTCAGAAGTCATATTCTCTAATTACACACTGAAATGTGTGAAGTGGCTGTCACCAAAACTGAAACAAGGCACACATAGAATAGACCCAGCTACAAGACACAGAGAAAAGGCTCTGTGCTCAAGCATATAGGAAAATTATCTCATAATTACGCAGAAACTCTCCCTACTGCTGCACACAAAGAAAAGCAGGAGAAATCATGGCAGAAAGGCCTTTCAAAGATGGCCATCCATCCATGCAGATAGCTGGCCATCTTTGAATGAGAGAGAAAAAAACTTGAAAGAATGGACAATGTGGCACACTGTAAATGGCAAAAAAGACCCGGGTGCAGTGTCTGGAGAGCTATTGGCCCCTCGAAGAAAAAAAAAACTATTTAAATTCCTGGCACTCAGGGGGGCTACTTTTGTGGTAAAGGGTACTTTGCTTACAAGCAGAATGCCATCAGTCCCAGTCGAAGGAGCCAGTGGCTTAAATTGGCTGACCCATTGCCCTCATGAATAGCACAACAGACCAATGGCTGAAGAGGGCAGGCTGAAAGTACCTACAAGTAAATATATTATATGTATTATTGTAGTAAAAACACAAGGTCTTGGTCTACACCAGCCCTATTGACAGTTAGGTACATTTATTATTAAAAACCAATCTTTTTCTGTATTTACTTTCAGTGGCTATGTAGCTAAAGGGATTTAGACAGAATATCGGAAACAAAAATATTGTAGGACAAAATATGTCAAGAATATTGAGGACAAAAATGTCATGAAGGTACGTTTCTGTAGGTAAGCAAAGTTTTACTATATATTACTCCACATGTATGTACCTTGACGATATATATCTTCCAAGGTACGTAGATGTGGAGTTAAGAATAGTAAATCTATACTTACCTATTTGCACTTACCTACTTTATTTTTGGTCCTCTATATTTTTGACGCGATATCCTGTCCACACAATATTTTTGTTTCCGATATTCTGTCAGTGATCCTATCTAAACCTAACCAAAGTCCCTGTTATGTGTTTCAGTGCTGCTGGTGTGATATATGTTGTGCTCCCAAATTCGTGTAAAATGCTCTGATACATTTTGGTGCAGTAGCACTACAGAAACACTATAAATAATAATAATAATAATACATGTTTCCAGCTTTTTTCAGAACGATATCATATTAATTTATGAAAGCACTCCCATGTGCTTAAATATCACCTACTGATCACTTCTGAGCTCTGGACATGCAGAATGAGGAAATAGGAGTGGAGTAAAGAGTTGCTTAGTAATGAGGAAGAGAAAGATGGAGAGCAGACATTGTGGTTGCAGCCCTGCCAATAGCTATACACATACACCACAAATGGCTCATAGATTAGCTGATAGCTTTGTTCGAAGTTCGCAACTTGTCCCACTAAAACCTACCTTCATAATGTTATTACTGAGGGCAAAGACCCTAAAATAAATACTCCTCGCTATGGCTCTGAATATGAGAAGCATGCAAAATTTTCCTTGAAGGAAAGTAAGCAGCCTTCTGATGGCACAGTTAGGAGCAAAATCACATTTAGGTGCAAAATCATGGTTTGTACATCATTACCAAGAGCATGGAAATACTTGTAAGAGCACACGTTCACGAGGAAATACACATTTTGGTACACAATTGCCAATGCTACAGGGTCAGCAGCATTTTGGCTTTGTAATCCAAGCACAGGTCAGTGACTGATTGACTGATGGGCTCACTCAATCATTTATCCACGTACTCACACAATTGTTCTATACTCCATCATTTACTCACTCACTTTTGCACTCCCTCCTACATTCACTGTCTGACTTACACATATGTTATGTTATGTTAATAAGGTTTTGTAGAGCGCTCGTTCACCGATTGGTTTCTTGGCGCTAATCCTAGAAGGTGCCGTGGAGGTTGACAGTTCAATTGTAAGCCTTAGTGTACAACCAAGTTTTGAGCAATTTTCTAAATCTCAATAAGTCAGTGCTGGACCTGATTTCAAGGGGGATGGAATTCCACAATTTAGGGGCCAGAATTGCAAACCTGGCTCCTCCTAGTCGCTTTAACTTAAAGGTAGGAGTTGCCAGTAATAGGAGGTGAGCCGAGCGAAGATTCCGTGAGGGAGAGTACCTGGTAATAAGGCTGTCTATAAAACCAGGGCCCTGACCATGCAGTGACTTGAATACCAGACAGCCGATCTTAAACACACAGCGTTGAGGAATGGGGAGCCAATGCAATTCCCTTAGAAGGGGGAAGCATGATTCCACCGTGGTTGCTGGTAAATCAGTCTGGCTGCCTGATTCTGGACTATCTGCAGCCGTTTCATAAGACCGGCTGGTAATCCAAGATAGATTGCGTTGGAGTAGTCAAGGCGCGATAGAACCATAGCCATTACCACCTGTGTCAATGCAGCCTGGGTCAGCAATCTACTTATCTTTCTGATCTTACGCAGCTGATAAGCACAAGAAGATACAACTGAGCCAACATGCGTTTTTAGAGACAGGTCATTAGATATCGTAACTCCAAGACTCTTGGCTGATGAGGAAGGGATGGGAGGGGGCCCAGTTCTCCAGGCCAGTAGTGCGGGCCCCAGAAAACCTGGCTGCCACCCGTCAAGACTAATTCCGTCTTTCCTGGGTTTAATTTTAAATGATTGCAGTCCATCCAATCACAGATGAAACGCATGGTCGACTGAAAGACAGAGATTGAGTGAGGCGAGTTGTCAATAGTAAAAATCAGTTGTAGATCATCCGCATAGTTGAAGGTAACCATTTTCCTTTCATTCAATAACCTAATCAATGGAAGGAGGTACAGGTTAAATAAATGTGGGGAGAGCGATGAGCCCTGTGGCACCCCACACGTAATTTTTTTCTTGGGAGCCATGAACTGGGCCAGGCGAACTGCCTGGAAACGATCTTCCAGGAAAGAACATATCCAGCTTAAGGCTGACCCCTGAATGCCCGCTTCCTTGACACGGTCCACCAGGATACCATGGTCGACCGTGTCAAAAGCTGCGGATAAATCCAGCAGCACCAGGGCCTGAGGAATACCTTTGTCAGCTTTCTCCCGTAGGGAGTCAAGAACTGCATAGAATCAACTGCAGACCCATGCTGTTACTGAACAGTCCCTCAACCATCCTCATACCCATCCACATACACACCGACTCGTAAACCCTTGAGTATACATTCACCCAGCTATGGGCTGTCTGAATCATTTGACACTCACTCTCCTACCCACAGACACTCCTACTAAGCACTCATTCACCTGTTTCTGCCCTTCTCACTAACTTGCTCACTCACTTACTCATACTGCCATAGACCGACCACCCACTTGTTTAATGCCTAGTGTTGGACCTGGCCCTTTTTGCAGGGTCACACCCAAACATTTTGCCTTCCTCCTTCCCTTTTTGCTGAATTCGTTTTCGTTGGCTTTAGGATTTTGGGCACTGTACCAGTGCTAACGTGCATATGCTCTGTACTCAAAACATGGTAACATTGGCTTATCCACAATTGGCATATTTAATTTACTTATAAGTCCCTAGTAAAGAGCACTGTATGTGCCTAGGACCTGTAAATTAAATGCTACTAGTGGGCCTGCAGCACTGATTGTGCCACTCACTTCAGAAGCCCTTTAAGACATGGCTCTGGCCTGTCTCTGCAGAGCCTGTGTGTTCAGTTTCAACTACCATTTCGACATGCCAAGTTAACCTACTTGCCAGGCCTCAAACCTCTCCCTTTTATTACATATAAGTCACTCCTAAGGTAGGCCCTAGGCAGCCCTATTGGCAGGGTGCAGTGTATTTAAAAGGTAGGACATGTACGTTTGAGTTTTGTGTGTCCTGATAGTGAAAAACTGCTAAATTTGTTTTTCACTACTGCAAGGCCTATGTCTCCCATAGGTTAACATTGGGATTGTCTTAAAACATCTTTTAAGTGTAATTTGCAGTAGGAGAAGATAGAGATTTGGATTTTGGTGTCTCAGGACTCACAATTTCAAACCCAACTTCACCATAAGTTGTGGTTTAAAATTGTAAATCTGAAAAATGCCAATTTTAGAAAGTTGGCATTTTCTTACTTCTAACCATTCTGTGCCTCTGCCTGTCTCTGAATACACATCTGGGTTGAGTGACAGCTGGACTTGGTGCATTCCCTCTAGACAGTCACATAAAGGGAGAATGGGTGTGACATTTGCATCCTGCTAGCCATCACCAGGCTGACGGGCCTTCCCGAGGTAGATTGGGAGGGAGGAGCTGACACTTGAACCTGAATAGGGCTGTGCCTGGCCCCACACAAAGAGATGCATACCCCTGTATAGTGAGTCTGGAGCCAGGGCAAGAAAGGCAGGGACATTATGATCTTCAAAGGCCTCTTTGAAGTCTCTCCCACTTCAAAGGCACATTTGGTGTTAAGTGCTGGACCCCTGACACTACCAAATCAGAACTTTGCTGGAACCAAGAGCTGTTGTGCTGTAGGAGGGACTGCCACTTTGCTACCTGCATTGCTGTGTTGGCCTGCTGATTGCTGTGCTGTAGGAGGGACTGCCACTTTGCTACCTGCTCTGCTCTGCTTCTTGCCTGGGAGTGAGAGGGACTGGGCCTGATCTTTACGTCCTTGAACCCAAATTTCTTCAAGGGCTTGTTGGCTTGCCTCCTGTTCTCTGAAGTCTCAGGGTCACAAAAACTTCTTGCAACTCTGCTGGTGCTGCTGGACTCTGCGGTCTGTGAGTTCTACCCTTGCATGAGGTGCCTCCCTCCAGTCCTGGGCTTCTGAAGTGGGTTCTGCAGCTTTTTTCTGCAAAAATCGACACAGTGACCCATTTGTGTGAATCAGAACCGATGCTGTGCCCTCCGGCGACAACGCAGTGCCAATTCAACGATGACGTGGATCCCGACTGCGAGGTTTGACGACGATGCAGCGCCGATCCAAAGACGCCGCTGTGAAGCTCAACTTTGAAACAGTGCCGATCCTTCAACACCAACTGCGAGGCTCGACTTCGACGCAGCGCTGATCCTTTGACACCGACTGTGAGGCTCTACTCCGACGCATCAACCCAACTGCGTGAATCGTAAATGACGCAGGGAGTCCTCGACGCCGACACTTGCTCTGTACAAGGTACATTTGCAGCAGGCCTTGCATGGGTCTTGTAGCCAGCCTGCCCTCTATCGCGGTCAGCCTGAACTTTGGATTTCCCCTGGTCTAGCTCGACCCCAAGTAACCTTTTAGCGCTGTTGACTTATAAGCACTGTTTTTGGATTTAATCTTTAAAAATTAATATCTCGAGTTCTACTTATTGGAGTTTTGTCATTTTAGTCTTACTCAGATAAATATTTGTTATTTGTCTAAACTGGTGTGGCGTCTTTTGTGGTGTTTTCACTGTGTTACTGTAATTTAAGTGTTGCACAAATACTTTACACATTGCTTCTTAAGTTAAGCCTGACTGCTCTGTTCCAAGCTACCAGAGGGTGAGCACAGGTTAATTTAGGTTGTGTATCTGACTTACTGTTAGACTTGGCATCTTTTGGCGTGTTTCCCTGACTTTTTGCTTTCTGACCTCCCGGTTTTGACTCTGTTTTTGCTGGTGTTATGATTCTGCGCACTTTCCTCACTGCTGTCCAGTGGGAAAGTGCAAGTGCTCCTGTATAAAATGTGTTATGGATTGGTGTTTCCATGATTGGCCTATTTGGTTTATGTGTCAGTCCCTTGTAAAGTGCACTGCGAGTGCCAGGGCCTATAGACCAAATGCTGTTGGTGGGCTGCAGCACTGGATTGTGCCACCCACGCAAACAGCCCGTAAAGTGTAACTCGGGCCTGCCATCGCAGAGCCTGTGCGCAGCCTGGGGCTGCCATGTCGACTTGGCAAGTGCACACACTTGCAAGTCCCTAAACCTTCCCTTTGCTACATGTTAGCCACCCCTAAGGTAGGCCCAAGGTAGCCCTGTGGGCAGGGTGCGTTGTATGCGAAAGGTAGGATATGCCCGGGTGTGTGCAGCATGTCCTGATAGTGAATTACAGCCTAGTTCGTTTTTCACTATTGCAAGGCTACCTGTTCCCCTAGGCCAGAACGGGCAGTTTTGATTATTACAGCTTATAATCCTAACTGACCCCGGGAACATGGTAGAAATTCGAGTTTAGTATGCCTGGACTCAGAATGATAAAATGCAGCTTTTAGTGAAGTTGGTTTTAACATTCTGTGTTTGAAAATACCACTTTTAGAAAGTGGGTATTTTCTTGTCTAACCATCCAAGCCTGCCTCTGCGAGGTTGTGTATTCCTTGTCTGGAGTGTGAGTGACAGGGGCTGGGGGATGCCAGGAGACAGGGTGAGTCAGCACAGGGCTGAATAGCAAGATCTACATGTAGATGGGTGGGAGGGGTCGCACCTGGGCCCTGAATAGGACAGTGCCTTCCCTCCACAATGCTGGCTCCACCTCCTGTGGTGCGTCTGATGTCCCTGGCCTACTCACTGAAAGAAGGGACGGAGACTTGTCAACAAAGTGCTCCAGAACTGGTTTGGACTAGGCAAAGGCCTCTCTGCCTTCAGAGAACAAAGGAATTTGGGATATAAATATTGGGGCCCTGACCCCATGAATTTAGATCTCGCTGGAATCAAGGAACCTGCCAAGACGAAGAGCTGGAAGAGCTGCCAGGAGGAGTACTGCCCCTTTGCTGTGTTGTTGCTTTGTTGGGTTGGCCTGCAGCTGCTGCTTCTGCCTTGGGCAGTGAAAGGACTGGACTGAACTTTCTACAAACTTGTGCTGAGTATCTCCAAGGGCCTGGAACCGAGCTGGCCTCCTGTTAAGAAGTCTCAGGGACTACAAAGACTTCACAAGCCTCTGGGCACCGCTTCTGGAACGCTGTTTCAGTTGCCACAGAGGAAGGGAACTGCAACCGACTCCGTCAACCGAATCCATCCCTGGCCGGTGACCTGTTTGCACCGCAGACCGCATCGCCCCGCTTCGCATCGCAACCCTGGTCTCACCGTGGGCGACGTCCGACGCCGCCAACATCGAGCCGCTGCTTGCACCGTGACCTGTGGGCACCGCAGTTCGCATCGCATCGCTTCACTGAACCAGCCGGACCCGACCGACGCGGTCGCTGCAACTGGCTCAAGAGTCGAGACCGCACCGCATTTGGGGCACCGCTCGCACGTCTGCGACGCACCGCTCCGACTCGCACCGCTGTCCGACGCCAGCTCCCGCACTCCGGCTTGGTCGCCTGCATCGCAACCTGTCAGCACCGCATCGAGCATCGCCTCACCCTGCATCGCACGCCTTGGACTCACCGACTCCCATCTGCACGACGCTCATCGAGCCGCTGCCTGCACCGCATTGAGGGACACCGCACCTTGCATCGCTCCGTCTTGCACCGCAACCGCGACGAACGCCGACCGGCTCGTACACTCCGTACCAGCCACAACGAGAAAGGTACTGTAACCGAGTCTGTTCATGACTCTGCTGGCCCGTATCGACGCGGCCGGCTGGAACTGTTAGACTCTGTGGTTTTCAGCATCACGGTAGGCTCGGACGGAGCTACCGACTCGTACGAACTTTGCTTTTGTGCTATTCCTGCAAAGAAGAAGTTACCGTATCAAGTATTCATTCTGTAAAGTACAGTATTGTGGATTTTTGTCGTAATTGGTCTTGTCTTGAGTATATAAAATATTGGTTATTTTTCTAAACTGGTGTGGTGTCCGTTTGTAGTGCTTACACTGTATTACTGTTGGTTATGTGCAAACGCTTTACACACTGCCTCTGAATTAAGCCTGACTGCTCGTGCCAAGCTACCACGAGGGTGAGCAGGGGTTACTTCACGAGTGTAACACCCTTACCCTGACTAGGAAGAAGGGTCCCTACTTGGACAAAGGTGCAAGCCCTTGCCAACTAGAGATCCCATTTCTAACATTGGTTGTCAGCGGTGAGGATAGGACTTGTGTTTGCACTTGACTTACAGTGATTGGTGTGCACTACTACCATATCGCAGACCATTACGTACCACATACTGGTTCTTTTTCTTTTGGCCTATTTTTGATCTTGCCAGTTTTCAACTCACTACTTTTGTCATGCCTGAATCAATTGCATCATCCGTTGCATCTCTGGAAGTTATCTTTGAGGAGGATATGTTGGAATCCTACGCCGTAAAGGAGCTACGAGCGATTTGTAAAAACCTGAAAGTCCAAATTAAAGGCCTCACAAGGAAGGAGGAGCTACAGAAGGTGCTGAGGGCCTGGGTAGCAGCCAGACATGCCAATGGGCAGCCTGGTAATCTCAGTGAGGAGGTGGAGGAGCCTATTTCCAGGGTGGATGTGCTTTTGGGTAGGGGAAACCCGCCAGGTCAGGCAGCAGCAGTCTGTCCCCAGAGGAGCTGGAGGACAGGTGGGAGGCAAGGCAGTTTGAGCTGCAGAAGCTCAGGCTAGAGAGTGAGCGGGAGGAGAAGAGATTGGCCATAGAGGAGAGGAAAATGCTCTTAGAGCATGAGAGAGAACTGAAGGAGCTAGAACTTAGGAGTAAGTCAGGCTCAGATGGTGGCAGCAATTCGTCCAGAAAGGCAGACAGGATTGTGCACATTCCCAAGAACGTAGGCAAGGAGTTCAAGAAGGGGGATGACATACAAAGATGGTTTCAGGGTTATGAGGCAGCCATACACATGAATGGGGTCCCTGAGGAGAATTGGGGAGCAGGATTGTGGCCACTTTTCCCTGAAGAAGCAAGGGATGCTCTGATAGCTTTGGGTAAGGGGTATCACCTCACCTATGCTGACATGAAGGATGCCCTTCTCACGAAGTATGGTCTTACTCCTGAAAAGTACAGGGATCAGTTCAGGTCCAGTAAGAAGTCTGATGCCAACACTTGGTTGGAATGTGTGGATGTGTTCTGCAGGTCTCTGGATGGTTGGGTGAAGGGCAGTAGCGTAACAGATTTTCAGGGGCTCTACAACTTGATTGCATGGGAGCACTTGTCTAGTCTATGTTTTGCAGATCTGCGCCAGCACCTAGTGGATAGTAAGCTAACTGACCCCAGGAAGCTTGCTATGGAAGCGGACCGCTGGGTGAGTACCAGGGTCCACAAGAAAGCGTTTGGGGAGACTCAGCCAAAGGTGGGCAGGGTCCCCAGCAGAAAGGTGGGGGGACAAGGGTAAAGCACAGGAGTTCTCTAAAGGGCCCCAAACTAGTACCCAGGGTAAAGGTTCCCAGCCCCCGGTGATAAGAAGAAAGGGGTCTCGACAGGGAAGCCTGTTGAGACCGGCCCCCGCAAGTGTTATGCATGTGACCAGGTAGGTCACTTTAAGGGGACCCCAAGTGCCCAAAGGGGACACAGCCACCCACCGGTGGACAGTCCAAAGTGTTGGCTAGTGTAGCGCTTGGGGAGGAGGGGTGCCCACAGGAGGGTGGGGATCCCGCAGAAATGACCCTTGTCTCACTAGGGGACAGTGAGATGGTCCCAGGAAACCAGGTGCCCCCTAACACAAAGAAATATAGCACCTGGGTGACCATCAATGGGAACAGGGTAGAGGCTCTCAGAGATACTGGAGCCAGTGTGACCTCAGTCCGTTGTCACCTGGTGTCTGAGAAGCAAGTAGTCCCAGGAGCATTCCACCAAGTAGTTGCTGTCGACAACTCTGAGCGCCAGTGTATGGTGGCGCAGGTTCCCTTTGAATGGGGGGGTCTCAGGTCCCTTGAGGGTGGTTGTGAGCCCTACCATGCCTGTAGATTGTCTGCTAGGAAACGACCTGGAGCAGTCCTCATGGAAGGAGGTTGAGCTCAGGTCTCACTTGGAGATGCTTGGGTTGCCAGAGTGGGCATGCGTGTCTACTCGGTCAATGGCAGCCAGAAAGGGTGATCAAGAGGACTTGGAGCCTGAAACAGTGGCCCAAGTCCCTGCCAAGAGAAAGGGCAGGGGGCGCGGGAAACCGGCCCCCGAAGTTCCCACGGACCGGGAGGAGGCGGACCTCGAGGGGACGCCCCGGTGCCTACAGGGGAGCAGGTAGCCGAACTGGGAGACATCTCTGAGCTGACCCATTGGCAGCAAGAAGGGGGTCCCACCAGGGAGGAGTTCTGCAGGGAGCAGAGCGAGTGCCCTACTCTGGAGGGTCTGCGGCGGCAGGCTGCAGACCAGGCAGCTGGTAATCAGTCCGGGTCACATCTGATCTACTGGGAGAGTGGTCTCCTATACAGTGAGCCTAAGGTTGCTGAACCTGGGTCAGCCCGTGTGCTGGTGGTACCCCAGCGCTTCAGGACCTTCCTACTGGGTCTGGCTCATGACGTGCCTTTGGCAGGACATTTGGGGCAGGACAAGACCTTTGACAGGCTTGTCACCCACTTCTTTTGGCCCCAAATGCGAAGGCAGTCAGATGCACACTGTAGGTCTTGCCAAACTTGCCAGGCAAGTGGTAAGAGTGGGAGGAAGGTCAAAGCTCCTCTCCAACCTTTTCCTGTTGTTGGAACACCCTTTGAAAGGGTAGGGATGGATATTGTGGGGCCACTGGATCCCAAGACAGCCATGGGCAACAGGTACATCCTGGTCTTGGTGGACCATGCCACCCAGTACCCGGAGGCAATCCCTCTCAGGACAACGACGGCGCCAGTGGTGGGCCGGGCGTTAATGGGGATCTTTTCCCGTGTGGGGTTCCCCAGAGAGGTGGTTTCTGATAGGGGGACCAATTTCATATCGAAGTATATGACATCCCTGTGGAAGGAGTGTGGTGTAACCTACAAGTTCACCACTCCTTACCACCCACAAGGAAACGGTCTGGTGGAGAGATTCAACCAGACCTTGAAAGGCATGATCAAGGGTCTAACAGAACCCATGAGGCGTAAGTGGGACGTCCTCTTGCCATGCCTACTCTTTGCATACAGGGAGGTGCCTCAGAAGTCTCTTGGGTACAGCCCCTTTGAGCTCCTGTATGGCCACCCTGTCAGAGGACCTCTGAGTTTGGTAAAGGAAGGCTGGGAGGCAGCTCCCAGGAAAACTCCCCAGGATGTATTTAGCTACATGCTGGCCTTTCGAAACCAAACTGCCCGCTTCAGGAAACTCGCTCAGGCGAACCTAGAAGCAAGCCAGGAAGAAATGAAGAGATGGTATGACCAGAATGCCACTCTGGTCGAATTTCAACCTGGGCAGAAAGTGTGGGTCATGGCCCCAGTGGCACCTTGTGCCTTGCAGGACAAGTGGACTGGGCCATATGAGGTAAAGGAGCGCAAAAGTGACGTCACCTACCTGGTGGATTTGCAGGCTCCAAGGAACCCTTTGAGGGTCCTTCACGTGAACCGCCTCAAGCCCCACTTCGAGAGGTCCGAAGTGAGTATGCTCTTGGCGACAGATGATGGGGTGGAAGAGGAGAGTGAGCCTCTCTCTGACCTCCTGTCTACCAAGGAGCATGATGGGTCAGTAGAGGGTGTGATCCTCTCCCCTACTCTGACTCAGGAGCAGCAGGGGGACTGTCGCCAGTTGTTGGGACAGTTCGCCCCACTGTTCTCTCTGACCCCCGGTGTTACTCACTGGTGTACCCATGACGTGGACACCGGTGACAGCCCTCCTGTGAAGCACAAGATTTACAGGTTGACTGACCGGGTCAGAGCCAGCATCAAGGAGGAGGTCTCTAAGATGTTGGCGTTAGGGGTGATTGAGCCCTCCCACAGTCCTTGGGCCAGCCCAGTGGTCTTGGTCCCAAAGGCTGCTGCGCCCGGTGCCACTCCAGAACTCCGGTTTTGTGTGGACTACCGTGGGCTCAATGCCGTCACCAGGACTGACGCGCACCCCATCCCCAGAGCTGATGAGCTCATTGATCGGTTGGGAGCTGCCCGGTTCCTCAGCACGTTTGATTTGACGTCTGGGTACTGGCAGATTGCCTTAACCGATGGGGCCAAGGAGAGATCAGCGTTCTCAACCCCAGAAGGTCATTACCAATTCCGGGTGATGCCCTTTGGGTTGAAGAATGCCCCTGCCACCTTTCAGAGGTTGGTCAATCAGGTGTTGGCTGGGCTGGAGGATTTCAGTGCCGCCTACCTGGATGACATTGCTGTGTTCAGTTCCAGCTGGGAAGAACATTTACAGCACCTTGAGAAAGTGTTGAGGGCTCTGCAAGGTGCAGGCCTCACGATCAAGGCCAGTAAGTGCCAGATCGGGCAGGGTTCTGTGGTGTACTTGGGACACCAGGTAGGAAGCGGCCAGGTGGCGCCCTACAACCCAAGATTGACACCATTCTGGCTTGGGAACCCCCAAGACCCAGACAGAGGTGAGAGCCTTCTTAGGTCTCACCGGTTACTATAGGAGATTTGTTAAGGGCTATGGCACCATTGTTGCCCCCTTAACAGAGCTGACCTCTAAGAGGCAGCCCAGGAAAGTGATCTGGACTGAGTCCTGCCAGAAAGCTTTGATGCCCTGAAGGCAGCCATGTGCACGGCGCCCGTGCTCAAGGCACCTGACTTCTCCAAAGAATTTGTCGTGCAGACTGACGCTTCAGAGCATGGTGTGGGAGCGGTGCTCTCACAACTGAACGAAGAGGGCCTGGATCAGCCTGTAGTCTTCCTTAGCAGGAGACTACTTCCCAGGGAACAGAGGTGGAGTGCCATAGAAAGGGAAGCTTTTGCTGTGGTCTGGGCGCTGAAGAAGTTGAGACCATACCTGTTTGGGACTCACTTCCGGGTTCAGACAGACCACAGGCCCCTCAGATGGTTGATGCAAATGAGGGGTGAGAATCCAAAACTGCTGAGGTGGTCCATCTCCCTACAGGGAATGGACTTTACGGTGGAACACCGTCCTGGTACAGAACACGCCAACGCAGATGGTCTGTCCAGGTTCTTCCGCCTTAGTGAAGTGAACTCCAATGGGGTTGGGTAGTTCTCCCTACTTTCAGCTGGAGGGGACATGTGTTAGACTTGGCATCTTTTGGCGTGTTTCCCCTGACTTTTTGCTTTCTGACCTCCCGGTTTTGACTCTGTTTTTGCTGGTGTAATGATTCTGCGCACTTTCCTCACTGCTGTCCAGTGGGAAAGTGCAAGTGCTCCTGTATAAAATGTGTTATGGATTGGTGTTTCCATGATTGGCCTATTTGGTTTATGTGTCAGTCCCTTGTAAAGTGCACTGCGAGTGCCAGGGCCTATAGACCAAATGCTGTTGGTGGGCTGCAGCACTGGATTGTGCCACCCACGCAAACAGCCCGTAAAGTGTAACTCGGGCCTGCCATCGCAGAGCCTGTGCGCAGCCTGGGGCTGCCATGTCGACTTGGCAAGTGCACACACTTGCAAGTCCCTAAACCTTCCCTTTGCTACATGTTAGCCACCCCTAAGGTAGGCCCAATGTACCCCTGTGGGCAGGGTGCGTTGTATGCGAAAGGTAGGACATGCCCGGGTGTGTGCAGCATGTCCTGATAGTGAATTACAGCCTAGTTCGTTTTTCACTATTGCAAGGCTACCTGTTCCCCCTAGGCCAGAACGGGCAGTTTTGATTATTACAGCTTATAATCCTAACTGACCCCGGGAACATGGTAGAAATTCGAGTTTAGTATGCCTGGACTCAGAATGATAAAATGCATCTTTTAGTGAAGTTGGTTTTAACATTCTGTGTTTGAAAATACAACTTTTAGAAAGTGGGTATTTTCTTGTCTAACCATCCAAGCCTGCCTCTGCGAGGTTGTGTATTCCTTGTCTGGAGTGTGAGTGACAGGGGCTGGGGGATGCCAGGAGACAGGGTGAGTCAGCACAGGGCTGAATAGCACGATCTACATGTAGATGGGTGGGAGGGGTCGCACCTGGGCCCTGAATAGGACAGTGCCTTCCCTCCACAATGCTGGCTCCACCTCCTGTGGTGCGTCTGATGTCCCTGGCCTACTCACTGAAAGAAGGGACGGAGACTTGTCAACAAAGTGCTCCAGAACTGGTTTGGACTAGGCAAAGGCCTCTCTGCCTTCAGAGAACAAAGGAATTTGGGATATAAATATTGGGGCCCTGACCCCATGAATTTAGATCTCGCTGGAATCAAGGAACCTGCCAAGACGAAGAGCTGGAAGAGCTGCCAGGAGGAGTACTGCCCCTTTGCTGTGTTGTTGCTTTGTTGGGTTGGCCTGCAGCTGCTGCTTCTGCCTTGGGCAGTGAAAGGACTGGACTGAACTTTCTACAAACTTGTGCTGAGTATCTCCAAGGGCCTGGAACCGAGCTGGCCTCCTGTTAAGAAGTCTCAGGGACTGCAAAGACTTCACAAGCCTCTGGGCACCGCTTCTGGAACGCTGTTTCAGTTGCCACAGAGGAAGGGAACTGCAACCGACTCCGTCAACCGAATCCATCCCTGGCCGGTGACCTGTTTGCACCGCAGACCGCATCGCCCCGCTTCGCATCACAACCCTGGTCTCACCGTGGGCGACGTCCGACGCCGCCAACATCGAGCCGCTGCTTGCACCGTGACCTGTGGGCACCGCAGTTCGCATCGCATCGCTTCACTGAACCAGCCGGACCCGACCGACGCGGTCGCTGCAACTGGCTCAAGAGTCGAGACCGCACCGCATTTGGGGCACCGCTCGCACGTCTGCGACGCACCGCTCCGACTCGCACCGCTGTCCGACGCCAGCTCCCGCACTCCGGCTTGGTCGCCTGCATCGCAACCTGTCAGCACCGCATCGAGCATCGCCTCACCCTGCATCGCACGCCTTGGACTCACCGACCCCATCTGCACGACGCTCATCGAGCCGCTGCCTGCACCGCATCGAGGGACACCGCACCTTGCATCGCTCCGTCTTGCACTGCAACCGCGACGAACGCCGACCGGCTCGTACACTCCGTACCAGCCACAACGAGAAAGGTACTGTAACCGAGTCTGTTCATGACTCTGCTGGCCCGTATCGACGAGGCCGGCTGGAACTGTTAGACTCTGTGGTTTTCAGCATCACGGTAGGCTCGGACGGAGCTACCGACTCGTACGAACTTTGCTTTTGTGCTATTCCTGCAAAGAAGAAGTTAACGTATCAAGTATTCATTCGTAAAGTACAGTATTGTGGATTTTTGTCGTAATTGGTCTTGTCTTGAGTATATAAAATATTGGTTATTTTTCTAAACTGGTGTGGTGTCCGTTTGTAGTGCTTACACTGTATTACTGTTGGTTATGTGCAAACGCTTTACACACTGCCTCTGAATTAAGCCTGACTGCTCGTGCCAAGCTACCACGAGGGTGAGCAGGGGTTACTTCACGAGTGTAACACCCTTACCCTGACTAGGAAGAAGGGTCCCTACTTGGACAAAGGTGCAAGCCCTTGCCAACTAGAGATCCCATTTCTAACATATATATATATATATATATATACACTTCAGCAAGACATCCCGGATATTTAGGGTTTAGACAAATGGATTTAACCATGTATAGTCTCTTGGAACTCTGTTGATCCAACAATGACATCACAGATGATAGCATACAGTTTCATTAAGAGACAAAATATCTAATTGAAAGTAATGCTTTGGTTGATGTGTTTTTACAATTACAATTTTTATGTATTTTACATTTATTGTTGTCTTTGTATTAACACAATTGTTATTTATGTACTTTACTATTTATTGCTGTTTTTTGCACAAACAAACTCCATATGAATTGGTTGATAAGGTATTTTGTTTATGCCTATTACCATGTTGCACCACGTGTGCTGGAACCTACCACTTTAAATATTTCACTTTGGCTCTGACTGCGCGTCATGTGATCAAGGCCGAGTTTGGCCGAAACGCGTCATGGCAGCAATGGTGGCTCACTGAAAATAAACACCTGAATTGCACCAAGATTGGGTTCGTCGTCCGCTTTTTCCATCCAAAGGAAAAGTATAAGCGGAGTGTGGCGATATTGATACCGGGAAGGCTTCCTCGGTACTGGCGAACCCCCTCCTTGATACGGGCGGAGCGACAAGAAGCTGCTTCTGGCTTTTGCCGGAAATATCCTTGGGATCTAAGAACGAGAACGTCGCAACCAGCCCCCGGATATCCAAGAGTGTTTTCCGCCGACTGTGCAGCAGCGGGATACGGGTTGGAGGACGCGCAGACCGTCAACAAGGCACAAGGTAGGAAGCGAGAGGGAACTTTCCGGTTGGGGAGGTGTGCACCGAGAGAGCACTGCAACTCTGCAAGTGTGCTTGCATAGAACGCAGGAAGCTATACCAGCGTCTATACATACACAGTGTTGCCGCCATGACTGCAGACGTGCTGAGGAGCTGCGAGGCAGCGGCTGAAGCGATGTTTGATGATGCCCCAAGTACATCACAACAAGTATTGGCTCACAGCAGCCAGACCATGGAAGGGCACACAAACGCAAAGGAGTTATTCAAACAACTTGAGAAAGCTATGAGTATGGAGCAAGCCAAGTGGTGGGAACACCGATCCCTGGAAAGATACTTACAAGTAGGGCGAATTCCAAGAGGGCTACGCATAATGATTGCCCCAAGTTATGAGAACCCAGACCCTCAGATGTTAAGTGAGTGGGCAGAATGTAATCTGGAATCATCTAGAAGACTGGTGATTATACTTGTTAAGTATGCAGAAAGTGACCGAGTGAAATTACAAAAACAAATTGACGACCTGGAGAGTGAAATAAATAAGCTTGCAATTACACCACAAACAACAAAATATCGTGAAGATATGTTAATCAGACTGGCAAAAGATGAAGAAGTGATCAAGAAACGAAAAACCTATAAGTTCCAAAGGGATAAGCAAGATTATGAGCAGGGACAAATATTCACCTTTTCCAGGAGGTTTGATTCCATTAAAACAGCTAAAAAATGTATTGCTAATGACGAACAACAAGTAAGTGGATGACAAGCTGCGGTATCATCATCAGTCTCTGACTTAAGCTCAAATATGGAAAGCGACTCTGAAACTGAACAATCAAGATCAGTGTCTCATTTGGGTTTTCGCAAGTTTACGTTAGCAGAAGAGGTAAACTGTCTCAGGCAGGATCGCAAAGATACACTGCGTCCTCGCAAACTGACGCAACAGCCAAACAAAGACTCAACCACAAGCGCAGAGAAAGGCGCAAATGTAACCAGTGGCGTCAACAGCAACAACAAAAAAACACAATACAAAAAAAGATGGAATCGCAAGCAACAATAAATGCAACAGATAACAATCAGACTGTCATCAATTTATCCACAATGAGTCTGAATTCAGCAGAGATTAAATTGTTGGAACTGGGGTTGTCATTTTGTCCTCAAAATAATTTTGACTACGCCCAAACTCGAGTGGATATTTACAAGCTCGTATGCAAATTAAAACTCAGAAAATACCACTCAAGTAAATCCAAACACAGTAGTAACAGCAACGCAACCAAATCCAATGAAAGTAGCAACTTAACTGCTGCAGATGCAGAGTTATTAGTTAATTTACAGGAATTGGAACGTGAAGGTATCAATGTGAACAACAGAGATGAAAATATCAGTCTCAACACATTTGGCACTGTTCGAACTAATTTTAAGCCAAAATCAACGTTCCCACCTATAACTCTTAGAGACTCATTGGATATATTTAATGAACTGGTCACAACAGAAATAAAGAGATTAAAAATACAAACCACCAGAAGACTACAAAGACAGGATTACCAACAAAAGGCATACAACCGACTGATGGAAAAATTACAAAAGAATGATCAAATTGTAATTAGGAACTCTGACAAGGGTGGAAATATTGTTATAGGGCCAAGGGATGAATACATGAAGGAGGTTACACAACAATTGGACGATGCAAATTGCTATAAAAGAACTAACATCCAAGTTGTACTTGCGTCATGGATTGAATACTTCTCCAAACTTAGTGCTTGGAGAAGCACTGGACTTATCAGCATGGATGAATACAGGTTTTTAAAAAATGAACACCCTGTAATGCCAATCATGTATTTCATCCCCAAACTACACAAAAATGCCAATACCCCACCAGGTAGACCTATAATCTCAGCAATAGGGGGCTTTTTGGAAAATACAACAAAATACATCGATTTTTTCTTACAAGACTTTGTTAAAAGCCTTCCATCCTTTGTGCAAGATACTGGGGACTTCCTAAGACAATTGGATGATGTAGTATGGGAACCTGACTGCTTGTTAATGTGTTTAGATGTCACGTCTTTATACACAAGCATACACCATAAAGACGGCATTAGAGCTACGCATACTATTTAGACAGCAGACCCTTACATCTGGTCCAACATAACAAAATGCTAATTGCAATGATTACGTACTGCTTGAATAACAACTATTTTTTATTCCAGAACCAGGTCCTGCAGCAGATAAGAGGAGTAGCTATTGGAGCTTGTTTCTCCCCTAGCTACTCCTGCCTACATATGGGCTGGTGGGAAGAAGTAATCTTGAAAAGAGACTTTAAAACTATCGTTGACACTCAGATAAAAGTCTGGCTACGCTATATCGACGATTTATTTGTGATATGGCATGGTACAGTAGAATCAGCTCATGATTTTGTGCAAAACCTGAACAAAAACAATATAAATTTGCACTTCACAGCTACAATCAGCGACCAGTCTGTATGTTTCCTGGATGTGGAAGTATACATCAAAGATCACAAAATTGAAACTAAACTCTTCCGTAAACCCACGGCAGGCAATAGTCTGCTGCATGCTACTAGCCATCATCCTCAGCATCTCATCCACAGTATACCTTATGGAGAGATGCTGAGGATACGACGTACATGCAGTAATGACCTGGATCTGGAAGCAGCACAACAACTTAGCAAGATCAGATTTTTACAGAGAGGGTATAAAGCTGATACTATTGATAATGCCATTTCCAAAGCCAACAATAAAGATAGAATGGACTTACTTAACAACAGGGCATTGAGTATCTCTAACAGTCAGGACAGGCCTAATGCAGAAACTAGACTGATCCTTACATATAGCAAGCAGCAAAATACCCTACGTAGAATCATCAACAAAAATTGGTCTGTTGTACGCAGTGACCCTATTATTGGAAACTCTTTGCCTATGAAACCTAGTATCACTTTTAGAAAATCAAAATCCATGAGGGATTCATTAGTCAAGAGTAGCCCGGAGGTAAAAATCTCTAAAAATTGTCAAACTGTCAGGAAAGGATTCTTCAAATGTAACAGCTGTCGGGCCTGTAAACATGGGGTTAATACAACTTCATATATTTCCCCATTCACCAAGGATCCTATCAAAATAACTACATTTCTGACATGTAAGCCAGAGTACGTGGTCTACGTGTTGGGTTGCCCTTGTGGACTGCAGTATGTGGGTAGCACCAAGTTGCAAGCCCACAAACGTATACTGCAGCACATGAGGGCAATTACCAACAGTGACCACACATACCCATTTGCACAGCATTTTAAAGAAATGCATGCAAATAACCTTCAAGATTTTAGATATTTTCTAATTGACTCCATACCACTGTCCAGACGGGGAGGTGATCGGGAGGCCAAACTCCGACGCCTCGAAACCAGATATATCCTCGATCTCGATACTAAAAATCCCAATGGACACAATTCAAGCGAGGATTTTTATGCTTGGTTATAGTTAATCTGGGATCAGATTACACCACGTATATTCTCTTCTGAACAACAATTTAAACAACAGATTTCTCATTTTATGAAACTTTTTTTCAACTTTTTTCTCCTTGGATTATTCTATTCAGCACTCTGCATTCTTGCATTATGTTTTTAATAGAATATTTTAATTCACTCACATATTTTTATCTATTTGTTATGTATTTATATGAAGGGTTTTTTATGTGGTCTTTTATATATAATGCATAATTTTTAGATGTTATATGGATTAGCACTTTGTTTGGCACTTTGCACTTTAGACATAGGCACTTTAAATAAGATCTGCAACACTAGTAGTAATAGGGATCTGTTTGACAATATTTTCATTTAACAGCAATGATGAATAAACTTACAGTTCAGCAAGACATCCCGGATATTTAGGGTTTAGACAAATGGATTTAACCATGTATAGTCTCTTGGTACTCTGTTGATCCAACAATTACATCACAGATGATAGCATACAGTTTCATTAAGAGACAAAATATCTCATTGAAAGTAATGCTTTGGCTGATGTGTTTTTACAATTACAACTTTTATGTATTTTACATTTATTGTTGTCTTTGTATTAACACAATTGTTATTTATGTATTTTACTATTTATTGCTGTTTTTTGCACAAACAAACTCCATATGAATTGGTTGATAAGGTATTTTGTTTATGCCTATTACCAGGGCCGGACTGGCCATAGCGGGCACCGGGCGTTTCACCGGTAGGCCGCTAGGGTGGGGGCCGGTTTTGGGCCCCTGGGGGCGTTTTGTTACCGGGGTCGGCAACATCGGCCCCTGTAACAAAATCGGCCGAAACCGGCCCTCGCTAACTGCTCGGCTGCACTCCCCCTCACCCCAGGGGGGGGGGCGGCTGAGCAGTTTGCCAGGGCCGGTTTCTGTTCCCAGTCCGGCCCTGCCTATTACCATGTTGCACCACGTGTGCTGGAACCTACCACTTTAAATATTTCACTTTGGCTCTGACTGAGCGTCATGTGATCAAGGCCGAGTTTGGCCAAAACGCGTCATGGCAGCAATGGTGGCTCACTGAAAATAAACACCTGAATTGCACCAAGATTGGGTTCGTCGTCCGTTTTTTCCATCCAAAGGAAAAGTATAAGCGGAGTGTGGCGATATATATATATATATATATATATATATATATGTGAGTGTGTGTGTATGTGTGTGTTCGCGTAATCGAAGTTCTACATGAGAGAAAGTATATTTAAAAAAATGCATATTTATGCTTGAAGGGTTTAGAAACACATTTTATCTCCCAAAGCCTCCCGCGCTACGATTAGTGCAGACACGTGCCGACTTCACAATGGCTGTCTAGACTGTAAGGTACTTAATGGACCAGCTCTCTAAATTGCAAGTTATACAGAATTCTTTATCAGTAATGTACAACTATGTCTGGCATATCAAAATACAAAGCATGACCTGTATATATGATTCTCTTTTCTACCATTAATTAGAACCTTTCGAAGATCCAGTTCCGCAAATAATATCCAACAGTGAAAACTAAGTTTGTATTTGAAGCTCGCCTGCATCCATTTTAAAAGTCCTGCTCGCAACCCGCAAGGTCCAAATGGATCAGGCACTTGTACAGGCCCCTTAATGAGAAAACATAAATAAGCTGCTCCCTGGCATGGCTGAATGATCGCTCTCCGAGCCATGGAGGGTAATTAATTCGTGTTAGCCTTAAGGTGCATTAAAGCAGATAGATCTGCCGGTCCACTTTCATGGCTCCCTGCTCGGTGACAGATTTATCTGCCTTCCATTACGATAAGGCTCGAATGCATCTTCGCAAAACTTTTGACAACAGGTACACTTATTATGCCTTGCTTCCACCGAAGATGGATCTCTCTTCCTTTCAATCAAACACGCCGTGCTAACTTCACCCCTATTGCTTTTTTTGAAAAAACGTTTACTGCTCAAAATAGTAGTCATGTTGCCTTCTTGTATTAAACTCCCTCCTTTCCGTAGGCTTTAGGGGCTCATGTATGAAAAAAAAAGCAAAGTTTTTTAAATAAACTGAGCAAAAACATTGTGTGAATCTGAAAAAATGTGTTTTGATCCTCAAATTATGAGAAATACTGCTGTGTCCAATGTTGAAAATGGCAGATTCCGTATGTCTTGCGTTTCTCCTTTATTATAACTGAATTGTACGTGCTGATTTTCTGAACTCTGACTTAAAAAATAAACCTTTACTGACTTTTGTGTATTCGTGGGTTAGCTTTCTCTAATTTTTAATTAGATGACAGCTGGTTTCTGCAACAGCCTTTCATAGTCACAGCTCTGGAGGGCATCCACCCGGCAGAAAACAAGGACACCAGGTATCATGGGGACAAGAATGTGGTGAGGAGTGTTCAAAAGAGGTAATTATCTGGTAAAGATTGGTTCGGGACTACAAGCAGGTAAAAACTGCCTCTTCAGAGAACACCCCTGCTTGTAGTGCTCTTCAGTCAGGGGTGGCTTCTGAAAATTCAATCTCTACCCCAGAACTACATCGTCCATCTATTCCACCATCTATTGTATATTATTACCCTTTCTTTTCTTGAGTATTCATTGTAAATGTTGCTGCACGAACTCTGTAAAGCGCTCTGATACCCTTGAGTCAAGTTTGCGCTATATTAAACTCGAAAATATTTAAATTAATAAAATAGTGCTTGTTAATTTTCATGGGCTTCAGAGGATTTCTTTCTCTTACTTGTTTGCTTAGGATCCTCTCTATATCTGTTGATGGAAGCCATAGGCCAACTTAATCGTGAAATGTGTGGTAAATCCTGTCAATGCACATATCACAGTTAATAGTTTGGAAGATAAAACCAGACTTCCACATTTTTTCCCTGATATATTTCAGCAGGTCAAACCTGCCGCAATTTGTAGGGTGAAAAATGCAGATAACTATCAGGACGTGAATTTTTGGCATGTTAAGTACTAAAATTTGCATGTTGTTCCCCTTTTTCAGGAACCAACTCTTAATTGGGAGCTATTTATTCTTAGGGGTGGGCGGAATTTGCGTAGTCGCGCTACGCAAAGCTCCGCGAAACTGTAAAAAATCTCAGCGAGCACGCAAAAGTTTTGCGAACACGCGGAATTGCTTGTTCCGCCCGTTTGCAATGCTTTTTTCCTGTTCGCGAACGCTGTTTGCGTGCTCGGGGAGAAATATCTTGCGAACACGCATTTTGAAAGCGCGAACAAGCAAAAAATTCCGCGAAGCCGCGGATCGCGGAATTTTGGGCAATTTCGCGTTCTCCGCGGAACGCGAAATTACCCAAATTCCGCAAATTCCGCGAGCGGAACTGAATTTACCGCCCAGGCCTATTTATTAGCCATGATTAATTCTGACCCTGTGGAGTTGGATTTTGTCAGGACTGGCAAATATGACCCACGCACTGAGCAACTGGTCAAGAGTCTGCGGTCTAGACAGCTCTAGTGGATGGTCAGTGACAATTTTTTATAGAACAAGTTGATCATCTTGAGTTGTGGTTCCAAGTATGCCAGGGATATCAGTTTTCTGTCTTTTGAGTAATACTCGGAATATTCAAAATCAGACCACCAAGTGCCTTTCTTATATGTCTCACAGTACTCTATCTCCAGTTGCAGGGTCGAAATCTCTCCACCATTGTAGAGTAGGAATTGGAACTTCCTCACAGTGTGGGAAATATCATTTGGGTTCTTTCTACGATGCAACTTAGAATAGGATGCAAATGGCATTAAATATCATAAATGTAATATACTTTAACTTGCAGAATCAAATAGCTATGAAGAGAAATAAGGACATACTACTGAGTGCCTATTCATGTCGTAAATTAATTCACATGTGTTTTTTTTTACTTTGTTGCAGAACCGTAAACATGTATGCAAATCCAAACATCAATTTTATGTAATTGTACATATGAAAAAGTTGTTCCTTATTCGGCTTGTATTGCGTCGGTTACATCATAAGATGCATGATGGCTTTATTAAGGCTGAAGTTAAAGGGTTTATGCTGTAGCACACAGGTGTACATAGTTCTATAATCATATATGATTGTTGTCACTTTTATACCTGCAGACAACATATTTCATCCTTAGTATATATTTGGAGAAACACATACCACACCAAGGGCTAAATATGCTGACCGGTTGTATAATACCGATAACCAACATAACAGACCAGACGGCCAAAGAAATGTTACTGCAATTATTGACCATAATCTTAGAATTAGAAAATAAAATTAAAACCACATCAGCTGTGGATCACGCAAAGAAAAAACTGAAGGAAATAGATGCTGAAATGCACTGATACACAGAATACCTTAATAAAAGAAAAACAGACAAACTCAAAAAAGACATTAGATTCTCAAGTAGGGAAAATACATATCCGTATCTATCAGAGAATTATTACATGCAAATAGAAGGTAACCAACAGGAACAACCAACATATAGGCAATATAGCAGGAAAGTAACTGTGAGAAGTTGGCCTGGCATATGCTGTCCACTAATTATAGTGGGCACCTTGCACCAGTCCAAACAACCCCTTATTGGAGATAGGTTAAAGACAACCTTTATTGAAAGCTATCCTAGTGGTAGCTATGGAAAGCAGCCTTCAGGCTAAGTCTTGAAGGAATGTAAAGCAGCTTGTTTTACCAGTCTATAATCTCTTGAGTGACCAAATGAAAGAGGACCACACCAGGTATATATTCAAAATATATGTATTTATTACTAAACACACCCCTCTAGTCTCTTTATGAGGCTAGAGTTCGAAGTACATAAGTTATAAGTTAGTTATCTACAGTAATAGCACAAATACACGTTTGAGCCTCAGGGGCGTACCAAACCATATACCAATAAAGTGGTATAAGAACCACGACTGAGCTAGACACAAGGCCTAGAGCCTGTAGAAGTGCTTGGACCACAAGGAACCACCCAAGGCAGTGACACAGGGGACCCACGGGGACGCGTGCAGTGTATGAACACAGCCGCGAACCACCGTTAACTTCTATGGGGAAAGTCGCGATTAGAATTTAAAAGAAAAGGGACACTTAGAGGAGGACTTGGAGCAAACCCTTTTAGAACTATGCTGTTCTAGTGTCAATACCCACGGGAGCACCGGAGTACTCGAGTTACCTCACCCAGGGGAGCCGGGTGCATAGGTGTCTTTCGGGGTCGGGTTTCGTCGTCGCTTTCAATGGCGATCTGCTGCAAAGTGCTGCTGGCGGCCAAGTCGAAAGTGTTCGGGTGGATCCAAAGGTGGATCGAAGATCTGAAGAACCTGAAAGCAGAGGGGACAGAGTCTGGGTCACTAGCCAGTGACCAGGAAGGCGATGAGCAGATGCCCACCGATGTCGAGTGCTTCAGGTAGGTTGATGGTCATCTTGACTCTTCAGCCACGAGGTCCAGGAGGCGTCGACGACGACCAAGAGCTGGATTCGAGCTGTCCCACAACGTCTGTCGATTGCAGGGGTATCGGCGACCGGATTGGACCAACAAGCCTTCGCAATGGCAAGTCTCGTGGAAATGGAAGAAGGACGATGTTGCAGACCAGCAAGGTCTGGAGGACTCACCCAGCGAGGATAAGTCAGGGCACGCCTGGAGCAACCAGGGAGCCCAAGCAGAAAAAGATTGGCCTTCGGGAGGGCCTACTAGCCAACGGACTAGCGACCGCGAAGGAGCCTCGAGATGATGCACGTGGAGCTGGCTCACAGGACACTCGTGGAGTGGAGGCCAGTGATCTTCAGTGCAGTTGGTGCTGGAGGCTGGGGCTACTAGGAGCCCAAAGCACGACTTCGTGGGAGACCCAGAAGAGGATGCACTTGCAAATGCGATCGGTGTCCAGGGGTCACAGTTCCACGTTACCCACGACAGCTACGGGCCTCAGCTTTGCTGGGGACTCAGGGCAGCCTCGACGAAGTCTGGAAATCCACCTCTGGTGATGCAAAGACTTCGGCGTCTGACGGGAGCTTCAGCGATGCAGACCGGACAATTGCTTCTTTGGTGCCTGCCAAGCAGGGGAGTCACTCCTTGACCCCAAGGGAGATTCTTCAGTCCTCTAATCTTAAAGTAGAGCGTCGAAGGTCCAGGATTCTGTATCAGAGTTTCGTCCAGGTAAATCTAAAGGCCTAAGGACTGGGGTCCCCTACTTATACTAAGGTAGGGGTTGGACATACTCTGTGGCCCCACCTATGGGAGGGTCAGGGCAGAGGGGTGGTTACACCCCTTTCCCTTTGTCCAGTTTCGCGCCAGAGCAGGGGCTGGAAGCCCCTGAGCCGGTTTGAACTGGGGTATGCACAGGGACACCAAATGTGCCCCCAGTGCAGGACTTCAAAGCACCCGAGAGTGCTCCCGCCCAGCCCCAATACACACTATCCTGTCTGGGGAGGTGGTCACACCTCCCTGGGACAGGAAACCTATTGTCCAGGCCTCCCCTGCCGGAGTTTTGGTCAGCAGCAGGAGGCCAGACTCGTGTCTGTGGCAGCGGCATCCATTTTGTGATGCCAGGGCTCTGGAAAGTCAGTACCGGGTATACCGGTGTGTACATGTCTTTCCCTCTAGAAGGGTGGAATGCTACCCCCGCCGCCAGAACTGGCGGGGGGTAGTATTCCAAGATGTTTGACACCAAACACAACATGTTTCCGTGCAGCCATCCCAAAGTTAGCATTTAACGCAAGGTTATAATGCGCTTAAGAGTATATGGTCGGGCTGCACTACAAACAGCATCAGAGAAGGGTCTCCAAATGCTGCAGAGGGGCCCAGCTCATGCAGGGGCACCCTCTCACATAGGAACCACGCACTCTGCCTTCAGGATTGATAAGGCCTGCCATAGGAGTGACTTATAGGTTTATATGTGTGTATGTATGTAGTGATATAGGTAGCCTATACCACAGTAAGGGGGGCATGCACCACCTTACCCAGGCTGCAGTAGCAGACCTGTGGTGTCAGTTTGGATGGCCTTCCAGGGGTGGCACAATACATGCTGCAGCCCCTGGTAGGCCTCTGAGGTACCTATGCCCTGGGTACATAGTATACCATATACTAGGGACTTATAAGGGCACTCCAGATTCCAATCAGAGATGTGCCTAAGGCACATGGAAACCATTTTAAAGAGGAAGCAGCTAGGCTGGGGTTCTGATTAGCAGGGCCCCAGCCAGACTAAGGTCGAAAAACAGTGAAGCATCAGCAAAAAGTGGGGGTACCCATGTGAAGCAGATCCTACTCTCCTACACAACCCCCCCCAAACGTAGGGACATTAAACTAACCTTGCCCAGTTAAGTCTTCATGTTCTAAGTGGAAGTACCTAGAGAGTCCATCTGCATTGGCATGGTTACTCCCAGGTCTATGTTCCACTGTGAAGTCCATCCCCTGTAGGGAAATGGACCACCTAAGCAGTTTGGGGTTTTCACCCTTCATTTGTTTTAGCCATAAGAGGGGCTTATGGTCTGTTTGAACAAGGAAGTGAGTACCAAACAAGTATGGCCTCAACTTCTTCAGAGCCCAGACCACAGCAAAGGCCTCCCTCTCAATGGCTGACCAACGTTTCTCTCTAGGGGTCAGCCTTCTGCTAATAAAAGCTACTGGCTGATCCTGACCTTCATCATTCAATTGTGACAGTACAGCCCCTACCCCCAATTCAGATGCATCAGTTTGAACAATGAACTTCTTGGAGTAATCAGGACTCTGTAGAATGGGAGCAGTGCACATGGCCTGCTTTAGGTCATCAAATGCCTTTTGACAGCTAACTGTCCACTGAACCTTTTTGGGCATTTTCTTGGAAGTTAAGTCATTCAGGGGTGTCACTATTGATCCATACCCCTTGACAAATCTCCTATAGTACCCAGTCAGGCCTAAGAAGGCTCTCACCTGAGTCTGGGTAGTTGGAGCCAGTCCAGTCCATGATGGTCTGGATCTTGCTCTGCAGTGGTTGAACCTGGCCTCCACCCACAAGGTGGCCCAGGTACACAACCTGACTCTGCCCTATCTGGCACTTGGTGGCCTTGATAGTCAGGCCTGCTTTCTGCAGGGCCTGTAAAACATTTCTGAGGTGGACCAGGTGATCCTCCCAGGTGGAGCTAAAGACAGCAATATCATCTAGATATGCTGCACTATAGGCTTCCAGACCTGTAAGGACTGTATTCACCAACCTCTGAAAAGTGGCAGGTGCATTCTTCAGACCAAAGGGCATCACCACAAATTGATAATGCCCACTAGGGATTGAGAATGCTGTCTTTGGCTTTGCATCATCAGCTAGTCTGATCTGCCAGTAGCCAGCTGTCAGGTCAAATGTGCTTAGATACTTGGCTGAGGCCAAAGTGTCTATTAGCTCATCTGCCCTTGGTATTGGATGGGCATCAGTCCTAGTGACTGCATTGAGACCCCTGTAGTCCACACAAAACCTCATCTCTCTTTTCCCACCATTGGTGTGAGGTTTTGGCACAAGGACCACTGGACTAGCCCAAGGGCTATCTGAGGGTTCAATAACTCCCAAATCCAACATCTTCTGGACTTCTGTCCTGATACAGTCCCTGACATGGTCAGGTTGCCTATAAATCTTATTTTTAATAGGCAGACTGTCCCCAGTGTCCACTTCATGAGTGCACCAGGTAGTCTGACTGGGTGTCAGTGAGAATATGTGTCTGAACTGATTGAGCACCTGTCTGCAATCAGTCTGCTGCTGGGTAGTGAGGCTGCCTGCCAAGGCTACACCATACACTGACCCATCACCAGGGTTCTGTGAGAGCAGGTCAGGGAGTGGGTCACTCTCTTCCTCCTGTCCCTCATCAGTAGCCATGAGCAAGCCCATGTCTGCCCTGTCCACATATGGTTTTAACCTGTTGACATGGAGAACCCTGTGGGGACTCCTGGGTGTTCCTAGGTCTACTAAGTAGGTAACCTCACCCTTCTGTTCAACAATGGTATGGGGTCCACTCCATTTGTCTTGGAGAGCTGCTGGGGCCACTGGCTCCAACACCCACACCTTCTGTCCTGGCTGGTAAACAGTCAGTACAGCCTTTGGTCATGCCAGGCTTTTTGAAGTTCCTGGCTAGCCTCAAGGTTTTTAGTTGCCTTTTTCATATACTCAGCCATCCGGGAGCGGAGACCAAGTACATAGTCCACTATGTCTTGCTTTGGGGGCTTGAGAGGTAACTCCCATACTTCCTTCACCAAGCACAATGGACCCCTGACAGGGTGACCTAACAAAAGTTCAAAAGGGCTGTAGCCAACCCCCTTTTGAGGCACCTCCCTGTACGCAAATAAAAGGCAGGGCAAGAGTATGTCCCATCTTTGCCTAAGCTTTTCTGGGAGCCCTTTAATCATGCCCTTCAAGGTTTTGTTGAATCTCTCAACCAAACCATTGCATTGTGGGTGATAGGGTGTGGTGAACTTGTAAGTCACTCCACACTCCTTCCACATTGCTTTTAAGTATCCAGACATAAAGTTTGCACCCCTGTCTGATACAACCTCCTTAGGGAAGCCCACTCTTGAGAAAATTCCCAGGAGGGCCCTTGCCACCACAGGTGCTGTAGTGGTCCTAAGGGGAATAGCCTCTGGGTACCTGGTGGCATGATCCACTACCACCAGGATAAACCTGTGCCCAGATGCTGTTTGGGGATCCATGGGACCAACAATGTCAATCCCCACCCTTTCAAAGGGAACCCCCACCACAGGTAGTGGTATCAGGGGGCCTTTGTAGTGCCACCTGCCTTGCCACTGGCCTGGCAGGTTACACAGGA
The DNA here is from genome assembly GCA_963921515.1 of Calotriton arnoldi. Classification (NCBI taxonomy): domain Eukaryota; kingdom Metazoa; phylum Chordata; class Amphibia; order Caudata; family Salamandridae; genus Calotriton; species Calotriton arnoldi. The sequence continues at coordinate 755,081 of CAWUFW010003252.1, read as the reverse complement.
GCGACAAAACTCCTTGGTGTCTTCAGACATGTGGGGCCAGTGAAAGTGAGGGACAATTCTGTCCCAAGTCTTGTTCTGGCCCAGGTGACCTGCTAAGGGAATATCATGGGCTAGGGTCAATAGGAAGCCCCTGAACTTCAGAGGTATAACCAACCTCCTGGTAGCACCAGGCTTGGGGTCTCTACACTCTGAGTACAAGAGTCCATCATCCCAATACACAGTATGGGGACCACTAGCTTTCCCAGCAGCCTCAGCAGCAGCTTGCTGTCTGAGGGGTTCAAGAGAGGGGCAGCTCTGCTGCTCCTGGCTCAGATCTGCCCTGGAATGGCCCCCTGTCCCCAAGAACTCAACCTGGTCAGGTTCAAGCTCCTCTGGGACAGTTCCTTCCTCAGGACTGAGATTATCCCCCTCAAGGGACTGATCTTCCTTCTGAGCCAAGGGGGAAGGCACTGCCTTTACCCTACTACTCCTCTTCTTGGAGGGCACTTGGTCCATTATTCCAGAATCCAAGGCCTGTTCAGTGTTAGACATTTTGGCTTGTGACCTGGTCACAGCAAACACATCTGCAGGGATGCCCAGCATTTCTGCATGGGTCCTGAGCTCCACTTCTGCCCAAGCTGAAGTTTCTAAGTCATTGCCAAGCAAGCATTCAACGGGTAGGTCTGCACTTACCACAACCTTCTTAAGGCCAGTTAACCCTCCCCAGGAGAAGTTAACAACTGCCAGAGTATGGTCTGTTCTGACGTTGCTAGCATTGGTCACTTGGTACATTTCACCAAGTATAATCTGCCCAGGATTCACAAGGTCTTGTGTCACCATGGTGACACTTGCCCCTGTGTCCCTAAATGCCAAAGCCTCTCTTCCATTGATTAAGGGCTGTTGTCTGTACTTGCCCAGATTACTGGGACTCACAGAGGAGGTCATATCCATGCCTCCATCACAGACTAGGACAGCCTGAGTGAGTTCTCTGACTAGGTCAGAGCTCATCTCCTTACCCAGGGTCAACCCTACTAAACCCTTGGCTTGTGTAGTCCCACCACCAACTGTAACTGCACTAGGGGGAGCAGGTGCCTTAGGGGCATTGGTGGGGGCTGGAGTAGAGTCTTTGGACTTGGTGCAATCACTGGTCCAGTGGGTCTTTTGCTTACAGACCTTGCACCATGGTTTCCTTTGGCCTTTCCCTTTGGTAGACTGTGAATCCCCACCTGAAGAAGATTTTTGGGGGCCTTGTGAAGACTTTTGATCTTTACCCTTCTCCCCACCCTTATCAGAGGTTTTCGAATCTTGCTTCTTAGGGTCACCACCTTGGTTCTGTACCTTCTGCTTCACCCTGGTTCTGACCCATTTGTCTGCCTTCTTTCCCAATTCTTGGGGAGAGGTCAGATCAGAGTCTACCAGGTGCTGATGCAACAGCTGATTTTGACAGTTATTAAGAATCTGCTCCCTCATGATCAGATTGTACAATCCTGTGAAGTCACATACCTTACTGCCCAATAACCAACCTTCCAGAGCCTTGGCAGAACAATCAACAAAGTCCACCCAGTCTTGAGTCTGTGCTTTTTGGGTATCCCTGAACTTTAACCTGTATTGTTCAGTGGTTAGGCCAAACCCATCAATTAGAGCACTCTTCAAGACTTTGTAATTATCAGCATCGTCCTCTCTAACAGTGAGGAGCTTGTCTCTACCTTTGTCTGCAAAGGAGAGCCACAAGATTGCTGCCCACTGCTCCTGAGGGACCCTCTGTACTTTACAGGCCCTCTCTAGAGCAGTTATCCATTTGTGGATGTCATCCCCACTCAGGTAGGGAGGGACAATCTTGCTCAGGTTTCTATGGTCATAAGACCTTTCCCTATCTTTGGGGAAACTGCTGCCACCATGGGACTCTAGTCCCAACTTTTGTCTCTCTCTATAGAGATCTAGGGACTCCCTATCTATAGCCAATTGCTGTTTCCTGAGTTCAAGCTGAGCTTGCTCATACTGAATCAGTCTCTTTCTCCTCTCATGAGAGGATTCCCACCTATGAGAGGAGACAGAGGTCCCTATTGAGTTGTCAGAGTGGTTAGACTCCTGAGAAGGAGACCTAGACCTTCTGGGCACACTCAGAACTCTTCCTGGGGGGACAAAGGGGAGGTCATTCTGATCCTCCTCCTCCTCCTCCACAGGAGGAATTGGGTATTCCAGGACAAGGTCATTTTCACCTTCCTGGCCAGTTTCAGAGGGGGGGCCTGGGTTTCTTCACCCCTGGCCCCTTCCTCATCTTCTGCCCCACCCTCTTTGCCTACCCCTTCAGACCCTAGGGGCCTGCTGAGAACATCAGCTAGTAACACCTCCCTGAGGTGTTGGGTGCTGGCACTTTTGCCTGCCTTCAACTTCCTAGTATTGCATAATGCTCTCAATTCCAAGAATGGGAGTTTATCATACTTGGAGGGAAGAAGCCCACTGGCTTCTGGCAAGGACTCACTGGGTCCTGGCTTTGAAGACATTACTAGTGAGGTGTGGTGTATGCACTACCTACTCTAGTGTGGCCTACTAAACTCTCTTGAGTTGTAGAAAGGGTGTGCTATCCCTTAACACACAACTCTAAGTTCAGTAGAACTTACTGTATTACTAAGCTTGATTTATATGTACCTTAGGTACCCTTAGTGGTTTTCAGTTGATCAATTCAATTGAGATTATCTGGTAAAACAATAGCAAGCTGGAATCCCACACGCTGCCACCAATGTGAGAAGTTGGCCTGGCATATGCTGTCCACCAATTATAGTGGGCACCTTGCACCAGTCCAAACAACCCCTTATTGGAGATAGGTTAAAGACAACCTTTATTGAAAGCTATCCTAGTGGTAGCTATGGAGAGCAGCCTTCAGGCTAAGTCTTGAAGGAATGTAAAGCAGCTTGTTTTACCAGTCTATAATCTCTTGAGTGACCAAATGAAAGAGGACCACACCAGGTATATATTCAAAATATATGTATTTATTACTAAACACACCCCTCTAGTCTCTTTATGAGGCTAGAGTTCGAAGTACATAAATTATAAGTTAGTTATCTACAGTAATAGCACAAATACACGTTTGAGCCCCAGGGGCGTACCAAACCATATACCAATAAAGTGGTATAAGAACCACGACTGAGCTAGACACAAGGCCTAGAGCCTGTAGAAGTGCTTGGACCACAAGGAACCACCCAAGGCAGTGACACAGGGGACCCACGGGAGACGCGTGCAGTGTATGAACACAGCCGCGAACCACCGTTAACTTCTATGGGGAAAGTCGCGATTAGAATTTAAAAGAAAAGGGACACTTAGAGGAGGACTTGGAGCAAACCCTTTGAGAACTAGGCTGTTCTAGTGTCAATACCCACGGGAGCACCGGAGTACTCGAGTTACCTCACCCAGGGGAGCCGGGTGCATAGGTGTCTTTCGGGGTCGGGTTTCGTCGTCGCTTTCAATGGCGATCTGCTGCAAAGTGCTGCTGGCGGCCAAGTCGAAAGTGTTCGGGTGGATCCAAAGGTGGATCGAAGATCTGAAGAACCTGAAAGCAGAGGGGACAGAGTCTGGGTCACTAGCCAGTGACCAGGAAGGCGATGAGCAGATGCCCACCGATGTCGAGTGCTTCAGGTAGGTTGATGGTCGTCTTGACTCTTCAGCCACGAGGTCCAGGAAGTGTCGACGACAACCAGGAGCTGGATTCGAGCTGTCCCACGACGTCTGTCGATTGCAGGGGTATCGGCGACCGGATTGGACCCAACAAGCCTTGGCAACGGCAAGTCTCATGGAAATGGAAGAAGGACGATGTTGCAGACCAGCAAGGTCTGGGGGACTCACCCAGCAAGGATAAGTCAGGGCACGCCTGGAGCAACCAGGGAGCCCAAGCAAAGAAAGATTGGCCTTCGGGAGGGCCTACTAGCTAACGGACTAGCGACTGCGAAGGAGCCTCGAGACGATGCACGTGGAGCTGGCTCACAGGACACTAGTGGATTGGAAGCCAGTGATCTTCAGTGCATTTGGTGCGGGAGGATGGAGCTACTCGGAGCCCAAAGCACGACTTCGTGGGAGACCCAAAAGAGGATGCACTTGCAAATGCGATCGGTGTCCAAGGGTCATGGTTCCACATTACCCACGACAGCTACGGGCCTCAGCTTTGCTGGGGACTCAGGGCAGCCTCGGGGAAGTCTGGAAATCCACCTCTGGTGATGCAAAGACTTCGGCGTCCAACGGGAGCTTCAGCGATGGAGACCGGACAATTGCTTCTTTGGTGCCTGCCAAGCAGGGGAGTTACTCCTTGACCCCAAGGGAGATTCTTCAGTCCTCTAATCTTAAAGTAGAGCGTCGAAGTTCCAGGATTCTGTATCAGAGTTTCGTCCAGGTAAATCTAAAGGCCTAAGGACTGGGGTCCCCTACTTATACTAAGGTAGTGGGTTGGACATACTCTGTGGCCCCACCTATGGGAGGGTCAGGGCAGAGGGGTGGTTACACCCCTTTTCCTTTGTCCATTTTCGTGCCAGAGCAGGGGCTGGAAGCCCCTGAGCCGGTTTGAACTGGGGTATGCACAGGGACACCAAATGTGCCCCCAGTGCAGGACTTCAAAGCACCCGAGAGTGCTCCCGCCCAGCCCCAATACACACTATCCTGTCTGGGGAGGTGGTCACACCTCCCTGGGACAGGAAACCTATTGTCCAGGCCTCCCCTGCCGGAGTTTCGGTCAGCAGCAGGAGGCCAGACTCGTGTCTGTGGCAGCGGCATCCATTTTGTGATGCCAGGGCTCTGGAAAGTCAGTACCGGGTATACCGGTGTGTACATGTCTTTCCCTCTAGAAGGGTGGAATGCTACCCCCGCTGCCAGAACTGGCGTGGGGGTAGTATTCCAAGATGTTTGACACCAAACACAACATGTTTCCGTGCAGCCATCCCTAAGTTAGCATTTAACGCGAGGTTATAATGCGCTTAAGAGTATATGGTCGGGTTGCACTACAAACAGCATCAGAGAAGGGTCTCCGAACGCTGCAGAGGGGCCCAGCTCATGCAGGGGCACCCTCTCACATAGGAACCACGCACTCTGCCTTCAGGATTGATAAGGCCTGCCATAGGAGTGACTTATAGGTTTATATGTGTGTATGTATGTAGTGATATAGGTAGCCTATACCACAGTAAGGGGGGCATGCACCACCTTACCCAGGCTGCAGTAGCAGACCTATGGTGTCAGTTTGGATTGCCTTCCAGGGGTGGCACAATACATGCTGCAGCCCCTGGTAGGCCTCTGAGGTACCTATGCCCTGGGTACATAGTATACCATATACTAGGGACTTATAAGGGCACTCCAGATTCCAATCAGAGATGTGCCTAAGGCACATGGAAACCTTTTTAAAGAGGAAGCAGCTAGGCTGGGGTTCTGATTAGCAGGGCCCCAGCCAGACTAAGGTTGAAAAACAGTGAAGCATTAGCAAAAAGTGGGGGTACCCATGTGAAGCAGATCCTACTCTCCTACAGTAACTACTTTCTCAGATACGTCAGATTCCGATAATGAAAGTGCCCCGAACCAATTTGACCTTAGAAATGGTCGTTACACGTCTTGAATGTATCAACCCAACCAGCCTTTTTTAGGCAGACGCAATCAGAGAAGGGGCAATTGGCGGCCCCAGTACCAACCCTGTTACCGGGGAAATCCACAAGTCAACCAGAACCAGTACCTGGTAACACGAAATGCACAATACTGGAGAGGATAACGGAAATACCAGTATTCAATTTGAGTACCTCTAATATAACCAATGCCACATACTCTCTACTATCAAAAGGACTAACGTTTGTACCCCACTCAGGCATAAACAAGTTTGAACTCTTTGGGGACCTGATGGCCTTTTTTAGGAAAATTCGGCTTAAGATATTCTTTGCCCAACAAGCACTGATATCAACAGAGCTCAATAGATCAGGGCTATCTTTAAAATCTACATTCACCCCCACTGCAGAACAAAAACCACCTGAAGTAATAATCTTTGAACAGGTGGTGTTTCAAAAATTAACTGCAGCCACTAAATTTGTACAAAGAACTCCTTATAATATAGAAAAAAAGGAACATCAAGCTTTACTTGGCCTGAAAAGAACTCTGGAAATCACAATAAAAAGTTGTGACAAGGGAGGTGGCATTGTTGTTATAGACCTGTCTGTCTATATATCCAAAATGGAGGAAATGCTTAACGTCACTAACTTTTACATCAGAGTTAATAGTAATCCCACCAACAAGATTAAAGTGAAAATTCAACGTTTGACAAACAAAGCACTTAGAGATGGACACATGCGAGAAGGAATGTGCCTACATGAATGTTCAGGAACCAAAAATGGCTAGTCTGTACGGAGCCCCTAAAATCTAGAAAAGTGAAACAAACCCTCCGTACAGACCCATACTTACCACCATATGTTCCATAACAGAACCATTATCGAAATATCTAGATGCTATACTTCGTCCCCACATAGACCAAACACCTGCCTCTGTCCAGGACACAAGACATATCATAAATCTAGTTGAAGGTATTCCATTCAACCCAGAACAACAATATCTGGTAACCCTGGACTTCGAAAGTCTATATAGTAACATCCCTATCCGAGGAGCCATACAAGCTGTGCAATGGTTCATCCAATGTATGAACATTGACTGTGACGAGACATTTATTATCAATTGTCTGAAAATAGTCTTAGAGGAAAACGTATTCGAATTTAATGGCCAAATGTACAAACAAATTAAGGGCGTAAGTATGGGTGCATCTTGCGCCCCCACAATTGCAAACATCTATATGGCCAAATTCGAAAATACGTTCATATACAATGAAGTAGCCCCATTCTTTGAGACTGTCTTGAAGTGGTCACTCTTCATAGACGACATCTTTTTTATATTGGCAGATACAGATAACGTCTTGAAAGAATTTTTAGCATGGCTAAACTTATGTGATAGTAATATTCGTTTCACATTTACTTTCAGCAACACTCAGATAGAATTCCTGGATATCATCATCAAAAACACAACTGGACAGTTGGCAGTAGACCTTTACACCAAACCCAAAGCATGCAATACTCTATTACACTACGACAGTTTTCACCCATCATCACAAAAACAGTATACCTTTTGGCCAATTTTTAAGAGTACGTCGCAACTGTACTAGTCTCAAAGATTTTGATGAGAAAGCAACTGTAATGAGAGACAAATTCCTGGCATGTGGGTATCCGCACAAGCTAGTGATAAACTCATACAAAAGAGCAAGATTTTACGATAGACAGCATCTATTAAACAATAAGAACAATAAGAACATGTCAGAACTAGTGTTTGTGACACGACATTCCATGTTAAAAGAACAAATTTGACGCATAATTTGCGCGAATTGGCACATACTGAATGCAAACAAGGATCCACAAGATAAAATATCAAAAACCTTGTTTGCGTACCGCAAAAACAAAAATCTCAAAGATCTTGTAGTAAGGTCACGAATGCCCCCACCACAAGAACCAGTACAGAGAAGTATTGTGGGGCTAAAACCAGTGGAGGGCAATTACAAATGTGGAACATGCAGAGTCTGTCCACAAGCGATAGAGTCAAGTTCTCTGCAATTCAATGGACATACCATCACCACTAAGGGAATGACCAACTGCAAAACAAAATACTTGATATACCTTTTAATTTGCCCATGTGGGATGGGCTACGTGGGTGAGACAGCACGCACCCTAAATACCCGTGTAACTGAACACAAATCAGCTATCCGAACCAAAAAAACAACAGCACCCATGGTACAACACTACATTGACAGGAATCATACAGTGGACGAGATCAAATGGTTCATTGTAGAAAAAATTAATTCCAAAGATGGCCAATCCTCAGGACCCATTAGGAAGCGCTGTGAAGTATAGTGGATTTTCACACTAAATACGTTCAAAAACGGCTTGAATCAGGAAATGCCCTGGGAACAAGCCATCAAATATAATCAATAAAAGGCCAACACAAGCCTGCTGATATTAGAAATATAGCAATTTCAGGCTTTTGATAGAATCATATTAGCCAAAGTACTACAAATATTAAGCATTATTATGCTTAATTTCTGAATGTACCCATATAATAAGAATCTTTTATGGGAATATGTGTAGCAAAGATAACATACATGTGAGAGGGTGCAGTTATTCCCTACTTAGTCACCCCCTTTTTAATTCAAGCCCTTTTTCGATTTTTTCAGATTTTTTCTGCTACTATAATACACATCATGTACAAATGCACATGTTTACCCATGTTACTCATGGACGTTTAGGGACCTTTAGTTGTATTACTGAATGAACAATACATATAGATCTAATATTTATACCTGTGTGTTAGCACGACACATAACATGGGCACACAAGTTTTAGATGACAGGAAATATTCCTTTTCAGCCATCTCAACTAGTCCACCCTTTACATTCTTTTGTCATGAGGATGTGAAACTTATTGGTCTTGATGATACGCAAACATGGAACTTTTTACCCCCACAGATAGGACGCTTGAGAAATAGTCCAATATGGTCATGGATATTCCCACCCAGCCATTCAACCAAGTCCCCTCTTAACTACAATGGTCTGATGATGTGAACCACGCAAGGTTACGCAGCCCACGCACTTCTTGTAGGTACGGAACAGAACTATTTAAAAAGCGGGACGCCATCACGTCATGTACTTCTTCGATCGGAGCCGCGCCATAACGGATGCAGAAATGGCCACAAATACAATTAAGAACATCTCCTCCGACCATCGGTTTAGAATAGACAGATTGTATGTCTAAGTTCTTTTGACATTAGCGCGAATCCTTGACACATCAGTTTATTAGAGACCTAGTGTATGTTTCAGTTCTTTTGAAATTAGCGTAAATCTTTGATACATCATTCCATCAGAGATTAAGTGAATTTTGCCCAACATAATCGGGCAACTCTGTAAACGATACTTGCTACCAAGCCCCCATACTTGGGCTTAAATTATTAATAAGCTAGTGAATTCCGGGTTGGTTCCAACCTGTGACATGCATATCTACCATGTAAACGATATCGTACACATCATTTGTTATCGAGCCTCTAGACTTAGGACTAAACCAACGATCCCCACATTTATAATTGCCCATATTTTATCTAACTAGATATATAGAAGCCTACCGTATGGAATGTGGGAACCTTTGTTTGCATCATCTTAAAACAAGACACACAGGGGCCGATTCCGATTCGGGCCGGAAAACATACCGACCGACTCGGTACGGGAATATAGTCCGACCGACATGTACCGGTGCTGCCCGACCTGGGTAGTACGATGAAATGCATGTGAATCACGACCGACTCGTATGGAACACAAGCCGAACGACCGAACCGGATGGAAACAAGCTATCCGGCCGGGAAACCACGCGAATAGAACCGACCGACACGCACCAGGAATGAACCCAAACGAAACGTACCCGCAAACTCCGACCCGCCCAGTACGATGTAATGCGTGGAAAACGAGACCGAGTCGCACGGAGCTCAAGCCGTACGACCGACACGCATACAAAAGCCGAAGGAAGCCAATACTCGGCGACCGACGCGTACGCCGCACAATAAACCTAGCAGAAACACAGCGTGAACAACTCGGAGAAGCTCGTACGAGACAACTGCAGCGTCCTACTCGGTCAGAAGAACGTCTCCTACATGCACAAAAAATACTAAGGAAAAAATACAAAAAAAAAGGGCCAAACAAGCAATGACAAAGACAATAAATACAGGGAAAAAAAACATGGAACAAGGACACACCCCCAACTCCACCTATGTAAAGGCCACAAATCGCTACCATGATCCTTTGCAAATTCAACTGACCTGCCAGCACAGAACACCATCAGACAGCAACCACAGACACACTCACAGCTCATCCATCACACAAGCCACACACCATTAGCACCTCAACAAATAGCACCCTCACATACACCCAACAAAACCTACACTCACACACCCTCACTTGCACACACACACACATCAATGACCACCACCACCCATCACCATGCCCCCAAAGAAGAATCCAAAGTTCCTAGACAGTGAATTGGAAGTCCTGGTAGATGAGATCCTTAGGGTAGAGCCACAGTTGTTTGGTACATTGGTCCAACAGACCCCCATGTCGCAGAAAACCAAGATGTGGGAGAGGATCGTCGACAGGGTGAACGCACAATCACCATGTTTGCGCACAAAGGAAGACATCCAGAACAGGTGGTATGATGTGCGCAGGAGGGTCAGGGACCTACTAAAGAAGGATTACATCGTGAGTCAGCGCACCGGCAGTGGCCCTCCTGCCAAACCACTATACCTCAGGCCCTGGGAGGAGAAGGTGCGGGCCATCCTACCACCAGTGAGCGTATATGGACTATCAAACATCCCAGAGCCTGGCGAGTACACAACTAATATACCCAATATTGTGTGACAATGCACACACATCACTGTCAAGGGGATAGTCAAACCATGCACCCTTAGCAAATCCACAGCAACCAAAAGATAATCACACCAAGATTTGTCTGTCAGTCAGATAAACACAATACATGCCATCTCATAGTGATATGTAACTGTGTCATGATATGTACAAACCTAACTACAAATACAGCAAGGCAGTGGCACAAATATAACCAACAAACACAGTTAGACATTTTGCCACCACTAGAACACCACCTCACAGGGAAGCTCACTGAAAGGAAGGAATTCTGTGTATGCTGGTGAAGTCAGTGTAGCCAATAGCATGATGGGAGTTGTAGTCACAGATATTGGTCACCCTCACAATTGGCCCATCAACACCACCCTGAACCATGCTCACATCACAGGGAGTGGAAAAGAACTGACAAGATGGCTGACACTGGGTACTGCTGTGGGGAGCACAAGGCCCTACTGGGAACTGTGCACCAACAAACAGCAGGACACCACTGTCAGCCATCTTGCCATTGCTGTCACACTCACACACAGTGAAGTCCACTCAAAAGGAGGGAAATATGGGCATGCTGGGAAGGGGGGTGTAGGCAATAGCATGATGGGAGTTGTAGGCACAGATATTGGTCACCCTCACAATTGCCCCATCAACACCACTCTGAACCATGCTCACATTACAGGGAGGTGAAAACAACTGACAAGATGGCTGACACTGGGTACTGCTGTGGGGAGCACAAGGCCCTGTTGGGAACTGGGCACCAATAAACAACAGGACCACACTGTCAGCCATCTTGCCATTGCTGTCACACTCACACACAGTGAAGTCCACTCAAAAGGAAGGAAGTATGGGCATGCTGGGAAGGGGGGTGTAGGCAATAGCATGATGGGAGTTGTAGGCACAGATATTGGTCACCCTCACAATTGGCCCATCAACACCACTCTGAACCATGCTCACATTACAGGGAGGTGAAAACAACTGACAAGATGGCTGACACTGGGTACTGCTGTGGGGAGCACAAGGCCCTGCTGGGAACTGTGCACCAACCAACAGCAGGACACCACTGTCAGCCATCTTGCCATTGCTGTCACACTCACACACAGTGAAGTCCACTCAAAAGGAAGGAAGTATGGGCATGCTGGGAAGGGGGTGTAGGCAATAGCATGATGGGAGTTGTAGGCACAGATATTGGTCATCCTCACAATTGGACCATCAACACCACTCTGAACCATGCTCACATCACAGGGAGTGGAAAACAACTGACAAGATGGCTGACACTGGGTACTGCTGTGGGGAGCACAAGCCCCTGCTGGGAACTGTGCACCAGCCAACAGCAGGACACCACTGACTGACATCCTGAAAGCCAACTTGCACTCCCTGCAATGGAAGCACGTTCCATGGTGGGATATCTGGCTGGGTGGGAAGGAGGACTGACAGCTCTGACCATAGTTACAAGCAGCTTTTCTTACACACACCCTCAACACAAACTCCACACAACTCACCTGGGAAAATGCAATGCCTCACACTCCAATTAAATATTCCACAAAGAACCACCACCCTGGGTTATGATGTGTGAAGCACAGGGACACTCTTGGGACTTGTAGCCAAACAAACGCCAGGACAACACTGTCAGCCATCCTGTCAGCACAGGCACACTACCCCACAGGGAAGCAGAGTCAAAATGAAGGAAGTATGGGCATGCTGGGAAGGGGGGTGTAGGCAATAGCATGATGGGAGTGGTAGTCACAGCTCAACATCCCCCACCCACATGGCCCAGCAAGCTCACACTGAAGCATGCACACCTCACAGGCAGTGAAAAGCCACTTCAAAGATGTCTGACACTGGCCTCAGCTGTGGGGAGCACAAGACCCTGCTGGGAACTGGGCACCAACAAACAACAGGACCACACTGTCAGCCATCTTGCCATTGCTGTCACACTCACACACAGTGAAGTCCACTCAAAAGGAAGGAAGTATGGGCATGCTGGGAAGGGGGTGTAGGCAATAGCATGATGGGAGTTGTAGGCACAGATATTGGTCACCCTCACAATTGGCCCATCAACACCACTCTGAACCATGCTCACATCACAGGGAGTGGAAAACAACTGACAAGATGGCTGACACTGGGTACTGCTGTGGGGAGCACAAGGCCCTGCTGGGAACTGTGCAACAACCAACAGCAGGACACCACTGACTGACATCCTGAGAGTCAACCTGCACACACTGCAAGGGTGGCATGCTTCATGGTGGGATAACTGGGCTGGGAGGAGAAGGAGGGCCGGATGTCCACCAAATAACACCAATGCTGGCCATGCACACACCTCAACATTCACATTGAAAAGCTTCTGGTTGGCAGGACAATGTGCTACACCAATATCAACCTCTGACTGTGACAACTTAGGACAATGCAATGTACAGGCCCGCATCCAGAGGTACAGTCACAACTGTCAGGTGTGTGAACCATTGATGCCTGTAGAAACATAACATACATTGTGTGTCTCTTCCAAAAACAGGTGATGATGGGGACACAGCACCAGACGATAAGGAGTCCCTGTCCCAGGCTCCGAGGGACACTGAGCTCACTGGTGTGGAACAGCCTCTGCCCTCCTCGGATGGCGAAGACCTACCTGGCCCCTCCGGTGTGAGTCATCATGCAGCACCAGCAGGACCAACATCTGCACCCCCTGCACCCACCCCTCCAACAACTGTCAACACACAGACCACCCCTGCCGACATGGACAGACCAAGGACCACCGATGACAACAGCACAGGGACCCCGGCCCAACGTGGAGCAACGGACAACGACCCCAGTAACAACCCCCAAGTGGGCCTACGGTCACCTGTGCGTGCCACCGCAGGTCCCACACGTGTCGCCAGGGGTGGTGGGAGGGGTGGTAGACATAGGTTGCTGTTTGCAGAGGGGTCTGGACTGCATAATGACCCACAACTGGCATGCATTACTGATGCGTACCAGAATAGCACCGGAGAGGTCAGCCAGGTAGTGGGGATCCTCAAGGACATTCAACAGCAGCAGGCTGCCCATCATGCCCGCTTGGACTCACACATCTCCCGTGTGGAGACACACATGTCCCGTGTGGAGACACACATGTCTGGCATGGAGTCCAAGTGGGACACATTGGAAGAACTGACAGAGGTGCATAGGGACATATTGACATGCCTCCGCCAGATTAGCACCAACATGGCCACACCTCCCTGTGTGCCCACAACATCTGGAGCTGCAACAACTGCAACTGCCACAGGGAGGGAGGATGACTCTGGCGGAGAGTCCTCTGCACCGCAGCAGCCTGCACGTGAGGGTCCCCCCCCGAAAGAAGAGGGGTCGTCCGAGGAAGGAAAACTGAGAGGCCGATGGCCATGTACATCCCCCAGGAACCCAACACCTGTTCTGGAAATTCTCCTTTGTGTGCAAACTGTTCACCCTGTCGAATGCAACCCAACTCTCCCACATGACATGGGGAGCTTAAGTTGGCCCAATGTATCAGATGACTGTGGACTTTACTCAGGACATTTCTGCTACCAAGACTTCCAACTCATCTGGGAACTTTGGATTCCAATCCCAATGTACAGCACCCACCATCCTGTGCACTATCCTCACACATATATGTAAATAAACTCACTAATACACCATACTTGCCTCTGTTGTGATTCCAACGTGGTTTCTGTCATGGAGATGGTGATCTGCTAAATGACACTGTGCATGCTAACTGCTACAGCAAGTTCAACACCGTCATGTGAGTCATGGCGACATGACACATATGAGGGAGACACACCACTAGGGCTACACAACACATACACACCAGGGCCATCAGACTCATCGCCTACACTGATGTTGCCAGGAAATACAGTGGAATGCACAGACACCACACCTATTCACAGTCTGTATTAACTAGCCCACAGGTGCAGTAAGCACATGTCAGTCAGATGTGTGACCACAGACAACGCACATCCCAAAGTGAAGCACAGGTTTATTACACATTTGCAACATGTTGTTTCCACTACAGATGCAAGGTAATCCTACGTGGCAGGGGCCACACAGTCAACAAGTGTAGAAGAAATAAAGTCCAGGGGTGTGTGGCACATCACCTGTAGGGAAACGACTGCTTCCACCCTGGAAGTTGAATCATGGTGTCGGGGGATCACAGTTGACCAAACAACTCTGAAAGTACCCTGTGAAGGACAGACATGACACACAGTCAAAAGCACTGAAGAACAGGACAGAACTGCAATACTCATGCCCAATACATGTCACAAGATACTTACAGAAAACCAAGTTAGCATGTCAACACTGTTAGGGAGTACAGACTACCTGTAAGGACACATCGCTGCACGCTTCCAGTCAAGTAGCACATGGCCACACTCAAACAGCACCAGAGCACCACCAACACATATCACGCAGACTCACATCATTGGCATGACAACTCTCTGGATACTCACATTCAGCTGAAGAAGTTGGTGATGAGCTGTGTGCGGACATCACCATCATCATCATCATCATCACTGGCATCGTGGCCCAGGCCAGGATCCTCCACAGGTGGCGGATGTTGGTCATCGTCATCCAGGATGAGAGGCAACTCCTTCCGCACTGCCAGGTTGTGTAGCATGCAGCAGACAATGACAATCTTGCACACCTTTGCTGGGGCATATGGGAGGGCCCCTCCTGTCTTGTCCAGGCAGCGGAAGCGGCTCTTCAGGAGACCAAATGTACGCTCGATCACTCTCCTGGTCTGACCATGTGCCTCATTGTAGCGCATCTGGGCTGGTGTCACAGGGTTCCTGAGGGGTGTCAGCAACCACGGCATGTTGGGGTATCCGGAGTCACCTACAGACAGACAATTGCACATTAGCTGAGTTGGAAAAGAGGGCGGAATACAACATAGCAGAACACATACAATGGTACAAAGTCAGTACACACCGACAAGCCAGGCATGCTGGTTCTGCATCTGTGACATCATCCTCAGGATGCGACTACTCCTCATCACGTAGGCATCGTGTGCCGAACCAGGGAAACGGGCACACACATGTGAGATGCTCATATCTGCAAGACATACCACCAGAGCATTGATTGAATGATAATGTTTCCTGTTCCTGTATGCCTGCTCATGTGCCTGTGGTGGTACCAAAGCCACATGTGTCCCATCAATGGAGCCAATGACATGTGGCATCCTCCCCAGGGCATAGAAGTCACTCTTGACGTCAGTGAGTTGTTGACGTTTAGGGAAATAGATGTACTGGTTCAGGCATCTCAACATTGCCTCCAAAACATCGCGTAGCACACGGCTGAACATAGTCTGTGACATCCCACCAGCAGACGCCACAGTGTGTTGAAAGGTACCGGTGGCAAAGAAGTGTAGGGCTGCCATCACCTTCACCTTGGGGGTCAGCGCTGTAGGGTACGGCCGGCCAGGTTGCAAATGTGGGGCCAAGCGCACTGCCAAATCCTCAATCAGCTGCCTGGTGAAGCGGTACCGTCGGATGCTGTCACGTTCCACCATCGTTGGAAGGTCAGGGAATGGTCTATGGACAGCTGGTGCCCTGCAGTGCATAGGTGAAGAAAGAAAGATTGTCAGTCACCCCACATATGTGGCATTGACCATACTCAATATCACATGATACATCATTACGAGACACAAGTACTTGATGTGTGTGCCATTCTGTATGGACATATATGGCACCTACATGGCCATCATCTAACATCTCAGTTCAACATGTGTTGACAACATGTTCCAGGTTGTGCTATGGGAAACCATTAGGCTGTGTCACAGTACCCATTTACTGCTGTCACATACCAAACACACACCACAGTGACATGTCTGGACAGATGCGCCACAGGCATCACAGCTCATTGACAGGTAGATTCCCAGGGACCCTGTATTGCCACATGGACACTGGCATGACATGGCGTATCATGTACACGTCAGAAAAACAAACATGACTCCCACAGGTAGTGGCCCCTGTTGCCTCCGCAGGACAGACATGGACGTCTGTGACACACACACAACATCAAAGTCCATGCACAAACAACGTGGATGTGGAGACTGTCTCCCATTGTGCACATGGAATCAGAGACATCGGAAACACAACATGCACACAGACTGTGTAGGGCCATCACTATTGTGGCAATGGGTCACCCTGTGATGTACATACCTTCCCACATGGGACTCTGGGGGTATGTGACATGACATACACATACACAACCTGGAAATGTGACCATGCCACATGCTCTGAAATGAACAGTGCAAAAGAAACATTTGATGGACGGAATGCTGGACAATGCAAACATTCACCCCCAGTCACAAGGATCTGGGTTTAATCCATCATTCTTTTGCTCACCACACCACCCCAGTTTGGACCCAGCCATATGCAAATCAGACTTGACCCTGTTCCTTGTGGGAACAGTCCAGCCCGAACTGCCAAGCCAGGTCCTCCCTGGACCGGAAACAAGCATCCTGGGACCGGTTTCAGGGCATCACCCTTCATCAGCCAGGCTAGCTTGAATCCAGTGGTGTAGTGAGCACTGAAATGAACAGTTGCACATCACAGTGGTCATGTGCACAACACACAAAGGATCCTGTCCCCATGAACACGTGCACAGCCTGGGAGTGGCTGCCCCCAAGTGCCACCCCAAAAACCACATGTTGACCCCCATACACAGAAAAGGTAATGCAGCCTTACATGCCTTACGATACAGTGTGGACAGGCTGTGGTGTTGTAGGTGTGCCCCTGAGTCCCTGGCAAGTATATGTGGCTGGCATACGTTCACCCGTGACAAGCATGGTGACATATGCGAGTGACCTGTACAGGGACGCGTTGTACAGCAGTGGACCGATCGGTGTGCACGCACTGGCCATTGCATCTGTTGTGAGCAGGTACGCGTTGTTTCCCGGCATACGCGTTGTACAGCAATGGACCGATCGGTGTGCATGCACTGGCCATTGCATCTGTTGTGAGTGGGTACGTGTTGTTTCCCGGAATACGCGTTGTACAGCAATGGACCGATCGGTGCGCACGCACTGGCCATTGCATCTGTTGTGAGCGGGTACGCGTTGTACAGCAATGGACCGATCGGTGCGCACGCACTGGCCATTGCATCTGTTGTGAGCGGGTACGCGTTGTACAGCAATGGACCAATCGGTGTGCACGCACTGGCAATTGCATCTGTTGTGAGCGGGTACGCGTTGTTTCCCGGAATACGCGTTGGACAGCAATGGACCGATCGGTGTGCACGCACTGGCCATTGCATCTGTTGTGAGCGGGTACGCGTTGTTTCCCGGCATACACGTTGTACAGCAATGGACCGATCGGTGTGCACGCACTGGCCATTGCATCTGTTGTGAGTGGGTACGCGTTGTTTCCCGGAATACACGTTGTACAGCAATGGACCGATCGGTGCGCACGCACTGGCCATTGCATCTGTTGTGAGCGGGTACGCGTTGTACAGCAATGGACCGATCGGTGCGCACGCACTGGCCATTGCATCTGTTGTGAGCAGGTACGCGTTGTACAGCAATGGACCAATCGGTGTGCACTCACTGGCAATTGCATCTGTTGTGAGCGGGTACGCGTTGTTTCCCGGAATACGCGTTGTACAGCAATGGACCGATCGGTGTGCACGCACTGGCCATTGCATCTGTTGTGAGCGGGTACGCGTTGTACAGCAATGGACCGATCGGTGCGCACACACTGGCCATTGCATCTGTTGTGAGCGGGTACGCGTTGTACAGCAATGGACCGATCGGTGCGCACGCACTGGCCATTGCATCTGTTGTGAGCGGGTACGCGTTGTACAGCAATGGACCGATCGGTGCGCACGCACTGGCCATTGCATCTGTTGTGAGCGGGTACGCGTTGAACAGCAATGGACCGATCGGTGCGCACGCACTGGCCATTGCATCTGTTGTGAGCGGGTACGCGTTGTACAGCAATGGACCGATCGGTGCGCACACACTAGCCATTGCATCTGTTGTGAGCGGGTACGCGTTGTACAGCAATGGACCGATCGGTGCGCACGCACTGGCCATTGCAACTGTTGTGAGCGGGTACGCGTTGTACAGCAATGGACCGATCGGTGCGCACGCACTGGCCATTGCATCTGTTGTGAGCGGGTACGCGTTGTACAGCAATGGACCGATCGGTGCGCACGCACTGGCCATTGCATCTGTTGTGAGCGGGTATGCGTTGTACAGCAATGGACCGATCGGTGTGCACGCACTGGCCATTGCATCTGTTGTGAGCGGGTACGCGTTGTTTCCCGGAATACGCATTGTACAGGAATGGACCGATCGGTGTGCACGCACTGGCCATTGCATCTGTTGTGAGCGAGTACGCGTTGTACAGCAATCGACCGATTGGTGCGCACGCACTGGCCATTGCATCTGTTGTGAGCGGGTACGCGTTGTACAGCAATGGACCGATCGGTGCGCACGCACTGGCCATTGCATCTGTTGTGAGCGGGTACGTGTTGTACAGCAATGGACCGATTGGTGCGCACGCACTGGCCATTGCATCTGTTGTGAGCAAGTACACGTTGTACAGCAATGGACCGATCGGTGTGCACGCACTGGCCATTGCATCTGTTGTGAGCGGGTACGCGTTGTTTCCCGGAATACGCGTTGTACAGCAATGGACTGATCGGTGCGCATGCATTAGCTAGGGCCTGGCATGGCAACGGACGCGTTTTCGAAGCTTCAACGAGTCTGATGCAGTGAATTCAGTTGGCCACCCACAACAATGTTGCAAATTCATGGGTGTCATGAAGTTTAACTTTTGAAGGATTGTCTGGCTGAGCAGAGACGCGGACAAACTTTGGCGAGCTAACTTTGGTCGCGCGGTGGACTGGCTGGAGACGAAGATCCCTATATGGAGCCGACTACCCTTGTCGTTGGCCGGTCGGGTGGCTGTCGTCAAGATGGTAGTTCTCCCGAAATTTTTATATTTATTCCTAAACGTGCCTCTTCCTCTCACTGCCCACTTTTTTCGCAGGGTCCGCTCTTTGATCATCTCTCTCATCTGGGCTGGCAAACAGCCTAGGATCGCTTATGACACTCTCACGCTTCCGATGGAGTGTGGCGGCCTCGGTGCCCCTAACATTAGGCTCTATGCACTGTGTGCTCAGGCCAGCTTCTTGCATTTTTGGCTTCACCCCACTCCTTTTCAACCGCACATGGCGGTCGAGGCCGATTTCGCTGCCCCATGGCCACTTTCGACGGCCGTATTCGCCCCGGCCAGACTCCGGCGCTCTGAGATAAACACGGTCAAAACTTTGCGCTGGGCTTGGGAGGGACTTCGCCGCCTCTCCAATGCCCCCATGCTCTCAGCAACAACTATGCCAATCGTTCGGAATCCGTCTTTCCCTCCTCTACAGCCCTCTGGAATGGCCAAACGCGCCGCCTGTTTGGGGTTGACCACAGTTGCGGATCTCTACCCGGGGAACACTTTATACTCTCTCGTGGCCGATTCCGGTCCTATGGATACTTTACTGTTCTATCAATCAATCAATCAAGGGTTTGTTAAGCGCGACTACTCACCCGTAAGGGTCTCAAGGCGCTAGGGGGGGAGGGTGCAGGTTCCATCCATCAAGGAGGGGGTCTGTCGAAGAGCCAGGTTTTGAGGTTTCTTGCGAAGATGGGGAGCGATGTTGTCTGTCTGAGGTGGAGCGGAAGGGCGTTCCATGCTTTGGCCGTGAGGAAGGAGAAGGAGCGGCCTCCCGATCTGGTCTTTCTGGTGCGGGGGACCACGGCGTAGGAGAGCTGGGCTGATCGTAGGGTCCTTTGGGGTGCGTGGAATTTGAGTCGGCTGTTCAGGTATGCTGGTCCGGTGCTGTGGAGGGCCTTGTGTGCATGGGTGAGCATCTTGAAGGTGATTCTCGCCTCGACAGGGAGCCAGTGGAGTGTGCGCAGGTGCTGGGAGATGTGGCAGTGTTTTGGCAGGTTGAGGACGAGTCTTGCGGTGGCGTTCTGGATGTTCTGTAGCTTGCGGTGAGGTTTTTGTTTATTCCGGCGTAGAGTGCGTTGCCGTAGTCGAGTCTGCTGGTGACCAGGGCGTGAGTGACGGTCTTTCGGTGTTCGAGGGGGATCCATTTGAAGGTCTTATGAAGGAGGCGGAGGGTGCGGAAGCAGGAAGACGAGACAGAGTTGATCTGGCGGTCCATTTTGAGCTCGGAGTCCAGGATGATTCCCAGGTTGCTTGCGTGGTCCGTGGGGGTTGGCGGGTTTCCGAGGGCGGGGGGCCACCAGGTGTCGCTCCAGGCATCGGGGTTTGGGCCCATGATGAGTACTTCTGTTTTGTTGGTGTTTAGTTGTAGGCAGCTGTTTTTCATCCATTTGGCGACGGCTTCCATGCCTTCTCGAAAGTTGCGTCTGGCGGTGTTGGGCTCGTTGGATAGGGAGAGGATGAGCTGGGTGTCGTCTGCGTATGACACGATGTTGAGTCCGTAGGTTCTGACGATGGGGGCGACTGGAGCCATGTAGACGTTGAAGAGCGTCGGGTTGAGGGAGGAGCCCTGGGGGACTCCGCAGGTGGTAGGTGTGGGGTCCGAGAGGAAAGGGGGGAGTCTGACCCGCTGCGTCCTGCCGGAGAGGAAGGAGCGGATCCAGTCGAGGGCCTTGTCCTGGATTCCTGCGTCGTAGAGTCTGTGTATTAGGGTGCGGTGGGAGACTGTGTCGAACGCCGCTGATAGGTCGAGGAGGATGAGGGCTACTGTTTCTCCTTTGTCCAGTAGGGTGCGGATGTCGTCTGTTGCGGCGAGGAGGGCGGTTTCCGTACTGTGGTTTTTTCTGAAGCCGAATTGGGAGGAGTCGAGGATGTTGTGTTCTTCAATGAATGTGGCGAGTTGGATGTTGATGGCTTTCTCGATGACTTTCGCTGGGAACGGGAGCAGGGAGATGGGTCTGTAGTTTTTGAGGTCGGTGGGGTCCGCTGAGGGTTTCTTTAGGAGGGGGTTGACCTCGGCGTGTTTCCAGTCGTTGGGGAAACGAGGCGGTCGCCAGGGAGCGGTTGATGGTGTGGCGGAGCATGGGTGCGATGGTGTCGGCAGCTCTGTTGAAGATGTGGTGGGGGCAGGGGTCCGTGGGGGCCCCTGAGTGGATTGACTTCATTGTCTTCAGTGTGTCTTCGGTGGTGAGGGCTGTCCAGTCGTCAATCGCTGGTTTCCGGGTGTCGGGGGTGGTTGGTGAGGGTTCAGTTTGTTGGTTGTCTTCGTCGAAGTTGTCGTAGATGCTCTTGATTTTGTGGTGGAAAAAGGTGCTGAGTTTGTCGCAGAGGTCTTGTGAGGGAGGGATGTCGGTAGACTCGCTAGTGGGTTGGGTGAACTCCTTGATGATGCTGAAGAGTTCCTTGCTGTTGTGCGCGTGGGTGGAGATTCTGTCTTCAGCTACGTGCAATCTGTTGAGAACTGCATTCCACGTTTCCCCAGCCTCCTCCCTCGATGGGCACGCTGGATTTTATGTACTCGTCTTCCTCCCCTCACAAGTTGGTAACCAAACTCTACGCTCTCACGCTGACGGCCTCATCCGTATCCACAGACCGTGCCCGTGCGGCGTGGAGTGCGGACCTTGGTATCGACATCCCACAGGCTGACTGGCTCTACTGTTGCAAACAGACAAAGCGTTTGTCCCCAAACTACCGCCTGCGCCTTATTCATTTTAAATATTTACACAGGCTATATCGCACTCCAGTCCAGCTGCACAAGCTGGGACTCATTCCAAGTGATAGTTGTATGCGCTGCTCTGCATCTGCGGCGGACTTCTCTCACCTTGCCTGGCTATGCCCTGGGGTCTCTGCTTATTGGCGTGAGGTCTGTGCAGCCATTTCAGAGATGGTCTCCTCGCCAGTTCAGCCCACTCCCTCACTTTGTCTACTGGGATTCATCAAATTCTGCCCGGATGCGTCGCGTCGTCTTATTGCTATGCTGCTTGTCCTCGCGCGGCGTAGGGTCTGCATGTGCTGGGGTCGTAGACCTGCACCCAAGTCTGCCCAATGGCTCGAGGATGCATCGCGTTGCCAGACCATATTGTCAGAATTCTGGGACCTCATGCCAGCTAGATCTCACCCACTCGATATCTGGGGCCCCCTAGTGTCCTATCTCCTAACCCGCACTCCCCCGAGTCCGGTTGCCTCCCCAGCGCTCCCCGCCGGCTCTCTGCCCGTGGCGGCCGCTGAGGTGGGCCAATAATCGGCCTTCCCCCGCCCCTTCTCCTTTTCAGCTGGGCCTGCCCTTTCATTTAGAGATTGCGTTCCCTCTGTAAATTGCTGTCACTGGTTAGTCGAGGTAAAAACGTCTGCCATGCTGCTGCTCTCTGGTGCTCTGTGCTATTACTGTTTACGGTTGCCATCAATGTTTCCTTTGTATATGGTGCTTTGATACAACTCGAGAATGTAACCTGTTTATTTGATTTGCTCAATAAAGGTTTTTTGAAAACTAAAAAAAAAAAAAACTTTTGAAGGATGCTGTGGGCGTGTATTAGTGGTGCAATTCCATGGATTGGCCAGATTCAGAAGATGCAAACGACTTGGACCTATCACTTTGGACACATGGGACAGTATCTGCCTCTGCAGCACACATATAATGCTGGCTGTTCCCCTGAGAGCTCACTTGCCTGCACTACATGCTCCAGGACGACATCTGCCACCAACACTGCTGTTGTCTCTGCATCCTCTGGCTACTACAATGGCACGTACTGTGGAGAGAGCCCCAGCCTTCAGCCTTGAGGAGAACCAGGCCCTGCTGGACAGCCTCCTTCCACAGTACAGCAAGCTGTATGGGAAACCAGGGGAGCAGGTGAGTGTGCTGTCCACTGCCTTACTAATTGTGCATGTTGTCTGACTAGCAAGACTTACAGTGTGCACACCACTGGCTAGCAATGCTCACGGAGTAGTTCTCACCCCCCAAAGTGTGTAGTTACATGCACTGAACAGGTACAGGGCAGTAACAGTACATTCCAACAAGGTTTACTTCCCATGCAATGATACCATGTAGTAACTGCTGGCAAACTGTTCATAGCCATCGATGCACTGCCTGTGTACATCATATGCCCCTGTGATTGAGACATGTATATCCAACTGTGTGATGCATGTATATGTTGCATGTGTAGTAATGGCCTTTTCACTTTGTCATCCTCACAGGTTGATGCCCACCAGAAGCAGGAAATCTGGCTGACCATCGCCCGGGCAGTAAGATCCGTGGGGGTCTACAAGCGCCGGATCTGCAACTGCCAGAAGAGGTGGCAGGACCTTCGGGGCTGGTCCCGGAGGATCGCAAGGGTCCAGCTGAAGCTGTCGCCATCTCGCAGGAGGGTCAGACACCGGACCCTGACCCCCCACATGCTCAGGATCCTGGCGGTGGTCTTCCCTGACCTGGATGGGCAGCTGAAGGCCAGACAGCAGCAAGGAGGGGGTGAGTCCATGACTGCACTGTGAACTTTGTCTGACATGCTATGTGCCCTCCTCTGGCCTGGTTAAACTTCCACAGTACATCAGTCTTGTGGTCCAGGACCCATGTCCCTCAATTGTGACATGCCCACTCCTCATCTGATACGCAGGTGTGGCCCTTACAGTCAGGAAATTGTGTCACTTGGGTACTGTGTCCTTGCATTTTGCTTCACTCAAGGTGGGGGACAGCATTTGTTCCTGTGACTTTGTGGTGGGCTTCATGGGTGGGTCAATTGCTTACACAATGCCTAAGTTCTGACATGTAATCTGGGTGTAACTTTGATATGTGGTCCACTTGCTGATCTGAATCACCACATGTCCCTGGTGTATTTGGCACACCCCCATGCTGCGGGTGCGAACAATGTTTGGGCCTCAGGAGTATGTATATCAAGTGTGTCACACATGCTCAGCCACCTGCCTACTGTCCAGGGCTCATCCCTCTTTCAGGTGGAGCAGGACAGTCATGCCTACTCCAGGGCATACAATACACTCTGTACTCCCACTCCCGTGTATCAGCTGACATGTTGTGATCAGTGAAATGTTCCCTCATGTGTCTGCCTCTGTGTCATTGTGCTGTGGCTTCGTTGTCAGGACTACTGGGATGTTTATCGTTTAGGGCTCAGCATGCCATCTGAGATGTGACCATGAGAGACAATACTTCTGTGACTGATAGGTGTTTGATCACTTGACTGTGCACACAGGTGTATGCGACTGTGAATTTCAGGCAGCTGTTTTTCATTCACAGCAGACTGTGAGGTGCTCAGGTTCATAGAGTTGTGTCTCATGTCTCCCATATGTCCAATTGGTATGACGTGGACAAATAAGAGTTCAGATGATGTGGTTTGTGGGGGATGGACATGTGCACTTGTCAGCTACATAACTTGCATTCCCCATTACCTAGGATTGTGACACAGTGCAGACTGTTGTTGGCTGGCTGCCATGGCCATGTGCCTGGAGACAGTGATGTATGACTTTGCAGGCATGCCTGTGCCATGGCATTAAACTTCCTAAGAGTGATCCTGCAGGGGAGTGACATGTGCAACATGCACCCCATTGTGGCATTGACTATCCGGACATGGATGCATCATGGTGTCTGTTGCTGGTATGCATCTCATGCATTTCTAATTAGACTCTGGCCATCCCTTTATCCGGACACATGTACTGACTCAGTGGCAAGAGATGTGATGTGTGCATGTTCACATACTTCACCGTGTTCTCTGCAATGTCCAACAACTGTGTACGTGGTGCATGTGTCCACACTGGGGTATTACCATCCAACAGGCACCAGACAGATGGGTGCAAGGGCAGGAGGGGTGTGAGTGCCATGGTTGACCATCAGACTGACAATTGGCTTCTCCTAATCTGTGTGAGGACTTTTGGCAATGTTCAACTGAGGATGCCAGGGCTTGCTCTGTAATGTGCTGTACTTACTGTGGTGTGTGCGGTCAGTGCAGGTGACTGATGTTTGTCTGTTTCCCTAATTGTTTGCAGATACATCAACGGCCACAGGAGGGGACAGCTCCACGGACCAGTATGAGCTGCAGAGCCAGACTGGGTCAGCAGCTGATGAGTGGTCGGAGGGACCCAGTGGCACGGAGGGCGAGGGGAGCCACACCGAGGAGTCCTCAGCACCATCCACCTCAGCTGAGGACCACAGCAGCTCGGAAGATGACTCCCTTGTGGAGGCGGGTGTCAGCAGCCACCACACCCCAGCTAGTATGTCTGGCCCGCCGCCACCACCACCACCATTACCACCGCCCTCCCATTGGCTCCCATTCCAGAGGTCCGTGGAGGCTCCCGTGTTTGGGAGCGTGTCTCCTTCGTGCCAGGCACCGCACCCCCTGCCCCTGTGTCCCCTGCTGCCCTGAGTGAGGAGTCTGTGTACCTACTTTGCCAGCTCCATGGAGGGCAGACAGCAATGCTGAGTGTCCTCCATGCACACACCACTCTGTTGACACAGCTGGTGTCGTTCATGGAGGGCATCTCGACGGGCATGTCTGCCCTACAGAGGAGCAATAGGTCCATGGACTCCTCCCTGACGGCAGCAGTGTCCCTCCTCCAACAGTCCATCACCCCTCCTACCTCTGCCCCATCCACACTTCCTGGCACCCTACCTGTGTCAAGCACATGCACACCTGCACAATCACCCAAACACACAGACACGAGCAGCACAGAAACACCCAAAACAAAGGCAAGACGTGCACACAAGCATCCTCACGGGACTGATACCACACCCACAGGGGATGGGGAACAGACACACACACAGGCATCCACAGTCACTCCGCACTCCTCAAAATCCTCTCCCTCCAAGACCCCTTCCCTTGCCTCACCTGCAACCCCACCTACAAAGCAGCGACCTCAGCCTCTTCCCCTCCGATCCCGCTGATCCAGCATACAGGGGGATGAGGAAGTCCACCCACACAGAGGGGAGTGCCCCTCACCCCTGGACACCCTCCCCCAGGCGCAGACAGACTGAGGCCCCCACCCGCAAGTCCCCCCGCGCCCGGAAGAGCAAGACCCCGCCACCGCCCTGCAGGTCAACCACACAGTCTCCTTCCTCCATCCCTCAGGCCCCCACAACACAGGTTCCCCCACCACACCCTGCCCCAGGTTCCCCCACCCACAGATACACCATCCCCAAACTGATGCGGCCTTCTCCACCTACCACTTGCTCTTCCAGCCCCACCCCCGCTGCACATGTTTGTGCCACTGGTGTGGAGATCGTGTCCTCCCCCTCTGTCCTGCCCACCTTACCTGAACCCCATTCTACTCCCCTGGAGATGGGCACTGCAGTGGAGTCCACTGCCACCCTGTCTGACTTGGGCACTGCAGTGGGGAACCTGTCCACTCCATCTGGCCAGCCCACTGGAGTTGTGCCGGCACCCACACCATCTGACTCATGCCCCCCAGTTGTGCCGGCACACACCATGTCAGACACCTCCATTGCAGTTGTCAGTGACTCTCCAGCACCAGCCACCCCTACCCTGCCTCCTTCTGGTGAGCCCTGATCCTGTCCCTGCGGTGCCTGGCCTGCCCCCCCCCATATGCCCCTCCGAGGGGAATGTCCCTGGTCCGTAGCAGTGCAGGCAAGCAAAGGGTGACATCTGCCTCTGTCACCCTGTTTGGACTTTTGTCATGGACTGGCCATTGGCCTTTGGGTTTTGTCTGGACTTTCTATTTTCAACTAACATATGCTGAATAAAGCTACTTTCAGTTCTCTAATGGTTTTGCTTCAGATGTACATGATGTTGAGGATGCTAACCATGCCCTTGCTGCAGTGATGGTGATTTTTGATATCAGGTAAATGAAGTGTTACTGTGCAGGACCCCATGTGGTCCAGGGTGAATGTGTCCTATCCTGGTGTGTAGCCATGTCATCCTTTGCAGCAATATGAGGGTGTCATGTTTTCCATATTTGCCAATGGGATTCCCTACATGTTTTTGCAATATCACATCTGTGGCTTACACCCCTGCACATCAGAAGTGCTTGCCATTGTTCAATTTGTCTATTTCCCTGACCGTGTGACCATCTCCACTGGACATGCAAGTTTGGGCATCAATGGGGAAGGACTCATCTGTGGTATCAGTGCAACTTGCTATACATGTGTATTTGATCGGTGCAGATGATTTTGGTGACACTGCCATGCCAGGCTGATGTGACGAGAGCCTTAATTTTGTGCAAATTGTTGACTGAGTGACCAAGTGTTCTGCTGACATGATAGAGCCCTGCAGAGACAACGTATGGCACAGCTTTCCTTACACAGGAGTGGAGTCCCCTCATGGCAGTGTGTAAATCCGTGACATTGCCTGAGCCCAAGGTGTGTGTTGTGTGAGCATGTCTGTGTGTGTTCACTTCCATTTTGCTACGCAGGCTGGGGGCCCTAGTGATGTTCCTGTTTGTGATGCTTGCTGAGTTGAGCAATGTTCCCCCCAAATCTTCGCCCTGGGTTCTCTGTGATGTGGGTGCATGGCACATTACTGGTCATCAGGGTGTCATCCATAGGTGTGTTTGCTGTCAGGGCTGAGTTTGTGGGCAAACGCAGATGAGACACAGTCAGGATTCCCCTTGGCACTTGTGGATTACACAAGTCATGTAATTTACAGTTTGTGTTAGCTTTCAGTGATTGTGACACGTTGTGTGTGTGTGACTGCTGCCACTCCTCAGGGTCAGAGCTGCAATGTTGGAAGTTGTCTATGTGTGTTCTTTGTGGGTGACCTTGGCTTCTTCATTGGTGTGTGACTGTGGCCGGGATCCCATTGGTTGGTGTGGATTTGACGTCTTGCCCATGTACAGTGTACTGTGCAGTGTGTGAGACATTCACAAGTCTTGTTGACTGGCCATGTGTGATGGGTATCTCCACCTTAGTTCCCCCCACCACCCCTGGGATTGTCATGGGTGCATGTGCAATGTCACCAGTCCATGTGAGCCTCACTGCTGCACATTGGTGGAGATCAAGGTGTGTGGTGTTGAGTGTGTGCAAATGAGAGTTGTTGCACAGCTAGACCCCTACCTCCATGTTGGCCTTGGCTGACAGGCCGTGCTGATTGATTTGTGCTTGTGTAGGTGTGATGGTAGTTAGTTGCTCAGGACACATGACTGTGGTTCACAGTGTGTACGACATCTACCTTTGTCATCACAGTGGGAGTATCATGCAGGCCAGTGTCACCACAATGTGGGTTCCCTGGGGGTAGTGCTGTGGTGAGTCTGTCTCTTGCTGTGTTAGTTGCTGTTCCTACAAGCTTGTGTGACATTTGTAATTTGGGCTCCCTCTCATCTAACAATGCCTGATTGCCCACATAGGGGAATCCGATCCATGAGTTACTTTTGTGTGGCACTGTATTGACATCTGTGTAATAGGGATTCAGGCCTCCTCATGTGTTGTGTGTTTGCCTGGGGACAATGGCACACCACCCCCATCACCTGTTGTGTTTGATATGCAGTGTGAGTCTGCCTGTTTGTGTTTGTGCATTTGCACCACTGCATTGGCATTTCTTTAGTGTGCCATTGGCTGTATGTTGTTTGGTGGCTTTCCCCTGCTGTCCCTGGACCTCCTAGGTCATCAGTCAGCACAATGATCATGGTTTGTATGTCCCATTGCTGCCATGGAATGGTATTTGTTCACCTCACATCTACAGTCTCCACAGGATATCTACATTTGTGTGTCCATTGGTGCAGATATGTGGGTCTGCATTATGATGGTCACTTCTGTCATTGTGTTATTCGTGAATGTTGACAATGTGAGCCCCCATGGGTGATGTTTGTCTGCACATGGCCAAAGCGATGTTTCATTGGCACTGCACTGTTTGCCTCACACAATCTATGTTGCTATGGGACACAAGCACTACTATGCCACTGATGTGTTTGTTGTTGTGTGACCAGGAATCATCCATGCAGTTTGGCATTTGCAGCTTTTCCCATGACAGCACTTACATTTTGGTCACTGTGGTGATGGGTCTTTAGACCCCATTGCCACAATGTTCTAAATGTGCTTCAGCTATGGACCCCACACTTACCTTTGGGTCACTGTGGTGATGGGGCTTTAGACCCCATTGCCACAATGTTCAAAATGTGCTTCAGCTATGGACCCCACACTTACCTTTTGGTCACTGTGGTGATGGGGCTTTAGACCCCATTGCCACAATGTTCAAAATGTGCTTCAGCTATGGACCCCACACTTACCTTTTGGTCACTGTGGTGATGGGGCTTTAGACCCCATTGCCACAATGTTCAAAATGTGCTTCAGCTATGGACCCCACACTTACCTTTTGGTCACTGTGGTGATGGGGCTTTAGACCCCATTGCCACAATGTTCAAAATGTGCTTCAGCTATGGACCCCACACTTACCTTTTGGTCACTGTGATGATGGGGTGTTAGACCCCATTGCCACAGTGGTCATGGTCTGCTTGCATTGTGGAGGCCACACACATTTATGTGTGACACATGTGATAGGGGGTCACATTGTATGTTCAATGTCATGTTCAGTGTTGTAGGCATTTGACACAGACTATACACGCTTGTCATTGGTGTTGAGGGGGATGTATTTTTCAGACATTCCTTATGTTGGAGTATGCTGGTTGTGTCATGCATTACCCGTCCTATGAGTAGGGGTTGTGTGGGTGGTAGGCATCCAGGCCCCCATGAGTGGGGATGGTATTAGTGGCAGGCATCCATCCCCCTATGAGTGGGGATGGTAGTAGTGACAGGCATCCATGCCCACATGAGTAGGGGTGGTGTTAGTGGCAGGCATCCATCCCCCTATGAGTGGGGATGGTAGTAGTGACAGGCATCCAGGCCCACATGAGTAGGGGTGGTGTTAGTGGCAGGCATCCATCCCCCTATGAGTAGGGGTGGTGGTAGTGGTAGGCATCCATCCCCCTATGAGTGGGGAGGGTAGTAATGACAGGCATCCAGGCCCCCATGAGTAGGGGTGGTGGGAGTGGTAGGCATCCATCCCCCTATGAGTGGGGATGGTATTAGTGGCAGGCATCCGACCCCCTATGAGTGGGGATGGTAGTAGTGGCAGGCATCCATCCCCCTATGAGTGGGGATGGTAGTAGTGACAAGCATCCAGGCCCACATGAGTAGGGGTGGTGGTAGTGGTAGGCATCCAGGCCCCCATGAGTAGGGGTGGTGTTAGTGGTAGGCATCCATCCCCCTATGAGTGGGGATGGTAGTAGTGACGGGCATCCAGGCCCACTTGAGTAGGGGTGGTGTTAGTGGTAGGCATCCATCCCCCTATGAGTGGGGATGGTAGTAGTGACAGGCATCCAGGCCCACATGAGTAGGGGTGGTGTTAGTGGCAGGCATCCATCCCCCTATGAGTGGGGATGGTAGTAGTGGCAGGCATCCATCCCCCTATGAGTGGGGATGGTAGTAGTGGTAGGCATCCATCCCCCTATGAGTGGGGATGGTAGTAGTGACAGGTATCCAGGCCCACATGAGTAGGGGTGGTGTTAGTGGTAGGCATCCATCCCCCTATGAGTGGGGATGGTAGTAGTGGCAGGCATCCAGGCCCCTATCAGTGGGGATGGTAGTAGTGGCAGGCATCCATCCCCCTATGAGTGGGGATAGTAGTAGTGGCAGGCATCCATCCCCCTATGAGTGGGGATGGTAGTAGTGGTAGGCATCCATCCCCCTATGAGTGGGGATGGTATTAGTGGCAGGCATCCAGGCCCCCATGAGTAGGGGTGGTGGTAGTGGTAGGCATCCATCCCCTATGAGTGGGGAGGGTAGTAGTGACAGGCATCCAGGCCCACATGAGTAGGGGTGGTGGTAGTGGTAGGCATCCATCCCCCTATGAGTGGGGAGGGTAGTAGTGACAGGCATCCAGGCCCCCATGAGTAGGGGTGGTGGGAGTGGTAGGCATCCATCCCCCTATGACTGGGGATGGTATTAGTGGCAGGCATCCATCCCCCTATGAGTGGGGATGGTAGTAGTGGTAGGCATCCATCCCCCTATGAGTGGGGATGGTAGTAGTGACAGGCATCCAGGCCCACATGAGTAGGGGTGGTGTTAGTGGCAGGCATCCATCCCCCTATGAGTGGGGATGGTAGTAGTGGCAGGCATCCATCCCCCTATGAGTGGGGATGGTAGTAGTGGTAGGCATCCATCCCCCTATGAGTGGGGATAGTATAGTGGCAGGCATCCATCCCCCTATGAGTGGGGATGGTAGTAGTGACAGGCATCCAGGCCCACATGAGTAGGGGTAGTGGTAGTGGTAGGCATCCAGGCCCCCAAGAGTAGGGGTGGTGTTAGTGGTAGGCATCCATCCCCCTATGAGTGGGGATGGTAGTAGTGACAGGCATCCAGGCCCACATGAGTAGGGGTGGTGTTAGTGGTAGGCATCCATCCCCCTATGAGTGGGGATGGTAGTAGTGACAGGCATCCAGTCCCACATGAGTAGGGGTGGTGTTAGTGGCAGGCATCCATCCCCCTATGAGTGGGAATGGTAGTAGTGGCAGGCATCCATCCCCCTATGAGTGGGGATGGTAGTAGTGGCAGGCATCCATCCCCCTATCAGTGGGGATGGTAGTAGTGGTAGGCATCCATCCCCCTATGAGTGGGGATGGTATTAGTGGCAGGCATCCATCCCCCTATGAGTGGGGAGGGTAGTAGTGACAGGCATCCAGGCCCCCATGAGTAGGGGTGGTGTTAGTGATAGGCATCCATCCCCCTATGAGTGGGGATGGTATTAGTGGCAGGCATCCATCCCCCTATGATGGGGATGGTAGTAGTGGCAGTCATCCATCCCCTATGAGTGGGGATGGTATTAGTGGTAGGCATCCATCCCCCTATGGGTGTGTATGGCATTGGTGATAGCCATCCCGCCCCTATGGTTCTGCTGTTGCTAGTGTACGTCATTTCTGCATCCCTATGTGTGTGTGACATATTTCGGGTACGTGTCGTTTGTTTGTGTTGTGGGTGTTTGACTTACCATCTGCGCCGTACGCGTCCGTACCGGTCCCGGTAATAGATGTAGAGTATTGGTAGGACCTGCGCGATGGGATTCATGGTTGGGTCATCTCGTTCGGGTTTCTCGTGGCTTCGACTCGTACTCGTCGCTGGCTTGTTCGTCTCGTCGCCGTGGATCGTCTTGTGGCGCGAATCGGAGCTTATGTACAGTTCTCCCGGATGCTCAAACGTCCCAGACGTAGCGACGGGTTCGGCGCATACGGAAGGCGCATCGCACTCGTCCGGCCGGAAGGTGCTGTGTATTTGCTTCCGTGCGACTCGAATCGGCATTTACGGATCCGGCTCGGGCGGGGAACAGGAACTGGAATTGGTGAGTACGGCTCGCTCGGAATCTGGGCTGTTATGCGCATCGTACTTGTTCGTTCGGACGACTGTTCGAATTGGTCGGGAAACACGCGTTCGGCTTGGTTTTTTTCCGGAAGAATACTGTTAGGTGCGCTTCCGGCCGAGATCGGAATCGACCCCACAGTCTTAATAAATTGTAAGTATGTAATGCGAGGTTATGCATCCCAATATGCCTTTGTAAACTTTAACACAAACGATATTTTTTGATACGGTGGTTGTCCTGCACACATTCTCCTTTTTAGTCCATTGTATATTTTTACAGAATTGAATTAACGCACATAGGAGATTGGACGATTCTAACCCTGTTACACGCAGAGTAAAAGTGCTACAAAAATAGAAAGGACTCCACTCTTTATGAGGTTAGGACCCTCCTTAAAACGCAGGTACATAAACATAACTGTTTTTTAATTAACATTTATAAAGAGAGTCCAACAGAGGTTATCTCACCAAATCTTTGCCTCAATAAGCCCTTTATCTATCCAATCTGGGCATGTATAAATGTAAATATTGCTTGTCTTATAAATATACCTACAGGCATCAGAAAAAGAAATAAGAAAATGTAAATGATCCTGATGTGCTCTAGTACCTTGAGTGGAAAATCGACCTTTTCATCTATCCACACTGCACTGACAATATAAGGTATAGAATAAGCAATCACCATTGCTATCAGACCACTAAATATTGGATGACATCATTCTAAATCTTTCTATACTACAATTTATTCTAGGCCTAGAAACATCTTCTCACTGAACAAATAGGAACCCCAAAAGCAGAACCATTGATGTTCTCCCACTGCATATAAACTTTGTAATCTATGCAGCCATAGGTGACTATTACATCTTTTTATCGCTCTCTTCTTCTTTCTGTCTCTCATACAATAGGCTTTGCATGTTACACCATTTATAAAATTAAAACACGAATTATGCATGTTTGGCCCACGGAGAGTATTCTAATCACAATTATGCATCACATGGATAACTATCACTGGGGGTGCATTTCACTACAAGCATGTAAATAAACAGGTTTTTATACACATATTCTATTTTTAAGAATATGTTTTTAATTCACCAATCCTTCACAATTCTCCCTTTGCAATTAGCCCCTTCATAAGATACTGAACAGTATTATCTAAAACGATTTATATATTAAACGTTGAAAATATAATAAATAAATGTCCAGGACACATAATTAACTGATGTGCATATAAAATCTGAGACCATATCTTATTGTATATTTATGCAGAGAAAGTTGAGACGGTCCCCTGACGAAGGCACCCTGCCGAAACGCGCGTAGCATGTATGTACCTCCAGCTCTCAGTTTTTGTCCATGAATCATCTGGATGTTTCAACTGTTGACAAATATACATTGCTCCTAATTGTGAAATCAATTGTGCAACTTAACTGTATAATTGGATTGTACTGTTCTCTCCTTGAATATATGATCATGTTGTATATATTTACCCTCATTCTGATGCACTAATAATTTTAATTATAAAATAAGAATGGTTTTTGATATTTGAAAAAAATACAACCAAAATAAAAAGATTTTTGATATACAAAAAATAACTGAATATTGATACAGTCTTTTATTAAGTAATAATGCACAATGTTTTTTGAATAATTATCATTATGTTGTCCTGGAACTTGTAAGCTTTATGATACTGTATACTTGTTGCTAGTTTCCTTTCTTTCCCTTCATGATACACCTGCATACTAAAGGATAAACCTTATTGGAAATTTGGAATGTTGGGAGATACATTGAAGACAATAGAGCGGCTTAGGGCTAATATTGGCTGGCATATGCTGCTGCTCCAACATTCTCTAGTTGAAGTGGTGGCAGCCAATCACGGCTTAGCTACGTGTTTCTCCACTTTTAATTTAGAACATTCGACCCTCAGTGTGTGGAATGCTCTAATAGGCCTATAGCCCTTCTCACTTAGACTATGCCAGTTGTTAAAGGCCATCTCCCTCAGTCTTTGCCTCAATCGAGTGGGGACTTATACAATTATTGCAAATGTATATTTTTGATTGAGGATAAGTGTATTTGAGTTATCTACCATGGCTACAAAGCTGATATGTTTCATAGCTGAGTTCAACATTGTATCAATAAGCTGATCATTGTTCACTTGTAATTAAGGGATAGAGAACCAGTATCAAGTATATTCTTACATGATCGTAGGGTTAGGCCAAATCTATTGTTTTCAGTTCACGGCTCCTACACCAAAGTTTTAAAGAATTTGAGGGTTTTGATAGGTCTTAGGAATCCGATCAGTATATTCAGTATATAGTGAGTCACTGGCAGAGACACAATTTGATGCCAGAGATGACAAAGCTATCCCTATAAGGGCCCTGGTCAGACCAATTCTCTTTTTTCAGAAATCATGAATGCTAATTATTATTCTTATGTCATGTTATGTTAGTAAAAATACATGTGGCCTAATAGCAGATTATTTAGAGCGAGTAGGAGCATAGCTAATAATAGTTAAGCAGTTGCAGAGGCACCAGGGTACTCGTGTCTGAGGTCTCCACTGCACTCCAATTGTAGCTGGGGTTGTCTTCCAAAGGGATGGGGAGGTTGGGAGGAAAATGTTCTTGTGTGTATTTGAGCCCTAAGCACCCAGTACCAATGTATATTACTGGTGTTGCACGCCCACTATTTAGACTCGAATTATCCCCTCAGTTAGTCAGGAAATGCTTTCATTATTATTGATTTCTTAAAATTGTAAATGTTGTAGATTGCCAACATGTGTTTTGTTAGACAAGTGTAAATTCGAAGCTCTGCGATAAGCAATGAATAGTTGTTTTGGAAAATCTTTTTGCAAATTTTTACAGGTGGATAATAAGGGGAATTTTTTTTTGCATTATGTTTTTATAGTTAGGATCCGAAGAATGATAGCCAAGGAGGGGCACGGGCACCACCATCAATTCATAACAGTATTTTGGGGGCTGATAGGGACACAACAGCCCCCCAAGAGATTAAAAAAACACTGCAAGTCACCTGGGCAATTAAACGCATAACCTCAGTAGAGTTTATCATCATTTTCAAAGCACTTCCAGCTGAAGCTGTATGCTCTTCAGCTCGAGTGCAAGGACCCCTTGTGGTTTATTCTGTGGCTGCATTTTGTGGCCTGAATAGTGTTTAAGAAAGACTCAAACACATATTTATGGATGTTTGGAATAAAACAGATTTATTTTTATATTTTTTAAACAAATGTTGTTACGCATTGCTATGTGCATATTTGTGAAGAATACTGTAGGAGAGTAGGATCTGCTTCACATGGGTACCCCCACTTTTTGCTGATGCTTCACTGTTTTTCGACCTTAGTCTGGCTGGGGCCCTGCTAATCAGAACCCCCGTGAGACACGTGGTCAGTTACCGCGAGTGTGGGGGGAAGGTTGTACTGCTGCTATTTTCGCTATTACTGCTCATTTTGCACATGAATCTGGATGATTTTAAAAATACTTGCTTTTAATTTAAGAACTGTGTTACTGTTTTTACATTCTGGTATCAGCGCTTGAACCCGGTGGTTCCCGCCTGTTAGAGCGAGCCCACGGTGATTCGGGTCAGCGCTCTAGCTTCTTTCTGCTTCCGGGCATTTAAACTCATGCTGACGCGACCGCGCAGCGTGAGACACGTGGTCAGTTACCGCGAGTGTGGGGGAAGGTTGTACTGCTGCTATTTTCGCTATTACTGCTCATTTTGCACATGAATCTGGATG
This sequence comes from Calotriton arnoldi, assembly GCA_963921515.1. Classification (NCBI taxonomy): domain Eukaryota; kingdom Metazoa; phylum Chordata; class Amphibia; order Caudata; family Salamandridae; genus Calotriton; species Calotriton arnoldi. Next base: position 718,683 of record CAWUFW010003252.1, on the reverse strand, counting down.
ATTTTAAAAATACTTGCTTTTAATTTAAGAACTGTGTTACTGTTTTTACATTCTGGTATCAGCGCTTGAACCCGGTGGTGCCCGCCTGTTAGAGCGAGCCCACGGTGATTCGGGTCAGCGCTCTAGCTTCTTTCTGCTTCCGGGCATTTAAACTCATGCTGACGCGACAGGCAGCGGGCGCGCCGGTGGCGCGCCAAAGGCGCGCCAAAGGCAAGCCCGTCTGCGCCCGTCCGCGCATCGTCAGCGCACAGCGCCAGCCATTCTGCCCAAATAAAAGTTCAAGACAAAAGTCAAAGGGGCATCTCCTATACAAGTAGGGAGCTGCGAGAAATTGGGGAGTCTGGAATGTTGGCAAAGGAGGTTTTACAACCGAGGAGGCAGGTAAAGCAGATTGATAAAGTTAGGCTTGTGTGTGGTATGCTCAATGTTAGATCACTGCACAAACATGGGGTAGAGGTTCAATTACTTATAGATATTCATAAACTGGAGGTCCTTTTTATGACCGAAACCTGGACACAACCTGGGTCAGATGTAGAGGTGGGGCTAAGTTGCCCCCAGGATATAAGGCAATACATAAACCTAGGCAGACTGGGAAAGGTGGAGGGGTTGGTATCTTTTTTAAAGATAAATGGGACTTCATTTCAGTCGATATCGACGAAGTAAGTGGCTCTGAACTTTTAGGTTTTGCCCTTCGGGATTCAAAGGGGCATGTAGTGACGGGTATAGTCTGTTACAGACCACCTGGAGTAGCTAGCCCCCTACAGCAAAGCGCCTTGGCAGATGTTCTGAGTAATATGGCGCTAACCCACTCAAGACCTCTCTTTCTAGGAGATTTTAATTTATGGCTCAATGGAAGCCTAGATTCTGGGTATCATAATCTCCTTCAGACATGTGGAAATATGAACATGGTACAGTGGGTCAGAGAACCTACTCATAGAGGGGGACATGTACTGGATCTGAACTTCGCTGACAAAGATTTAATTGAGATCGGTACAATCCTGCCGGTAGATTGGACTGACCATTATCTAGTACAATTCAGAATTGTTTGCCCGAAACCTAGCATAGCTACCCCGATGAAAAATAAGACTTTTAGAGGCAGGGATTGGAGAAGACTGGCCGATGTAACAATGCCGTTACCTGAGTTCCATATTCATGGGACGTTCGATGCAGGTAAACAGGTGGACGAAAACTATTTGAACTTCTGCAATCAAATCACTACACAACTTGACCAGTTAGCACCCCTAAAAACTATCAAAAAAAGGGATAGACCCTCAGCCCCCTGGTATAATGATAAACTAAAACATTTGAAAAAGGATTGTAAGTTGGCAGAAAGGAGTTGGAGGAAAACTTACATTGGGGAGGATAAAAAAATTTGGAAGGAAATGATATCTATTTACAAAAAAGAAGTATCTACAACAAAAGCTGAATACTTTGCTGATATTATTCTGAAATCTTCTAATAGCGCTAAGGGCCTTTTTAAAATAGTAAATGATATCACTAATCCTACCTGCACAAAAAAGGAAATTGTCCCAACACAGACTCTCTGTGATGGGCTAGCTATGTTTTTTGAAGAAAAGATTAGCAAAATTATTAAAGGGCTACAATCCAGTAATGCACCTACACGGGATACTCAGAATGGGATATCTAAGAATCACTGCATCTCCCAGGATTATGAATGGGAAATTACTGAGACTGCAGTCACTTTTGATCATTTTCCAACATTACAAGTGGATGATTTTATTAAACTAGCTGTAAGTGTGTCTTCAGGCTCTCCTTTGGACCCATTACCGCATAAATTATGGAAAACCTTAGGAGTTAAACTTCTCCCGGTACTTAGGCTGATTTGTATGCAATCTCTGGAGAGTGGAATGGTACCAGTAAGCTGGAAAAAAGCACTGATCACACCACTCTTAAAAAAAGATTCATTAGATCCAGCATGCCCGAAGAATTACAGGCCTATTTCATTGCTGCCTTACCCAGTGAAGATCATCGAAAAATTGGTTAGTAGGGAACTTTCTCAGTTCCTAGAAGCCAATGATAAACTGGAGGATGTGCAGTTTGGCTTTCGTCCCGGACATGGGACAGAGACTGCTTTGGTGACCGTATTAGATGATCTTCGAATGCGGGCGGACAGGGGACAAGCTTCCATCTTGATTTTGTTGGACTTGTCCGCCGCATTTGATACGGTTAACCATGCGGTACTCTTGGATAGGCTTGCTAGAGTAGGTGTGAGTGGATTGGCACTGAAGTGGTTTCAATCCTACCTCCCAGATAGAGAACAGGCGGTTGCTCTCCCCCCGTATCAATCCATGTATAGGAAAGTTTTACATGGGGAACCACAGGGATCTGCAATCAGCCCCATCTTGTTTAACATTTATATGAAGCCACTTGTGACTGTTATTAAGTCACATAACATTAGTTTAGTAAACTATGCTGATGATACCCAGTTGATTTTATCTCTGAAAGGCTGTCAGGCAACTTCACTTGAAAAATTTCATAATTGTATGCAAGATACGGCTCTTTGGCTTCAAAATAATTATTTGCAATTCAATGGGGAGAAAACTGAGATTCTGTGCTGTTCAGTGGGGAAGGTTCCTTATTCACTACCCACGGGGTTCTGGCCACTACCAGTGACAGCCCCTTTGACCCCGACAAATGTGGTTCATAATTTAGGTATCAGTTTTGATGGTAAATTAAGCCTTGAGTCCCAAGTGAATCAGACAGTTGGGAAATGCTTTGCCCTGCTGAGGGTGTTACGAAGAATTCTCCCACTGCTGCCTAAGTATACCAGGCCACTGATAGTGAGAAGTATTATCCTTAGCCAACTGGATTATTGCAACGCTCTACTGCTGGAGTCTCCCAAATATTTGATGGAGAAACTCCAGAGAATTCAGTCAATGGCAGCCAAGCTGGCACTTATGAGACCTCGCCAGTCGTCTCTTTCTCAGGCCCTGGCTGAGCTCCACTGGCTCCCAGTTGGACAGAGGGTGCAATTTAAATCTATGTGCATAGTTTTTAAAGCTCTACATGGCATTGGTCCCAAGCCCTTACAGAGTAGATTTGAATGGTATGTTCCTCTACGCAATCTTCGCTCCTCCTCAGCAAAACTGGTGAGAGTGCCTAGGTTCAGAAAAGTCAGATCTGGTGGAAGAGCTTTCTGCGTTGCAGCAGCTTCGGCGTGGAACAAACTACCAACTGAACTTAGACAGATAGATGATCTATTGTCTTTCAGAAAGAAATTGAAGACCTGGCTCTTTCCCAGGGTATAATATAGTGTTTTTTCAACTGCCCCTATATTCTAAGATAATTGACCTATGTGCTCAAGCGCCAGGATACCCGTGGGGTCGCAGTGCGCTCTATAAATTTTATATACAATACAATACAACCCCAGCCTAGCTGCTTCCTCTCTAAAATGGTTTCCATGTGCCTTAGGCACATCTCTGATTGGAATCTGGAGTGCCCTTATAAGTCCCTAGTATATGGTATATTATGTACCCAGGGCGTAGGTACCTCAGAGGCCTGCCAGGGGCTGAAGCATGTATTGTGCCACCCCTGGAAGGCCAGCCAAAAGGACACCACAGGTCTGCTACTGCAGCCTGGGTAAGGTGGTGCATGCACCCCTTACTGTGATATAGGCTACCTATATCACTACATACATACACACATATAAACCTATAAGTCACTCCTATGGCAGGCCTTATCAATCCTGAAGGCAGAGTGCGTGGTTCCTATGTGAGAGGGTGCCCCTGCATGAGCAGGGCCCCTCTGCAGCATTCGGAGACCCTTCTCTGATGCTGTTTGTAGTGCAGCCTGACCACATACTCTTAAGCGCATTATAACCTCGCGTTAAATGCTAACTTTGGGATGGCTGCACGGAAACATGTCGTGTTTGGTGTCAAACATCTTGGAATACTACCCCCACCAGTTCTGGCGGCGGGGGTAGCATTCCACCCTTCTAGAGGGAGAGACATGTACACACCGGTATACCCGGTGCTGACTTTCCAGAGCCCTGGCATCACAAAATGGATGCCGCTGCCACAGACACGAGTCTGGCCTCCTGCTGCTGACCGAAACTCCGGCAGGGGAGGCCTGGACAATAGGTTTCCTGTCCCAGGGAGGTGTAACCACCTCCCCAGACAGGATAGTGTGTATTGGGGCTGGGCGGGAGCACTCTCTGGTGCTTTGAAGTCCTGCACTGGGGGCACATTTGGTGTCCCTGTGCATACCCCAGTTCAAACCGGCTCAGGGGCTTCCAGCCCCTGCTCTGGCACGAAACTGGACAAAGGGAAAGGGGTGTAACCACCCCTCTGCCCTGACCCTCCCATTGGTGGGGCCACAGAGTATGTCCAACCCCTACCTTAGTATAAGTATGGGACCCCAGTCCTTAGGACTTTAGATTTACCTGGAAGAAACTCTGACACAGAATCCTGGACCTTCGACGCTCTACTTTAAGATTAGAGGACTGAAGAATCTCCCTTGGGGTCAAGGAGTGACTCCCTGCTTGGCAGGCACCAAAGAAGCAATTGTCCGGTCTGCATCGCTGAAGCTCCCGCCGGACGCCGAAGTCTTTGCATCACCAGAGGTGGATTTCCAGACTTCCCCGAGGCTGCCCTGAGTCCCCAGCATACTGAGGCCCATAGCTGTCTTGGGTAACGTGGAACCGTGACCCCTGGACACCTATCGCATTTGCAAGTGCATCCTCTTCTGGGTTCCCACGAAGTTGTGATTTGGGCTCCGAGTAGCCCCAGCCTCCAGCATCGACTGCACCAAAGATCACTGGCCTCCACTCCACGAGTGCCCTGTGAGCCAGCTCCACGTGCATCAACTCGAGGCTCCTTTGCGGTCACTAGTCCATTGGCTAGTAGGCCCTCCCGAAGGCCAATCTTCTTCTGTTTGGGCTCCCTGGTTGGACCAGGCGTGCCCTGACTTACCCTCGCTGGGTGAGTCCCACAGACCTTGCTGGTCTGCAACATCGTCCTTCTTCCATTTCCACGAGACTTGCCGTTGCCAAGGCTTGTTGGGTCCAATCCGGTCGCTGACACCCCTGCAATCGACAGACGTCGTGGGACAGCTCGAATCCAGCTCCTGGTTGTCGTCGACGCCTCCTGGACTTCGTGGTACAATACAACCCCAGCCTAGCTGCTTCCTCTCTAAAATGGTTTCCATGTGCCTTAGGCACATCTCTGATTGGAATCTGGAGTGCCCTTATAAGTCCCTAGTATATGGTATACTATGTACCCAGGGCGTAGGTACCTCAGAGGCCTGCCAGGGGCTGAAGCATGTATTGTGCCACCCCTGGAAGGCCAGCCAAAAGGACACCACAGGTCTGCTACTGCAGCCTGGGTAAGGTGGTGCATGCACCCCTTACTGTGATATAGGCTACCTATATCACTACATACATACACACATATAAACCTATAAGTCACTCCTAAGGCAGGCCTTATCAATCCTGAAGGCAGAGTGTGTTGTTCCTATGTGAGAGGGTGCCCCTGCATGAGCTGGGCCCCTCTGCAGCGTTCGGAGACCCTTCTCTGATGCTGTTTGTAGTGCAGCCTGACCATATACTCTTAAGCGCATTATAACCTCGCGTTAAATGCTAACTTTGGGATGGCTGCACGGAAACATGTCGTGTTTGGTGTCAAACATCTTGGAATACTACCCCCCCACCAGTTCTGGCGGCGCGGGTAGCATTCCACCCTTCTAGCGGGAGAGACATGTACACACCGGTATACCCGGTACTGACTTTCCAGAGCCCTGGCATCACAAAATGGATGCCGCTGCCACAGACACGAGTCTGGCCTCCTGCTGCTGACCGAAACTCCGGCAGGGGAGGCCTGGACAATAGGTTTCCTGTCCCAGGGAGGTGTAACCACCTCCCCAGACAGGATAGTGTGTATTGGGGCTGGGCGGGAGCACTCTCTGGTGCTTTGAAGTCCTGCACTGGGGGCACATTTGGTGTCCCTGTGCATACCCCAGTTCAAACCAGCTCAGGGGCTTCCAGCCCCTGCTCTGGCACAAAAACTGGACAAAGGGAAAGGGGTGTAACCACCCCTCTGCCCTGACCCTCCCATAGGTGGGGCCACAGAGTATGTCCAACCCCCTACCTTAGTATAAGTATGGGACCCCAGTACTTAGGACTTTAGATTTACCTGGACGAAACTCTGACACAGAATCCTGGACCTTCGACGCTCTACTTTAAGATTAGAGGACTGAAGAATCTCCCTTGGGGTCAAGGAGTGACTCCCCTGCTTGGCAGGCACCAAAGAAGCAATTGTCCGGTCTGCATCGCTGAAGCTCCCGCCGGACGCCGAAGTCTTTGCATCACCAGAGGTGGATTTTCAGACTTCCCCGAGGCTGCCCTGAGTCCCCAGCAAAGCTGAGGCCCGTAGCTGTCGTGGGTAATGTGGAACCGTGACCCCTGGACACTGATCGCATTTGCAAGTGCATCCTCTTTTGGGTCTCCCACAAAGTCGTGCTTTGGGCTCCCAGTAGCCCCAGCCTCCAGTACCGACTGTACCGAAGATCACTGGCCTCCACTCCACGAGTGTCCTGTGAGCCAGCTCCACGTGCGTCGACTCGAGGCTCCTTTGCGGTCACTAGTCCATTGGCTAGTAGGCCCTCCCAAAGGCCAATCTTCTTCTGCTTGGGCTCCCTGGTTGCTCCAGGCGTGCCCTGACTTACCCTTGCTGGGTGAGTCCCACAGACCTTGCAGGTCTGCAACATTGTCCTTCTTCCATTTCCACGAGACTTGCCGTTGCCAAGGCTTGTTGGGTCCAATCCAGTCGCTGACACCCCTGCAATCGACAGACTTTGTGGCACAGCTCGAATCCAGCTCCTGGTTGTCGTCGACGCCTCCTGGACTTCGTGGCTGAAGAGTCAAGATGACTGTCAACCTACCTGAAGCACTCGACATCGGTGGGCATCTGCTCATCGCCTTCCTGGTCACTGGCTAGTGACCCAGACTCTGTCCCCTCTGCTTTCAGGTTCGTCAGATCTTCGATCCACCTTTGGATCCACCCGAACACTTTCGACTTGGCCGCCAGCAGCACTTTGCAGTAGATCGCCTTTGAAAGCGACGACGAAACCCGACCCCGAAAGACACCTATGCACCCGGCTCCCTGGGTGAGGTAACTCGAGTACTCCAGTGCTCCCGTGGGTATTGACACTAGAACAGCCTAGTTCTCAAAGGGTTTGCTCCAAGTCCTCCTCTAAGTGTCCCTTTTCTTTTAAATTCAAACCGCGACTTTCCCCATAGAAGTTAACGGCGATTCGCGGCTGTGTTCATACACTGCACACGTCCGCCGTGGGTCCCCTGTGTCACTACCTATGGTTTGGTACGCCCCTAGGGCTCAAACGTGTATTTGTGCTATTACTGTAGATAACTAACTTATAACTTATGTACTTCGAACTCTAGCCTCATAAAGAGACTAGAGGGGTGTGTTTAGCAATAAATACATATATTTTGAATATATACCTGGTGTGGTCCTCTTTCATTTGGTCACTCAAGAGATTATAGACTGGTAAAACAAGCTGCTTTACATTCCTTCAAGACTTAGCCTGAAGGCTGCTCTCCATAGCTACCACTAGGATAGCTTTCAATAAAGGTTGTCTTTAACCTATCTCCAATAAGGGGTTGTTTGGACTGGTGCAAGGTGCCCACTATAATTAGTGGACAGCATATGCCAGGCCAACTTCTCACAAATACTTTGCAAAGTTATTGCTTAATTATTGTGGTCACTTTTTGACAAAGCCAATAGGTCTGCTTTAGTAAGTTTATGTGCTGACACCCTGATAAAGTTATTATGCCAGCATTTTATATTTTGATGCTCTGATCCTTTCACAAAGCCAGTAGATCTGCCTAATTTCAAATGACATCTCTTTATATTCTTATTTTATGTAAAATAAATTCAGAAATTCACTGAAAAACACAAAGTTAAAGTCACATTATAGTTAGGTCTGCTAATATTATCTTACTGTATATTTTTTTAAAAATTGGAAATTCACAGTAAAATCAAAAGGTTAATTTGATGTTATAGTTAGGTGAAAATGTCAGTTAAAATGTAACATTTTAAACAAAAAAAAGACTGTAATTCACCAGTTATAGTTAACCGAAGCAAATATAACTATAATTTGAACCCTCACCATGCATTGCTTATGAAATCATTATTATCTCAGTCATGATATGTTTTATGACATCATTTATAACATCACTGATGACATCTTAAGGGCCATCATTGATGACAACACTGTGCAAAGCACATGCAATCAAGCTATAGGGCATTAGGGACTATAGGTCTTGGGTACCAAAGGGATAATAAAGCATCTACAAGCAAGTAATTCCAATAAAGTATAACCTTTAGAGATAAGAGGAGTAGGAGGAGGTAGAAATAGCACAAGCTGATGTCCTGCAAGCACAGAAAGAAGAGAATGATTTAGATTGACATTTTTAACTCACCGTATAAAACGCAAAAAAGTAATACACCTGGGCAAAGAAAACTAGAGAATGAGAATAATGTATTCGCTTTTGGATCACCACCTCAAAAAATACCATAATAAGTACTTCACCAGCCTGTCAGATGAATGTGATGTACAAAAATGTAAAAGTAAAATTCTTAAAATTCTTAAAAACAGCTGTTAAAAAAAGTTAAGCTAAAAGATATTGAAATAAAAACTAGTTCAGTTTTATAGCCAAGATAAAGATTGAAGCATCCTGAAAAAATTATTAAATTAAAACTAAACAACTCTACCTGCATATGGGTGTGTGATGCCTGCAGTCATGGGCCAGGACCTACGGCTAATCCCAGTTATGCATAGCAGAAGGCAGAGCACAGGGGACAGGTAAATTGAGTGTATCATGGAAAAAACATGAAATTCACAGACAAAAAACACAGTTAGAAATGGAGTTATGGTTCTGACTCAAACTCAACAAATTAAACAATGAAATTCAGCAGGTGTAGTTTGCGGTTCAAACCATATATCACACCACCGACTTGCACTGAGTATGACATCACATATCACATCATTGATAACATCACAAGTGTCATCACTGACAACATTACTAATTATATTGCTACAAACATCACTGATGGCATCTCAGAATCTAATGAAGAAAATTATGGAAAAGAAACACAGAAAGGCATAAAGTAATTTGGTTCTGCGTGGGGTCTGTCTGCAAAACACATCATACGGCCAAGCCTCACTGGGGAAACCTTCAGCCATGTGCAGCAAGAGGTGCCCACTTGGCGTGGGTCTGTTACAGCATCTGCACAAAGACCAGCCTTGAGGCCAGCCACATTCTGAAACCAACCACTAGCACACCTGACTGACAGCAATGCACTGTGAATGCTTGCCCCCCACCACCGGATGGGTACAGGGCAAGCTGGAGGCAAGGCTATGCATCCAGCCCTTACTGTGATGGCTGAGTACAGCAGGCTCTGCCACCCATAGTGGATTGATGTTGTGCTGCAGTTTGCAGTCCAGCATCCACACCAGCTCAAGGTCCTGCTTAACTTTGTGAGGGAGAGACACACCTCGCTCTGCGGTCGGTGACAGGTGGCAGCTGCTGTTTTAATGGTGGACCACTTGTCTGGCAGGCCAAATTTCATCTCAGCTTTACACAAGCATGACCGGTGAAGGAGCTCCTTTTGTCAAAAGGGAGCAGAAAGTCACAGAAACCTATTTCAAGGGGGCATTTCCTAAAACTTTATGATGTCACTTCCTGTCCAAATCCAAGATGGAAGGTCACTAGGTTTTTTACAAGATAGTCCATTCCAAACACGCACTATTTCCTGCTCCTGCTTGATCATATAAAAGGGGGCCTTTTCTGACTACACTGTGTCACAAAACAGCTATTGTCATTCAACAGAGAGATTCTTCTAATTTTCCATTGCTTTTGTGCTTCCAGTCCTGTTCCACATCTCCATATTTCCTTGGCTCAAACTTCTTTTGGTGGCCCTTTGTCTTACCTGGGAGGCTTTTTAAGCTGTCAGATATTTTTCTCCAACACCTGTAATTTTTTTCTAGCAGACACTATTCACATGTCATCCTTTCATGTGAAAGTACAGTGGCTACTGGAAGAGGTAGCCCATACATCGGCATGGCAGAGACAAGTCCAAGAAGAGCCTTTAGCATCCAGCCTGTGGCAGGTTGCGACGCCACCGGTTTCTTGAAAACACAACCACAATCAATCAAAATGTGGATATGGCAGCTGTTTCTCAACATCAAGATGTTGCCCAATTGCAATCAGAGAATGAATTGTTGAAATAGGCCTTAACTAACTGTGCACAGCATCTGCCCTCTGCCAGTGCCAGGTCTTTTATGGTCTCTGGTGACCTGAGAAGATTAAAGGAATTTTTGGCCAGACTAATTGTTTACTTTGCCTTTTGCCCTGGCCAGTTTTCTAATGAGTGAGCTAAGCTGGGGTATTTAATTGGATTTCTAAAAGGCACTGCTCTACCTTGGACAACTATCCTAATGTCTACTAAGGATCCTAACTTAAATGATTAAACAAACATGTTAGCAGTTTTTAAAAGGATGTTTGAGAGACCTAGCAGAGAATCTTCTACTGAAGAAACCCTGTGCAACATCACCCAAATGAATTGGGATGTCATCACCCACATTACTAAATTTCGTGAGTTGGAAGCAGAGACTCCATAGGTAAAAAAACCTAGATGATGTTTTTTATAGAAGTATAAAAAAAAACAATTAAGGATGAACTTGCACATTCCTAAAGGCCAAATATCTTCGAGCAATGTATTGAGTGCATTCTCCTAATTGAGCATTGTTTATTAGAAAGAAAGGCAGAAAGTTAGAAGGTAAGGCAAGAATGTCCACAGTGAGTCGAAGTCCTCGTTTCAGTCTGCATACATTATCTGATGGGCCTCAGGAATTCTCCACTGATCCTCAAGAAGATCCAATGCAGAAATGTGCTACCAATGGGTCCTTGTCTGACTTGGAAAAGGATCGTTGAGGAAAGGCAGACTTGTGTATGTACTGAGGAGTCTTTGGTCACTTTGTTTGAGACTTTCCCTTTAAACCAGCAAGGCCTTCAGGAAACACCAGAGCTTACCTTCTATGGGGGAGTATTTGTGGGGAGTTAGCAAGATCCCTCACATTAAGTAAACAAATACCACAGAAGCCAATTTGAAGTTATTCCTCGTAAATGTTCACTTAAGGAAAGAAACAGTCTTTGACATACCTGTTCCAGGTCTTTTAGATTGTGGAGCCTTTGGATTGCATATGGAAAAAGCTAGGGCAATGAAGCTATATATATTTATGCTGGAGAAGGTGCACAGGTATCGACATTTGATGGCTCACCTTTATCCTGTGATTCTGTCACCAACATAACATCTCCTTGGAAATGAGTGCATACACAGAATGTTGCGATACAAAAGGGGATGATGGACGGAACGTTTGAGCCAATCAAACACTCACCCCCAGTCAACTGATCTGGGTTTAATCCATCATCATTCTTTAGCTCACTCCACCACCCCAGTTCAGACATGGCCATATGCAAATCAGTCTGACCCTGTGCCTCATGGGAACAGTCCAGCACGAACTGCCAAGCCATGTCTTCCCTGGACCGGAAACAAGCATCCTAGGACCGGTTTCTGGCATTCCAGCCGTCATCAGCCAGGCTTGCTTGAATCCAGTGGCAAAGTGAGCAAGGGACCCACGTCTGGGCATACCCCCGCCAACTTAGGGCGAACAAAGCGATACAAAAGGGGATGATGGACGGAACGTTTGAGCCAATCAAACACTCACCCCCAGTCAACTGATCTGGGTTTAATCCATCATCATTCTTTAGCTCACTCCACCACCCCAGTTCAGACATGGCCATATGCAAATCAGTCTGACCCTGTGCCTCATGGGAACAGTCCAGCACGAACTGCCAAGCCATGTCTTCCCTGGACCGGAAACAAGCATCCTAGGACCGGTTTCTGGCATTCCAGCCGTCATCAGCCAGGCTTGCTTGAATCCAGTGGCAAAGTGAGCAAGGGACCCATGTCTGGGCATACCCCCGCCAACTTAGGGCGAACAAAGCGATACAAAGGGGATGATGGACGGAACGCTTGAGCCAATCAAACACTCACCCCCAGTCAACTGATCTGGGTTTAATCCAACATCATTCTTTAGCTCACTCCACCACCCCAGTTCAGACATGGCCATATGCAAATCAGTCTGACCCTGTGCCTCATGGGAACAGTCCAGCACGAACTGCCAAGCCATGTCTTCCCTGGACCGGAAACAAGCATCCTAGGACCGGTTTCTGGCATTCCAGCCGTCATCAGCCAGGCTTGCTTGAATCCAGTGGCAAAGTGAGCAAGGGACCCACGTCTGGGCATACCCCGCCAACTTAGGGCGAACAAAGCGATACAAAAGGGGATGATGGACGGAACGTTTGAGCCAATCAAACACTCACCCCCAGTCAACTGATCTGGGTTTAATCCATCATCATTCTTTAGCTCACTCCACCACCCCAGTTCAGACATGGCCATATGCAAATCAGTCTGACCCTGTGCCTCATGGGAACAGTCCAGCACGAACTGCCAAGCCATGTCTTCCCTGGACCGGAAACAAGCATTCTAGGACCGGTTTCTGGCATTCCAGCCGTCATCAGCCAGGCTTGCTTGAATCCAGTGGCAAAGTGAGCAAGGGACCCACGTCTGGGCATACCCCCGCCAACTTAGGGCGAACAAAGCGATACAAAAGGGGATGATGGACGGAACGCTTGAGCCAATCAAACACTCACCCCCAGTCAACTGATCTGGGTTTAATCCATCATCATTCTTTAGCTCACTCCACCACCCCAGTTCAGACATGGCCATATGCAAATCAGTCTGACCCTGTGCCTCATGGGAACAGTCCAGCACGAACTGCCAAGCCATGTCTTCCCTGGACCGGAAACAAGCATCCTAGGACCGGTTTCTGGCATTCCAGCCGTCATCAGCCAGGCTTGCTTGAATCCAGTGGCAAAGTGAGCAAGGGACCCACGTCTGGGCATACCCCGCCAACTTAGGGCGAACAAAGCGATACAAAAGGGATGATGGACGGAACGCTTGAGCCAATCAAACACTCACCCCCAGTCAACTGATCTGGGTTTAATCCATCATCATTCTTTAGCTCACTCCACCACCCCAGTTCAGACATGGCCATATGCAAATCAGTCTGACCCTGTGCCTCATGGGAACAGTCCAGCACGAACTGCCAAGCCATGTCTTCCCTGGACCGGAAACAAGCATCCTAGGACCGGTTTCTGGCATTCCAGCCGTCATCAGCCAGGCTTGCTTGAATCCAGTGGCAAAGTGAGCAAGGGACCCACGTCTGGGCATACCCCGCCAACTTAGGGCGAACAAAGCGATACAAAAGGGGATGATGGACGGAACGTTTGAGCCAATCAAACACTCACCCCCAGTCAACTGATCTGGGTTTAATCCATCATCATTCTTTAGCTCACTCCACCACCCCAGTTCAGACATGGCCATATGCAAATCAGTCTGACCCTGTGCCTCATGGGAACAGTCCAGCACGAACTGCCAAGCCATGTCTTCCCTGGACCGGAAACAAGCATCCTAGGACCGGTTTCTGGCATTCCAGCCGTCATCAGCCAGGCTTGCTTGAATCCAGTGGCAAAGTGAGCAAGGGACCCACGTCTGGGCATACCCCCGCCAACTTAGGGCGAACAAAGCGATACAAAAGGGGATGATGGACGGAACGTTTGAGCCAATCAAACACTCACCCCCAGTCAACTGATCTGGGTTTAATCCATCATCATTCTTTAGCTCACTCCACCACCCCAGTTCAGACATGGCCATATGCAAATCAGTCTGACCCTGTGCCTCATGGGAACAGTCCAGCACGAACTGCCAAGCCATGTCTTCCCTGGACCGGAAACAAGCATCCTAGGACCGGTTTCTGGCATTCCAGCCGTCATCAGCCAGGCTTGCTTGAATCCAGTGGCAAAGTGAGCAAGGAACCCACGTCTGGGCATACCCCCGCCAACTTAGGGCGAACAAAGCGATACAAAAGGGGATGATGGACGGAACGTTTGAGCCAATCAAACACTCACCCCCAGTCAACTGATCTGGGTTTAATCCATCATCATTCTTTAGCTCACTCCACCACCCCAGTTCAGACATGGCCATATGCAAATCAGTCTGACCCTGTGCCTCATGGGAACAGTCCAGCACGAACTGCCAAGCCATGTCTTCCCTGGACCGGAAACAAGCATCCTAGGACCGGTTTCTGGCATTCCAGCCGTCATCAGCCAGGCTTGCTTGAATCCAGTGGCAAAGTGAGCAAGGGACCCACGTCTGGGCATACCCCCGCCAACTTAGGGCGAACAAAGCGATACAAAAGGGGATGATGGACGGAACGTTTGAGCCAATCAAACACTCACCCCCAGTCAACTGATCTGGGTTTAATCCATCATCATTCTTTAGCTCACTCCACCACCCCAGTTCAGACATGGCCATATGCAAATCAGTCTGACCCTGTGCCTCATGGGAACAGTCCAGCACGAACTGCCAAGCCATGTCTTCCCTGGACCGGAAACAAGCATCCTAGGACCGGTTTCTGGCATTCCAGCCGTCATCAGCCAGGCTTGCTTGAATCCAGTGGCAAAGTGAGCAAGGGACCCACGTCTGGGCATACCCCCGCCAACTTAGGCATTTGATTTGATTTCCTCATGAATCAATTATCCTGGGGTCACATTGGCTGAATAGGCATAATCCTTATTTAAATTGGTCTACTCGTATAATCTCCCTGTCTGCTAGATATTACCAAGAGAACTACTATTCATCAGGATGATACTGGTCTCCTATTGAACATTCTACAATTTGCAAAGACTGGTTTCCCAGTTGCTTGTTTTTTTTTAATACCTGGATACGCCAAACAATTTATTGATGTCTTTCTAAAACCAACAGTGTTAATACATCCTCCTCACAGGGAGTTTGATCATTCTATTGCTACTATTCCAGATGCACTCATGCCCTATGGCAGAGTATATTCTTTATCAGAGCAAGTAAAGGCAGTATTAAAGAAATATATATATATATATCACTGAAAAAAACATAGGTTTTAGGGACAGTTATAGTTAGTTGGACATTTCACTCGTACAAAACCATAGAAATTCCCCCGTTATAGTTAGTTCAGCTAACTATAACTCGCGCCCCCGCAATGCACTGCTGATGACGTCACATATTACATCACTCATGACATGGTCAGTGACATCACTGATGACATCACTGATGACATCTCAAATGACATCACTGATGACATCATCCAGTGACTGTGTTTCTGTAAAGTTTAAATATTTTTAATATATAGGGAAAGGTGTATTGAAGAATGAGTGGGTGTATAAGTGTGTGGATGAAGGATTTAGTAGGTGCGTGACTGACTCTATAAGTGAGTGATTAAACGTATCTTACTGAATGCAAGGGTTAGTGACTAAACTGGGTGAATGTCTGTAACTGTCTGTCTGTTGCTGTGTAAGTGGCTGCATGGGTTTGTGAATAGCTACATGAGTGTCTATATGAGTTATTGATTGGTTGTCTGAGTATCTGTATGGGTGCCTGAGTGTTTGTGTGGGTGGGGTGTGTGCGACTCTGTGCATAGATGTGTGAGTGGGTGATTCACTGGGTGGATGGTTTCAAGATTGCATCTGTGATAGGCTGTATGGGTGGGTAAGTGTGTGTAAGAGTGTGTTAGTGAGTGAATGTATGTCCCAGTGGTACATGTGTGAGTAACTACATATGTGAAAGGCAGTATATATGTGTGTTGGAGTATATAAATAGCTATAAGCGAGAGTGTGTGATTGTGAGAGTGACTGTATGGATGAGTGTGTGCTTGTATCAGTGATTGTATAAGAGCGTAAGAATGTGCTAGTATTTGTATGAGTAAGTGAGCTGGTGTGTGTATAACTGTATAGGTGAGTAAATGGCAGTGTGTTTAATTATTTGCATGACTGACTAGGTGTGTGAGTACCTCTATGGATGAGTGGCGGTTTTTGAGTGTCTATATAGGAGTATGAGTGCATATGATAGTCCTGTACTGAGTGACCGTAAGTATGAGTGACTGTATGGGTGAGTGAGTGGATGTGTGTGTAGACCTAAGAATCAGTGAGTGGGTATGTAGTTATTGGTGTTGGAGTGTCTATGGTTTTGCGAATGGCAGTCTGTAATTTAGAGTGGGTGTATCAAAGGTTATATTAGGGGTGAGGAGGTGCATCAGATTATCACGTGGATGATGTCATCAGTGATGTCATCAGTGATGTCATTTGAGATGTCATCAGTGATGTCATGAGTGATGTCACTGACCATGTCATGAGTGATGTAATATGTGACGTCATCAGCAGTGCATTGCGGGGCGTGAGTTATAGTTAGCTGAGCTAACTATAACGGGGGAATTTCTATGGTTTTGTACGAGTGAAATGTCCAACTAACTATAACTGTCCCTAAAACCTATGGTTTTTTCAGTGAATTTCAAAGTTTTTTAAATGCTAATTTCTAACTATAACGTGTCTGAAACCTATGTTTTTTTCAGTGAATTTCAAAGGTTTTTTAAATGCTAATTTCTAACTATAACGTGCCTGAAACCTATGGTTTTTTAAGTGAATTTCAAAGGTTTTTAAATGCTAATTTCTAACTATAACGCCCCTAAAACCTATGGTTTTTTCAGTGAATTTCAAAGGTTTTGTAAATGACAATTTTTAAATGTATTAATTGTTATATTTATTTTTTGATACTGATTTACTACATTTTTTTAAACTATTTATTTTTACATATTTTATTTTTTAAATTACATTGTAATTACATTATACATTACATTACAAAATATACTTTCTCAGAATGAATTACTTTAGTTTAAATACTATGCAAATAGGCAATTGACTTTTAAGTACAGAAGTTACAGTTGTTGCAATGGGCAACACAATTTCAAACACAATGCAACATTGAGCTCAATGTGAATTTCTAGTTAAATGCAATTAGTTACTTTATGGATTACTTTTATAACCACAGGACTGGATCCTAGATTCAGTCCTGGGACATCTCCTGTAAACAGTTGAGTAAAAGCGTTTTGGTTACAGTAGTGATTTTTAAGGAATATTATTATATTTTAAAAGTTGACACTTAGAAACGTTTTCACATAGAATCACCAATGTTATCCTATGGGAGGAAATTCACTTAGCAGGTAAGTAGTGTTATCGTTACTTTTTCTTACTCAGTGGTGGATCCTGTATCCAGCACTGGTGCATCTCCTGTAAACAGTTGAAAGAATGCGTTTAAGTCATACAGGCGATTTTTAAGGAATATTTGTAGTTTGTGAAAATCGACACTTTGAAACTTTTCTGCTGAAAACCAGACAATAGATTCCAATGGAAGGAAATACAAGTTACTGGTAAGTACGGTTAGAATTACTTTTCAGGGTCAGTGCTGGGCTAAAAGATGCAGCACTGGGTTCTCTCCTGATAACAGGTGAGTAAATCGGAATTTGTAGTTCAGCTGATTTTAGAGGAATATTATAAAGTTCCAAAACTCCACACTTAGAAGAATTTCCAAGTGAAACCAGTCAATGTTAGCCTATGGAAAGAAATTCAAGTTACTGGTAAGTACGGTTAAAATTACTTTTCAGGATCAGTACTGGGCTCAAAGATGCAGCACTGAGGTCTCTCCTGATAACAGGTGAGTAAATCGGAATTCGTAGTTCTGCTGATTTTAGAGGAATATTTGTATGTTTCAAAAATCGACACTTTGAAACTTTTCTGCTGAAAACCAGACAATGGATTCCTATGGAAGGAAATACAAGTTACTGGTAAGTACGGTTAGAATTACTTTTCAGGGTCAGTGCTGGGCTAAAAGATGCAGCATTGGGTTCTCTCCTGATAACAGGTGAGTAAATCGGAATTCGTAGTTCAGCTGATTTTAGAGGAATATTTGTATGATTCAAAAATCGACACTTAGAAACTTTTTCAGCAAAAAGCAGGCAATGATATCCTATGGAAGGAAATTCAAGTTACTGGTAAGTACGGTTAAAATTACTTTTCAGGATCAGTACTGGGCTGAAAGATGCAGCACTGAGGTCTCTCCTGATAACAGGTGAGTAAATCGGAATTCGTATTTTGGCTGATTTTAGAGGAATATTATAAAGTTCCAAAACTCCACACTTAGAAGAATTTCCAAGTGAAACCAGTCAATGTTAGCCTATGGAAGGAAGTTCAAGTTACTGGTAAGTACGGTTAAAATTACTTTTCAGGATCAGTACTGGGCTCAAAGATGCAGCACTGAGGTCTCTCCTGATAACAGGTGAGTAAATCGGAATTCGTAGTTCGGCTGATTTTAGAGGAATATTTGGACAATGGTGAAGGGAGCGGGCGGGGCCTGAGGTGACATCTGTGCAAACGCGCCCCATGGCGCGTTTTAAGTTGGGGGATTAAGTCCCCTTGAATCATGAGGGTCCCTGGGGTTCAACTAGCCCACCCTGTACCTCCAGTATGCGCCAGGGAGCTGCGTTGCAGAGAGGTGTTCAGAGGCCACGCCCCTTTTTGCACCTCTCTGCAACGCAGCTCTGTGGCGCTTTCTGGACGTACCTGGTGGGCTAGTTGGCCCCAGGGACCCTCAGGATTGAAGGGATTTCATTCCCCATCTTAAAATGCGCCACGGGGCCTGTTTGCACACATGTCACCTGAAGCCCCCCTCACTTCACCACTGTGCAAACGCGCCCCGTGGCGCGTTTTAAGTTGGGGAATGAAATCCCCTTCAATCCTGAGGGTCCCTGGAGTCCAACTTGCCCATTGTGTACCTCCAAAAAGCACCACAGAGCTGCGTTGCAGAGAGGTGTAAAAAGGGGCGTGGCCTCTGTACACCTCTCTGCAACGCAGCCCCCTGGCGCATACTGGAGGTTCCTGGTGGGCTAGTTGGCCCCCAGGGACCCCCAGTATTCAAGGGAATTCGTTCCCCATCTGCAAACGCGACAGGGGCGCGTTTGCAGAGTGGTGAAAGAAGGGGCGTGGCCTCCGGCGCGATGCCAGTGTTTTTTCTTTTTAAAGAAGGGGGCTGTGTGGCCCCCCTTCTTTTTCTAATTTATTGGTCCTGGGGACCCCATCCCCCAGGGCCTGCCCCCTATTTATTTAAAAAAAATAATAATAATTTGGAAGGGGGCCGCGTGGCCCCCCTCCCGAGGCCTTAATCGGCCCCGGGGACCCCATCCCCCGGGGCATGGCCTTTTTTATATTTTTATTGTTTTGGAGGGGGGCTGCGTTGCCCCCCTCCTCAGGCCACTTATGGCCCCGGGGACCCCATCCCCCGGGGCCGGCCTTTGTTTTTTTAATTTTTATTTTGGGTAAGGGGGCCGCGTGGCCTCCCTCCCGGGCCACTACTTGCCCCGGGGACCCCATCCCCGGGGCTGGCCCTCTCCGTTGGGGACTGTGGGGGGTCCCCAATCCCCCACAGTCCCGCCGGCTCCCCGTGTTCCTTGGGAGCCGGCATTGCTTTTCCACATGGGCAGCTGCTAAGATGCAGCTCCCCATGTGGAAAAGCAATTGCTTTGGATATTGGAAGCGAGAGCAGGTCTCCTGCTCTCGCTCCAATATCCAAAGCAGTTTGCTATGACAGGACGGGAGCCGCGAGGCTCCCGTCCTGTCATAGCAAACTACAGTGTCCCGGGTAGGCACCCGGGACACTGCAGGAGCCGGCCCTGGGGGTGGCGGTCCCCAGGGCCATTACAGGCTCCAGGAGGGGGCCGCGCGGCCCCCTCCCTCCATTGACAAAGCCCCGGGAGGTGGTGGTCCCCGGGGCTCTGGGGTCCGTAACGGACCCCACATTTATTTTCTAAGTGCCCCGGGAGGTGGTGGTCTCCGGGCGTATGGGGAGACTGGAGCCCCCCACACGTTATTAAATTTTAAAAAGAAGCCCCGGGGGTGGCGGTCCCCGGGGCTGCGGGAGGGCAGGAGAGCCCTCCCGCACCTTTTAATAAAGCCCCGGGGGTGGCGGTCCCCGGGCTTGGGGGCCTTAGAGGCCCCCATATAAACAATAAACCCCTCTCGCATGCCCCCGGGACTTGGGCCACCCGGGGGCAAATTTGCATCGAAGCGCAGGAGACCGCGCTCGATTTT
Source organism: Calotriton arnoldi (assembly GCA_963921515.1). Classification (NCBI taxonomy): domain Eukaryota; kingdom Metazoa; phylum Chordata; class Amphibia; order Caudata; family Salamandridae; genus Calotriton; species Calotriton arnoldi. Next base: position 698,573 of record CAWUFW010003252.1, on the reverse strand, counting down.
TTCCGGCAGGATCCGCGCACCCTGAGCGCATCCTGCCGATTTAAAAAAAAAAAAATGCTTTTTCTGCCCAGGGGTCCTTGTGGGACCCCCTGAGCAGACCTATGAGGTCAGGGTGTTTCTACTGGCCCCCTTTGTGCGTTTTGCGCACTTGTTTCTTCTGGGTTTTTTTTCTAATCGGCAGGATCCGCGCACCCTGAGCGCATCCTGCCGATTTAAAAAAAATAAAAAAATGCTTTTTTCTGCCCAGGGGGTCCTTGTGAGACCCCCTGAGCAGACCTAGGGGGTCAGGGTGTTTCTACCCTGCCCCCTTTTTGCGCTTTGCGCACTTATTTCTGTCCCTCGGCTCTACCGAGGGACAAAATGGCTGCCAACACTTCCTGATTTGGAGTGTTGACAGCCACTTGAAAGCCAATTAACATGCAGCTCGTGATCGGGACGGTGCGCGCAGGGTGCGCTCAGGGTGCACGAATCCGACACGGCCATAGATATATATGTGATTTTCATTTTGATTTTCACAGGAACTACTGAACGGATTTACACCATTTAACAAAAGGGTTCTTTCTGAACCAAGAACTACCTCTTTGCCAAATTTGGTGTAATTCCGTTCAGCAGTTCGGGCTGTAGCCGTGTCTAAAGTTTCCTATGGGAAAATGAATGGGGAAAACACGTTTTGGGACCACCCTTTTTTCGCAGCCCCCGCTTGACGAATCACCTTGAGACTTTCAGGGTAGGAGCGGACCGGAGCGGGCCATAAAGTTTGAAAATTTCGCGAAGATTCGTCAACCGACGCAAGAGTTATTTCAAATAGAATGTCACGGATTTCCTATGGAAAATAGGTCCTAACTACAACTATCTACTGGCGACCGCCAGTAGATAATATATATATATATATATATATATATATATATATATATATTCACTGAAAAAACCATAGGTTTCAGGCCTGTTATAGTTAGGGTTTAGCATTTAAAAAACCTTTGAAATTCACTGAAAAAACCATAGGTTTTAGGGAAAGTTATAGTTAGTTGGACATTGCACTCGTACCAAAACCCGTGAAATTCCCCCGTTATAGTTAGTTCAGCTAACTATAACTCGCGCCCCCGCAATGCACTGCTGATGACGTCACATATTATATCACTCATGACATGGTCAGTGACATCACTGATGACATCACTGATGACATCTCAAATGACATCACTGATGACATCACTGATGACATCATGCAGTGACTGTGTGTTTGTGTAAAGTTTAAATATGTTTAATATATATAGGGAAAGGCATATTGAAGAATGAGTGGGTGTATAAGCGTCTGAATGGATGATTTAGTAGGTGCGTGACTGAGTCTATAAGTGAGTGATTAAACGTATCTTACTGGATGCATGGGTGAGTGACTAAACTGTGTGAATGTCTGTATCCGTCTGTCTGTTGTTGTGTAAGCAGCTGCATGGGTTTCTGACTAGCTAAATGAGTGTCTATATGGGTTATGGATTGGTTCTCTGAGTATCTGGATGGGTGCCTCAGTGTTTGTGTGGGTGGGGTGTGTGTGACTCTGTGCATAGATGTGTGAGTGGGTGATTCACTGGGTGCATGGTTTCAAGAGTGCGTCTGTGATGGACTGTATGGGTGGGTGAGTGTGTGTATGGGTGTGTTAGTGATTGAATGTATATCTCAGTGGTACATGTGTGAGTAACTACATATGTGAAAGGCAGTATATATGTGTGTTGGAGTATATAAATGGCTATAAGTGAGAGTGTGTGATTGTGAGAGTGGCTATATGGATGAGTGTGTGCTTGCATCAGTGATTGCATAGGAGCGTAAGAATGTGCTAGTATTTTTATGAGTAAGTGAGCTGGTGTGTATAAGGTCTCTCCTGATAACAGGTGAGTAAATCGGAATTCGTATTTCGGCTGATTTTAGAGGAATATTATAAAGTTCCAAAACTCCACACTTAGAAGAATTTCCAAGTGAAACCAGTCAATGATATCCTATGGAAGGAAATTCAAGTTACTGGTAAGTACGGTTAAAATTACTTTTCAGGATCAGTACTGGGCTGAAAGATGCAGCACTGAGGTCTCTCCTGATAACAGGTGAGTAAATCGGAATTCGTATTTTGGCTGATTTTAGAGGAATATTTGTATGTTTCAAAAATCGACACTTAGAAACTTTTTCAGCAAAAAGCAGGCAATGATATCCTATGGAAGGAAATTCAAGTTACTGGTAAGTACGGTTAAAATTACTTTTCAGGATCAGTACTGGGCTGAAAGATGCAGCACTGAGGTCTCTCCTGATAACAGGTGAGTAAATCGGAATTCGTATTTCGGCTGATTTTAGAGGAATATTATAAAGTTCCAAAACTCCACACTTAGAAGAATTTCCAAGTGAAACCAGTCAATGATATCCTATGGAAGGAAATTCAAGTTACTGGTAAGTACGGTTAAAATTACTTTTCAGGATCAGTACTGGGCTGAAAGATGCAGGACTGAGGTCTCTCCTGATAACAGGTGAGTAAATCGGAATTCATAGTTCGGCTGATTTTAGAGGAATATTTGCACAATGGTGAAGGGAGGGGCGGGGCCTGAGGTGACATCTGTGCAAACGCGCCTCGTGGCACGTTTTAAGTTGGGGGATTAAGTCCCCTTGAATCATGAGGGTCCCTGGGGTCCAACTAGCCCACCCTGTACCTCCAGTATGCGCCAGGAGAGCTGCGTTGCAGAGAGGTGTTCAGAGGCCACGGCCCTTTTGCACCTCTCTGCAACGCAGCTCTGTGGTGCTTTCTGGACGTACCTGGTGGGCTAGTTCGCCCCCAGGGACCCTCAGGATTGAAGGGATTTCATTCCCCATCTTAAAATGCGCCACGGGGCCTGTTTGCACACATGTCACCTGAAGCCCCGCCCCTCCCTTCACCACTGTGCAAACGTGCCCCGTGGCACGTTTTAAGTTGGGGGATTAAGTCCCCTTGAATACTGAGGGTCCCTGGAGTCCAACTAGCCCACCATGTACCTCCAAAAGCGCCACAGAGCTGCGTTGCAGAGAGGTGTAAAAGGGGCGTGGCCTCTGTACACCTCTCTGCAACGCAGCCCCTGGCGCATACCGGAGGTTCCTGGTGGGCTAGTTGGCCCCAGGGACCCCCAGTATTCAAGGGAATTACTTCCCCTTCTTAAAACCCGCCAGGGGGTGCGTTTGCAGACTGCTGCAGGGAGGGGGCGGGGCCTCGGCACGATGCCGGTCTTTTTTGTTTTTGTTTTTTTTTGTTGCTTTTTTTTGCCCAGGGGGTCCTTGTGGGACCCCCTGAGCAGACCTATGGGGTCAGGGTGTTTCTACCCTGCCCCCTTTGTGCATTTTGCGCACTTGTTTCTTGTGTTTTTTTTTTTAATCAGTGGGATCCGCGCACCCTAAGCGCATCCTGCCGATTTTGAAAAAAAAAAATGCTTTTTCTGCCCAGGGGTCCTTGTGGGACCCCTGAGCAGACCTAGGGGTCAGGGTGTTTCTACCCTGCCCCCTTTTGCGCTTTGCACACTTTTTTCTGTCCCTCGGTTCTACTGAGGGACAAAATGGCTGCCAACACTTCCTGATTTGGAGTGTTGACAGCCACTTGACAGCCAATTAGCATGCAGCTCGTGATCGGGACGGTGCGCGCAGGGTGCGCTCAGGATACGCGGACCCTACTCGCCCATAGATATATATGTGACTTTACTTTTGATTTTCTCAGGAACTACTGAACGGATTTACACCATTTAAGCAAAAGGCACGACACTGAACCAAGGGCTACCTCTTTGCCAAATTTGGTGTAATTCCGTTCAGCAGTTCGGGCTGTAGCTGCGACTAAAGGTTCCTATGGAAAAATGAATGGGGAAAACGCGTTTTGGGACCCCCCTTTTTTCTCGGCGCCTGCTTGACGAATCAACCCGAGACTTTCAGGGTAGGAGCGGAGCGCCCCAACAAGTTGGAAGCTTTCGCGAAGATTCGTCAACCGGCGCAAGAGTTATTTCAAATAGAATGTCGCGGATTTCCTATGGATAATAGGTCCTAACTATAACTATCTACTGGCGACCGCCAGTAGATAATATATATATATATATATTCACTGAAAAAACCATAGGTTTCAGCCAGGGACATTATAGTTACAAATTAGCATTTAAAAAACCATAGAAATTCACTGAAAAAACCATAGGTTTCAGGGACGTTATAGTTAGTTGGACATTTCACTCATACAAAACCATAGAAATTCCGCCGTTATAGTTATTGAGCTAACTATAACTCGCGCCCCCGCAATGCACTGCTGATGACGTCACATATTACATCATTCATTACATGGTCAGTGACATCACTGATGACATCTCAAATGACATCACTGATGACATCGCTGATGACATCATCCAGTGACTGTGTGTTTCTGTAAAGTTTAAATATGTTTTATATATATACCAAGCTGTATTGAAGAAAAAGTGGTTGTATAAGTGTCTGGATGGAGGATTTAGTAGGTGTGTAACTGACTGTTTAAGTGAGTGATTAAATGTCTCTTACTGAATACATGGGTTAGTGACTAAACTGTGTGAATGTCTGTATGAGTCTGTTTGTTGTTGTATAATCTGCTGCATCGGTTGGTCAGTAGCTACATGAGTGTCTATATGGGTTATTGATTAGTTGCCTGAGTATTTGTATGGGAGACTGAGTGTGTGTGTGGTTGGGTGGGTAGATGTTTGAGTGGTTGATTCACTGGGTATATGAGTTTAACAGTGCATGTGGAAACAGTTGTATGGGTGAGTGAGTGTGTGAATGGATGTGTTGGTGAGTGAATGGATGTGTCAGTGGTAGATGTCCAACTAAGTACAAAAGTTAAAGGCTGTGTATGTGAGAGTTGGTGTATAAAAATAACTATACGTGAGAGTGAGTGATTGTGAGAGTGGCTGTATGGATAAGTGTGTACTTGTATTAGTGATTATATAAGAGAGTAAGTATGCGTTAGTATCTGTATGAATAAATGAGGTGGTGTGTGTATAACTGTGTAGGTGAGTAAATGGAACTGTGATTGATTCTTTGCATGACTGACTAGGATGAGTGCATGACTCACTAGGGTGAGTGGTGGTGTGTGAGTGTCTGTATAGGTGTATGAGTGCATATGATAGTGTTGTATTGATCAGTGACTACATGTATGAATGGTTGTATGGGTGAATGAGTGGATGTGTGTGTAGACCTAGAAATCAGTGCGTGCGTACGTAGTAACTGGTATTGGTGTGTCGATGGTTTTTAAAATGGTAGTCTGTATTTTACAGTGGGTGTATCAAAGGTTATATTAGGGTGTGAGGAGGTGCATCAGATTGTTCACGTGGATGATGTCATCAGTGATGTCATCAGTGATGTCATTTGAGATGTCATCAGTGATGTCACTGACCATGTCATGAATGATGTAATATGTGACGTCATCAGCAGTGCATTGCGGGGGCGCGAGTTATAGTTAGCTCAACTAACTATAACGGCGGAATTTCTATGGTTTTGTATGAGTGAAATGTCCAACTAACTATAATGTCCCTGAAACCTATGGTTTTTTCAGTGAATTTCTATGGTTTTTTAAATGCTAATTTGTAACTATAACGTCCCTGAAACCTATGGTTTTTTCAGTGAATTTCAAAGGTTTTTTAAATGCTAATTTCTAACCATAACGTCCCTGAAACCTATGGTTTTTTCAGTGAATTTCAAAGGTTTTTTAAATGCTACTTTCTAACTGTATCCTCCCTGAAAGCTACTATTGATAATAATAGCGGATACTTGTGTAAGTAGCTAGTGCATTCCATAACTACATGACTAGTAACTGGAATAATTACAGTGCTGCAAACAGAGTGCATGGTGAATTTATAAGTGCTTATGTATTGGCTGGATGGGTGATTGGAGAAGTACATCGGACTCACAGGAGGATTCCTAGACTGCATGGGTAATAACTGCGTATTTAGAGGAGTGTATAAATAGAATATAGGTGGTTAGAGGTCTGCATGGATAGTGTACAGAATATTGTAGCTGTACTTGTATTAGTAGTTAGGCCATTCCATAAGTACGTGAGTAGTAACTGGATGATTATAGTGCTATAAAGAGAGTGCATAGTGTATTTATAAGTGCTTGGGTATTAGTGGACAGATTGCATTAGTATATAGTACTCGCTGGGTGACTGGAGATGGGCATAGGGAGTGACAGTGTCTTTGATAGACTGCAAGGGTAGTACCTGGGTGAATTAATCTTACCTGTTTTCAAGCAGATATCAAATTAATAGTAATACATATTCACTTCTTTTTTTTAATGCAAATTTAAAATATTTTAAACTTTAGTAGTAAGGTCTGTAAAAGAGAAGAATTTTTTTTTGTTATTGCATATAATTTTATAGTTTTTGCAACACAACATAAGTATACAATTACATCACATATTCAATTTGCCTTTTTTTGCTGTGTTCAGATTGTATTGAATTTCACCATAAACAGTGATTTCAATGTTAATCATCAGATGACAGCGGGCAAAAAAATACAATCAATAAGATTGTTAAAAAAACATATTTCTCTTCAAAATATCTACAACAAACACAACTTGGTATTTACATTTTCACAAATGAACATCCTTAGTAACATAGTATATAATACAAAAATCAAATATATGACCACCTTCTTTCGAACACAATTTTCCAAACGCAATATGAAGGAACAGAATCAATAATTGAATCCGTAATTACCAACATCTTCCCAATTGGCCGAATGATGTTTTGAAAATATTTCCATTAAGTATATCCAAAATAAACTTTTGCATTCATATACACACCTTCCCAATAGGCCAAATGATGTTTCTGAAAACATTTGCAATCAGGATATCCAAGATAGATTTCTAAAATAATATTCACATGCTTCCAATAGGGTGAATGATGTATCTAAAATCATTTGTAGTGGAAATATCCAAAATATACTCAGTAATTCATGTTGATATCTTCTCAGAATTTTGGCATCAAAAATATTAAATATGAATTTGGTAATTCATTAGGCAACCGAAATTTATACTCTAAATGTGCATCATTACATAGTGTCCATCCTTTATTGCATTTTAAATATACAGTATAGTGTCCAGATGTTGAAGTAGTTCCATCATGGAAAACAATAGCCACTGTTTTAAAAGTTCTCCCAAAAATTGAAACTTGACCTGCCACAAAATTTTTAATTTTGGTTTCCAATTTTGTTTCATCTGCTCTACAACTTTGCAGCATTAAAATAATATATTGTCCACATCTTTGTATAAATAATGTTGACAACATTTCCGATTTGCACTGTGTACATTCCATATGTTGATTAGCTGATTTCACTAGATCGTTGAAAGACACTGTTTTCAAATCTGGCATTGTCAAATATATGAATCGTTCATTGTCTATTTTAGTGGTAGATGAAAATGAACAGCTGTCACATGTATGAACCCATCTGTAACGTAGTCCAAACAGATTTTCAATTTGTATACCTTCATCTTCTAATACTGCAAGCATAAACATAAGAAATTCCTGAGCATCTTGCTGTACATTCTGTGTAAATTGTGAAGATCCAGAACATATATCCAGAAGATTCCGCACATCAGAAGCAGTATGGATTTTCGTTTCATCAGTTTTCAACTTCTCAAAAATATAATGTAACAAAGAACAAAATCTTTTTCTCGATTTTCCATAATTGCATGCTGTAGGTTTTCTAAAAAAAACACAACGTTGACGATTACATTAGCATAGCAGTTGATACCTGAACTATTTTCAAACTGATATCCTACAATATTAGCAACTGTGTTCCCTTCTATTTTCTTTCCAGACTCATCATTCTTTTCAAATCTTTTTTTCTTTGCAACCTCAGTAAAATCTTTATTATATTTTCGTTTTGGACGTATTAAACGTTTTTCATAAATAGGATATTCACCTAAACTAGGAGCATAGAGTCTTCTTAACTTGTTATACTCTTTTACACAATTTATATCTGCACTAACCTTTTCTTCATCAAAATCAATCAAATACAATCCGGATAACGTTCTTACTCGAGACAATGCAACATATGCCATACCCTCCTTAAACACAGAACTTCCAATATTTACCAAAGCACTGACTACACTTAAACCTTGAGATTTATGAATAGTCACTGCATATGCTAAACAAACAGGAAACTGTTTTCTACGAACATACAAATCTTTTACAAGCAAAAAACTAACAGAACAGCGTCCAATCTGTTTCACCTCCTCAATCTGATCAAATGTAATCTTCAAAAATTCAATTCCATCTCTATTTGCATAGCTAACAAAGTCAACAACTTTCCCCATTGCTCCATTTACTAAACCTTTCTCAACATCTAAATTACGCCGTAATATTACCCGACAGTTTACAGAAACATATAAGGTCTTTTCCAAGCCAGCAGTCTTAGATATTGATTTTTCCAAAGAGTCTAATTTTCACTGCAATTTCTCTGACAAAAGAATAGTTACTCCTTCATGTTCTATTTTATCAATAGCTACCATTTTTATTATTGGTTCATTCTCCAGTTTCAACAGTTCTTCATTGAATGTTGAGCATTCTTTCAGTGTTGGCATAAGGCAAATTATAGATTCCTTTTCTGCAATTCTTCGGTAAATTGTTTCAACTGCAATATTTTCTTTTGGAAACAAGTTTCTTAGTAACCGACTTTCTAAAGCATCTTTTCCATCCTTTGTTAAGACACCAATTCTAATATTTTGAAGAATATTTCCATAATCTTCATCATTTGCTTGTCGCATGTTCTTGATAAGTTCCTTATATTCAAAATAACTCCAAATGTTCACATTTCCAATACTTCCCAAAGATTTTTTAGTGTCTTCATGAAGAAGAGTTTTAAAAACTGGTTGGCCTTTTACAGGTGTGAGTTGTAGTAGATCACCAAATACAATTACATGTTTTCCTCCAAATAAAACATCGTAATTTGTTTTTAAAATCTGCTGCATCCTCAAATGTACAAACGCAAGCATTAAGTTTGAGACCATGCTTACTTCATCAATTACTAGAAGTTTCATTTTCTTCAGTACTCTTGAAACTTCAAAACAAGCTTCTCCAGATAGCTTGTGGTATTCCAACTTATTTTCATGTTCTACTGGTAACATAAGTAGACGATGTAATGTAATCCCTTTAATGTTGTGTGCTGCTAACCCAGTTGGAGCAGTTACAACACAAGACAAATGTGAATCCGTTGTTTTCTGTAGATAACTTGACAAACATTTAATCAAGAAACTTTTCCCCATTCCATCTTGTCCACTGATGTACATAAGAATAGGTCTAAATGATGTACATTGGCAATCATTCTTTTCATGCAGTAATCCATGTTGTATCTGTTGTGTAACTTGGTGATATATTTCTTTCTGTTCAGTATTGAGACGTTCCTCCAAATTTTCCAAATCAATATTGTCCTGTTGTGCTTGCTGTATCACCGTTTCCACTTCACTCATTGCTATTGCCGCTTCATTTTCAAGTATGGCTTCTCCTAGTGGATCTTGACTTTGTGGAGCAGAACTCTGACTATCTTGAGAACTATCTCTAGCAATTTCAGCTGCGATAGTTCTTTCTTGATTAATCTCTTCGTTCAACATTTGGAGATAATTTGGGAAAATTGTACATTCAATGCTATCTTTACATGCATTGAAAGAATCTTCATAGCAGTCAAAATCTCCAAGTAATTCCATTTCAGTCCGCCAAGGTTTGAAGAGTTGCAGAAGAGCTAAATAGAAAAACTCTCTTTTATCTGGAGTATCACAACTTAATTTCCTGTGATTAATCAAATTTCCTTTGTCATGCTTTACCAAACATCCTTCAGATCCAATTACAGCGTATTTTCCTTCATTTACATTTTCCGTAACATTTTTTTTAAAACTATAATGTTGCAGAATTTCATGTAGACATATGTTTTCTAGGTATGGACTTCTATTTGGATAGTACGTATCCAACATATTTGTTTTCAGAATATCTGTACTTTCTGGTTCATTCAGTGCCAAGTATTCAATTTCTTGTACAGATTTCAAAACTCGATTTCGTACTGTAGCAAGGGCTAGACTTATCCAGATGATTCCTCTTGACTTTGAATATAAACTTGCAGATGTCAATCGATCCGAACATTCGTAGGATCCAATTTGTCGATGTGAAAGCATCTTCAAGCTGAAGCTGTACAATTTTTTGCTAAGTGTCTTCTCCTGTGAAATTTCCTCCCACATTTCTTTCAATTCTGTCTTCTCAGAATTGGTAATATATGACGTCACATAGTGAGCAACAGCGATTGAGTTATCTGCAACATATTGTATGTCCATATTTGCATTCCACATCTTCAAAATCACCGGATTGTAATCATTAATGTACTTCGATTCTTCTGTTCTTTTTATATTATAAGTATTTTTGGGTGATTTCCGAGTGATAGTATGCCTCACTGCTGACATAAAACTGTTCACTCTTCCTTTGGAAATTACTGTACGTGGAAAGCCAAATCGACATTTTGTGTAAAACTTACCCTTTGACTTATATTTCCGTCGGCAATATTTTCCACATCGATGACTCTGAAACCGTAAAACTTGCTGTCTTACGATATTTTCTCCTCCTGTTTTCGGAATCGCACAGGTAACATACTCTTCAATAAAAGATAAAACAGTCTCATCCAAATCAGTTCCAAATTTGGGAGCATCCTTAATCCATAAAAGCATATGTATATGAGGAGCACCTCTAGCTTGGTATTCTTTTCTCCCAAAAAAATCAATAACTTCGCCAATAGGTGGATTTTTTTATTACAGATGAAAGACATCATAGCTTCAAATCTATGATTAAAATATCTGCAGACATTTACAGGATCTAGGGAACACAGTTCTCCAGGTGTCTTCAATTCAATATTTTCTATATTTGAATTTGCTTCTCGTAGAAAATCCAGTAAATCATCCCATGCGTACTCAGCACACCTAAGGGGCCGATTCCGATTCAGGCCGGAAATCTCCCCGACCGAGCCGGACCCGGAGAGATTTCCGACCGAATCGGACCCTAGCAGTCCGACCGAACGAGTACGATGCGCACGTATGCTATCGGACTCGATTCGGTTGGACTCCCATTGAAGTCAATGGGAGCCAGTCGTACGACACGTACACGGGCTCCCATTGACTCAATGGGCACGATGCGAACAAGGGCACCCCCTACAGCGTGTTCGCGTCGATGCGGGTCGCACCATACATGCACCTGTAGGGGGGACCCATGGGTCCCCCCTGTGTGCGACTCGCGCACCTACGCTTCCAGGGGGGTCCGACACGGACCCCCAAAGTGCGGCTCCGACAGCTCCTTGGAGCCGGACTGCGCGAGTCGGTCGGAGCGGTCGAGGTGCGCATCGTACTTACCCGGCCGGGGAACGTCTCCATTGCGCGGTGCGCGTCATCCCCATGCGAGTCGGTCGGAGCGGTCGGGTCCTGCGAACGAGTCGGTCGGAGATTTCGCGAGCGCACGCATCGTACTCGCTCGCCCGGACGCACGTACGAATCGGTCGGGAAATAGGGCTCCGAATCGGATCCGGTTAAGCCGAATCCGATTCGGTGCCCTACCGGCCGAGATCGGAATCGGCCCCTAAGTGTAACAAACCATGTAGGGGTTGCTAAATTTCTTAACATACATTTTAATTCCCCATGACGTCGATACCAATATTCATTAGTGCCACGTTGACATGCCATCAAATTAATTAACTGTGATTCTAAATGTTCGTCTCTTTTTTCAACTTTGTCCATAAATTCCTTTGCAGAAAGATGTGAAAGATGCGTTCCAGTTTTCAATATATGGTTGACTACATATGAAAGTGCAGACAGATCACTCTCAAATAAAAGATGAACAAATATGGATTACACTGACGAAATCTTGGTTCTTCTGAGTACAGTCGTAAAGTACGATATTCTGAAGCTGGAATCTGAACTGGTCGTTCATCATATCGTCCACCTTTTCCAGTAGGGAACAGCTGTGGAAAACAACGAGCTTACAAACTTTTTTCCCACACACTCATGGGACTTCCTTTTGCTTTTTTCATCTGGAACAATTCAATAGTATCTCCTATCAGTTCTTTTGAATGTAGAGAGTGTATAGTATAATGTTCATAAATTTCTTCTTTTCTTGAATTCTCCACTTTTTCTATTTGTCCACTTGAAATGTGTCTTTCATCTTCTAAACTCATTTCTTCTTCCTCTACACTTACATTTTTATAGTAAATATTGTTTAGCACCAGATATAATGTAGCCTTTTGGACTTTCGTGACATCTACTAACTCTTGCCATATTTTCCGACTCTTTGTGGGTACACCATTAACAAGAATGACTACAGGTTCAGTATCCTCTCTTTCTACACCAACAGTTTCAACATTTTTCTTAAAATCTAAAGGAAAATACACAACTCTTCCTTTTAAACCTCTTTGTAGATCTGTTGGAGGCAGCTTACCTGTTTTAGGCTCCATACGAATTATAGCCTGAAAAGGGTGCACAGATTGTATAAGGATGGCCTCATATGTATTTAAATCTTTAAGTTCAGGAGGTATAGCTACTAATTCTAAGTCATTATGGACAGCTCTAGCTGGCATTTTGTTTTCTTCTAATTTATTATAACAATATTTACAAATACATTGTACAGTACCTAACTCAAAACGACCTTCCACAAACAGATAAGCAGCAAATTCTTTCCATTTATCATTGTTTTCCTTTTCACTTTTTAAAAACACATCTACATTCCTAGTTTGAATTTTATAATGAGTACGTCGACAACAAATACAAACATAGTTTGGATTTTCACCAGAAACTACTTTAAACTTTGTTATTTCTTTTTCAAACTTCACATCAGTACTATCTTCCATCTCTTCTTCAACACCTACACTTATCAAACTCTCAGTTTCTCTACACTCCTCTTGACCAGCAAAAAACGTAACTCTATATCATCACAATTTTTTTTTACATCCAACCATGCAATAGAGCTGTATTAATTTCATGTAGACATAATGCAGGACTTTTCACGTAGTATAATCTTCTAACTAACTTCCGCATTTCGGAATGATGTACTGCTAACATTCTTAAATTATGAAAACGACTTTGACACACTTTCCTAGAAAGACAAGCCAGAGAATAACCTTGCAACCCTGTATTTTTTCTCACTTTGTAAGGATCCAGTCCTTGTAATATCTTAATCTTCTGTTTCACAGTTTTTCTTCCATATTCTCTTAAGAAATTTAATAAAATATCAATAGATTGTTGACGTATACTACAAATACTACTACAATCCCATGTAAACACTGGAGCCTAGGTATGTCTCCCTTGAACTTCCTCAGCTATTACTTCTTCCACATTTCTAGGTACCATCTTTTCTTTTTCAATTGGAGAGCCATTTTTCACTTCATAACAACGACCACAGGTATCAACTGCATGCAGTAATCTATTTTGTTGAAAATAACTTTCTTCATTAAAAAAAGGTTCCGTACTAGAAGTATGCTTCCATTCCCCGGAAAATATTTTACAAAAATTAGTTCTATTTACAATTCTTATTCTTTTACATTTGTCCTTCATACGCTGCATTATTGTATTTAAAGTCTTCAATCTTTTTATAATTAAGATAAATAATTTTCTTTTCAATTCAAAGGCTTTTTCAATTTCACTTGGGGGTCGATTCTAATGTCGTCCGGAAGCGCACCTAACAGTATTCGTCCGGAAAAAAACCAAGCCGAACGCGTGTTTTCCGACCGATTCAAATACCACACCGAACGAACAAGTACGATGCGCACAACAGCCCAGATTCTGAGCGAGCCGTACTTACCCAATCCAGCTCCTGTTCCCCGCCCGAGCCGGATCCGCAAACGCCGATTCGAGCCGCACGGAAGCAAATACACAGCACCTTCTGGCCGGACTAGTACAATGCGCGCTCCGTACGCGCCGAACCCGTCGCTACGTCCGGCACGTTTCAGCATCCGGGAGAGCCGCACATAAGCTCCGATTCGCGCCACAAGAAGATCCACAGCTACGAGACGAACAAGCCAGCGACGAGTACGAGTCGAAGACACGCGAAACCCGAACGAGACGACCCAACCATGAATCCCATCGCGCAGGTCCTACCTATACTCTACATCTATTACCGGGACCGGTTCGGACGCGTACGGCGCAGACGGTAAGTCAAACACCCACAACACAAACAAACGACACGTACCCGAAATATGTCACACACACATAGGGATGCACAAATGACGTACACTAGCAACAGCACAATCATAGGGGTGGTATGGGCATCACCAATGCCATACACACCCATAGGGGCCTGGATGCCTGCCACCACCACCACCCCTACTCAGGGGGCCTGGATGCCTATCACTACTACCATCCTCACTCATGGGGGCTGGATGCCTATCACTACTACCATCCCCACTCATGGGGGGCTGGATGCCTATCACTACTACCATCCCCACTCATGGGGTGCTGGATGCCTGCCACTACTACCATCCCCACCCTTGGTGTGATGGATGCCTGCCACCACCACTACCCCTACTCATGGGGGCAGGATGCCTGCCACCACTACCATCCCCACTCATGGGGGCAGGATGCCTATCACTACTACCATCCCCACTCATGGGGGGCTGGATGCCTATCACTACTACCATCCCCACTCATGGGGGCTGGATGCCTATCACTACTACCATCCCCACTCATGGGGTGCTGGATGCCTGCCACTACTACCATCCCCACCCTTGGTGTGATGGATGCCTGCCACCACCACTACCCCTACTCATGGGGGGCAGGATGCCTGCCACCACTAACATCCCCACTCATGGGGGGCAGGATGCCTATCACTACTACCATCCCCACTCATGGGGGGCTGGATGCCTGCCACTACTACCATCCCCACTCATGGGGGGCAGGATGCCTATCACTACTACCATCCCCACTCATGGGGGGCTGGATGCCTGCCACTACTACCATCCCCACTCATGGGGTGCTGGATGCCTGCCACTACTACACTCCCCACCCTTGGTGTGATGGATGCCTATCACTACTACCATCCCCACTCATGGGGGGCTGGATGCCTATCACTACTACCATCCCCACTCATGGGGGCCTGGATGCCCATCACTACTACCATCCCCACTCATGGGGGCCTGGATCGCCTATCACTACTACCATCCTCACTCATGGGGGGCTGGATGCCTATCACTACTACCATCCCCACTCATGGGGGCTGGATGCCTATCACTACTACCATCCCCACTCATGGGGTGCTGGATGCCTGCCACTACTACCATCCCCCCTTGGTGTGATGGATGCCTGCCACCACCACTACCCCTACTCATGGGGGGCAGGATGCCGGCCACCACTACCATCCCCACTCATGGGGGGCAGGATGCCTATCACTACTACCATCCCCACTCATGGGGGGCTGGATGCCTATCACTACTACCATCCCCACTCATGGGGGGCTGGATGCCTATCACTACTACCATCCCCACTCATGGGGGGCTGGATGCCTATCACTACTACCATCCCCACTCATGGGGTGCTGGATGCCTGCCACTACTACCATCCCCACCCTTGGTGTGATGGATGCCTGCCACCACCACTACCCCTACTCATGGGGGCAGGATGCCTGCCACCACCACCATCCCCACTCATGGGGGGCAGGATGCCTATCACTACTACCATCCCCACTCATGGGGGGCTGGATGCCTGCCACTACTACCATCCCCACTCATGGGGGGCAGGATGCCTATCAATACTACCATCCCCACTCATGGGGGCTGGATGCCTGCCCCTACTACCATCCCCACTCATGGGGTGCTGGATGCCTGCCACTACTACCATCCCCACCCTTGGTGTGATGGATGCCTATCACTACTACCATCCCCACTCATGGGGGGCTGGCAGCCTATCACTACTACCATCCCCACTCATGGGGTGCTGGATGCCTGCCACTACTACCACCCCCACCCTTGGTGTGATGGATGCCTGCCACCACCACTACCCCTACTCATGGGGGCCAGGATGCCCATTACTACTACCATCCCCACTCATGGGGGGCAGGATGCCTGCCACCACTACCATCCCCACTCATGGGGGCAGGATGCCTATCACTACTACCATCCCCACATGGGGGGCTGGATGCCTATCACTACTACCATCCCCACTCATGGGGGGCAGGATGCCTATCACTACTACCATCCCCACTCATGGGGGGCTGGATGCCTGCCACTACTATCATCCCCACTCATAGGGTGCTGGATGCCTGCCACTACTACCATCCCAACTCATGGGGGGCTGGATGCCTGCCACTACTACCATCCCCACTCATAGGGTGCTGGATGCCTGCCACTACTACCATCCCCACCCTTGGTGTGATGGATGCCTATCACTACTACCATCCCCACCCTTGGTGTGATGGATGCCTGCCACCACCACTACCCCTACTCATGGGGGGCAGGATGCCTGCCACCACTACCCCTACTCATGGGGGGCAGGATGCCTGCCACCACTACCATCCCCACTCATGGGGGCAGGATGCCTATCACTACTACCATCCCCACTCATGGGGGGCTGGATGCCTGCCACTACTACCATCCCCACTCATGGGGGGCAGGATGCCTATCACTACTACCATCCCCACTCATGGGCGGCTGGATGCCTGCCCTTCTACTATCCCCACTCATGGGGTGCTGGATGCCTGCCACTACTACCATCCCCACCCTTGGTGTGATGGATGCCTATCACTACTACCATCCCCACCCTTGGTGTGATGGATGCCTATCACTACTACCATCCCCACTCATGGGGGGCTGGATGCCTGCCACTACCACCACCCCTACTCATAGGACGGGTAATGCATGACACAACCACATAAGGAATCACAGAAAATTACATCCACCCAAACAACATGACAAGCGTGTGTACTCCATGTCAAATGCCAACAACACAAAACATGACAATGAACATACAATGTGACCCACTATCACATGTGTGACACATAAAAGTATGTGGCCTCCACAATACAAGCCGACCATGGCCAGTGTCGATCAGTGTGGCACTGGGGCCTAAAGCACCATCACCACAGTCACCAAAAGGGAAGTGTGGGGTCCAAGGCTGATGCACCTTGTGATCAGTGTGGCAATGGGGCCCAAAGCCCCATCACCACAGTCACCAAAAGGGAAGTGTGGGGTCCAAGGCTGATGCACCTTTTGAACAGTGTGGCAATGGGGCCTAAAGCACCATCACCACAGTCACCAAAAGGTAAGTGTGGGGTCCAAGGCTGATGCACCTTTTGATCAGTGTGGCAATGGGGCCCAAAGCCCCATCACCACAGTCACCAAAAGGGAAGTGTGGGGTCCAAGGCTGATGCACTTTTTGATCAGTGTGGCAATGGGGCTTAAAGCACCATCACCACAGTCACCAAAAGGTAAGTGTGGGGTCCAAGGCTGATGCACCTTTTGATCAGTGTGGCAATGGGGCCCAAAGCCCCATCACCACATTCACCAAAAGGGAAGTGTGGGGTCCAAGGCTGATGCACCTTTTGATCAGTGTGGCAATGGGGCCCAAAGCACCATCACCACGGTGATCATAAGGTAAGTGTAGGCATGGTAAAAGCTGCCAAAGACAAACTGTATGGATGAATCCTGGTCACACAACAACTAAAACATCTGTGGCATAGTAGTGCTTGTGTCCCATTGCAACATAGATTGGGCGAGGCTAACAGTGCAGTGACACAGAAACATCGTTTTGGCCATGTGCATACAAACATCACACATGGGGGACCACATTGCCAACAATCAGCCAATTACACAATGACAGAAGTGACCATCATGATGCTGACCCACATATCTGCACCTATGGACACACAAATGTATATAACCTGTGGAGACTGTCGATGTCAGGGGAACAAATACCATACCATGGCAGCAATGGGACATACAAACCATGATCATTGTGCTGACTGATGACCCAGGAGTCCCAGGGAGAGCAGGGGAAAATCACCAAACAACATACAGCCAATGGCACAAAACAGAAATGCCAATGCAGTGATGCAAATGCACTAACACAAACAGGCAGACTCACACTGCATATCAAACACAACAGGTGATGGGGTGTGTGCCAGTGTCCCCAGGCAACCACACAACACATGAGGAGGCCTGAATCCCAATTACACAGATGTGTATACAGTGCCACACACAAGTAACTCATGGATTGGATTCCCCTATGTGGGCAATCTGGCATTGTTAGATGAGAGGGAGCCCAAATTACACATGTCACACAAGCTTGTAGGAACAGCAACTAACACAGCAAGAGACACACCCACCACAGCACTACCCCCAGGGACCCCACATTGTGCAGACACTAGCCTGCATGACAATTCCACTGTGATGACAAAGGTAGATGTTGATCACACTGTGAACCACAGCCATGTGTCCTCAGCTACAAACTACCATCACACCTACACAAGCTCCAATCAATCAGCAGGGCCTGCCAGCCAAGGCCAATATGGAGGTAGTGGTCTAGCCGTGCAACAACTCACATTTGCACACTCAATACCACACACCCTGATCTCCACCAATGTGCAGCAGTGAAGCTCACATGGACTGGTGACATTGCACATGCACCCATGACAATCCCAGGGGTGGTGGGGGGAACTAAGGTGCAGAAACCCATCACACATGCCCACTCAACATGACTCGTCTATGTATGACACACAGCACAGTACGCCGTACATGCGCATGATGTGAAATCCACCACAAACAATGGGATCCTGGCCATAGTCACAAACCAACGAAGAAGCCAAGGTGAGACACAAAGAACACACGTACACAACTTCCAACATTGCAGCTCTGACCCTGAGGAGTGGCAGCAGTCACACACACAACGCGTCACAATCACTGAAAGCTACCACAAATTCAAAATCACATCACTTGTGTAAACAACAAGTGCCAAGGGGAATCCTGAATGTGTCCCATCAGCGTTTGCCCACATCCCCAGCCCTCACAACAAAGACAACCTGGGATGACAACCTCATGAACATCAGTTTGCCATGCACCCACATCACGGAGAAACCAGGTCCAAGATGCTGGATGAACACATACCAACTCTGCAAGCATCACAAACAGGAACATCCCTAGGGACACAGCCTGTGTATGAAAAGGGAAGGGAACATGCACAGACATGCTCGTACAACACACAACACAGGCACACGCAATGTCACCAGATTACACACAGCCATGAGGGCACTCCACTCCTGTGGAAGGTCCACTGTGCCAAACCTTGTCTGTGCATGACTCAAACATACCAGCAGGACACTCCGTCAGTGAGTCAACAACTACAACACACAGAAGCCTCTGCTCACATCAGCCTGGGTACGGGAGTGTCACGTCAGTCATCTGCATACACCCAAAACACGTGGCAATCCAGTTGTACTGTATACACAGATGAGTCCTCCAAAATTGATGTGCAAAACTGCATGTCCAGTGGAGACGGGCACACAGTCAGGGAACTAGGAACATTGGACAGTGGTAAGCCCAACAGATGTGCAACAGTGTAGGACAAAGATGGTAATCTACAAATGCTAAACGTACATCCCTGTGTCAAATGCTGAACATTACACCCTCAGACTGCAGCAAGGGATGCTATAGATCCAGACTAGATTAGGACACATATCCCATGGATCACATGGAGCCCATCACAGCAAAACTTCATTTACCTGATCTGAACACAATTAAAACAGCAAATGCATGATTCTACACATCTACATCATGTACCACCAAAGATTAACCACAAGTAAACAAAAAGAGGCTTTATTCAGCAAGTGTGCAACTGAAATCAAAAGTCCAAAATTAACTACGGCCAATGTCCAGTCCAAATACACAGTCCCAACAGGGTGATGTGTGACAAATTGTCACCAATTGCTTGCCTGCACAGGTACCGACAGGGGACATCCCCCTTGGAGGGGCATACGAGGGGCAGGCCAGGCACCGCAGGGACAGGATCAGGGGATGCCAGAAGGAGGCAGGGAAGGTGAGGTGGGTGCAGGAGTGTCACCGGCAACTGCAGTGGAGGTGTCTGACTCAGGGGGGCCGGCACCACCGCAGGGCCCAAGTCCGATGGTGTTGGTGCTGCAACCACTGCAGTGGGCTGGTCAAATGGAGTGGACTGGGTCCCCAATGCAGTGCCCGAGTCAGACGGGGTTGTTGTGGACTCCACCGCAGTGCATGACTCCAAGGGAGTGGAAGGGGGGCAGAAGAGCTGGGCAGGACAGAGGGGGGACACGGTCTCTACACCAGTGGCACATACAGGCACAGTGTCTGGTTTGGGGGTGGAAGAGCAAGTGGCAGGGGGGGAGGGCCTGAGCAGTTTGGGGATGCGGTATTGGTGTGTGGGGGAACCTGGGGCAGGGTGTGGCGGTGGAACCTGTGGAGTGGTGGCCTGGGGGATGGAGGTGAGAGACTGGGTGGGTGACTTGCAGGGCGGTGGCGTGGTCTTGCTCTTCCGGGTCCGGGGGACTTGCGGGTGGGGGGCTCACTCTGCCTGCGCCTGGGGGAGGGTGTCCGGGCGAGGGGCACTCCCTCTCTGTGTGTGGACTTCCTCTTCCCCCGGTATGCTGGATCAGCGGGATTGGAGGGGAAGAGGCCGAGGTCAGAGAGGAAGAGCTGCTGTGTATGTGGGGTTGCAGGTGAGGCAAGGGAAGGGGTCTTGGAGGGAGAGGATCTTGAGGATTGCGGAGTGACTGTGTTTGCCTGTGTGTGTGTCAGTTCCCCATCCCCTGTGTGTGTGGAATCAGTCCCCTGAGGATGCTTGTGTGCACGTCTTGCCTTGGTTTTGGGTGTGTGTGTGCTGCTCGTGTCTGTGTGTTTGGGTGATTGTGCAGGTGTGCATGTGCTTTGGACAGGTAGGGTGGTAGGAAGTGTGGATGGGGCAGAGGTGGGAGGGGTGAGGGACTGTTGGAGGAGGGACACTGCTGCCGTCAGGGAGGAGTCCATGGACCTATTGCTCCTCTGTAGGGCAGACATACCCATTGAGATGCCCTCCATGAACGACACCAGCTGTGTCAACAGAGTGGTGTGTGCATGGAGGACAGTCAGCATTGCTGTCTGCCCTACATGGAGCTGCCGAAGGAGGTACACAGACTCCCCACTCAGGGCAGCAGGGGACACAGGGGCAGGGGGTGCGGTGCCTGGCTTGAAGGAGACACACTCCCGAGCACGTGAGCCTCCACGGACCTCAGGAATGGGAGCCAATGGGAGGGCGGTGGTGGTGGTGGTGGTGGCGGGGTCAGACAGACTAGCTGGGGTGTTGTGGCTGCTGACACCCGCATCCACAAGGGAGTCATCCTCCGAGCTGCTGTGGTCCCCAGCTGAGGTGGATGGTGCTGAGGACTCCTCGGTGTGGCTCCCCTCGCCCTCCGTGCCACTGGGTCCCTCTGACCACTCGTCGGACGCTGACCCAGTCTGGCTCCGCTGCTCCTCCTGGTCCGTGGAGCTGTCCCCTCCTGTGGCTGTGGATGTATCTGCAAACAATTAGGGAAACGGACAAACATTAGTCACCTGCACTGACCGCACACACCAGAGTAAGTACAGCACATCACAGAGCAAGCCCTGGCATCTCTAGTAGAACATTGCCAAAAGTCATCACACAGATTAGGAGAAGCCAATTGTCAGTCTGATGGTCAACCATGGAACAGACACCCCTCCTGCCCTTGCACCCATCTGTCTGGTGCCTGTCTGATGGTAAGACCCCAGTGTGGACACATGCACCACCTACACAGTAGTTGGACATTGCTGAGAACACGGTGAAGTATGTGAACATGCCCACGTCACATCTCTTGCCACTGAGTCAGTGCAGGTGTCTGTATAAATGGACGGCCAGAGTCTAAATAGAAATGCATGTGATGCATACCAGCACCAGACCCCATGAGGCACCCATGTCCGGATAGTCAATGCCACAATGGGGTGCATGTTGCACATGTCACTCCCCTGCAGGATCACTCTTAGGAAGTTTAATGCCATGACACACGCATGCCTGCAAAGTCATACATCACTGTCTCCAGTCACATGGCCATGGCAGCCAGCCAACAACAGTCTGCCCTGTGTCACAATCCTAGGACATGGGGAAGGCAAGTAATGTAACTAACAAGTGCACATGTCCATCCCCCAAAAACCACATCATTTGAACTACTATTTGTCCACGTCATACCAATTGGACATATGGGGGACATGAAACACAACTCTATGAACATGAGCACCTCACAGTGTGCTGAGAATGAAAAACAGCTGCCTGAAAGTCACAGTGGCATACACCTGTCTGCACAGTCATGTGATCAAACACCTATAAGTCACAGAAGTCTTGTCTCACATGGTCCAATAGCAGATGGCATGCTGACCCCTAACCGATAAACATCACAGGAGTCCCGACAACGTAGTCACAGCACAACGACACAGAGGCAGACACCTGAGGGAACATTTCACTGAGCACAGCATGTCAGTTGATACACGGGAGTGGGAGTACAGAGTGTATTGTATGCCCTGGAGTAGGCATGACTGTCCGGCTCCACCTGCAAGATGGATGAGCCCTGGTCAGTAGGCAGGTGGCTAGGCATGTGTGACACACTTGACATACATACTCCTGAGGCCCAAACATTTTACCCACCCGCAGCATGGGGGTGTGGCAAATACCCCAGGGACATGTGGTGATTCTGATCTGCAAGTGGATCACATATCAAAGTTACACACAGACTACATTGCACGACTCAGGCATTGTGTGAGCAATTGACCCACCCATGAAGGCTAACACAATATCACGGGAACAAAAGCTGTCACCCACCTTGAGCAAAGCAAAATGCAAGGACCCTGTACCCGAGTGACACAATTATCCTGAGCGTAAGGAGCACACCGGCCTATCAGATGGGTAGTGGCCATGTCACAATAGAGGGACATGGGTACTGGACAACAAGACTGATGTACTGGGGAAGTTTAACCACGCCACAGGAGGGCACATAGAATGTCAGACAGAGTTCACAGTGCAGTCTTTGACTCACCCCTCCTTGCTGCTGTCTGCCCTTCAGCTGCCCATCCAGCTCCGGGAAGACCACCGGCAGGATCTGGAGCATGTGGGGGGTCAGGGTCCGGTGTCCACCCCTCCTGCGAGGAGGCGACAGCTTCAGCTGGACCCTTGCAATCCTCCGGGTCCAGCCCCGAAGGTCCTGCCACCTCTTCTGGCAGTTGCGGATCCGGCGCTTGTAGACCCCCACAGATCTGACTGCCCGGTCGATGGCCAGCCAGATATCCTGCTTCTGATGGGCATCAACCTGTGAGGATGACAAAGTGAAAAGGCCATTACTACACATGCAACATATCCGTGCATCACACAGTTGGAAATACATGTCTCAATCACAGGGGCATATGATGTACACAGGCAGTGCAACGAGGGCTATGGACAGTTTGCCAGCAGTTACTACATGGTATCATTGCATGGGAAGTGAACCTTGTTTGAATGCACTGTTACTCCACTGTACCTGTTCAGTGCATGTGACTACACACTTTGGGGGTGAGTACTACTCAGTGAGCATGCTAGCCAGTGGTGTGCACACTGTAAATCCTGCTAGTCAGACAACATGCACAATTAGTAAGGCAGTGGACAGCACACTCACCTGCTCCCCTGGTGTCCCATACAGCTTGCTGTACTGTGGAAGGAGGTTGTCCAGCAGGGCCTGGTTCTCCTCATGGGTGAAGGCTGGGGCTCTCTCCACAGTACGTGCCATTGCAGTAGCCAGAGAATGCAGAGACAGCAGCAGTGTAGTGGCAGATGTCGTCCTGGAGCATGTAGTGCAGGCAAATGAGCCCTCAGGGGAACAGCCAGCATTATATGTGTGCTGCAGAGGCAGATACTGTGCCATGTGTCCAAAGTGATAGGTCCAAGTCGTATGAATCTTATGAATCTGACCAATCCATGGAATTGCAGCACCAAGACACGCCCACAGCATCCTTCAAAAATTTCAACTTCATGACACCCATGAATTTGCAACATTGTTGTGGCTGGCCAACTGGATTCACTGCATCACACTCGTTGAAGCTTCAAAAACGCGTCCGTTGCCATGCCAGGCCCCAGCCAATGCATGCACACTGATCGGTCCATTGCTGTACAACGCGTACCCGCTCACATTCTATGCAATGGGCCGGCCGGGCACACCGATCGGACCATTGCTCTACAACGTGTACCAGGCATACAACGCGTACACGCTCACATTCAATGCAATGGGCCGGCCGGGCACACCGAACGGTCCATTGCTGTACAACGTGTACCAGGCATACAACGCGTACCCGCTCACATTCAATGCAATGGTCCGTGCGGGCACACCGATCGGACCATTGCTGTACAACGCGTACCCGCTCACATTCAATGCAATGGTCCGTGCGTGCACACCGATCGGACCATTGCTCTACAACGCGTACCAGGCATACAAGCGCGTACACGCTCACATTCAATGCAATGGGCCGGCCGGGCATACCGATCGGTCCATTGCTGTACAACGCGTACCAGGCATACAACGCGTACCCGCTCACATTCAATGCAATGGTCCGTGCGGGCACACCGATCGGACCATTGCTCTACAACGCGTACCAGGCATACAACGCGTACATGCTCACATTCAATGCAATGGGCCTGCCGGGCACACCGATCGGTCCATTGCTGTACAACGCGTACCAGGCATACAACGCGTACCCGCTCACATTCAATGCAATGGTCCGTGCGGGCACACCGATCGGACCATTGCTGTACAACGCGTACCCGCTCACATTCAATGCAATGGTCCGTGCGGGCACACCGATTGGACCATTGCTCTACAACACGTACCAGGCATACAACGCGTACCCGCTCACATTCAATGCAATGGGCCGTCCGGGTACACCGATCGGTCCATTGCTATACAACGCGTACCAGGCATACAACGCGTACCCGCTCACATTCAATGCAATGGTCCGTTCGGGCACACCGATCGGACCATTGCTGTACAACACGTACCCGCTCACATTCAATGCAATGGTCCGTGCGGGCACACCGATCGGACCATTGCTCTACAACGCGTACCAGGCATACAACGCGTACCCGCTCACATTCAATGCAATGGGCCGGCCGGGCACACCGATCGGTCCATTGCTGTACAACGCGTACCCGCTCACATTCAATGCAATGCGCCGGCCGGGCACACCGATCGGTCCATTGCTCTACAACGCGTACCAGGACAGGTCACACGCATATGTCACCATGCTGGTCACTGGTGAACCTATGCCAGCCACATTTACTTTCCAGGGACTCTGGGGCACACCTACAACACCACACCCAGTCCACACTGTCTATGAGGCATGTGTGGCAGCCTTACCTTATCTGTGTATGGGGGTGAACATGTGGATTTTGGGGTGGCACTTGGGGGCAGACACACCCAGGCTGTGCACGTGTTAATGGGGACAGGGTCCTTTGTGTGTTGTGCACATGACCACTGTGGTGTGCAACTTTTCATTTCTGAGCATGTTTCATGGTCACATTTCCAGGTTGTGTATGTGTATGACATGTCACATACCCCCAGGCTCACATGTGGGAAGGCATGTACATCACAGGGTGGCCCATTCCAACAATAGTGATGTCCCTCCACAGTCTGTGTGCATGTTGTGTATCACATGTCTCTGACTCCATGTGCACAATGGGAGACAGTCTCCACATCCACGTGGTTTGTGCATGAACTTTGATGGTGAGTGTGTGTGTGTCACAGACGTCCATGTCTGTCCTGCAGAGGCTACAGGGGCCACTACCTGTGGGTGTCATGTTTGTTTTTCTGACATGTACATGATACGCCATGTCATGCCAGTGTCCATGTGGCAAGACAGGCTCCCTGGGAATCTACCTGTCAATGAGCTGTGATGCCTGTGGAGCATCTGTCCAGACATGTCACTGTGGTATGTGTGTGGAACGTGAGAGCAGTTAATGTGTACTGTGACACAGCCTAATGGTGTCCCATAGCACACCCTGGAACCAGTTGTCAACACTTGTTGAACAGAGAGATGTTAGATGATGTCCATGTAGGTGCCATATATGTCCAATCGGGACGACACACACATCAAGTACTTGTGTATGTTGATGATGTGTCATGTGAAATTGAGTATGGTGAACGGCACATTGGTGGGGTGACTGACAATCTTGCTTTCTTCACCTATGCACTGCAGGGCTCCTGCTGTCCATCGACCATTCCCAGACCTGGCAACGATGGTGGAACGTGACAGCATCCGACGATACCGCTTCACCAGGCAGCTGATTGAGGATTTGGCAGTGCGGTTGGCCCCACATTTGCAGCCTGGCCGGCCGTATCCTACAGCGCTGACCCCCAAGGTGAAGGTGATGGCAGCCCTACACTTCTTTGCCACCGGTACCTTTCAACACACTGTGGCAACTACTGGTGGGATGTCACAGACTATATTCAGCCGTGTGCTACGCGATGTTTTGGGGGCAATGTTGAGATAACTCAACCAGTACATCTATTTCCCAACACGTCAATGACTCACTGACGTCAAGAGCGACTTCTATGCCCTGGGGAGGATGCCACATGTAATTGGCTCCATTGATGGGACACATGTGTCTTTGATACCACCACAGGCACATGAGCAGGCATACCGCAACCGTAAACATTACCATTCGATCAATGCTCTGGTGGTATGTCTAGCAGATATGACCATCTCACATGTGTGTGCCCGTTTCCCTGGTTCTGCACACGATGCCTACGTGATGAGGAGTAGTCGCATCCCGAGGATGATGTCACAGATGCTGAACCAGCGTGCCTGGCTTGTTGGTGTGTACTGACTTTGTACCATTGTGTGTGTTCTGCTATGTTGTTTTCCGCACACATTTTCAAATCGGCTAATGTGCAATTGTCTGTCTGTAGGTGACTCGGGATACCCCAACATGCCGTGGTTGCTGACACCCCTCAGGAACCCTGTGACACCAGCCCAGATGCGCTACAATGAGGCACATGGTCGGACGAGGAGGGTGATTGAGCGGACCTTTGGTCTCCTGAAGAGCCGCTTCCGCTGCCTGGACAAGACAGGAGGGGCCCTCCCATATGCCCCAGCAAAGGTGTGCAAGATTGTCATCGTCTGCTGCATGCTACACAACCTGGCAGTGCGGAAGGAGTTGCCTCTCATCCTGGATGATGATGACCAACGTCCGCCACCTGTGGAAGATCCTGGCCTGGGTCACGATGCCAGTGAAGATGATGATTATGATGATGGTGATGTCCGCACACAGCTCATCACCAACTTCTTCAGCTGAATGTGAGTCTCCAGAGGGTTGTAATGTCAATGATTTGAGTTTGCATGATATGTGTGTGTGGTGCTCTGGTGCTGTTTGAGTGTGGCCATGTGCTACTTGACTGGATGCGTGCAGCGATGTGTCCTTGCAGGTGGTCTGTACTGCCCAACAGTGTTGACATGCTAACTTGGTTTTGTGTAGTTATCTTGTGACATGTATTAGACATGAGTATTGCCGTTCTGTGCTGTTCTTCAGTGGTTTTGACTGTGTGTCATGTCTGTCCTTCACAGGGTGCTGCTGGAGTTGTCTGATCAACTTGGATCCCCCGAATCCATGATTCAACTTCCAAGGTGGAAGCAGTCGTTTCCCTACAGGTGATGTGCCACACACCCCTGGACTTTCTATCTTCTGCACTTTTTGACTTTCTGGCCACAGCCAGGTTGGATTAGCTTGCATTTGTAGTGGAAACTACATGTTGGAAATGTGTAATAAACCTGTGCTTGACTTTGGGATGTGCGTTGTCTGTAGTCACACATCTGACTGACATTTGCTTAGTGCACCTGTTGTCTAGTTGACAGTGACTGTGAATAGGTGGCGTGTCTGTACATTCCACTGTACTTCGTTGCAACATCAGTTTAGGTGATGAGTCTGATAGCCCTGGTGTGTATGTGTTTTGTGGCCCTAGTGGTGTGTCTCCCTCATATGTGTCACGTCGCCATGACTGACATGACAGTGTTGGACTTGCTGTAGCAGTTAGCATGCACAGTGTAATTTAGAAGATCAACATCTACATGACAAAAACCACGTTGGAATCACAACAGAGGCAGATATGGTGTATTGGTGAGTTTATTTACATACAGGTGTGAGGATGGTGCACAGGATGGTGGGTGCTGTACATAGAAATTTGGATCCAAAGTTCCCATGTGAATTGGAAGTCTTGGTAGCTGAAAAGTCCAGAGTAAAGTCCACAGTCATCTGATACATTTGGTCAACTAGAGCTCCCCATGTCATGTGGGAGAGTTGGCTTGGCTTCAACAGGGCGTGCAGTATGCACACAGAGGAAAAGTTCCAGAACAGGTGTTGGCTTCCTGGGGGATGTAGATGGCCATCAGCCTCTCAGTTTGGCCTCCTCGGACGGCCCCTCTTCTTGGGGGGAGACCCTCAGGTGCAGGCTGCGGCGGTGCAGGGGACTCTCTGCCAGAGTCCTCCTCCCTCCCTGTGGCATTTGCAGTTGTTTCAGCAGCAGATGTTGTGGGCACACAGGGAGGTGAGGCCATGTTGGTGCTGATCTGGCGGAGGCATGTCAGTATGTCCCTATGCACCGCTGTCAGTTGTTCCAATGTGTCCCACTTGGACTCCATGCCAGACATGTGTGTCTCGACACGTGACATGTGTGTCTCAACACAGGACATGTGGGAGTCCAAGCGGGCATGATGGGCAGCCTGCTGCTGTTGTATGTCCTTGAGGATCCCCACTACCTGGCTGACCTCTCCGGTGCTAGTCTGGTACGCATCCGGGATGCGTGCCAGTTGTTGGTCATCATACAGTCCAGACCCCTCTGCAAGGAGAGACCTATGTCTCCCACCCCTCACCCCACCCCTGGCGACATGTGCAGGACCTGCAGTGGCACGCACAGGTGACCGTGGGCCCACTTGGGTGTGGTTCCTGGGCTCGTTGTCAGCAGCTCCAGTTTGGGCCTGGGTCCGTGCGCTGTTGTCATCTGTGGTCCTTGGTGTGTCCGTGTTGGCAGGGGTGGCCTGTGTGTTGGCAGTTGTTGGAGGGGTGGGTGCAGGGGGTGCAGATGTTGGTCCTGCTGGTGCTGCTTGATGACTCACACCGGAGAGTCCAGCTGGTTCTTCGCCATCCGAGGAGTGCAGAGGCTGATCCACACCAGTGAGCTCAGTGTTCCCCGGAGCCTGGGACAGGGAGTCCTCCTGGTCTGCTGCTGTGTCCCCATCATCTCCTGTTTTGGGGAGAGACACAGATTGTATGTTATGTTTCTACTGGCATCAATTGTTCAAACACCTGACAGTTGTGACTGTACCTCTGGATGTGGGCCAGGACATTGCATTCTCCTAAATAGTGAGTCAGTGAGTGATATTGGTGTAGCACATTGTCCTGCCAACCTGTGGCATGTCAATGTGAATGTTGAGGTGTGTGCATGACCAGCATTGGTGGTATTTGGTTACCATCCAGGCCTCCTTCTCCCCCAGCCCAGTTATCCCACCATGCAACGTGCTTGCATTGCAGGGAGTGCAAGTTGGCTTTCAGGATGTCAGGCAGTGGTGTCCTGCTGTTTGTTGTTGCACAGTTCCCAGCAGGGCCTTGTGCTCCCCACAGCAGTACCCAGTGTCAGCCATCTTGTGAGTCCTTATCCACTCCCTGTGAAGTGAGCATGGTTGAGAGTGGTGTTGATGGGCCAATTGTGAGGATGAGCAATATCTGTGCCTACAACTCCCATCATGCTATTGCCTCCACCCCCCTTCCCAGCATGGCCATCCTTCCTTCCTTTTGACTCTGCTTCCCTGTGGGGTGGTGTGCCTGTGCTGACAGGATGGCTGGGAGTGTTGTCCTGGCAGTTGTTTGGCTACAAGTCCCAAGAGTGTCCCTGTGCTTCACACAGCATAACCCAGGGTGGTGGTTCTTTGTGGGATCTTCAGTTAGGCTGTGAGGCATTGCATTCTCCCAGGTGGGTTATGTGGAGTTAGTGTTGAGGGGGTGTGTGAGGAGAGCTGCTTGTAACTATGGTCAGTGCTGTGAGTCCTCCTTCCCACCCAGCCAGATATCCCACCATGCAAGTTGACTTTCAGGATGTCAGGCAGTGGTGTTGTGCTGTTTGTTGGTGCACAGTTCCCAGCAAGGCCTTGTGCTCCCCACAGCAGTACCCAGTGTCAACCATCTTGTGAGTCCTTATCCACTCCCTGTGATGTGAGCATGGTTGAAAGTGGTGTTGATGGGCCAATTGTGAGGGTGAGCAATATCTGTGCCTACAACTCCCATCATGCTATTGCCTCCACCCCCCTTCCCAGCATGCCCATCCTTCCTTCCTTTTGACTCTGCTTCCCTGTGGGGTGGGGTGCCTGTGCTGACAGGATGGCTGGGAATGTTGGCCAGGCAGTTGTTTGGCTACAAGTCCCAAGAGTGTCCCTGTGCTTCACACAGCATAACCCAGGGTGGTGGTTCTTTGTGGGATCTTCAGTTAGGCTGTGAGGCATTGCATTCTCCCAGGTGGGTTATGTGGAGTTAGTGTTGAGGGGGTGTGTGAGGAGAGCTGCTTGTAACTATGGTCAGTGCTGTGAGTCCTCCTTCCCACCCAGCCAGATATCCCACCATGCAACGTGCTTGCATTGCAGGGTGTGCAAGTTGGCTTTCAGGATGTCAGGCAGTGGTGTTGTGCTGTTTGTTGGTGCACAGTTCCCAGCAGGGCCTTGTGCTCCCCACAGCAGTACCCAGTGTCAGCCATCTTGTGAGTCCTTATCCACTCCCTGTGATGTGAGCATGGTTGAGAGTGGTGTTGATGGGCCAATTGTGAGGGTGAGCAATATCTGTGCCTACAACTCCCATCATGCTATTGCCTCCACCCCCTTCCCAGCATGCCCATCCTTCCTTCCTTTTGACTCTGCTTCCCTGTGGGGTGGGGTGCCTGTGCTGACAGGATGGCTGGGAGTGTTGTCCTGGCAGTTGTTTTGCTACAAGTCCCAAGAGTGTCCCTGTGCTTCACACAGCATAACCCAGGGTGGTGGTTCTTTGTGGGATCTTCAGTTAGGCTGTGAGGCATTGCATTCTCCCAGGTGGGTTATGTGGAGTTAGTGTTGAGGGGGTGTGTGAGAAGAGCTGCTTGTAACTATGGTCAGTGCTGTGAGTCCTCCTTCCCACCCAGCCAGATATCCCACCATGCAACGTGCTTGCATTGCAGGGTGTGCAAGTTGGCTTTCAGGATGTCAGGCAGTGGTGTTGTGCTGTTTGTTGGTGCACAGTTCCCAGCAGGGCCTAGTGCTCCCCACAGCAGTACCCAGTGTCAGCCATCTTGTGAGTCCTTATCCACTCCCTGTGATGTGAGCATGGTTGAGAGTGGTGTTGATGGGCCAATTGTGAGGGTGAGCAATATCTGTGCCTACAACTCCCATCATGCTATTGCCTCCACCCCCCTTCCCAGCATGCCCATCCTTCCTTCCTTTTGACTCTGCTTCCCTGTGGGGTGGGGTGCCTGTGCTGACAGGATGGCTGGAAGTGTTGTCCTGGCAGTTGTTTGGCTACAAGTCCCAAGAGTGTCCCTGTGCTTCACACAGCATAACCCAGGGTGGTGGTTCTTTGTGGGATCTTCAGTTAGGCTGTGAGGCATTGCATTCTCCCAGGTGGGTTATGTGGAGTTAGTGTTGAGGGGGTGTGTGAGGAGAGCTGCTTGTAACTATGGTCAGTGCTGTGAGTCCTCCTTCCCACCCAGCCAGATATCCCACCATGCAACGTGCTTGCATTGCAGGGAGTGCAAGTTGGCTTTCAGGATGTCAGGCAGTGGTGTTGTGCTGTTTCTTGGTGCACAGTTCCCAGCAGGGCCTTGTGCTCCCCACAGCAGTACCCAGTGTCAGCCATCTTGTGAGTCCTTATCCACTCCCTGTGATGTGAGCATGGTTGAGAGTGGTGTTGATGGGCCAATTGTGAGGGTGAGCAATATCTGTGCCTACAACTCCCATCATGCTATTGCCTCCACCCCCTTCCCAGCATGCCCATCCTTCCTTCCTTTTGACTCTGCTTCCCTGTGGGGTGGGGTGCCTGTGCTGACAGGATGGCTGGGAATGTTGTCCTGGCAGTTGTTTGGCTACAAGTCCCAAGAGTGTCCCTGTGCTTCACACAGCATAACCCAGGGTGGTGGTTCTTTGTGGGATCTTCAGTTAGGCTGTGAGGCATTGCATTCTCCCAGGTGGGTTATGTGGAGTTAGTGTTGAGGGGGTGTGTGAGGAGAGCTGCTTGTAACTATGGTCAGTGCTGTGAGTCCTCCTTCCCACCCAGCCAGATATCCCACCATGCAACATGCTTGCATTGCAGTGTGTGCAAGTTGGCTTTCAGGATGTCAGGCAGTGGTGTTGTGCTGTTTGTTGGTGCACAGTTCCCAGCAGGGCCTTGTGCTCCCCACAGCAGTACCCAGTGTCAGCCATCTTGTGATTCCTTATCCACTCCCTGTGATGTGAGCATGGTTGAGAGTGGTGTTGATGGGCCAATTGTGAGGGTGAGCAATACCTGTGCCTACAACTCCCATCATGCTATTGCCTCCACCCCCCTTCCCAGCATGCCCATCCTTCCTTCCTTTTGACTCTGCTTCCCTGTGGGGTGGGGTGCCTGTGCTGACAGGATGGCTGGGAGTGTTGTCCTGGCAGTTGTTTGGCTACAAGTCCCAAGAGTGTCCCTGTGCTTCACAAAGCATAACCCAGGGTGGTGGTTCTTTGTGGGATCTTCAGTTAGGCTGTGAGGCATTGCATTCTCCCAGGTGGGGTATGTGGAGTTAGTATTGAGGGGGTGTGTGAGGAGAGCTGCTTGTAACTATGGTCAGTGCTGTGAGTCCTCCTTCCCACCCAGCCAGATATCCCACCATGCAACGTGCTTGCATTGCAGGGTGTGCAAGTTGGCTTTCAGGATGTCAGGCAGTGGTGTTGTGCTGTTTGTTGGTGCACAGTTCCCAGCAGGGCCTTGTGCTCCCCACAGCAGTACCCAGTGTCAGCCATCTTGTGAGTCCTTATCCACTCCCTGTGATGTGAGCATGGTTGAGAGTGGTGTTGATGGGCCAATTGTGAGGGTGAGCAATATCTAGCCTACAACTCCCATCATGCTATTGCCTCCACCCCCCTTCCCAGCATGCCCATCCTTCCTTCCTTTTGACTCTGCTTCCCTGTGGGGTAGGGTGCCTGTGCTGACAGGATGGCTGGGAGTGTTGTCCTGGCAGTTGTTTGGCTAAAAGTCCCAAGAGTGTCCCTGTGCTTCACACAGCATAACCCAGGGTGGTGGTTCTTTGTGGGATCTTCAGTTAGGCTGTGAGGCATTGCATTCTCCCAGGTGGGTTATGTGGAGTTAGTGTTGAGGGTGTGTGTGAGAAGAGCTGCTTGTAACTATGGTCAGTGCTGTGAGTCCTCCTTCCCACCCATCCAGATATCCCACCATGCAACGTGCTTGCATTGCAGGGTGTGCAAGTTGGCTTTCAGGATGTCAGGCAGTGGTGTTGTGCTGTTTGTTGGTGCACAGTTCCCAGCAGGACCTTGTGCTCCCCACAGCAGTACCCAGTGTCAGCCATCTTGTGAGTCCTTATCCACTCCCTGTGATGTGAGCATGGTTGTCAGTGGTGTTGATGGGCCAATTGTGGGTGTGACCAATATCTGTGACTACCACTCTCATCATGCTATGGCTACACTGACTTGACCAACATACACAGGATTCCTTCCTTTGAGTGAGCTTCCCTGTGAGGTGGTGTTCTAGTGGTGGGTAAATATCTGTGAGTGTTTGTTGGTTCTATTTGTGCCACTGCCTTGCTGTATTTGTTGTTAGGTTTGTAGATCTCATGACACAGTTACATGTCACTATGAGATGGCAGGTATTGTGTTTGTCTGACTAGCATTCACATCTTGGGATGAATATCTTTTGGTTGCTGTGTATTTGCTAAGTGTGCATGGTTTGCCTATCCCCTTGACTGTGATGTGTGTGTTTGTCACACCATATTGTATATATTAGTTGTGTACTCACCAGGCTCTGGGATGTCTGTTAGTCCGTATACGCTCACTGGTGGTAGGATGGCCCGCACCTTCTCCTCCCAGGGCCTGAGGTATACTTGTTTTGCAGGAGGGCCACTGCCGGTATGCTGGCTGAGGAGGTAGTCCTTTTTGAGTAGTTCCCGGACCCTCCTGCGCACATCATACCACCTGTTCTGGATGTCTTCCTTTGTGCGCAAACATGGTGATTGTGCGTTCACCCTGTCGACAATCCTCGCCCACATCTTGGTTTTCTGCGACACGGGGGTCTGTTGTACCAATGTACCAAACAACTGTGGCTCTACCGTGAGTATCTCGTCTACCAGGACTTCCAATTCACAATCTAGGAACTTATGGTTCTTCTTTGGGGGCATGGTGATGGGTGGTGGTGGTGATTGATGTGTGTGTGTGTGCAGGTGGGGGGGTGTGAGTGTAGGTTTAGCTGGGTGTGTGTGAGGGTGCTATTTGTAGATGTGGTAATGGTGTGTGGTTTGTGTGATGTATGAGCTGTGAGTGTGTCTGTGGTTGCTGTGTGATGGTGTTATGTGCTGGCAGGTCAGTGGAATTTGCAAAGGATCATGGTAGGGATTTGTGGCCTTTATGTAGGTGGAGTTGGAGGTGTGTCCTTGTTCCATTTTTTTTCCCTCCCTGTATTTATTGGCTTAGTGGTTGCTTGTTTGGCCCTTTTTTTCTAATTTTTCCTTGGTGTTTTTGGTGCATGTACGAGTCGTTCTTCTGTTCGAGTAGGACGCTGCAGTTGTCTGGTGCGATCTTGTCCGACTCGTTCCCGCTGTGTGTCAGCTAGGTTTCATATGCGGCGTACGAGTCGGTCGCGTAGTATTGGGTTGCTTCGGCTGGGTTTTGTATGCGTGTCGGTCGTACGGCTTGTGCTCCGGTCGAGTCGGTCGTGTTTTGCACGCACAGCATCGTACTACGCGGGTCGGAGTTCGCGGGTACGTTTCGTTCGGGTTCAATCCGAGTGCGTGTCGGTCGGTTCGTTTCGCGTGATTTCCCGGCTGGATGGCTTGTTTCCGTCCGGCTCGGTCGGTCGTTTTTTATTCCGTCCGAGTCTGTCGGATTTCACATTCATTTCATCGTACTACCCGGGTCGTGCGGCGCCGGTCCGTGTCGGTCGGACTAAATTCCCGTACCGAGTCGGTCGGTACGTTTTCCGGCCCGAATCGGAATCGGCCCCTTGGAATCTCCTTTTTTGTCTGTAAAATGCTGATCTCCTTTTATATATTTTACATTCTTTTAGTAAATTTTGGAGTACTCTACTTTTATAGATTCTTTTTCGAATTTCTGAAAATTGTTTCTTCCTGCTTCCAATATAATTCTTTTTCCGATAATCCAATTTTCCACTTTTTTGTAAATTTTTCTTTTCCTTTTGTTTCACTGTTCTTGTTGTATCTGTCTGTTCTTTATTTTTGAAATTGGAAACTGTTTTTACAAGTTTTTTAAAAAAATCTTTAGTTCTCTTACCAGAACACTTTCTTTTAAGATCCATGTTGTAGTTGATCTAATTCCTCTTTTCCTTTTTTTTTTTTTTTAAATAAACCTCCTTTCTTTGTTGTCTTTTTCTTTGCTCTTTTCTTGTCATTGTAACTCTTTCTTAATAATTATGCAAACTATCTGTAAAATAAGAAAAATTTTTTTTTTTTTTTTTTTTTTTAAATTGTCCTCATCTCACCATTCAGCGTCTGCAATTTTGGCAAGAAGCCATCCTTCCAACCTGGGTGCCCCGCGGCTACTGCGACTGCATTGGCTTTAGGCATAACCAGGCCAGCTTCTTTGTTTAAAGCTTGGTGTAATCATAGGACCCGGGGGCAATCAACCAGTCTCAACTCACTTCCTCAAGATATTAAATGCGACCAAATATTAATGCTGTTATCCTTTGAATTCCCCTGGTCTAAACGTGCCAAAGCAAATGCAGCTTTCAGCCAATCTTCATATAATGGAGGCCGAGGGTCTTTCCAAAGTTTACATATTTCCCTTCGGGCAATGAGGATTAAGTATAACAGCAGGCCTCTTTGTAGTGGCCGTAAAATGTTCATGGAATCATTATCAATGCCAAAGATCGCTATAGTAAGATTCACAATTATCTTAACTTTAAAAATGCCGCCTAAAACATGCTCCACGTTCATCCAGAAAATACTTAATTTTGAACATTCAAAAAATATATGAATATCATCTGCTTTAGGGAAATCACATCTTGGACATTTAGAAGAGAAAAGAGGGGCACATTTAGCTATCTTCACAGGGGTATAATATAATCTATTAATAACAAAGAAATGATTCTTTTTTAAAGATGCCGGTTTAACAAACTTATATAAAATCTGCAATGATAAATCAAATAAGTCTTCAGAGCAAGAGTCTAGGGGGGACTGGTTCCAGGCCACATATTGTGGAGGATATTCCGCATCATCTGCATCTAGAAGTTTCTTATACCAATATGCGACCTCCTTCTTTTTAGGATTTGAATTTTGAAGGATACACTCGATTTCCCAATCACCACTAATAGACCCTTTCTCCGCTGAATACCAAGAAACCAATTGTAAATATTTGAATTTGGAAAAAGTACTTCCTATTTTAGATCTTAATACTTCCCAGGGGTAAACACCATCTGATGATACAAGATCTGACCATATCGAGATACCAGCCCTCTTTATTGGTGTCGCAAGGCTATCTTTCAAGCAAGCCGGAGTCCCGGGGGAGTCCCAAATCGGGGCAAAATCAGAATAATAACCAATCCCCCATCTGCATCTGACCTTATACCACACACTAAGAGCAGCTCTTAGGACTTTCAGGCGTACCTTCTTAAAAAACCTTGGTGCCCCAAATTTATAAAGGAAACAATCTCCACCATCCTCGACTATGGCCATTTCTCTCAGAAGCCTTCCCCAGTTCATATCATCTGTTGTAGTCAGGAGCATCCGTACATTTTTAAATTGAAAGGCGATAGAATACCAGGCTATATCCGGAAAAGCAAGACCCCCTTTCAATAATTTACGTCTCAACTTCTTCCAAGACAGCCTAGCACTCTTATTGGCCCAAATGAAACTACCTATTTTGCTCTGAATTTTGCCAATATCCTTGCTAGGGAAATCAAGGGGGATAGTATTAAACAAATATGTCAGCTTGGGGGAGGATGACCATCTTGACTAAATTCACCCTACCATATATCGTCAGGGGGAGATTTTTCCATCTTGAAAAAAGGTGGTCTATCTCTTTAGTCATCTTTTTTAGATTGATCAAAGGTATATTATCTAAGTCATTAACTATGATGATTCCCAAATATCTAAACTCTTTACTCAGTCTGCCCTCCCAATTATTGATGTTCCAACACATCACCTCTGTTTTAGAGGGATTAACTAAATAACCGGAGTATGAGCCAAATTCCTCTAAAAGGGCTTCGACCCTTGGTATTACCTCCACCGGGTTATTGGTATATAATAGCAGATCATCGGCATATAGGGCCAATTTACTGCTATATTGATGGGAGCTAAAAGGGGTGATCTGTTCATCTAGTCTTAATGCTTGGGCAAGGGGCTCTATATATAGGTCGAACAGTAAGGGCGAGATGGGACAACCCTGTCTTGTTCCCCTATATATGTTAAAACTTGCTGTTAGCATACAATTTAACAGGATTACTGCAGAAGCCCCCTGGTAACAACTAATCAAGGTCTGAATAAAAATATGCCCAAAGCCCATTGTCTTAAGTACCTCCCACAGGTATACCCAACATACTCTGTCGAAAGCCTTGGCTCCATCGAGTGCCACTACAGCCAAGGGTTCCGACCGGGCCACCGCCAGATCTATATTACCAATAAGTTGGAGCGTCTGCTCCTGAATATACCTCCCCGGGATGAAGCCCTTTTGATCCGAGTTGATCAACTGCGGAGCCAACTTAACCAATCTCCCTGCGAGAACACTCATAAAGATCTTATAATCAGCATTTAGCAGGAAGATTGGTCAATAAGAATCCGCTTTAAGGGGGTCCTTCCCAGGCTTCAAAATAAGTACAATAGTTGCCTCCTTCCAAGACTTGGGAACTTTACCTTCCGGACTGTAGACATAATTAAATAATTCACACAGTCTCGGTACTAGCTCATCTTGGAGGAGTTTGTAGACTTTGCTAGGAAGCGCATCAGTTCCTGCAGCCTTATTCTTCTTACTTTTAATTAGATATAATCTAATCTCGCTCTCAGTAATAGGAGCATCAAGACTATCTCGGCTGCCTTCTGTTAGTTCAGGTAGAGCTTTATTGCGCAACCATTTTTGAATGGTTTCTGAGCTAAGAGCGATTTCCTCACTGTACAACTCTGAAAATAGGGAAAGGAGGCAGGTTTGCATATCCTCCAGTCTACATGATGTAGCCCCGCTCTCATCGATTATTAGTTCGTTGATATTGTTTTTAACTCGGTCTACTCTTGCCTTCCAAGCCAAGAGGGCGCCCGCCTTTTCCCCATACTCATAATTTTGCATATTTTGGGCCGCCCACTGAGCCTTCACCTTTTGATCTAGCCTGCCCCTGTAATCTTGGCAAGCACGATCCAAGTCGCTAAGAACTTGTGTCAGCCTTTCAGAGTGCCCTTGAGTACTTTTAGTCCTCTCATCCTCTAGCTTAAGAATTTTTTCTTCCAGATTGCGCAATTCTTGAGCCTCCACCCTATTTTTGGAACAGATCAGGCTATGTAACTGACCTCTCAAATGGGCTTTAAAAGCGTCCCAAACATAATCCAAAGTTGTTGAGCCAATATTTACAGAAAAATAGTCTAAAGTGGACAATTTAAGCTCCTTGATTATTTCAACATCCGACAGCATTGCCCTTTTTAACGTCCATCTAGGCCTGAGGTGATACCTCCTCCCAAGATAAACAAAAAAGATGGGGGCATGATCTGATAAGAGACTAGGTAAGATGGAGATAGCAGGTACATTTTCCAGGCTCAACCTATCAACTAAAACATAATCGATTCTGGATGAATGACCATGTTTTTTACTGAAAAAAGTGTACCCCTGTTTATCACCCATCTTTGCCCTCCAAACATCGGCAAGCCCTAAGTCGTGTATCATATTAGCCAAGGCCCGACGAATACGTGGAGCTCCAACAATATGACTATGGTTTGATCTGTCTCTTAATGGATCAAAAAGGACATTAAAATCACCGCCAATTATTATAGGAGAAGTGGCTTCTGTTAATTTAGACTCCAATTTACAAATGTGTGTCGGATCATCAACATTGGGGCCATAAAAGGAGGCAACAGTTAGCTCCAAACCTCTAATCTCCAACAAGGCTATGATCCATCTCCCAGTCTGATCCATTGATGTTGATTTAATAATACATCCAGCCCCTGATTTAATCAAAATAGCCACCCCTTTATTATGCGCTACCTGCTCGGAAGAACAAAAGTATTCTACCCAGTGATATTTAGCAAAGATGACCCGACATTCTAAATGGCTTAAATGTGTTTCCTGGAGAAGACAGACTTGGGCAGGTGATTGTTCTAGATATTTCATAACCAATCTTTGTCTACGTGGACATCTCAACCCATTTACATTCCACGAGATAAACCTTATTTCACTACACATTGAGGCAACTCCCTCCACCTGATGCCAAAACTTTACACCGACGATTTAATACTGAATTGAGTTTAAAATTAAGGTTGAGATTGAGGATATTTTTTGGGTTTTTTCCCACTGCAACCCCACCCGTGCTCCACCCCCAACCGACTCCCTCCCTACCCTCGTGACCCCTCGACCCCCTCACCCCCCCTGGGGAACCCCCCCTACTCTAGGCATAGCCTATATGGCCTCAGTCCCCCGGGCGTGACAATAGAAAACATTTTTTTATTTTTTATTTAATACCAACCCCCCGAGGAGCCCTACACATAGTTGATTAACCCCCCCACATCCCTACACCCCACTCTCATTCCTTATTTTATCAATAAGAGCATCCACTTCCTCTATTGAGAGTAAGATGTACATGTGGTTGTTCCACATGATACGCAAAGATGCTGGAAATCTTAATTGAGCCTTGGCCCCCAATGAGGTTAAGATCTCCATTCTTTTACCAAGCTCCCATTGTTTTGATGCTGTTATATGTGAGATATCTGACCTGATAGTAAATGAGAAGGGATTGGAGGAAGATTTAGCTTTTATCAAACCTTCTTTCAGAGCCAAGGATAAAATCTTTTCTTTTATAGTGTACGTGAGAAAATTTACTAGGATTTTCCTTGGCTTCTGTTTTGCAGGATTTCTCTTAAACGGATCCCGATGGACCCGTTGAATATCGTGCGCCAGATCTAACTCCGGGAAGTCCTTCAAAACTGTGGGGCATATTAACAACCAGGCGATAGTCAATTATCGCCGCTTTAGCGTCCGTTTTCGGACGGAAAGCGGCGATAATTCTATCGCCTAATCAGCAAGGTCACGCTATCGCGTGAATCCCTGCACTATCGCCCTTTCCCCCAACGCCCATCCTTGCATCTCTAATGAGATGCAAAGTGGGCGTTACTAGGCGTACCCCAGATGGGCTACGTTGTAAATATCGCTGATGTGCACATCGCGATATTTACAAGGCAGCCCACAGGATTATAGCAGACGTTAGATTTTAAGCAAACGGCCGTTTTCGCCAAAATCTAACATCTGCTATAATCCCGACTAGCCATCCCTAACATAGGGGTGGATTGTGCTGATACGACCACAGGGTCGTATCAGCAAGAGTATCGCCGTTTTGCAGGGAACATCGCTGGAAAACCAGCGATGTTCCATGCAAAACGGCGATAACCTCGCTATCTCTGGAATTTTTATCGCCCTGGAGAAGCGTGTTGTTAATAACGCGCTACCAGGGCGATAATTTCCAGAGATAGCCAGCGATAAGAAATCTATCGCTAAGCACGGCCAGCGATAATTATCGCTGGCCGTTGATAATATGCCCCTGTGTCTTTTAACAGAGAAATCACGAAACCCTTGACATCTGCTCCTTCCAAATCTTCGGGCACATTTAACAGTCTTAGATTGTTTTTTCTCGAATTGTTCTCCAGGCGCTCCAAGTCATCTTTTAGTTCTCTATTTTGGTTGACTAATTTAGCCATTTCCATTGTAGAGGAGTGGAGTGCCTCCTTGATTTTAGAAATCTCCATTTCTAAAACATCTGTTCTCAGTGAAACTTCTTCCAATTTATGGGCTAACAGCTCGCATGATGCTTGGATCGCTGCTTGATTGGACTCTGAGACTGTAAATCTCTTCCCTATATCCTCCTTAAGAGCCAATAGAATGTCTGCTAATGACCCAGTCCCAGACCCAGCAGAAACTACTACTGGGGGTGTTGAATTTACATATTCAGATGAGGGGGGAGAGCCCGGCTGGTCCTCTTGGGCCTCCAATATCGAAAATCTATTAGAGGTTCCAACAGAGGGATGTATAACTGACGTATACTCTCCAGATACTTCAATTGCTTCGGATCCCACTCCCCCAGGTCTACTCTCTAGACCAGGTGAGACAAGAGACTGCATGTTGTTCAGGGGTAAAACTGGCCAATCTGGAGACTTTAACAGGAAAAAATTCAATGAGGTAGCAGGCTGTGGGCTGTTA
This sequence comes from Calotriton arnoldi, assembly GCA_963921515.1. Classification (NCBI taxonomy): domain Eukaryota; kingdom Metazoa; phylum Chordata; class Amphibia; order Caudata; family Salamandridae; genus Calotriton; species Calotriton arnoldi. Next base: position 656,940 of record CAWUFW010003252.1, on the reverse strand, counting down.
GACGCCAAAGAGCTTCCTTTATGAGACCCCCGATTCATAGGAGTAGACAAAACCTTGTAGAACGTTTTTAAAGAGGGTGTGATTTTCACTTTGGAAGAGAGGACTTTCTTCCCCCTACCTCTCCCTCTTCCACCTACTACAGTGATGGTCTCCGTAGTAGCTTTCCCTTTGCCCTGCCTAGTAGATACCCTGACTTCCGCAACAGGAGGCGAGACCCGGGTCGGTGCTAGCGTAGCTAAACCTAATTCAGACTTAATAGCCCTAGTGCGCAGGGTATATCTGCACACATTAGGTAGTGAAATACCACTTTGCTGGAACTGCACCGCACCGCTCTCCATACAATGCTGGAGGCCCTCCTGCAGCACAGGGATCCTAGGCTGCCTACAAGGGATTCCACAGGAGGCAGCAGAAATAAAAAATGGAATCGAAGGATCCTCAAGGCAACAATCAGGATTCTTACCTTCGTCTCGGATAACAGAGACAAGTTCAGAAGTAAAAAGGATACGACGCCCTACCTCACTCTGGCGTCCTACCACTCTCTCCCCACTCCAATCGCCGGTCTTCAGGCACACATAATCACTGGTGCTGACTCTTCCCGCAGTAGCCCGGACCTGCAAACAAGGGATGCTGCAACGCCTCCACTCTCGAGCCGTGCCCACCGTCCGCAAGAGGGCCGGCACCAACGCCGTCATTCTGCCTCGCGGATCCGGAACCATTCAGCGAACGTTCGCCGCCTCGCTGCACACAAAACGGGAGACCACCGATGAAGTCAGGGTAAGAAGGGGATAGGGGCGCCAAGGTAGGGGGAGAATCCATTAAAAATATATCAGAAAAGGCTCCCGGAGGGGACCTGTGCACACGCCCGAGGAAGCTTCGGCTGCGACCGTTAGCTTCCGGCCGCCATGTTCCCCGTCAAAATACTACCCGCCCAGTGAAAATAAGAAAAGTTTCAAAAACAATTTAATATAATTAAAATAATTATATATAAATATTCACATGTATAAGTATAAAAATACATACAAAAAAACTACATCAATGATTTCAGCAATGGAACAGTGCTACCTGCATAATTGTAGTAGTGTATGAGTAGTGTGAAAGATACTAGAGCACAGCATTAGTAGTACACATCTAATTGTGGAACTGCATGGTTACAACCTGTATCATTCCATGAATACATGGGTAGTGACTAAGAGATTACAATACTACAAGGAGAGTGCCTGAGTGCATTTATAAGTGCTTAGGTATTGGCGGAGTGATAGGATAAGTAGATAGTGCTGGATCGGTGATTGGAGAAGTGCATGGGACTGACAGGAGGATTCCTACACTGCATAGGTACTAACTGGGTATTTAGAAGACTGTATCAATAGTATGTACCTGGTTAGAGGTCTGCATGCATAGTGCACAGAATATTGTATCTATAGTAGTGTTAGTGGCTAGGCCATTCCATAACTACATGACTACTAACTGGAATGATTACAGTGCTGTAAACTGAGTGTATGTTGAAATTATAAGTACTTAGGTTTTAGTGGAGTGAAAGGATAAGTAGATAATGCTGGATGGGTGATTAGAAAAGTGCATGGGACTGACAGCAGGATTCCTAGACTGCATAGGTATTAACTGGGTATCTTTAGCAGTGAACCAATAGTATGTAGCTGGTTAGAGGTGTGCATAGATAGTGCACAGAATATTGTAGCTGTACTTGTCTTACTAGCTAGCCAATTTCATAAGTACATAACTACTAACTAGAATAATTACAGTGCTGCAAACAGAGTGGATGGTGAATTTATAAGTGCTTAGGTATTGCTGGACTGATAGGATAAGTAGATAGTGCTGGATGGGTGATTAGAAAACTGCATGGGACTGACAACATGATTCCTAGTCTGCATGGGTACTAACTGGGTATTTATAGGAGTGTACCAATAGTATGTACATGGTTAGAGGTGTGCATAGATACTGCACAGAATATTATAGCTGTACTTGTCTTAGTGGCTAGGCCATTCCATAAGTACATAACTACTAACTAGAATGATTACAGTGCTGTAAACAGAGTGCATGGTGAATTTATAAGTACTTAGGTATTGGCAGAGTGATAGGGTAAGTAGATGGATGATTGGAGAAGTGCATGACACTGACAGCAGGATTACTAAACTACATGGCACGCAGAGGGAGAGCTGCAGGCCGGCTAGCAGAGTAACAGCTGCGGGTCAAATACTATAGTGAAAAGTACGGGCCGTCGCCTTGCAAAAAGATAGCTACGACCGGTAATGTCGGAAGAGGGAGCATGAAGGAGATATCTCGCAGAGAGAACTGCGGTATATTTCCAGTGTTGGCTTGCAGAGGTACAACTGCGGGCCCGACTGGCTCGCAGACGAAGAGCGGCGAGCCGAACCATGGTTTGCAGAGGGAGAGCTGCGAGATGGCGGACTAGCTCGTAGAGGAAGACCTGTGAGCCGACTGACTGGCTCGTAGAGGGAGAGCTGCAGCCCGTGGGCTCACAGAAGGAGAGCTGCGGGCCGGCTCGCACAGGAACAGCTGCGGGCTGACTGCTATAGGGAAAGGTGCAGGCCGTCGGCTTGCAAATCATAGGTGCGGGATGGTGATGTGGGGAGAGGAAGCGTGAAGGGGGTATCTCGTAGAGAGAGACCTGCGGTATATTTCCAGTGTTGGCTTGCAGAGCTACAACTGCGAGCTCGACGGCTCACAGACGAAGAACTACGAGCCGACTGGTGGTTCACAGAGGGAGAGTTGCGAGCCGGCGGGCTGGCTCATAGAGGAAAAGCTACGAGCCCACCGATGGTTCACAGAAAGAGACCTGCGGGCCGGCGGGCTGGCTCGTAGAGAAAGAGCTGCAAGCCGACTGGCTGACTCGTACAGGGAGAGCTGTGGCCCGTCGGCTCACAGAGGAAGAGCTGCGTGCCGGGTCGCAGAGGAACAGCTGCGGGCGAACTGGTATAGGGAGAGGTGCGGGCCGTCGGCTTGCAAAGGGATAGCTGCGGGACGGTGATGTGGAGAAACGGATCGTGAAGGGGGTATCTCGCAGAGAGAGAGAGCTGCGGTATATTTCCAGTGTTGACTTGCAGAGGTACAACTGCGGGTTGGCTCCCAGAGGAAGAGCTGCGAGCTGAACAATGGCTTGCAGAGGGAGAGCTGCGGGCCGGCGGGCTGGCTCGTAGAGGAAGAGCTCCGAGCCAACTAGCTGGCTCGAAGAGGAAGAGCTGCGGGCCGCCTCGCACAGGAACAGCTGTGGGCCAACTGCTATAGGGAAAGGTGCGGGCCGTCGGCTTGCAACTCATAGGTGCGGGACAATGATGTGAAGAGAGGGAGCATGAAGGGGGTATCTCGTACAGGGACAACTGCGGTATATTTCCAGTGTTGGCTTGCAGAGATACAACTCCGAACCCGAGGACTCGCAGAGCGAGAGCTTATTCCTAAAACCATGTAATCTTTCAAACATATGTCACATCCGTTTTGTACCATTGAAACTGATAACCACCTTCTCTATACACTACAGATCCCACAAACATGCCAATAAAAGTACAAGTGCTATTTTTATACTAGATAAAGCTCTATTACTTGATTTTTATAAACACTACTGTTGGGTGCACAAAATAAAGAATATGAGATGAGGAGAGTAAACGGAGGTGTAATTCCTAAACTTTAATTATACCATTCCTTTAATATATGTATATTCAGGGCTTTCAATGGGATAAAAAAAATGGCGAGTGTCTAAAAGCAGTAGCAGTGTTCAGCACCGGTAAAATCCGGCCCACTTAAAGGCCTGCGTATATTCAGCACAGAGACACAACCTAACAATTTTCATCACTTATAATAACAGTTACTTTACTAGTGTGAAAAAATCATACAGAAAATGTACTAAAACATTTTTTTTTTCTTTTTTATCTCTCACACATTTATGAAATATCTATTGTAAAGAAACGCCGCTCTCCACGTTTATTTCGTAAGAACGAGCAATAAATAATCCCTTTACAAGCATCTAGTCACTAACTACTAACACAGTGCAGTATACCCAATTGTAAACCACAAACACTATTTAGATTATATCTTAAAGCATCATCAAAAGATTCTAACCATGCATACATACAGAAAGCAACATGTACGTTTACTTTGTCCATTTACTCTCCATGTAATCTGTGCACATTTTCAACAGGTACGCAGTATAACACCTGTCTTCACTTATATTCAAATGTACCTCACAGTATAAAATATAACATCTCAACCTATGCATATGTAATATTTCCAACATAACACAGTGCAGTTTTATACCAATGAAACTGATTGCACCATTCTCTATATAGTACAAACCCTACCAATATGGCAATAAACTTAGAAGTGCTATTTTTATAATACAAAGAGCTGTATTAGATTATTTTTATAAACAGTACCGCTGGGGGGCACAAAATGGTGGTGGGAGCTGCACAGAGTAAATAAAGGTGTCATTCCCAAACTTTTTATGTATCGTTCCTTTACTATACGTATATTAACAGCTTTAAGTGGAATGAAAAATTTGGCAACTGTCTTAAACGGGTGGCGGAGCTCAGTGCTGACAAGACCCGGACCACTTAAAAGCCTGCGTATATTCAGCACACAAACACACTCTGACAATTACCTTCACTAATAATCACATTCACTTTAGCACTGTGAACAAAATCGTACAGAAAATATACACAGAACATTTTCATTTATTTTTTATCTCTCACATATTTATAAAAAATATCTTCTGAAGAAACGCTCCCCAACAACTTACATTTCATAACAACACCAAAATCCAAAGCCTCCCAGTAACACACCAGTCTTGATTGATATTGAAATCTACCTCTCAGTATAAAAAATGAGACCACAAATTGTCCACATAACATTTCTGGTTTTTGTTCCATCTCTGTTAAGTTAATAACACATGAATTTTCTACTCTTACCCCTTCCCCAATATTTCCACACTAAGCATAATTTAACTTACGTTCGTAGTTGGTATGCAGATTCCAAATGTCACAAACGCATGCAATTCTTTCTTTGTCACACAGTACACGTAATGCACCGCTCTCATCAAGAATGGAACCAGTAATGGCACAATTTCCCTGTTGCTCCACACATAAATACATGTAAAGAACAAATCAGAATAGTTCCTTGATTTTTTCAAATTGCAAAACTTCTCTCTATTGGTTATTTTTGAACTTTCCATATAAACAGTTTTTTAAAACTTTAAGAACACATACAGGTGAGAAGTTCAACGTATTCTATCAACAAACTTTCTAGAACATTCTACGACACGTGCAGGTTAAAAGTTCATCATTTTTTCAAACCTAACGATATTTTTTTGCAACATTTTCTCGAACATTTAAGGGCACGTGCAGGTTAAAAGTTCACCATTGTTTTAAGTTCGAACAGTGCCTTCCAAATGCAAGTAGCAGGTGTGGTTGAACTGAGCAAATTTTATCCTATCATATGAACTCTACGTTGAAACTGCTTTTTATTAACCAATGACAAAGATGCTTTTTGACAAACTAATATGCACCCTACTTTTTAGTAAACAATGTTTTTCATCTCCCAATCAGTTATTGTTTTGTATGAGAAAAAAAGTAGTTCCCCATCTTTAAACATATCTCTTATTCTACGAACAGACTGCATGAGCTACAGACATCTATCCATATCTTCCAGCTACACCTTCAAAATGCTAGTGTGGATCGTAGGACATAGCTATGTTTTCTGGTGCAAGAGGTATGCAGAACAGAGACAAATTGACTTAGACCTAGGTTTACAAAATGTGAACATTAAATGGTTTTGACAGAGAGGATTGAAGTGGCACCAATTACTCCCTTTGGTTAAAACCTGTTTGCATCTCCAACTCCCTGACCTCATGATTGTGCACTGTGGTGGAAATGACCTAGGCACATTGGCTGGGGTAGGTTTGGAAATGCTAATGAAGGACACCTTTAGGCAATTGATGTTGCTTTTGCCTCAAACTGTCTTTGTATATTCCAATATATGCCAAAGACAGAAGTGGAAATGGTCAAACAAATTTTGTCCTCAGATTGAAAAATCTAGGAAGAATGTCAACAAAGCTGTGTCTGCATACCTCAGAGAACATAAAATGGGGTTGATCTACAACAACAACATACGTTATGATATGGCTGATATCTACAGAAGTGATGGAGTACACTTCACAGATCAGGGAAATCGAGTTTTTCTGAATAACCTGAAGCTGTGCATCCGCACTTATATGTAGCTCCAACTAATAAACACAAAGGCTCTTTTTAGAGCCGCCTTATATTCCCAATATCGGTTCGCAGACTGACAACTGCGATCCGGCTAGCACAGGGAGACCTGCTGGCCATCGGGCAGCCTTGCAAAGGGAGAGCTACGGCCCGTGGGCTCGGCTCGCAAAGAGACAGCTACGGGCCGTCGGCTCGCAAACGCAGAGCTGTGAGCCAATGGACTGGTAGTGTTTTATGGTTTAGGGTAGTGCAGTGGTGTTTGTGTAGTGTAGGGGTCCTGCTGTGGGTAGTGTTTTAGGGTTTACGGTAGTGCAGTGGTGTTTGTGTAGTGTAGAGGGTGGTGCTGGGGGTACATTTAGGGTTTAGGGTAGGGCAGTGGTCTTTACGTAGTGTAGGGGGCCCTGCTGTGAGTAGTGTTTTAGGGTTTAGGTTAGTGCAGTGGTGTTTGGGTAGTGTTGAGGGTCGTGCTGGGGGTAGAGTTTTACGGTTTAGGGTAGTGCAGTGGTTTTTCTGTAGTTTAGGGGGTCGTGCTGGGAGTAGTGTTTTAGGGTTTAAGGTAGTGCAGTGGTGTTTCTGTAGTGTAGGGGGTCGTGCTGGCAGTAGTAGTTTAGTGTTTAGTTAGGTAGTGCAGTGGTGTTTGGGTTGTGTAGAGGGTCGTGCCGACAGACTGACTCACAGAGCTCCGAGCCAATGGACTGGCTTCTAAAGGCATAGCCGCGACCTCGTGATGTGGGGAGAGGCAGCGTGAAAGGAGTATCTTACACAGACACAGATGCCAGTGTTGCCTCGCAGAGGTAAAACTACACACCCGATGGCTTCTACACGGAGAGATGCGAGCTGACGGACTAAGTCACAAAATGGCTGCCAACACTTCCTAGTTTCAACCGTTCACAGCCAATGAGCCGCGAGCTCGTGCTCGTAACCCTCAGCCAATCAGATGTCAGAATTCTCAAATATCAATATCTGTAAAATTTGATATTTCTCAAAAACTACTGAACGGATTTACACCATTTCAACAAAAGCGCGCTTTCTGGACCTCCCTCACAAATTTGGCGTAATTCCGTTCAGCAGTTTGACCTGTAGCCTTGTCTAAAGTTTCCTATGGAAAATGCATTGAGAAAACACATTTTGGGACTCCCCTTTTTCTCAGTCCCCCTTGACCAATCACCCCCAACTTTCAAGATAGGATCTGATCAGAAAAGAGAAACTTTTTGAAAATTTCGTAAAGATTCGTCAAACGACGCCAAAGTTATAAGCACATGGAGGGCTCCAGGAGAGGGGCCGCGCAACCCCCTTCCCAACATGAGTGAAGCCCCAGGGCTGCGGGGACCCCAGCGGGCCCCCGCAGCCCCAGCGACCCCCAGCTATTATTTTTTAAGAAATGCCCGCGGGACCTAGCCCACCCGCGGACCTCATTAAAATAAAACGTGGGAACCCGCTACCCCAGCGCGAATTGCGCCGATTTTTTTTTTTTTATAAAAAATGCTTTTTTTGGCCCTGGGGTCCTTCTGGGACCCCCTGAGCAGGCCTAGGGGGTCACTGTATTTCTACCCTGCCCCCTTCTCTTGTTTTATACCTTTGTTTCTCTGTTTTCTAGTGACTCGCTTCTACCGAGCCACAAGATGGCTGCCAACACTTCCTGGTTTGGAGTGTTGCAGCCAATCACAGTGAAGCTCGTGCACGGGACTTAGGCTCCGCCCAGATATTGAAACTTTTATTTTTCTTATTTCTCAGCAACCACTAAATGGATTTACACCATTTTACAAAAGGTCGCTTTCTGGGCCAAGCACTACCTTTTTGCCAAATTTGGGGTAATTCCGTTCAGTAGTTTCGTCTGTAGCCTTGCACAAAGTTTCCTATGGGAAATTGATTTTTTGACTCTTATTCTTTGAATTTCTCAAAAACTACTGAACGGATTTACCCGATTTAAAAAAAAGGTCGCTTTCTGAACCAAGCTCTACCTTCCTGCCAAATTTGAGGTAATTCCGTTCAGCAGTTCGGGCTGTAGCTCGTCGCAAAATTTCCTATGGATATTAACATGGAGAAAACGCGTTTTGGGACCCCCCTTTTTTCTCAGCCCCCGCTTGACAAATCACCCCCAAACTTTCAAGATAGGAGCTAACCTAAAAAGTGCAACTTTTTGCAAAATTTCATAAAGATTCGTCAAACGACCCCAAAGATATTAGCAAATCAAAAAATGCTTTTCCTATGAAAACTAGGTTGTAACTATAACTACCTACTGGCGACCGCCAGTAGGTAATATATATATATATTGGTGATTGGTTACAGTCCCACCAATAAGAGACACTTTGAAATATTTAAATATCGCGCAGCTGTGCTCATTTTTGATTGAATTCTATGCACTGAAGAAGGCCGATGCCGAAATGCATTTGCATTAAGGAAATCATGAATTACCCTGTGAGTGCTCCGAGTCAGTAGTTGTTGTGGAACAAAGGCGGTAGCACCCCCGCCATTAAAAGCACCCGCCGCGTGTTCGACTCCCAGGGTGGATCGTGTTAGCTGTTTATGTTGGTGAGTCTGAACCGCTGCTGTCAGGAGCCCGGCAACCAAAAGGATGTGGACTATACAAGTCTAAGGTGCCCTGCCATGAGAGGGACACCTACGGGATGACCGTGAGTGACATCAAGCAGCAGGCGAGGGAGATGGGCACAGCGGAAAGATGTTAGGAGGTGACTGTAATGGCGGCATAGTAAAAGTGATTACAGTGAAGGGCAAAAACTATAATTTACTTGCATTGGCAAAAAATGAAGAATTATGAGGTATTATGGGACATTGATGCCTTCACGTTTCTTTCAGATATCCCTGATGTTGGAGATGCCGTCCAGTGATTGGTTACAGTCCCACCAATAAGAGACACTTTGAAATATTTAAATATCGCGAAGCTGTGCTCATTTTGGATTGAATTCTATGCACTGAAGAAAGCCGATGCCGAAATGCATTTGCATTAAAGAAATCATGAATTACCCCGTGAGTGCTCCGAGTCAGTAGTTGTTGTGGGACAAAGGCGGTAGCACCCCTGCCATTAAAAGCACCCGCCGCGTGTTCGACTCCCAGGGTGGATCGTGTTAGCTGTTTATGTTGGTGAGTCTGAACCGCTGCTGTCAGGAGCCCGGCAACCAAAAGGATGTAGACTATACAAGTCTAAGGTGCCCTGCCATGAGAGGGACACCTACGGGATGACCGTGAGTGACATCAAGCAGCAGGCGAGGGAGATGGGCACAGCGGAAAGATGTTAGGAGGTGACTGTAATGGCGGCATAGTAAAAGTGATTACAGTGAAGGGCAAAAACTATAATTTACTTGCATTGGCAAAAAATGAAGAATTATGAGGTATTATGGGACATTGATGCCTTCACGTTTCTTTCAGATATCCCTGATGTTGGAGATGCCGTCCAGTGATTGGTTACAGTCCCACCAATAAGAGACACTTTGAAATATTTAAATATCGCGAAGCTGTGCTCATTTTGGATTGAATTCTATGCACTGAAGAAGGCCGATGCCGAAATGCATTTGCATTAAAGAAATCATGAATTACCCCGTGAGTGCTCCGAGTCGGTAGTTGTTGTGGAACAAAGGCGGTAGCACCCCCGCCATTAAAAGCACCCGCCGCGTGTTCGACTCCCAGGTTGGATCGTGTTAGCTAGCTATATATAAATATATATATGCAAAAACAGAAGCAGAGAACTCTGGGTAGTTCTCAAGTTTAGGTGGAAAGCAGCTCCAGTAAGAGCACTCTCAACACCAGCGACACTCTAAATTTGCTCACCTCAAATGTCTGCTTTTCTATCAAAGTTTTTAAGCATAGGATTAGCGCAGTGCTATCCACGCAGAGATAGAAAGGGACAAAGTCTTTGCCATTTTTACAGCAAAGTCTTTAAGCATAGTATTAGCACAGTGCTATCCCTGCCAAGCTGTAAAATGGCCAAAGCCTTTTACCACTCCAGGCACAGTATTACAGCTTTGAATTGGTAAAATACCATCTAAGCCAACCTGAAATGAATAAAAGCAACCCCTGACACGTGTTTCGCTCTCGTTAGAGCTCTTCAGAGAGGTATAGCTTTGTCCAGACACAAGGGAGCACCCAGTATAAGTCAAAACAAAACCCTTTCAGGCATAGAGTGACGAATAAATTATTCAAAAACAGAAGCAGAGAACTCTGGGTAGTTCTCAAGTTTAGGTGGAAAGCAGCTCCAGTAAGAGCATATATATATATAAACAAACAATCCTCAGCCCAACATTCCTGCAGCAGGGCACACATATATTGCAATATATATAATATATATTTTTGGTCAATTGTGCTTACTCGTTTTGTGGAAATTTGCTTGCAGTGGGGAAGAATTTTTAGATTTGTCCATCCAGTCTTAAAGTCTGTCTAAAACCTGCCGGCAAAACACCTTTTGTAAGTTGTTGGTCAGACTTATCGGACGATAGTTACCAGGGATGGATCTGTCACCCTTTTTAAACAAAGGAATTATTTCTTCTCCACACCATGACTCTGGTATTTATTACCTGCCATAATCCTGTTTGATAAAACATTTACGTAGGGTCCCCACACAGTTAGATTGGAACAGTACATGTCTCCAGGGACCTTGTCTGGTCCTGCAGCTTTTTCGGCTTTTAAAGACTTAATGGCTTAAATTGTCTCATTTAAGGAGAATTGTATAGGGACACAGTCATTAGTAGTTTACAAATTATTAATAATCTTTGAAGATCCTTTCCAGAAGTAGATGCTAGACCATGCAGTGCGTACATTTCCTTAAAATGATCCACCCATTGTGGCTGTACCGCAAATATGTGGGCTACAGGATTTGAGACTGCTATGTGCACAGATGTGCCAAAATGATTGGTGGTCTATACTTTTGATGTCTCTACCATGGCCATCCAGTTTGAGTCAATCCAATTCTGCTTAGAAAAGAAGGTTAATGACTTGTATCGAGCACGAGAAGCTCTAATGGGTTCTCAATTTTCATGCTTAATAGCCTTTATTAGATTTTCCTTGACCCTTTGGCACTTAGTTGAATACCAAGACGGTGCCAAGGAGTTCTTCTTGGGGCTTGTATGGTACACAATGAGTATAGTACATTATAGCACCTTTCACAAAAAATATTAATCCAGTGCCATTTCATTTACAGTTACCTTCTCCAAGGAGGGTGCATCCAACCTTTCATGTATAACTGAAACGGTACATTCCAGACCCATTTCATCATTCAAGTCCCTGTCTTTTAGTTTAAGTTGATGGACATCCTGAGTATGAAATTTATGAAATTTAGTTTTCCCTTTATTTCTGGAAACATTTACAATTTCTGGTTCATTGGAAAAGTTACCTCCCAGTGAAAGGTCCTGGGTTCCTGCGTTCTCTTTACAAGTGGCTTTACTACTCCATAATTTTAAAAAGAATTTTCCAGACCAACCAAGCACAAAAGAGAGGGAATACTGCAGTGCAGTCGCCATGCCAGTGCAAAGTCCTACTTTGCTTTGTGAGGGAGAGACATGTTGTGCTCTGTGGTTGGTGGCATGTGACAGGTGCTGTTTCCATGGTGGCAAGTTTTGCTGCCCACAGTGGGTTAATATTGAACCGCAACATGTATTGTGGCTGCCATGCAGTCTCGATTCACTTTGTGAGGCAGAGACTTTGGGGCATAGTTACAAGGGAAGTGGCGGAGTGATGCGTTAGCCTTCCTGGCTTAACGCCTCACTCCGCCACTTCACTAACGCAGGGCTGCACCATATTTACAAGAATATGGCGCAGCCCTGCGTTTCCCCCTGTGCTGGCGCTGCATTTAGCAGCCTAGCGCCAACGCAGGCACCCTTGCACCATAGTGTAAGGGTGTCTGCGTGCAGGGGAAGATTGTTTATTTACAGTAAGGTCCCCCTTCCTGCACATAAACAATCTTTAAATACCGTTTTGTAACTTCTATGTGTGCTGCTTAATGCAGCACACATAGAAGTTGCAAAACAGTATTTTTTTTAAATGATTGTTTATGTGCAGGAAGGGGGGCCTTCCTGTAAATAAACAATCATTGGCCTTTTGCTGTTTTCATGTATGCTGCACAACGCAGCACACATGAAAACCGCAAAAACAAGGAGAAATGAAACATTTCTCCTCGTTGCGCCATGGTAAGACCAGGTTTTCCCTGGTCTTAGTTCTGGCGCTGCCTACTATTTACACCTCCCTTGTAAATAGGGGGCAGCGTCAGAATCAATGGGTGTTGCGGTGGAACACCCACAGCAACACCCTTGCCCTCCCTGTTCACGCAAAGCATAGCGTGAAAGGGGGTCGTATTTACAAAGCAGCGTTAAGCCACGTTAAGTGGCTTAACGCTGCCTTGTAAATAAGGTGAAGCCCCTATCACCACAGGAACGTCGTAAAAAGTGAAGTTCCCATGGCAATAGGGCTTGTAAATATGACCCACAGTGTCTTCTACGGTCAGTGGCAGGTGGCAAAAGCTGTTTCCTTGGTCTTGCTTGTGACTCATCCCTTGTTGGATGGGTTGCATTTCAGCTCAGCTTTTCATCCAAGTGTGACATGTGCAGCAGACCCTTCTGGCAAAAGGAGAAAGAGTTCACAGGAATCTATGTCAAGGGGGAATTTCCTGAAACTTTATGATGTCACTTCCTGTCCCAATCAAAGATGGTTGGTCACTAGATTTTTTACAACATAGACCATTACAAGATTGTGCTATGTTCTGTTCCTGATAGATAAAAGGGGACTATTTCTGCGACTTTGATAGGTCAGCACTCCTAGAAAATCTTCTAGATTTCCATTCCAGGTTGTTCTCCCTGTCTTATTCCTCCTCTCCAGATTTCCTTGTTTCCTACTTCTGTTGGTGGTACTTTGTCTTACCTGCTCCTGGAAAGTTCTTTATTCCATCAGGCTTTCTCCTCCAACAATTGTGATTTCGTGTGAAGGTACAGTGGCTACTGTAAGGTGTCACACATACCTTGAGCAGGCCAGAGACAAGCCCCAGAAGAGTTTTTCGTATACATCCCTTGGTAATTAATTAGGCACATAGAGTTGTCTCCTTAAATTAAATATCTGTAAACTTCATAAGATACAGATGAAAATGCAAGAAACATTGTGATACTTATACAAATACATGAAGAAAAGACATGGCAGAATAGAGAGGAAAGAAACTGCTTAAAATTCACTAAAAGGAAAAGAATAAAAAGGAGATAGAAGAAAACAAAAGCATTAAACTAAGTCTTCATGTTAAAAAAACAACTGTAATATTTTTGAGTAAACCAGGAAGCAGTGATGCCATCAGTGATGGCAGTGGTGGCCAATACATGATATCATCAATGACTTTAGTCATGATATCATCAAAGATGTCATGCGTTGGACTTGGCCTCTCTGTAGTGTCCTCTTCACATTTTTTTGCCTTCTCCTTTCTGTTTTCTGAACCTGTTTTCATTGACTTTTAGGTCTCTGTGCACTTTACAACGGCTGACCAGTGCTAAAGTGCTTGTGCTCTCTCCTCTAAGCATGGTGAAATTGGCTTACACCCAATTGGAACATTTAATTTACTTGTATGTCCCTAGTAAAGTGGTGCTACATGTACCCAGGGCCTGTAAAGGCTGTGGGCCTGCAGCGTTGATGAGCCACCCACTTAAATAGCCTTTAAACATGTCTCAGGCCTGTCATTGCATTCTGCCTTTGCCAGTTTTAAACTACCAATTTGAATTTGCAAAATAGACCTTTTGCATGTCTTAAACATTACTTTTTAATACAAATAAGTCACTCCTAGGGGTGGGCCCTAAAAAGCCTATAGGACAGGGTGCAGTGTATTTAAAAAGTTGGACATGTACTTCTAACTAACCCTGGGCGAAGTACTACGCTACGCTCGCGTAGTTTGCGAAGTTTGCGCTACTTCGCACTACGCGAATTGCACGTAGCACAGTGCAAACACGCTTAGCGTAGCGTAGCGGTCATTTTTTGCTTGCTCGCGGTCCTCAACGTCAAGTTGGCGACCGCGAGCAAGCAAAATGACATCCCGGCGAGACTTTTTCCTCGTTCGCGATCAGCAACATCAAGTTGCCGATGGCGAGCGTGGAAAATAAACCTCCCGGCGAGATTCTCAACGCGGGGACGTCAGGTTTGTCATTGCGAGTGGTCGCGTATGCTCGCGACCGCTTGCGATGAGAAACTACCAGTCTGCGTTGGGAAAGCTGCCGCTCGAGTAGAAATCTACTCGAGCGGCAGAAAACGACCGCTTGCACTGTGCAAGATGCGGTTTGCACTGATTGCACAGTGCGGACAAGCATCCGGCACTGTGCAATCAGTGCGAACAGCATTTTGCACAGTGCACTATGCAGTTCGCGTAGCTACGCGTAGCTCGCGTAGTGCGAAGTGCACTTCGCGTAGCTACGCGTAGCGCTACTACGCGAACTACGCCCAGGGTTACTTCTAACTTTTACATGTCCTGGTGGTGGAAAACTCTTATATTTGTTTTTCACTACTGCAAGGGCTACCTCTCCTAGGAGATACCATTGGGTTAACGTATTACATTTAATAAGTGATAACTTTCAATTGGGAGCAGGTAGAAATAACAAGTTTGGTGTCTAAAGAATTGTAATTTAAAGCCCTCTTTAATGGTAAAGTCAGATTTTAAATCAGAATTCTGAAAATGCCACTATTAAGAAGTAGCAAACAACTACACATATGCCAATACTGATGTCAATTCAACCATTCCATCAGACACCATGATCGCACACCTCAATTGAAATGATCATATATTTTATTTTTTCATAATTAATTCATATCATTTTTTGGGAAATATTTTTTCAAAAAAGGAGAATAAATTATTCATCAATTAGAAACATCAATTTATCACAAAACATTGCAATACACAGAGACACAGATTTACAGTATTTGTACTAATATAAAGAAACAAAACAACATAGACAAGACATAAACTATAAATTCATAATTCAAAGTTATTTTCTCCTCAGGTTCTGTGTTAATGAAATCAATTTGTTCTTGGAACAGAAAAAACCCTTATCACTGGCGTTACAACACCCTGCTTCACTTCTTTCTACAGGGGGAAAAACAAAGTGTACCCCCTGAGCTCATAAAAAACAATACTGCTTGTAATTTCAATTAATTCACAACATTAGCATCAGTGGTAATGCATACATAGAACACTTGTTTGGTGAAAAACAGTTGACGTGTTTTGAACCCAACTCTGTGACTTTAGGGTTCTCCTCAGGACTTCTCAGGACTCAGAACACAAGTCAGCCCCTACTTTGCCAAATTCTAAGAAATTATGATCGGGAAATCTTTCCCAACCATCAAATCCATGGCAGTCTTTCTTTTTAACCGTGTGTAATTATCTCATCTTTACGTGGACTCCGAGTGGGGCATCTGTTCTCTGCGCTGTGGAAGTTGGCATTTTCTTGTCCCAACCATTTGGTTCCTGCAGTCTGTATTCTGGGTCACATGACTAGACGTAGCTGGACGTTGGTCTTTGTGTATTGCTCCCAGACAGTAAGACAGAGGAAGGCTAGGTGTTGGCAGGATGGGCCACTCTGACTTAACGAGGGGGAGGAGCTGTCACCCAGCACACTTTCACATCACAAAGGCTCTGCTTGAACACACTCACAAAAAGTTTGTCTCTAGTCTTTTAGGCACTCACACAAGCTGGGGCCAGGGCAGGGGGGAACAAGATGACTGACACCTCAGGGAGGTGGAAACCTCCAGAACCTTCTCCTACTCTAAAGTGGACACCAGGTATTAATAATAGACCCTCAGACACAACGCTACAATTCACTTACTGGACCTGCGAAAGGACTCTCAGAGGACCGTTTGCTACTGTGGCCTGCTGCATACTCCACAAGGCTGCTTTGCTGCACCTGGAAGGACTGCTTTGCTACCTGGAGCCTGCTTTGAACCCTCAGAGACCTGTCCTGCTGTTTGAGCCTGTTATATGATCACGACTAGGAACACTACCGTTTTACATGGTCACGTTTTTAAGTTGCTTTCTTTACGTACACACAATGACATTTGACTCACATCTCTTGCATGCCTGTGCAGGTTAAAAGTCGCTGAAATGGCTTTGCTTACATTTCCACTTCGTAGGCATATTATCAAATTCCTTGAACATTCTGTACAAGGGCTAAGTTCACTGCACAAAATGTTATTGTTTGTTATTGTCCGCTCGGCTACAGAGCTATCACAATAGAATCAACAATAGCGGCTTGACTGGGACTTTGGCATAACAACATGGGTGATGTTTATTATATAAACCACATCACTCACTTGTTTAGGGAGAGGAGCATTTCGCTGGCACTGAGAGGTCGAACCATGCCAGAGTTCCAGCCCAGCTGATTCCTGTTTACCTCTTGCGAGGAATGAAGCCCAGTTATTCACCAAGACTGGATTCCTGATGAGTCTTACCTGCAGGTAACAGTGGGAGTTAGATCACCCTACAGGGATTTGACAAATTCACCTACCCTAGGCACAATAGAATAGGTAGCGTTAGGTAAGAGCACAATATATTACAATACTTTTATGCAAGCATATCCTCTCTGTTACACAAAATGGTTAAACTGTTTATCTTCTTCACTATTCTCATTATGCTAATTATGTTTTTCGGTTTCCTTCTATTGATTATTGCAGCACACGTTTACTCAAAAATCACAATGCTTCAATAAATATTGAAACGTCATCTTGTCTATTTTTGTGTATCTCTTTGGATATGCATGAGTTTCCTTGGGGAGTCAGGGTTGTCATGTTCTGAGGTTGCACATTCCATTTGTTACCTTGACAGGTTTGGGGTACAGATGGTGCACTGTGAGCTAGCAGTTCTAAGGCCAATAATATCTTGAAGGTGTGCAAAGAATCAGTCTTGCACAGTTTTGAAGTTTATGTTGTCCAACAAATGCACAGTTTTTACTGAGAAAGTATAAGCCGTACGACAAGCCCTTCTTTATCACTTGAACCTACAAGTATGAGTTTGAGTCCAAGGGCTAGTTTTCTGGCCTGCAGATCAGAGTCTCAGGGACATAAAAGGCTCCCACCATCTTGAACCTGCACCTGGACCCAGCCTGAGTGAGTCAGTGATGCCCCTCCAATCCTGGACCCTTGGTTATGGTGTTAAAGGTACACAGATAGCCAAAATCTAAAACTTGTGACTTAGAAACATTTTGGCTAAACACTGCTCTGAGAACAGAGGGAAGACTGGAACCAACCTGTTCATCTATCCGCCCAAGGTGCATCACCGGCAGCCTGACTTTGAGGTAGCTACCACAATGTTCTTCCCTACAGTAGCAAATCCTGTTCAACGGTCCCTTTGGGAAGGAGCATCCTGTCCTCTGGAACTCTCACCAGCTAAAGCCTTTATATTTGTCCCGCTAAAGCCTTGCAACTTCCATAAAAGAAACTAAGTCAAAACATAGAAATCTTCACTGTTACTTCGTCCAGTGGCTCCCTGATGACAGCGCCTCCTCCTCAGAAACAGCCTGTAGCTTTGTCCCGCTGAACTGTACCTTCACAGAACATTTTATTCTAACATTTTGTAAGTCCGAAGGTAAGCGCCGATCAAGCCCTATTGACTTCTTGTATCCGGCCCGTGCTCGATCGCGGTTGACCATATTTTTCAACTTTGACCCGGTCTCCCACAAGTCGATGTCCGTTGTTGGTGCTTTCATCTTTTTGACACTAGTTTTTACCTTAAACTTTAAAAATTCATAACTCCGGTTCTACTTACTGGATTTTTGTAATTTTGGTGTCAAATATTTAATTAACATGTACTCTATTTTTCTAAATTGGTGAGAGATTTTGTTCTTGTTTGGTGTTTACACTTTATGACCATTTGTGTGCTGCATAAATATTTTACACATTGCCTCTAAGTTAAGCCTGACTGCTTTTGTGCCAAGCTGCCAGAGGTTTGAGCACAGGATAATTCACTGACTTTTGTGGTTCACCCTGAATTGGATTGTGGCTGTTGCTTAACCAGGGATAACCTCCCAGTCAGCCCACAACCCAATTTCTCACATCATGTGTTATGTCATACATTGTTCAAGAGGCATTGTAATTTTTGCAAACCATAAATAGTAAATTGCAGTGATTTCTTGCATTTGAGCCAGGTCCATAAATCAGTTTCTAGCTGTGTTTTTATGTAACTATTTAACTCCTTCTTGGACAGTTTTGGAGTGATCCATCAAGCAGGGGCTGAGAAAAGAGGGGGGTCCCAAAATATTGTTTTCCCATATGAAACTTTGGCAAGGAGAGTAAAAAAAAATGCCTGAACGGCATTACAGCAAATTAAGCCGAAATCAAGAATTTTACAGACAAAAGTGTGTTTTTTGTTATTTTGTGTAAATACCAGTGTCAGCTCCTCCGCTATGGCAGAGGAGTGTCGCCACACTGCTTTCAAGCAGTGCGAGAGGGGGAAACACAACATAATAATAACTTTCAGTTATTATCATGTTATGTTTCCTTTGCGGACAGGCGGGTGGGCAGGGCTGCTCTGCTCACGGAGCAGGGCAGGGGTGGAGTGGTTTGCCCACTCAAGTCGGCCCTCTCAGGCTGCCCAAACCAGTCATGCGCACTTTCCCCTTCTCCATGCAGGCTGCATTACAGCCTGCATGGAGAACAAGACCAGGCACCCATTCTCTGGTTGAGCGTCCAACCAGGACGCTTACAACCAATCACAACACTGATTGGTCAGGGGAGCCTGGGTGCCTACCAATCAAAAAGCTGCAAGCAGCGTTGTGATTGGTTAGTGGGGCCTGGCTGTGCAGTGCTTCTGGAGAAGAGCAGGAGCGGAGACTCGGCGGAAAGGTAAGTTAATTTTTTATTATTATTATGCATGACCAACTGCCATCCACAATCCCCCCTCCCCTCCA
This sequence comes from Calotriton arnoldi, assembly GCA_963921515.1. Classification (NCBI taxonomy): domain Eukaryota; kingdom Metazoa; phylum Chordata; class Amphibia; order Caudata; family Salamandridae; genus Calotriton; species Calotriton arnoldi. The sequence goes on along the minus strand of CAWUFW010003252.1, from coordinate 637,844 downwards.
GCGCGACCCGCCCGCCCCCCCACCCGCTTGCTATGCCGGCCACCGCTGGTAAGTACATTCAGCCATGTTTGAGAAATTCATATATAAAAGGTGCTTGGGACGGTCATGAAGGGGTTAACATTTTAATGATATCTGGATGGTTGGTCCCGCAGGAGTCCTCCAGAAGTCCTGTGGTACCATAAGTTTAAAAAGTAAGGGCTGAATCTGTCATCAATGATGTCCATCAATGATGCCATTTTACATGCTATGAGTGATGAAATACGTGAGGTCATAAACAGTGCATGGTGGGGTATAACTTATTGCCTGCTCAGTAAACAATAACTGTTGAATTTCAGCGTCTTAGTTTTTAAACATTAGTTTTTGTGTTATTTCAACTCCTAATTATAATATCACTTTAACCTTTGTTTATTCCAGTCAATTTCTAGGGTTCTTTAATCATAAGCTAAAATCTTATTGCTTTACCTAACTACAGTGCTCCTTTAACCTTTGTTTTCTTCAGGGAACAGTCAGAAGGTAAAATCTTTGACTGGGGCAACCAGCTTGGTGAATCCAACCACCGCTCAACCCCATTAGGCCTGAAATTTTGCTTATGTCTAGGTCAACAGCGGACATTGACTTCTGATTTGTGTTTTAATTTTTCTTGGTACTTTTTGCACTAAAACTTTAAACAGTCATATCTGGTTCTCCATATTGGATTTTAGTCATTTTGGTGTTATTCTTCTCATTACATTCGTATCTATTTTTAGAAATAGTGGGACATTTATTTTGTTGTGTTTTGCATTTTTAATTGTTTTGGTACTGCTAAATACTGCTACACACTTTTCCTTGAGTTAAGCCTGTCTTCTATGTGTCATATCTCCCATGAGTTGAGTCCAGGTTTATTTACAGAACTTGTGTGTTGGACCAAGCAAGATTTTGAACTCACACCTCCCACACCTTCCACAAATGTTAACCCATTTTCTTACATTGATGTTCAGCAGTGAGATCCAGAACTTGTGTTAAGCAGTGCCTCTCTTTTTAAAAGTCAAAATTTAAATTCCCTATACACAATTGACAGCAACCCTTTTATTTTTATTATTTTTAATTGGCATTCAGTCTTAAATTGGGTACTTTTTTATTTGTTTCCCAAATTAATTTTGTATTCCAACTTTTGCAACCTAACTTTTTGAGAACCTTGAGGTGCTCTGTCCACAATGTAGAGCCTCAGAACTGAGGAGCTGGGAGCTCTGACCAAGCAAACTGGGCTGAAGTTGAGCAGGGAATCCAGGAAGGAGGAATTGCATGCAGCCCTCATGGCCTGGGAAGAGGCCCATAAGCCACAAACTACCCCAGAGGAGAATACAGAAGCCCAATGAAGAGAGGAGGCAGGTGACAACCTGCGTCAAGGAGAATTTTGGATGCACCTTACAGTTCTGGAAGTGTTTCCACAGCCTGAGTCTCACAGAGCTGGTAGTCCACCAGATGCTGTACAGTGACAAAGAATTCAGAGCAGTACTATCAAGCTAAGCTTGCACCAATTGCATTGGAGGAAAAGAATATTGCACTGGAGGAGAAGAAACTAGCTTTAGTAGAGCAGAAGATCAGGCAAGTACTACAGTCCAGAAAGATGGTGGCAGCTTATTTGCCTAAAGATGTTGTGCCTATATTTGTGGTAGGGGCAACATTGACAAATGGTTTGTTTTCTATGAGAGGGCATTGAAGACGCATAGATTTGACAAGCAGCACTGAGAAGCATTGTTGGGGGGTTGGTGCCTACACAGGGAAGGGATACACTCCTTTCTGTATATGAGGATGCACCCACATGATGGAAGCACTAGAGTATGAGTTTAGTCTCATTCTTTAAGAGTACCATAAGAGGTTTACAGGTGCACAAAGATTAACAACAGGCTTGGAATGACTACATAGACATCTCACTGAATACACAAGAGGGCTGAGTGAAGTGCAGTAAAGGGAATTAGTATGTCTACCTATAGAATTGGATCTTCAGAGTCACATCAGCATCTAGTAGACTCCAACCTGACTAACCCCAGAAAGGTTGAAAGGGTATCTGATGAGTGGGCATGCACTACGGTGTACAAAATAGACCCATGGCGGGAGACTCAAAGCAAAGGGGTCAAGTACTCAACAGCGAAATTAGAGGGCAACAAAGATAAGAACATGAGTTCTCTACAGGGCCCCAACATTGTGAGAATGAGGGGGAATTCCAATCAGGCACTAATAAAACATGGGGTGGGTACAAATGAAAACATTGTGATCACTCAAAGGTCAGGGTGAGCTATGACTGTAAACAGCAGTGTACAAGAGGGGAGACTGCATGTACCAAGACAACACCCTCCAGTGGGCATTCCCAAGTGTTTGATATATGGCTGGGTTAGTGTCCCAAAAGACTTAGCTGTGAGCTCTGCTATTCCAGTGGAGTGTTTGTTAGGTAATGATCTGGAAGCCTGTCCTTGGGCAGAGGTAGAAAGAAGGATCAGCGCTCAAATGTTGAGTCTTCCTTTGTGGGTGTATGTGGCAATAAGGGCCCGATTGTCCATCAGGGGATTCAACAAAGCTGGGAGTCTGGAATAATAGCCCAGGTTCCTGTAGATAAGAGGAAAGGCAGGCAGAGTGTGAAACTCAGCTCACCTGTTACCACAGCCCAGAGAGAGTCAAACACTGCAGTGGAGGATCTGGGGCCTAAGAAGTAAGAGGAAAATGTCCTGGAGGACCTACCTGATTTCCCAGAGTTGCAGGGTGCAGGAGAAGCCTCTCAAGAGGAATTCTGGAAAGTGTAGAAAGAGTGACCAATTTGTCCAGGCCTTTAATGCCAGGTCGAGGCACAGAAGAAAGGGGATACCAGTGAGACCCATAGGATACACTGGGAAGATGGTGTCCTGTATAACGAGGCTGTGGACCTTAAACCTGGGGCCGCCAGGAGGCTGATAGTTTCTCAGTGCAATAGGGCATGCCTCCTAGACTTGACCCATGACATATCCTTAGCTGGAAGCCTTGTGCAGATACAAATCTGGGAAAGGTTAGTAACCCCCATTTACTGGCTCCAGATATACTAGAAGGTGAGTGAGTTCTGTCCCTCCTGCACCACCTGTCAAGCCAATGGCAATACAGATATCATGAGGCTACCCTGATCCTACTACCAGTGGTGTGGACACCTTTTTAAAGGGTTGGGATTGATATTGTTTGGCCCCTAGACTTTAGGACAGCCTTATAGAAAGGATTCATGCTGGTGATAGTGGGCCAGTTTACTAGATATCTTGCTGAGGGTGGTTACTGCACCTATGATAGCCAGGGCATCTTTAGCAGAGAAGGGTTCCCCAAGAGGTTATCTCAGACCAAGGGACAAACTTCATGTCTGCATAATTAAAGGCTGTGTGGGATGTGTGTGAGATGCTTTTAAGTTCACTTTGCCTTAACACTCCCAAACCAATGAGCTTGTTTAAAGGTTCAGGAAAACCCTGAAAGTAATGATCATGGGTTTGAATTTGAAGCTATTGTGCTTGTAATGAGGTGGACAGGATGTCTGTCACATTAATGGATGTGGTGCTGTGTCCAAATCAGTGCTTAATTGGAGCTGGTGGATTCCCGTGCTCAGCACCAGCACTTAATTGTCAGCACCGGCACTTAATTTTCACCATCGGTACTCAGGCAAACAGCGCCACCATGTGGCAGACATCCCTAATTTAGAGATCAGCACTACAACATTTGTTTACTAATACGAAATAAAGTAAAAATTACTAATACCGGTGACACAAACCATTCTTATAGCTATGGGGGCCTATAATAGTCTGAATTGTCACACTGCTAGGTGTGTGGTCGTTAGTAGTTGTGTTGTGTTGGTACTGGTATTGGAAGTGCTGGTAGGAGCAATGGGTGGTGCAAGCTGCAGTGGTCTCCTGTCCAAAGCCCTGGTATTTTACAAATGAAGCACTGGTCCAAATGTAAAACATACATTTCCACAGAGTTCTAGCAGCAACTTTGTATATTCTTCAGCCTCTAAACGATACAAGGAAGAGGGAAATAACCAAAATCACTAACACTGGCTATATAGAAGAGCTGTTACAGCTTCTGTAATAGTTGCCCTTTACTTCTTTGCACCGCCCATCACTGATATAATGTAAGAGGAAATGGAGCATCACCTGTTAGTGCTAGAATAGCAAGAGAACCCTCTCCTTTTCTCACTACAGAATTAAAAAGCCATTCTGATATTTTCTTGACACGATTTAATGATTTTCTGTGATATGTCACAATATGCATATTTAAAATTCATTAGGACGCTGTCAAGCATAAAAAGTGTACACAAACGCAATATCAGCCAGTTTTGAAATATTTGAGCGGAGTACATGGTTTTTTCATTTTGGAATTGAATTGGATTTCCATCATAACTCCTGGGTCATACTTAGAAAACGAAAAGCTCTGGCACCGATTCATGATTTTGTAGCTATGCACCACAAAGTTCAACTAAACATAAACACGCACACCGGCAAAACGGCTCTATAAATAATTGCAACATCTTTTTTAGTCAGTCCATTTAAAAAATGTGCTGCAATATGTTTAAACGGAGTTTTCCAAAACGTACTTGTGGCAAACCCCTCACCTTCCGCCAAACACCCCTGGAGGATGTTAGGGTCACTCGCTCAGTGAAGTGTGGAGCTAGTAGGGCTGCTTTGGCTTCCCAGCCCTAATGGCTAATCCTAATTGAGGGGTGGAATTTACGGGACCGATCACAATAAGGGCCCATGTTTTTTTTCAATTGTTCCATTCTTGTCAATGTTATTTTTTATGTTTTAATCAGAATTGCAAGTACCTTGTTTTATATTTAGAAACAGTACGAAGCTTAAAGACAGAAACATACATTTTGACTGAAACCCTAAGCATTATAGCTTCTTTTGTTTTTAAATCCATTCACTGGTATAGTCAATACTTTATTTGAGATTCTAGGAACAAGAGTCCCATCTCATTACAGCAGAATGCTTTATTTGCCATTTCAGTATAGATTTAAATGAGATTTTGATCTATAAAAGTAAATTCTTTCTGACAGTAGAGGCTCTTAAATATCCTTGTAAAGCTAAAAGGAAAACCAATTCGTTGTTAAAAAGTATTTTGGATTGTTAAACATCATTGATAAAGTATCTCCAATAGATAATGGACAACAGAAAGCTAAAGTTCATGCAACACTAATCTAATAAAGATTTTGTACTTATTTTGGGGAATTTGAATTTTTCATCACACTTTTCATCTTTTTGGTTAAATGAACCAAACAGTTTGTTATAAAGACGTTTGTTTCATTTCTCTGTTTATTAAAAGCTGCCTTATTGCTGAATTTTCGTGCCCAAATCATTATTGCGAGAACCCATATTTTCGTAGGTTAAAATATACATTTGGATATTGAAATGGTTCTTTGTTAATGGGCTGAGTATGCTGTGCCACCGTATACCTGGGTATCAAAAAAGCGCCATCATGGGAAAGGGAAACAAATAACTTTGGGCCAGATGTACGACCGTGGAAATAGCGCCTTGCAAATTGCGAGTTTTTTGCGACTCGCAATCTGCGAGGTGCTATTTCCAATGTACAACAGTGTTTTACACACCGTTAGCGATTCCCAATGGGGTCGCAAATAGAGAGGCTCATGAATATTAATGAGTCTCTCACAATTTGCGACCCCATTGGGAATGGCAGGCCCTCCCAGGTATGGTGGCCTGCTGGGCTCAGCAGACCACCATGTCTGGGACTGCTTTTAAATAAAGCAGTTTTTTTTTCAAATGCAGCCCATTTTCCTTAAAGGAAAACGGGATGCATTTAAAAAAGAAAAAAATGAAACGTTTTCGTTTCATTTTTTAAGGGCAGGTAGTGGTCCCTGGGACCACTGCCTGCCCTTAAAAATTATTTTCCCCTGCATTTGCAAAGGAGAAGGGGTTTGCGACCCCATTACCACCCTCTTGAAGAGGGTGGTAATTTGTGAGTGTTTTGCGCCCGCAATTGCGGACGCAAAACATTCTTACATAGGGTTGCGCTCGCTATTGGGAAGGGAACACCCCTACCTAATAGCAAGTCGCAATACCCTATTTTGCGAGTCGCAAAAAATTGCGACACGCAAAATAGGGTTTGTACATTCCCCATGCTGTTTTTGCATGCGCAAACAGGTTTGCAAACCCGTTTGCGCATGCAAAAATGGTCATATATCTGGCACTTTATACCTATTTTGTACCTTTTTTGCATTAAGTTCTACCATTATCTAATAACTGGTGGTAATGTGATAACCAAATCTCCAGAATGAGTATTATTATTGGCAAACTCGCAACGTGTGCAGCTTTAATACTGCACTCAAAAAGATTTTGCTACTTTATTTCCATTGTGCCCGATTCTAAATCAGGCTTAAGTAATTTCACCCTGTAATGCAAAATCAACAGTAACTGTGACGTTACGCTATATTACATTACGTTTCGTTATGTTACTGGCATTTGTATAGCAAGGCAACAATATCTCAACTGGTGATTATTAAGTAAGACTAGTACAATATATAACAAGTCAATGTCAAGCACACAGAAAATAAGGGAGGCCACAAAAGTATTAAAGAGTACCAAAAGGTACGTAGGTTTATAAGGTAAAGGAAGTTATATCAGCACTACATTACATAAATTGTGGTAGTAACCCAAACGTATAGTGTGCACATCCGTGCTCATGGAAAGGTGAACGGCGCGACTGACACATGAATAGTGAAATACAGCGAAAATACGGTGCAAGGAACAATATACTTGATAGTTACAAAAACAATCAATAGGAAATGTATAATTTTACACTGTTTTAGGAACCTCAAAAACCCCTAAAGCTACGTTGAATAGTCGACGGCGTTTCCACCTGTGTAATTTCAGGTAATAATCAGGACCGGGATATTGTGGTTCGGCCAGTGCTGTGGCTGTGGTAGCAGAGACACCTTGAAACAAGGTTGAGTCAAACATGGAAGGTATATGGAAGTGTCTGAGAAAGGTCGCGTCTGCTATGTTGGGATAATAGGTATGCGAGTAGTCAAACGCCTGTTGATCCAAACTGGTAAATTGGTAATCTTGGGTCTGAATGATTGAGGAAACAGGAAAACGGAAGCAGAGTAAATCAGGTCCGCGGCTTATGGGACGTAGAATGCGTGAGGCCAAGACTCAGGAATCCAGCAATAGTCTGGAGGCACAGGGTGAAAGAATCATGCCAGCGCCGTGTATAGCACACAATCTGCCATTGCCATGTTATCATAATGCTTTTGGTAGTCATGAGGTGACTTTCTAAAGTTTGGACGTTTTCATCTGAGACGGAATCTGATTTGGTTTTTGATGTATATACTATCAATAGAGTGATTTTGAGTCCCCGTTGTCTTACATTTAACGTGCCAACCAGGCTTGCCCTTAAAACTAGAAAAGGCATAACAAATTCGCCCAAAACCTAGATATTCTTACTTTGACTTCTGTGAAACTTCTATTTGATTTGGCTCATGTTTTACTACATTCATAGAATGTATAATCTGAAAACAAGCCTTAGTAAATAAAACCCATAGACCTGCCCTTGGTAAGCTGGTACAATGGTTACTTTTTTAATGTTTTTTAAAGCAAACATATGCCATAAAAAGAAAAAAATAAGGAAAACATGCTGTCTCAAACAACGACACTTGCTTGCAATCAAAATTTTGCATTTAAAAAAAACATTAAAATGTATTTTAATAGAGCAGTTCGGAGATACTTTGAATAGCTATAGAAACCCTTTTCAGTTTTAACAGATATGACAGGAAGATATGTTCCCAAATGGTGTAATGAAAGGTCACTTTTGCCTTTGAATTAGTGTAGAATGCATACATAGTTTGAACACACAAAGATGAATAAAAAGATAAATAAATGGATCTAGGAAGACAAAGTATTGACACTTTCACTGAAGTACACTTAATTTTAGGTGGATATGCATCAGGGAACGAAGGCAGGTGGCTGGTGATTCCAAAGGTAATACTTACCAAGGTGACAAAGCAAAGTAAATACCTGAATGCTCAAAAGAATTAACTGAGGTCACAGGACTACAGAAAAAAGGGAGGCGGCTGTAAGCAGAGGCAAGTAGAGAGACAGGAGACCAGCAAGAGTACAGATTAACAATAATTGATAAAAGAATGGATTTACTAGTATATGGCATGGGGTCACTTAGTAGTTTAGGGAAAGCCCTTTGAACTGATGTCAGCAGATTGGCCTACAGACATAAAGCAAAGTCATAGTTTGGGCCTGTTGGTATAAAGACTGCTGTACTCAGTGCTAGGTAGAACGAGACTGGCAAAAACGGTGAGACATATAAGTCTCAAAAGAATTCTAGGCACATCAAAAGAAGCCTTTCCATTACCCAATCAGATCAGAGACCAAGCCAGAGGCCACACAATAAATGAATGCAGAAGAGTAAAAGACAGTGGACCAAACTTGGAATGGAACAGAAAACCGGAGTGTAAAGAATAAAGTGAAAACTGGATGGAATATCAAGAGCAGAAAAACAAACAAAACAAGAGAACAGGAGACAGAGACTGAACACACATACAACAGAAGCACTAGCTTAGGAAATAATAGAAATGACAAGAAGTCAGGGAGAAAACTAAACCGAGAAATCATGAACAAGGCTTTAGAAATCAAAAATATGAATTCTGACCTCAAGAGCACACTGTACCCAATAGGCACTGGAACAACTGATGCCCTGCTAGTACGTGGAATTAACACAGGAATTCATGTTACGGTTAACCAAAGGTAATAGACTCGCAGAAAAGACACAGGACCTGCTGCCATCTTAATGAATACATGGTCAGAAAACCAACATGCAAAAAAAAGAAATTCAGAATTTCAAGTTAGAAAAGGTAAAATGCTGCACTTGCCAGCCAGAGGAAAGCAGGGACCGTCAAAAACTGTAGCAGGAAAAAGGATTGTTCTCAGATTTTCAAACATTCATGGATGCAGGCAACTGAAGTAGAAAGCAGGAGCTCCCAGTGACAGCAGTTGAAGCATGGATTCTGAACGTAGAAGCCAGTCTGTGATGCCTTTGCATCATTATTTTTCATTCTGGCACTTTCATTGTTCATCAGAATCTTTCATATTTAATGAAAGTCTCTTGAATCATCAGAGACAACAACAAAGTACTTTTAATATTTTTATGTTTTCTGCAAATCACTGACAGAATATCGACGACCACAATATCGAGGTCCCAAAATATCGGGAAATAAATATCGATGTCAAGAATATCAACATCCTATCTACATCATGGTAAGTACAAAAATATTGAAAAAAAATATTGTTGTAAAAAATATCGTTGTTAAAAATATCGTTTTTTTAAATGTTTAAAAAATAATATAAAATAAAGCAAATAATACACATAATTAAAAAAAGAGATAGTTAAAATTATTATAAAATGTTTAAAATTAGAAATAATAAATATAATGTAAAAGAAATAAACATACATATATATAAAATATAATATATATATTTACTTAATAATATTAATAAATAATTATTATAATAAATTATAAAATGTTAGAAACATATTAAAAATGATAAATACATATATATATACATATAACAGTAAAATAAAAATAACAATAACATATATATATATATAATAAATTAAATTATTACAATATTTTTATTCTTTTACAATAACATTGTACACTACATTAACAGCAATAGTAGGGAAAATATTGGATAGCAGAGGGGATAAAATTACTATTCCCACTCCAGCGAGTGCAACAGTAGGGAAAGTGTTGGATAGCGGAGGGGAATAATTTACTATTCCTACTCCAGGGAGTGCAACAGTAGAAAAAGTTTCGGATCGTGGAGGGGTAACAATTACTATTCCCACTCTAGCGAGTTCAACAGTAGGGAATGTGTTGGATAGCTGAAGGGTAACATTTACTATTCCCACTCCAGTGAGTGCAACTGTAGGGAAAGTGTTGGATAGCAGATGGGAATAATTTACTATTCCTACTCCAGGGAGTGCAACAGTAGACAAAGGGGCCGATTCCGATCTCGGCCGGTAGGGCTCCGAATCGGATTCGGCTTAACCGGATCCGATTCGGAGCCCTGTTTCCCAACCGATTCGTACGTGCGTCCAGGCGAGCGAGTACGATGCGAAATCTCCGACCGACTCGTTCGCGAGACCCAACCGCACCGACCGACTCGTTCGCGAAAGCCGACCGCTCCGACCGACTCGCACGGACACGACTCACACCGCGCAATGGAGACGTTCCCCGGCCGGGTGAGTACAATGCGCGCCTCGAGCAGTCCGACCGAGTCGCGCAGTCCGGCTCGAAAGAGCAGTCAGAGCCGGACTTTGGGGGTCCGTGTCGGACCCCCCTGTATGCGTAGCCGCGCGAGTCGCACACAGGGGGGACCCATGGGTCCCCCCTACCTGTGCATGTACGCCGCGAGTCGCTTCGACGCGTACCTGCTGTAGGGGGCGCCCTTGTTCGCCTCACACCCATTGAGTCAATGGGAGCCTGCATAAGCGTTGTACGACCGGCTCCCATTGACTTCAATGGGAGTCCGACCGACTCGAGTCCGATAAATGCGAACGCATCGTACTCGTCCGGTCGGACTGCTAGGGTCCGATTCGGTCGGAAATCTCTCCGGGTCCGGCTCGGTCGGAGTGATTTCCTGCCCGAATCGGAATCGGCCCCAAAGTGTTGGATAGCGGAGGGGTAACAATTACTATTCCCACTCCAGCGAGTGCAACAGTAGGGAAAATGTTGGATAGCGGAGGGGTAACAATTACTATTCCCACTCCAGCGAGTGCAACAGTAGGGAAAGTGTTGGATAGCGGAGGGGAATAATTTACTATTCCCACTCCAGTGAGTGCAACAGTAGGGAAAGTGTTAGATAGCATAGGGGTGAAAATTACCATTCCCACTCCAGCAAGTGCAACAGTAGGGAAAGTGTTGGGGATAGCGGAGGGGAATAATTTACTATTCCTACTCCAGGGAGTGCAACAGTAGAAAAAGTTTTGGATAGCGGAGGGGTAACAATTACTATTCCCACTCCAGCGAGTGCAACAGTAGGGAAAGTGATATAGCGGAGGGGTAACAATTACTATTCCCACTCCAGCGAGTGCAACAGTAGGGAAAGTGTTGGATAGCGGAGTGGTAACAATTACTATTCCCACTCTAGCGAGTGCAACAGTAGGGAAAGTGTTGGAAAGCGGAGGGGAATAATTTACTATTCCCACTCCAGTGAGTGCAATAGTAGGGAAAGTGTTGGATAGCATAGGGGTAAAAATTACTATTCCCACTCCAGCAAGTGCAACGGTAGGGAATGTGTTGGATAGCGGAGGGGAATAATTTACTATTCCTACTCCAGGGAGTGCAAAAGTAAAGAATGTGTTGGATAGCGGAGGGGTAACAATTACTATTCCCACTCCAGCGAGTGCAACAGTAGGGAAAGTGTTGGATAGCGGAGGGGTAACAATTACTATTCCCACTCCAGCGAGTGCAACAGTAGGGAAAGTGTTGGATAGCGGAAGGGAATAATTTACTATTCCCACTCCAGTGAGTTCAACAGTAGGGAAAGTGTTGGATTGCATAGGGGAATAATTTACTCAAGAAAAATAATTAAAATTTAATTAACAAACAATTAATTAATTATAAGAAATTTGCCTCCCACTATATTCCCCTATAAATGACACTACCAATGTTCTAAAACATACCACTATTAACATAATTAATTATTAATTAATTAATTAAAATTAACAAGCAATTTAAAAACACTAAATAATAATTTAATTCACACAATTAACAGTATAAAACAACTTAAAATAAATTTTATAATAAAAAATAAAAAAATATATATTGAATTAAATTACTTCCCATCCTACTCCCCTATCAACACACAACCCTCTCTTAAAAAAATGACACAAATAACATAACTAATAATTAATTAATAATTATTAATAACCAATTAATAAATAATTAACAATATATTATTTATCACAATTTACAATATAACATTTTAAATACATAAATAATAAATAATTGAAAATATTAATAAATTAATTATTATTAAATTACTTCCCACCCTACTCCCCTATAAACCCACAACCCGCTCCTAAAAAAATAACACAATTTATATATTTACCAATTAATTATTAATAATTAACAAACAGTTAATAACTAATTAATAATAAATTATTTACAAAAAATAACAATATAAAATGATAAATACTTAGGGGCCCATTACGATACCCGGCGTAAATAAATCCGCCAGGCATGGAAGCGGCAAAAATCCGCCCGCACACACCGCCTGAACACCGACCACGCCATTACGATTACACAAACCGAAACCGCCATCGGCGGAAAATCACACAAAATACCGCCCGCCAACGTCCGAGTCGGAGTCAAACCGCCCGCCACGGACGGAAACACGCACGACAACACAAAACCGCCCGCCCTCACGGCCGACACACCGCACGTGAAATTACGATTGCACCGACATGAGCGCGGAAAAACCACAAATATACCGCCCGCCAGCACAAACAACGCCGATGAGAATCGACACGGCAGAAGCCATGGCGCCAACGTACCTGCACAGAAACCATCCGCACACAAAACCAATAGCACACAACATGGCCAACAAGTCCACACAGCAAGGCACAAAAAAATACACAAGCACAGTACACATCCCGAAAACACCCCCCGGACAAACAAAAAATACAAAGGCCAGAACCCCAGACACAACACACCTGAAAACAACAGACCATGAGGACACACCCACATAGGTGAGTACAAAAGCAGCACTCCCACAGACCACAACCCCTTGCTACATTGCAAACCAGAGAGGAGAGGAGAGGACACAGTGACACAGCAAGGACAGCAGCACACCACAGAAACGCACACATCACAACCACCACCACCACCACCACCACCAAACACCGGCACCACAAACCCCCTGCACATTACACAACACACACCGCACCAGCACCACAAACACCATGGCACCACAAAGAATGCCCAAGTACACGCCCATTGAGCTGACGGTCATGGTCGACGAGATCATCAAGGTGTACCCACAAATCTATGGGAACATGGTCCAGCACACACCACTAGCCACCAGAAACAGAATGTGGAACCGGATCGTAGACCAGGTCAATGCAGTCGGGACCCTGCCCAGGAACAGAGGTGAAATAAACAAACGTTGGAATGACGTAAAGAGCCTGGTCAAGAAGAAGGAGGGCAAAAACAGAGAGCTGGCTGCCGTCACTGGCGGAGGGAATCCCGCGCTCTTTAAGACCTTCAAAGCGTGGGAGGAGAAGGTGCGAGTCGTAATACATCCGGAGATCCTCGCCGGATTAGCAGGGGGAGTGGAGGCTGGTAAGTACAAACTAATGTATACCAGCACACCGCTATGTACTCACATGCGCAACTACCATGCCACAGCTCCCAGGGACAAACACCCCCATGTCCAGCACACAATACACAACACATCACACACACATGCAACAGACACCACCACACACAGCCCAAACCGAACAACTGTAAGATGCGTGGGGACATGTGTACACTCAGCCAGCCACGTAACCACCAACAGGTCCCCAAACATGCCAGAAGCGCCACAACGAGCACCCACCACACCCATGTGTCCGCCACAGCTGCACTAACCGACAAGTAACAGGTAAGTGGCAGGAACACAAAGTGCAGTGGGTGGGAGGGTGGACAGCCCAAGTACAACACACACCAGGCCCCAGTCCCACAGCACAGCAAGGAGGAGCATCCCCCACACCCCACAGCCACGTGTCAGCCACCGCAGTGCACAACGACAGCCGAAAGGCAGACATCACGGTCCACAGCAATCGGTGTCAGTGGGTGTCCAGCCACTCCCACGACCCACAACACCCCCCACCCCCACAGACCTGCAACATGGAGCACCCCCGCTTAGAGCCATGTGGCATCCAGTACAGTGCACGCACGAACAACTTGCAGGTGGGAAACTGGACAGGGCTGGATTACTGGAGGCATGAGGACCATAACACGACCAACACATGGGACATGTCACGTAGCAGACGAACACGCAGCACCGCCCACCGTCACGAACAAGTGAACAATGTGCACACGGACATGAACAACAGACTCACACCCCACATGACCCATCACAGACATAGCAACACCCAAGGAGCCACGTCTGCATGCACAAGCCACACTGAATATAGTCCCACACGGCAGCCACTGTGCAACTCATCACACACAACCGAAACACCATTGAAGTCCTGTCCATGTAGCCCCTACTGCCTGTCAACCACACACCCCACAACTACGCCTATGTAAGACAAACAACACTAGACGCAACAGAGCGGAACAACATAAATGCACACGAACACCACTGAACCCATCAAACTCACAGACACACCATGCACATACAACATACCATCCATCCCATCCGTCAGCCCCAGTCACATGAAAGGCATGTCATCCGCACAGCTGCCACACATACAGCAGTCACGCTAAGATACATGCCCATGACCAACCATGTGCCAGAAGTCAATGAAGCGCTCGACACACTGTGAGCAACAACACACAACATGGGCCACACCCCCCGAGCACTGCAGTGATGCACATGGCACAGGGCAGCACGCACACCAAGGAGATGGGACAACTGCAATACGTTGGCTGGCACACAACCATCACTCACACATAACGATGCGTCCAATGCCATGTCCAGTAATCACAACAGACAGCAAATATGCAGGCCATGTCAAGCATGCACACACCTCAAACCATGCACTGTCATGCTGCCACAACACATGTCACGTTCGGCACCCATGGCTCACAGCATGTACCCCAAAAGCATATCCCCTCCCAAATGCGAATCTGGGGCATGGCCCCCATGTTGCCATATGCGTTCCTAAGCGTTCCATGTGAACCCCAAAAGCATATTCCCTCCCAAATGCGAATCTGGGGCATGGCCCCCATGTTGCCATATGCGTTCCTAAGCGTTCCATTTGAACCCCAAAAGCATATTCCCTCCCAAATGCGAATCTGGGGCATGGCCCCCATGTTGCCATATGCGTTCCTAAGCGTTCCATTTGAACCCCAAAAGCATATTCCCTCCCAAATGCCAATATGGGGCATGGCCCCCATGTTGCCATATGCGTTCCTAAGCGTTCCATTTGAACCCCAAAAGCATATTCCCTCCCAAATGCGAATCTGGGGCATGGCCCCCATGTTGCCATATGCGTTCCTAAGCGTTCCATTTGAACCCCAAAAGCATATTCCCTCCCAAATGCGAATCTGGGGCATGGCCCCCATGTTGCCATATGCGTTCCTAAGCGTTCCATTTGAACCCCAAAAGCATATTCCCTCCCAAATGCGAATCTGGGGCATGGCCCCCATGTTGCCATATGCGTTCCTAAGCGTTCCATTTGAACCCCAAAAGCATATTCCCTCCCAAATGCGAATCTGGGGCATGGCCCCCATGTTGCCATATGCGTTCCTAAGCGTTCCATTTGAACCCCAAAAGCATATTCCCTCCCAAATGCCAATCTGGGGCATGGCCCCCATGTTGCCATATGCGTTCCTAAGCGTCCCATCTGAACACCAAAAGCAAAGTACAAACCAGACCCAGGATGGGCCAGGAGCCCGCATACACCAGAGTCACAATAAGTAGGGGCACAGCAACACACCCATCGGCATGGCCAATCCGTCCCATGCCACATGTGCACAGCACACAGTCCCATTGCCAAGCACACACAACTACAGATGCTACAGCCACACACACGCCTCCGGGAAACCCATGTACGAGATTGCACGAACTGTTAATGTCAGACGACAACTACATACTTCGCCAGGTGCAACACAATAACAAATCTCATTCTCTCCACAGGTGACGAACTGCTGGATGCTGGGGATGGAGCCAGCAGCCAGCACAGCCAGCCTACAAGCCCCCAACGAGGACACACGGATCTGGAGGATCTGTCCTCCTCTTCGGACACGGACCACCAAGCAGGCCCATCTGGTGTGGCAGGGCCCAGCCGCTCCCCAGGACCCCTCCTACCCACCAACCCATCATCCAGGGCTGCTGAACATTCCCAGCCCCCTGCTGCCACTGTCGTTGCGGCCACACCCACGGTCATTGCGGCCACTACCATTGCCGCAACCGCCACCATCGCCGCACCGACCACCACCGCCGCCACCACCACCACGTCTTCGCTGGCACCAGCCCCAGCGCAGGTGGTGGCCCGGCCGACTGGATCCACCCTGGGAGCCACAGCGAGGACCGTGGTGAGCAATGTGGCTAGTGGGCAGGCCGGTGGCAGCAGGACTGGTAGGAGGAGCAGGGTCAGGGAAACGCCAGCCTCCCCTGGGAGCCATGCCATGCCTCAAATGGCCAGAGTCCTTGGGGCCTATGAAGAGGCCCAAGGACAATGGGTCCTGTCTGCTTCAGACACGCGTGAGGTGCTGGGGGTGCTGAGGTCCATGGACGCCCGTATGGGCCAAATCGTGGACCTCATGGGCCAGCTGGTGGTGGCGGTGAGGTCACAGCCAGGGACAGCAGCTCCCCTCCGCCACCACCTGCCGGGGCGCAGGGTGGAGCAGCAGTGTCCAGTTCCCCTGCGTCCACAGCCAGTGAGCACACCTCAACCACCAGCATGTCGCAAGCAGGCACCCCCTCGCAAACGTGGAAGGGGCCGTCCGAAGTGGAAACAGATCTCCCGGGAGGACTTCGCACGCTCCAAACGCAAGTGAGGCAGCCAGCCAGCCTTCCGCCAGCCTTCCTTGACCAGCCACTGCATTGACTTGGACTACGATCCCACTCCACACAGCCATCTGGATGGCATGTGTGTGTTGGACTATGGACATAGAACCAGTGGGTACACCCTGATCATCACGCAGCCATGACCGACAGCTCATTGTCACTGCACGCACCACTTTTGTCATCACCTTACACACAATCACATGTCACAGTTTGTAATAAATGCACCTTTTTCACTAACTGCTGTTTGTGCCCTGTGTTTTATATGTACGGAATACAACGGCCACCTTGGGCGGAAAGGCACCTGATGCGTGGCATGGCAATTGAATCCGGAGGGCCTGTAGGGACCTAGGGGTGGGAGACAGAACAGGAGCACATTCAATGAGTGTGTCACACACCCATCACACAGTACATGTCAGTAACTACAAGCAATGTACACACATCGCACAGAGCAATAGGGCACAATGCCACAGCCACCAACAGTGGCATACTACCCTGGCCATGGAGCGTTGACACACAGCACGCAGTGAACAAACGGCCACCCTGACACAGCACACACACACCTGCACAGATACAGCCACATCAGCCGTCGTACATGGACACTCACCGTCAAGTGAAGTAGCGGGCGATGAGCTGCTGCCGCACATTACCAGCTTCCTCCTCTCCGCTGTCCTCCTCACTCGAGCTGTCCTGGTCTGCGGGCTGGGGCCCTGGTTGATCTCCGTCATCCACGATGAGGGGGATCTGCTTCCGAATGGCCAGATTGTGCAGCATGCAGCACACCACCACTATCTGGCACACCTTCTGTGGGGAGTACGCCAGCGCACCCTCGGTGCGGTCCAGGCACCTGAACCTGGACTTGAGGAGGCCAAAGGTACGCTCGACCACACGTCTGGTCCTCCCATGTGCCTCATTGTAGCGATCGTCTGCTGGGGTGCGAGGATTCCTCAATGGACTGAGCAGCCATGCCCCATTCGGGTACGCAGAGTCACCTGGGTGTGAGGGACACAGAGAACCGTTGCTAATCCAACTGGACAGGGGACAGCATCGCACAGCCAGCACGCTACACCACTCCACATACTCACCGACAATACAGGCACGATCCTGTTGCATATTGGACATCAGTCGTGGCAAGATGCTGTTGCGCATTATGTGTGCGTCATGGGCCGAGCCTGGGAACTTTGCACACACGTGGGTGATCACCATGTCCGCAAGGCACACCACTTGCACATTCAGGGAGTGCGTGTGCTTCCTGTTGTGGTACAGGTGCTCAGTGGCCTGTGGTGGAACAAGGCCGACATGTGTGCAGTCAATGGCTCCAACGACGTGTGGGATTCTGCCAAGGGCATAGAATGCACCCTTCACTGCCGCCAATTCACGAGCCCTGGGGAAGCGGATGTACCTGTTCCGGTACAGCATCATGGCTGCCAGTACATCCCTCAGCACCTTGCTGAACATGGGCTGGGACATCCCTCCTCCAATGCCCACTGTGTGCTGGAATGACCCAGTGGCGAAGAAATGCATGGCGGCCATCACCTTAGCCGTGGGGGTGACAGCAGTCGGATACACCCTGCGGGGACGGAGATGGGGTTCTAACATGGCACACAGTCGATGCAGGGTTGGCCTGTCCAGCCGAAACTTCCTAATAACCTCTGTATCGTCCATGTCCGCCAGCAATTGGTATGGGCGGTCAATGTTCGGTCTCCGCCTAGGGACAATGGCAGAGGACACATGTCAAAGCAACACGACACATGGCAATTTCGCATACACATCACTGACATGACTGAGCAAGCACATGAGCCACAGCCCAGCTGTCAAGCTGGGACGGCACGGCCACAATACACTTACACAGGTCTCCCAACAATGGCAATGGCTAGTGATACAAACCACTGCCATGTGCATGCACATGGGGATCTAGGCCCCAATGACTTGCGGGGCGTGCTGATGGGGACTGACTGCATATCCGTCAAGCGGCAACGCCACGGCAACATGAATGTCTGCTGAGCATGGAACTGCTTCCGCGGCTGGATGAGTATGGCACACGACGACAACGATGTGGGCACAGGCTGAGCGGCCAAAACAAGTGGGACCTGTGGCACGAGGGGATATGAGACAGTAGTAGGTGTCAGCACTGCACCCTATGTACAGCACTGTACGGATCACACCTCCCGAAACATTGACAGGTGTCCACATTGACAGCCCCATGCCAAGACGGCTGTGTGCTTGCAGTCACACGTCACAGGTGAGAGGTTACATTGCACGTGCCAGGTGGCAGACGTACATAGTGGGAGCTGGCATGTGTGTGCATGTGTCTCCTGTTCAGGTTCCACCAGATGGGCGCTGACTCTGTACTGACCATTGGACACAGCATGTTCCGTGGAAGGCTTGTGTGTGTGGGATGGTGGCACTGGATGTGCCTCCGTTGGGTGGGGGGCCATGCACAGGGCGGGTACGTCGATGATAGCGCATTGTTGGTCACGGTGGGTGCACCAACTAAGATGTGTTGCCCTGTGTTCAATTCCTATGTCCGCATGATGATGGACTGTAGATGTGGGCAGACTACACATTGGTCGATGTGCTGTCTATATGCATGTGCCTTCACACCAGGCACAGCTGCCCCTGCACATGTGACCCCTGCTGGACTCGCTGCTGGGTCTGTGGAGCTGATGCACCTTCTGCGCGTGGGGCGGACAGCTCTCCTCACTTCCCTCATTGCGCATGTCATGACTTTGCCGCAGGTGACATGGATCATGGAGGGCCCACATGTACGCGTGGGTAGGCTACACATGATTGTACACTGGTCGCCACCCCCAGTCAGTGTTTCGAATGGGAAGGTTGTCGTGCTGGTGGTATGTTCGATGTGGCGGATGGGCGGGCCTAGGTGCGGGCTTACATTCCGGACATGGGGGGTAGTTGGATTGGCGACTAGTTGCAGTACACACGGGACACGTCTCTTCCTTTCCACATCTGGGTCATCCCTTGTACTAACTGACAGTGATACAGTCATCTTCGCCCCAGCCCTCATGTCCTCCCCTCGCTCCCCCAATATGCATGCTCACCTGCGAGGCTAGCGCTTGCACAGGCAGCCCCAAGCTCGCACCAGAGAGGGCAAGGAGTGTATGTGTGGGTCCAGTTGCACGAGTGGGCTGTCTCAGGGTATGATGTGTGGCGGGACGCGGTCCACCTGCGTGGTGCCCCAAATGGAGACCCGGCCTGCATGGACTATGCATCACAGTCTTCGCCTTCCGGATCCGCCACCTGCGACACCCAGTGGCTGTGGCTGCCCTTGCGGCCAGGCCGCGTCCGTCTGTGGCTGATGGCCCACACATTCACTCTTTGGCCTCTCTGGGGAGGGCTCGGGGGTGGTGGCGCACGCGCTTGCACTTAGTCGCAATGGCATGTGGCGTGGTTGGTATGATGGGCAATGGATGGGATGGTGCGAGCCACCTCCCGTGACGTCAGTACTGCTCGTGCTGTGGTGCGTCCCCCTACACTTCCATTTGACTTGTGCCATGCTAGACGTTGAGGTTCTATTGCCTGCGTGATATGAGCAGGAGGAGCGCAAGGAGACCTCTCACACACCATGCTCCACTGCCATGCCGTGCCCTGTATCGCCTGTGCGGATTGACTATGTTGGGGTTACACCTGGTCGACTGGGGCTGTGTGTGCCTTGTCAAGGGGCATGGCGGGCGCACAACAGGATCCAGCTTGTCCACAGAGGGTGGGCTGAGGTGCGCCTGGTACCGCTTTGTACGTGTGCCCGGCTGCTGTGCACACACGTGTTCACTCCCCCGACAGGTGTCCTCTCACGATGCCCAGGGAATCGGTGGTGTACTGTTCATGACCCCTCCCAACACGGCGTGCTCCAACTTGGCATGTGCGCATCTACCCGTCGCACCCACCCACCTGAGCACTGCGTCCATACGACTTCACACGACACATGTGTGTCTTCCACAGTAGTGCTACTCATTTGCGTTGACATCCAATACCAGTGGACTACATGGTCATGTCACGACTGCCGTGTACTTCACATACTCTCATCCTCTCTCATTCGTACTTGTGAAATGAGTCAGCGGAGACAGTTTTGGTTTCAAACATTATATTGAGTCTTCTGTCCTCTGTGATGCAGTATAGTGGACACTACTGGCAGCGGAATACATGTTGAGGATATACTGAGCATGATTGCAAATGGGATAGGGTGTGGGGTTACATGTGATTGGCTGTTGCATGTGGGATGTGGGCTTCAGAGTGACATCTGCTTGGCCAAGGCTGTGCTAATGTACATTTACGTATAGCTGCGGAGCTGCGGACTTTGACACAGACGGTATACATGTAGCCTACCAGACCGCTTGGCATCATGGGCACAGTCCATCTCAGTTCCATGTGACAGGTTTGCTGCGGTTGTTCCTCATGCACGCATGCATGTGAGATGACATCAGGGCATGTGCTTGCGTGCATGCAGCGGCGTGCCACTTGTTGTTGCACTGTGGTGGTTACTGGACATGTCACAGTCACTGGGGTCGTGTTGTTGTTGTATGCACTTGTCGTCCATGCAAAGGTCCTGGTATGGGATTCCCGGGCGGGGGTGGGAGGGGTGCAGCACCCACAGACTCCAGGCGACCTATTCATGTCCACTGAGCGGTGTGTGTGTCCATGGGCGCTGGATCCATGTCGTGTCCTGGTTGTTCGTGCAGTTCCGTCCATGTGGGTGCGATACACAGAGCCCATGCCACTGCCTCCCACGATGCATGCGGTGTTCCTGGATGTGATGGGGAACAGTGTGCATGTCCCGGTCATATCCGATGTCATGGCGATGTCGTTGATGGTGTGGTTACAGTTGCCGGTCGTTTGGTATGGCTGTTGTGGTGGTGACTGGCCAGTCCGTGCGGAAGCTAAGCATGGGTGCGGGGTTGGACATCATAGGTCACTCGGGAACCTGCGTTGTGGTCCGACGAATTGACAGGTTGTCAGGTATGCGATGCCGTCCAGCAGGGCTTCCATGTCATTGGTGGTGTACATGTTTGCCAGCCAATGTAGCGGATGGTGGCTGTCAAGGTGTTGTTCGTAAGTTGTCCCTTGGAGGACCATGATGGGGCATGCTGGGTGACATTCGATGTAGCTGTTCTCGATGATCCGTCGTGTGGAGGCACAGTGGTCCCATTTCAGTGCGGGTGCGATGTTGGCCACATACGCCATGCCCCCATAGGCAGAGCAGGCCCTGTTGTGTGCGTCCAGAGGGAGGAGTAGTGGTAGCAGGTCTGCCTTCAGACATGCCGGGTTGGAGAGGCATATCTCGACGGGATGCTGGTATGGACACCTCCGACAGTAGAAGACGGGCATGACGCAGCTGAACAATGTGATGCGGTAAGTCAGTCGGTAACTTACGTTCAGCAGGGACAGGAGATCGCATCCCAATGTATGGAACAGGTTGGTTTTGTACAGCTTGAGCTGTTCGGCGTAGTTGGGTAGGTGTGTTGCGGTTGCCATTTCCCAGCGGTGCGTTGTGGTGGCGTGCTCCGGCTGTGTGTGCAGTCTGCAATGTGCACGCTCCGAGGTTGCTGTGAGCTCTGTGTAGTCGTAGGGAGACAGGACTTGTGTTCTGTTTGCTTGTTTGGAGGACACGGGCCCTCTTCCCACATGCTTCTCAGACAGTTCAAGGTCAGTGATGTGTGACTCCTTCCAATTAACTTGCATGTGGCCGACATGGGGAGTGTTTTCTTCTTTCTTCCCCGTCCGTTGTGTGCTTCTGTGATATGCGCTATCTGCCCTGTGGTCGGTCTCCTCGGCATGCCTGTGTTGGTCTATTCTTGGACAATGGCTGTATTCACCGGCTTCTGTCGTAGGGCTGTGGTTTCGGAGTTGGAATGGAAGGTCATTCAGTGCTGTCTGCTCTCCCTTGTGTGGGCGGCAGGCTGCCTTTCCGCTCTGCGTTGGGCCTTGTGTGTGAATGTTATTCTTGGGCCACCTGTTGTCGGTCCCCGGGCTCTTTGGTGTTCCGTTTTATATGTCTTGTTCATATGTGCAGGGTGGTATGGGTGTTTCAGTGTGGTACTGGCGTTCCTCTTCCCGAAGGGGCCCTGCTTCTCCTAGTTGGTGTTGCCGCCGCTGTGTGCTTCGCCATGTTTGTTACACTGGGGTGTGTCCTGCTGTTGCGTGACTTCACTGACATGTGTGCGTCGGTTGTGTGGCGTTGGGTGTTGTCCGTGAATTGGGCGTTGGGGACATGTCTGTGGCAGGCCTGTCACGTGTCATGTGCGTTCGGGGTGGGGCTGATGTGTGTGCTGCTTGGTTGTGTCCCTGTGTCTGTGTGCGACGCATGCATGGCGCTGCGGTTGGCCTCTGCGTTGTGCGCATGTGTGGCGGCGTCATCGGCGCTTTGGGGCCGTGACGGGGTGGTTGGTTCCTAGTCCCAGGTGGTGTGTACACATGTGTTCCGCGATGTTACGATTTGGCCTGTGTGTCATATGTGGATGCAATGGTGGATGTGTTGTGTACACGCGCTGGTGGGGGGTTGTCCGCTTTTTCCGCCCTTGCACTGTGTGCGCTGTTTGCGTGCACTTGTTGTGTGTGTGCCTACCTGCGTCTCCGCGGTACGTTGCGTCCTTGGTGGTGCATCAGCAGAAGCATGGGGAGGGCCTGCAGTGCTGGATTCATGCTCGGGGAGCCGCTTCTTCGTTGTCCGTGCTCGGCATCCGTGTTACCGCTTCGGTTTGTCGTACGGTATCTCTTGGCCGTGGGAGCCGTTTGTTTGCGGCATCGTAATTTATGCGCCGGGCGAGACGTGTTTCGTCGGACGGTGTGTGTCAGTTGAGCTGCGCCGCTACGTGTACGGGCGCACTTTGATGGCGGACGGTGTTGCTGGCTTGCCGGCGGTGTTTGGCCTACTTTTCGTATCGTAATTGGGCGGGCGTGTGGACTGCTGCGTGCCGGCGGTAACTGGTGCTTTTTGCATCCGCCAGCACGGCGGTGGTGCTTCCGCCCGCCATCGTAATGTGCCCCTTAATTATTAACTAAATTTTTTTAAATTAATTAATTATAATTAAATTACTTCCCACACTATTCCCCTATAAACCCACAACGCGCTCCTAAAAAAATAACACAATACTTTTTTTAGCAAATAATTATTAATATTTAACAACCAATTAACAACTAATTAATAATAAATTAATTACCACAATTAACAATATACTATATTAAATATATAAATATTAATTCATAAAAAATATTAATTAATTAATTATAATTAAATTACTTCCCACCCTATTCCCTATAAACCCACAACCCGCTACGGAATAAAAACTCAAAATTTAATTAAAAATAATTAATAACTTCTAAAAATTATTATTAAATTTATTATAATTAAATTACTTCCCACCCTATTCCCTATAAACCCACAACCCGCTACGGAACTAAAACGCAAAATTTACTTTAAAAAAATTAATAACTTCTAAAAATTAAATGCATATATTAAAAAATAACGACAACACAAACAAAAATATAGAACACATACATTTAAAATACATACTAAAATACATAACACTAATATAAACATCGATATTATTAACAACAATATTTTTACAAACGATATTACTGTCTTCGATATTAAAAAATCGATATTTCTTACCTTACTGTCGATATTCTGGTCCACGATATTCTTACAGTCGATATTCTTGTACCTCGATATTTAAAACTCGATATTATGGTACTCCGAAAATAAAAAGTCCATATTCTGTCTGTTCACCGTTTTCTGCCTGTGATCACTCGCTGTAAAAAAACTAAAAGGACACACTCTGAAGAGTTTCTAATTGACAGGCACCTCTTTTATTTTGTGGCAGGCTACTTTGGTTAAGGATACTACTGTCCCAAAACATCTAACTAAAGAAATAGAGTTTCTTAAGAGTTCACAGTCTTTGGGAAGTATTCCTCTTCCGTCTGGTCGTCTTTCCCCCTCGGGGTATGAGGTAGGACTTGCTTCTCTCTTCTCCAGGTCCTAATTTGCAGCCACAGAGCGGTAGAATTAAGTTTTACCCTCAAAAGAACAACAAAATAAATAATATAAGAAAAGGTGCAAGGACTTTTTATTTAACTTCCACCGAATCACCCTGGTGGTTGTGCCACATGCTCTGTGTTTTAAAAGTGGATTGATGCAGTTTTAAATTCCTCACCACCTCCCTACGGCAAAGTAATGGAGAAAAGGCACTTGCCTGTAGCCACAGCCCATTGGGGTCGTAGCAGAGGGAGTCCTGGAGTCCTCTCTTCCCTCGGGACAGCTGGACTTAAGCGTGATGCCTCTAGGCTGTCTCCTGTCAGCTGCCTCAGGTTGGAGCACGGTCTCCAATCGCGCCTTCCCCACGCTGCTCTCACCAGGCACCTTCTCCTCCAGACTCCCCTTCCCGCGGTCCTCACTCTTGTCCTCAGTGTTTTCTCCCATTTCCAGGGTTTCCTCCTCTCCCTGTTTCACGTCTTCCTTCCTCACTGCCCCGCGCATCTGTGGCATTTTTGCCGATGTGGCGGTCATGTGTTCGTGTTCTCGCACTGCTGGAGAGGTAACCTTATTTCCTCCCAGGTACTCCACCACTGCTATCTTTGGTGTCCCGCTCGGAGAGGGCGCAGGATTACATTGCCCTTCCATCGAGTATGGACGTTCTGGCCATACAGAGGCCGGGCATCGGTTTAGAAAATCCACATTCCTTTGGTGCTTGCCAGGCATGTGTAGGGTCTGAAATGAGAAAGGTTGCCAGGACAAAAACCAAGGAAGGATTTTTGGATTAGTGACCTTATGGGTGGCAAACCAAGTTAAGGGAGCATGGTCTGTCACTAGAAAGAATGTACGGCCCAACAGAAAATACTGGAGTGCCTTCTTGGCCCACTTAATAGCTAGACACTCTTTCTTCACAGTTGCATAATGTCTTTCTCGGGAAATAGTTTTCGGCTTAGGTACAGATTGGGCTTAAGATACCCTTGGGATTTTGTAAGATAAAGGGTCTTTGGAAATCTAGACACATCAATACCGGGGCATTACATAGAAGGGATTTTAATGTCTGGAAACTATTTTCTTGAGGTTCGGTCCACTCTATTTTACTATCTGGGTATCGCTGGGCTACCAGATAAGTTAGTGGACTAGCTATGTCTGAGAACTGAGGTATAAATCTCCGGTAATACCCCACCAAACCAAGGAATGCCCATATTTCCCTCTTGGTTTTAGGGCGTGGTATGTTCTGCACAGCTTCTAATTTGTTATGCTGGGGACGTATTGTACCTGCACAAATGGAATATCCTAGATATTCAATTTGATCAGTAGCTAGGGTGGTTTTCTTTGGGTTAAGTGTGAGTCCTGCTAAGTTTAAGTTGGAGAAAATCTGACTCAAGTGATGCTTGTGAGTTTCCCAGACTGGGCTGTAAACGACTATGTCATCAAGGTAAGCCACAGCATATTGCTGATGGGTTCTTAAAAGGATATCCATTAATCGTTCAAAGGTGGCGGAAGCGCCGTGGAGGCCAAAAGGCATGACGTTAAAGTGATATAACTCGGAGGGCGTTGAAAAAGCTGTTTTCTCATTAGCTGCGGGTTAAGAGTCATCTGCCAGAACCCTTTTGTTAACTAAATAGTGGACATTATCTTTGCTCCCCTAGTGTTTCCACCAACTCGTCTACTCGGGGCATCGGGTAGCTATCAAACTTGGAGTGGGAGTTTAATTGGCAGAAGTCTATGCAAAATCGAAGACTGCCATCAGGTTTGGGAACGAGCACCACCGGGGAACACCAGTCGCTCTGAGTGGGATCAATAATACCGGCTTCTCACATAGCTTCTACCTCTTGTTGTACGGCCTGTCACCGAGCGGCTGGGATTCTGTAGGGTCTCAGTTTTATTACCTTCCCGGTTTCTGTTTTAATATCATGTGTTATCAGGGAGGTATAACCAGGCGTGCTAGAACACAGTTTGGGGAATTGTTCTAAGAGGTCATAAAGTTGTCGGTGTTGTAGGGGGGTTAGATTCTCACTGACACAAGGTCTCTCTAGTGTTGTCTTCTGAAAGGTTGGGAAAGTGATCTCTAGGGGATTCGTAAGGGTGACTTGATTGATAGTCGAAAGGGGGAGACCTTTACCTGGGAGGTAGGGGTTTCCCAATTTTTTAATAAGTTAATGTGCTATATTTGGTCATTGCCCCCTTTGTGAGGAATGGGCATTCTATATGTAACAGGGGTTACCTTTTCCCTGATCACATAGGGTCCCTGCCAGGTTGCTAGCAACTTTTCATCGCAGGATGTTTGGAGGATCAGTACTTTGTCTTGTAGTGTGGATTGTGGCCTCATTGTCGACATTGCTAAGTTAGCTTAGGCCTAGCTGCCATGATGCCTCTTTTGCACACGTTACTCCGTGACTTTGTTTTTCCAGACTCTGCTTGTGACCGTTCACATTAGAACTGTCTGCAGTTCTGCCTTTGACCTTTTCTGATGTCCTCTGTGGTTTTCATCTGCACTCAATGTACAAGGTCGAAAAACAACGTCCCTTCCCTTATTGTTGCTGTTCTGGTCAGCCACTCGCACTTAGACATAACATGAAACACAGCTGCACTGGAGAAATTCGGGTGCTTTTAATATTGTGATCTCCCTGTTGGAGGCACTTGGAGAAAAACCTTTCCAGGGAGAAGAACTGTGCTTGTCCGATGATGTAAACCTTACATCTAGTTCTTGAGGTATGGGGGTCCCCCTGACAGAGCCCAGAGGTCTTCTATTTGTATAATAAACTAGTTAATAGCACGGAGAGGGTGGCAAGGCCTTATAGTCCTTTATTTATTTATTTTATTTATTTATTTAATTTATAAGGCGCAACAGCTACCCAAAAAGGGTTTCCCGGCGCCAAATCCACTGTCTTTATAAAATGCTGTCCCCGTTTGTATTCTATGGAATTGTAACAAGGCTTACTGTTTTGTCTTTATGCATTATGCTGCTAGTACTGGCACGTGTACTGTGTCTTAGAGCACGTTAGTTGAAATAAACATTTTAAACTATACTGTGTCTCTTAATACGCACGTTGTGGACAAGTATGAGTGAGTAATGAAAGAGTGGTCTTGCTCCCGCGATTCCTGAAAGAGTCCGTGTTCTGGGATGTCTAATCATTGGTAGCTTCGCTGTAGTACGGAGAATGAATGAGACACTATAGCTAGTCGGATTGGATTTTGGGCACTAAGGTGGATGGTTTGTACACCACTATACACCAAGGTCCTGTTTTCCTGCGCATAGTTCTGTATATGTGCAGAATCCCCGCAACATGGCGCCACCAACTTGGTGGGCTTCTTATTTGCGAGACGCTTGAGTAGTGCTTGTGCTTGTTCACAATTCCCCCTAACTTCAGCTTATTTTCCCTTCATTTCCTAATTTCCTCTTCTACTCCCCTGGCTCTCCTTGCATCCTCTGTTATTTTGCTTATTCCCATTGGATAACACTCCCTTCATTTCCTATTTCCTCTTCTACTCCCCTGGCTCTCCTTGCATCCCCTCTCTGTTATTTTCCATATTCCCATTGGAAAACACCTCTACATGCCTTCTGCACCTTCACACCCACTGACCCTCCCTGATTCATCCTCCAGTGTACTCACTCATATCGCTCTTTCACTCTTCTTGTCTGATGGTTCTCACCCTTCGCTACCATGCCTTGACTCTCACCCCTCTCCAACATGGCCGCCACTTTTACCCTGAGCCGGGAAAACTCGTGGCTGCCTACCACGTCATTTCCGGTGCCCTATGACCACGATGGTTCATCCCAACCTCGCTGAGTTCCATTCAGCCTGCCGGCATTGTCCGCCACTGCACGTTGTATCCCTGATCCCACGGGTGTCCACTGTCCCTCCCGCATCAGGTAAGCCTGGCCCAGCAGCGCTACGCACCCCGGCATTTCCACTCCAAAATTGCCCACACTGTCCCCTCGCTCCTATTCCGCCATTCTTCCCCGTTGTTCCTTTTTTCCCCTAGCCATCGAGCCGGCGCTCGGTTCTAATTCCTGAATCCGGGGCTGCGGTGACCTTATCGCAACCAGCGGCCTGCCGTCTGGCACGCCCACCTACATTGCAGCCTCTTGGCTGGGAGCTGCCACCCCTTCCAAGACCTTGATCTTATCCATTATACTCAGGTTGGATGCCCGCGATCCATACGGTAAGAATCCTACCCTTGCACCCCCTCTGTTTTCCACATACGGCGCCATTTCAATTCATACTCTCCCCTTCCTCCTTCCAGAACTCCCGCATACCCACTGTCTCCTGATTGGTCCTGGCGGAACCCACTGCCAGCATCTCACATTGGCCCCTTGCATCGCGGTTCTCATAACTTGCCACACAATTGGTTAGTCCTTCACCTTCTGGTCTACCCTTTACACGCTCCCTCTCCCACTTTTCCTCCCTGCCGCACAATTGGTTAGTCCTTCACCTTCTGGTCTACCCTATACACTCTCCATCTCCCACTCCCCCTCACCTATCTTTCGATCCTGATATCAATAACACTCCCTTACTCCGCTCCTCCCCTCTTTCCATCTTCCCTTCACCCCTACACCTTCACTTATCCATCTTACTGTCAAACCACCTTATTTTCTCCACCTCTCATTGTCCCTTTCAATCGATTTCATTCTTAAAATTAACTCTTCTCTTCCCTTCCCTGATATTTCTCTGGCACCACCATAAACACCCCCCTAGCTCTGTTCTTCCCCCTTTTCTTCCCCCAATACCCTCTCGTATCCATCCTATTGCCCAACCCAAATTCTTCCACCTCTCATTTTCCTTTTCCATGGTTTTAATTTATTATTAATTTTATTCTTTAACTGCTTCTTTTCTTTCCCTTCCCCTTCCCCTCCCTCTTACTTATCCAGGCAACTTCTCAGGCACCTGTTCTATCTATTAGTCCTGATGAGATCCCGATACTCTCTGCGGGATTGAAACGTCGTCGACACATACATTCTCAACTCTATACCGCTATTTATATTCTACTGTGGAGTATGAGATGTAACCTCAACTGTGACTTTTGTCTATTTATATTTACACAAACTGAAAAGTCACTTTTTAAAGTCACTTGCCTGGGGTAAGGAAATCGGCTGATTTCCCTCTGCCTTGCCACGGTTGCTCACCTTTATTATTTTTTCGCGTGTTATCATTCCCTTGTTTTATTGATCTTCGCATTAAATACCTATCTTTATATTAAAACATTTGTTAATTCCAATTTTTATTATAAAATTGTGAAATTGTTATTCTGCATTCCAATATGTGTGGGACCCTTGTTCTGTAAAGCACATGTCCACAATTCCCTTCACTTCTGTTTCTGGAAACAGATGTGAGGGTGTAGACCTCCTATATAGATGTTTTTATAGGTTCTTTCAAGCTTGAAGTTATTAAAAGGTATTGTCTTTCTAATTATTCTATATGGGTCACTTTTCCGGCGGTGGAAGGAGCTGAAAATGTGTTCCACGTTTACGCTCCCACCGTCCTTCCTTATGTTTATCGGCCTTATCAGGCTCTTGAAGTTCCGCTCACGGCATGGCAACACCGTGTTTGGTTTAATGGCGCCCTCCCACACCCGGTCACCCCAATTCGTTTAGGCCCTTTATCAATAGATGGGGCCGCTTGGCCTGTTTTGGCCGGGTATACCCTGCATCCACGTTATTTGGCGGTTCCAGTAAATGAACTGCGCGTGCTGCATACGTCTTTGGTACGTGTGCACAGAGCCTCAGTACAGTATGTTACAGGCAACGTCCAGATGGCCCCTCCTGGAGTTGCGGCGCATCCAGCTAGACTTGGCGGTGTGACTATAAGCCCCGTCATGGTTAACTCGGTGATGGGCAAGCGCCCACAGAATAAGGATGATTAGCCTTATTGGCTTGCTGAAAAATTTGACCAGCTGGAGGCGGTGTTTCCAAATACCTCTCCTGTGGAAAAACACAGGATTTTGACTATAAGTTTGCCAAAAGACTTAATTCCTGAGTTGACTGAATGTAACAACTGGGGTAAGGTATTTGCAGCAGTGTATGCAAAGTGTTTCGGCACTCCATCCATGACGGTCCTGCCCACCGTGATTAAGCGCATTCACGACGAACATGGCCCTGAAGCGTCTGTGGAGTTGGGGATGAGACTAGTGGGAGTGTTTGATGTAGTGGCTGATCAAATCCATGCGAATTTCAAGGGTGATGCAGTTAACTTTCAAGTCGCTAATGCTTTGGCTTTAGTCCCAGAACTGGACAAGCCTCGCGAATTACCGAACATTATTGCACAGGCTTATAAAACCATTGGCCGCAATAGTTTGGGAGTTAAACCTTTTGCTAAGATGCACACTCAACCTCAACCACAACCAACATCTCAGTCTGGTAAAGACGAGAAACCTTTCTTTTCTAAAAAAGAATTGGAAGTTAAAGAAACAGGGGAAGCAACAAAAAAAACAGGGTCGCGTAGAGCGTCTCCGGTTTCCGTATCTTCTGAACGCACATATGATTTGCGCGACCGAGCGAGAATTAGGTCTCCTGACAGATTTCAGGTCCCTGATCAGCGTTCTCCTTGTTCTTCACAGGCACCATCGACCTCACAGGCTGGTGGAGGAGATCGACAGGAAAGAGGCAGGGGTCGTGACGCCCCACAGGGACGAGACCAACCTCGACAACCTGGAAAAGGGAAACAAGAAGAGTTTCCACGTTCTCGCCCACAGTTTCAGAAGAAAAAGGTTGCAGCTTTAACACCGAGATATGCCACAGACGGTGAGAACGAGACTCTGAATTGGACGTGGGCGGTGACGCTGCTAGACAGCGCCACGGAAGTTACCATAGTGCGGGAGGCACTACGTCCTCATGTGGAGGCGACAGCAACTGACACTTTCATTACTGTCGAGACAGCTGACACCCGAGTGGCACCCCTGACAGACTATTTAATATTGTCCTTCAAATTGAAGGTGACATTGAGTGTGTTATTAAAGGGATTTTTTGGGAAAATCTGACCTCTTCTTACGTCATTTTATTGGCGGAGGCGGATTGGCCGCCCCCATTTGTTCTCGCTGCTCCTAGAGGGGAGGAAGTAATCCTTCCGAGCTTTCTCATCATGTCCCCAAGGACAAAGCGGAGGCTCTCGCAGCTGAATGGGCTGTAACCCAGGCCCCGGCACTGTACCTTAATCACGTGGGCTGGGATGAGGATTCTCCCCCCCCCATGATATACCATTGTGGTCTATGCCACAGCCTCAACCCCAATATCCCATCCGGCGGGAAGCTAAAGGTCCCGTTTCCGACATTCTGACACAGTTAGAATATCAAGGAGTAATTGAAACATGCGTGTCACGATGAATAATTCTCTTTTTGCGGTTTCTAAACCTGATGGGTCTTACCACTTGGTTTTAGATTACTCGCATTTGAACTCTCATTGTCGAACCTTTGCGGTACAGAATACCCATAGTTCTGCGCTAGTAGACAGTCTTGTTCGCAAAAAATATAAAACGATTCTTGACCTTTCCAATGGTTTTTATACGTACAATTTGTCCCCTCACTGCAGTCAATGGACCGCTTTCAGTTCCGGTGGAAAACAAATGAAATTCCGGCATTTGCCTATGGGCTACAAGAACAGCCGTGTTGTCTCTTTGTTGGACAGCATAGACCCAGATGCGTATTCGTACGTGGATGATATATATCTGACCGACGACGAATTATGGCCGCATCTTACCCAAGTAGACCGCATTATTCTTGAGTTTGCGGTCTTGGGTTACAAATTTAACTTTGCCAAATCTCACATTGCAGAATACGCTGTGTTGTTTTTGGACTACGAGCTCAACAATGAAGGTAGGGACTTAGCACCCCACTTCCTGGAGAAGTGCGCCCTTCTGCGCCCTCCGACGACCCTGAAAAAACTTCAGTCTTTGCTGGGATTTTTGAACTTCGGGCGTTCTTACATTCCCGAATATGCCCAGCGTATCAAGCCTCTCTATGCCTTGATACAACCAACCTTTTCAAAGTCATGCTGGCTTCCGGAACATTCACTTATTCTGCAATCTTTGCAGTCTGATCTACTTGAATCTAAGTTCTTGTTGACTTGTGATAGCCACACGAACCTGGTGATTAGAATTGTGCCAGGTGCAGTGGGTTTCACTTACTTGATATTTAACGAAGGTGACACAGTACCTATTGCATACAAGTCGCATCTTTACACTTCAGCCGAGTTGCGCTTTTCAACTGTGGAGAAAGTTCTGACTGCAGTGCAAATGGCGATTCTTAAGGAACGCGCACTGGCACCCTATCCTGCTCTAGAGGCAGTGACAAAGGCAAGTGTACCAAACTCTAAGGCTTTGCACCCCCCTTGGATACAATGGGCGACTTCTTTGACGTCTCCGGATGTCACCTTTATCTTTGATTCCTCTCTTCAGACACAGGAGTTCTTGCAGTATGAATTTGTTCATCCTCCTCCTCTGACTTTGCTGCCGCTTGAGGAGTACAAATGTATCATTTACACCGATGGTTCGGCGCAACCGGCCACTGGTTCAAAGCATGCTTATTCAGCAGCCTGCGCCATAGTGGCGGGCAACATAGTGAACGGTGAGTTCAAATCGAGTGTTGTGCACACGCAGGCACTGGGAGACAATATCGCACAATTGGCCGAACTGCGTGCTTTAGTGCTCGCACTTGAGTTTGCAGACCCGGATGTGACTACACTTATTGTATGCGATTCTTACTACTGTGTTCAGTCTTTTAATGACAACTTATTCTTTTGGTCTCAGAATGACTATAGAGGTTCTAAAGGCAGCGCAATTAAGCATAAAATGCTTTGGGTTCGAGAAGCAGATCTTAAACAACGTCTGCCTCTCACACAGGTGATTCACACTCTTGGCCACCACCGTGTGGGCGCACACGCGGTAGGTAACAGTTTGGCGGACGAAGCTGCCAAATCAGCAGTAGCCACGTGCTCAGTTGCAGCCGATACAAGATCCATGACAGAAATAGATAATGAGATTTTGGCAGCTGTTGCTGCAACTAAGGAAGGTTCTAATTACCCGCAGGGTTTCCCTTCCAAGTACTCGTATCACTTAAGTCCCGACCAGGTTCCTTATGTAAGAATTCAGGACGTTGGTGATCGGCTGATTCCCAACGCGGACCGCAGAAATTCTTTGATAACAGCCGCACAAGGAGTCTTGGCTTCGGCCCATGCTGGCGTGTCTGCAACTGTTTCACTCTTGCAGCAGCGTTATTGGTGGCGTGGTTTAATCAAACAGACCCGTAATTATGTCCTTTCTTGTGACATCTGTCAACAAATTAAGCCCTCTACGCTTACACGTCCACCACAAACACAGCTCTGCATTTTGAATAAACCTTTTGGGTGTGTATATCTTGATCACTGCGGTCCATTTTCTTCTGATACTGCATATAAATACATCTTAGTTGCAGTTGATTCGTGCACACGTTTCATCTGGGTTTGGCCACAACACAGTGCTGACGCTCGAAATGTCATCAGGGATTTGCGTGTCTTTGTGGGAATTTTTGCCTGTGGCACCTTCCATTCCAACCAAGGTCCAGCGTTCGCCTCTAAGGCGTACAAGGACGCGATGAGGTCTATGGGGGTGCTGGTGCAATTTTCGTCTCCATACAGGCCTGAGGGCAACTCAATTGTGGAGCAAATGAACCGTGACTTAAAGCAATCCTTGACAGCTAGAGTCCTAGGTACTGGCAGGAACTGGCTTGCCCACTTGTATGGCGTGCAACGTGCACTTAATAATCTCCCTAGAAGATCTCTGGGTGGGCGGACCCCATACGAAATGCTCTTTGGCATACAGATGTTTGTGCCAGACCTTGATGGTCTGGACATGGCGGCAGCTGCCGCAATCTTTGACGTAGATAATCATTCTACTATGTTACAGAACTTACAAGAGACCCATGACAGCTTTGCAAGGGAACACTTACCCTTAGCCACAGACGCAGCGCTGCAGATTCCGGTTGCCGGCTGGCTTCCAAAGATTGGAGATCTGGTCCGAGAGAAGGTGGAGAACAAAAAAGAATTTGGCCCCTCTTTTCGTGCACCGGTTCCAGTTCTTGGCTTGAAGGGTACTCGTACAGTCATCTTACCACCGCTTCCTGGTCACAAAGACAACAGATACATCTCCGTGGACAATGTCAAGCTACAACATCTGACCAATTCTGAATAGCATAACACCTGCTGTATCATGTCCGGCAATTTCGAGAAATCCTGTTCGTGGCCCTCCAGGCTCCACAGGTGCCGATGTTACCATTGGGATGGTCGCTTTGCCAGATCGCCTGCTCAACCTCCCGGTTTCCTCCTGCAACGAGGAAACTGAGTACACTTATCCCGCAAGCGAGTCAGTGGCTCATTTGCCTACAACACCACTGAGCACGTCTCGTTTTTCCTTTGATTCGTCTTCCACCTCATCCTTTCTCCCAACCAAATTCAGTGTTTTTGTATCCTGGTTCAGAGACAATTTTTTGGTCACTCCATGG
The DNA here is from genome assembly GCA_963921515.1 of Calotriton arnoldi. Lineage (NCBI taxonomy): Eukaryota > Metazoa > Chordata > Amphibia > Caudata > Salamandridae > Calotriton > Calotriton arnoldi. The sequence continues at coordinate 602,660 of CAWUFW010003252.1, read as the reverse complement.
ACATACATCTGGTTGGTGCTATTCCTGATTTTCCTGTTCATGTCCATTGGCTTTGTGACAGTTTTTTTCTTGCTCATCAATGGTCACTACTTGCCAGAACGCTCTGCGATGAACTCTGTGGCTGGAACTTTGGCTCTGCATTCTTCTTCGCACTTCATGAAGCGTGACCACACATTTGTGAACATTTCCGCCTTTCCAGTTGCAGATGGCATCGTATGGGATGCAGTGAATTTCCAAATTCATGAACCGACAGAACGTATTAATGTCCCTAATGTGCTTCGTGTTTCCATGGGTGATGTGGTAAAAAGGAATATTCATTCAGATGATTGGGATGTGCATGCAATTGAACCGTTATTTTCTGATTTGAAATATTATGCTGCTTTTAATTTTAATGCTGAGGATTTGTACTTAACTTTAGCTAATTATGCCGATTTGTATTGCTATCAACATTATGGTAACCATTTTTTGCATAAACCGAGTACACTTAGAGGTAGTTTCAATTACACCCAGTGGGAACATAGTCCGACCCTTCTGCAAGGTAGCTCCCAAACACTGATAAACAAATTTACTTACTTTACAAACTTTGACCGGTCCAACCCAGGGTCATATTATTTTAAATTGAACAGTTCTTCAAATCCAAAGGTGATGTTGACCCACACCAAGTTGCTATATTCAAGCTCCTTTATGGACGCATTAGCTGTTGGTGGCTATGAGCACTGGAAAAACACCATTGATTTGAAATCTATTTGGGGCACTAAATCCTGGCAGGTACGAGGTACAGAAGCCTTACACCACGCTTGCCTCATCCAGACCCAAATATTATTTTTAAACAGTACTGTATACCAAACAACTTGTTTGGGTTTGGCGACTTCCAAACAATTGAATGCACCCACCATTCCTGCGTTGTCATCATTGCTGAACATGGGCTTGCATTTAAATTATTCCCTTGCTGCATTGCAAGCTTTGTTTCAAAATAACTCATTTAATGTCTCTACACTAGATCGATCAGCCTGGTTGGTGTGGCCCATAGCTTCTAATGCCTGCCAGCTGCGTTTTCATAACTCTGCGCCTGGTTATAAACAGGATAGACTAGATCCACGTTTTTCTGATTCACGTTCAATTACAACATATTTAGTTGGTAAATTATGTAAACAGTGGTTGCAGCACTCTACCTTAGATTCTGTAAAACAACATTTATCCCTGCTGTCCAGCAACATCGATCTGGCCGACTTTGTTCTAGGACCTAGAGGTCTAAGACCTAAAAGATTTGTTTATGCGACTTACAATGAAATCTGGAAGCTTTCACAAATAGAAGCTGCTTCCCGTTTACGGGAAATAGATCAAGCAAATCTAGAAAAAGTGCTTGCTGTTGTCGACAACAGTATTAACACCCTGTCTTCCCGCATTTACACATTAGAGAATATTGTTTCATCTGTTGTTGATATTGTACAGGATGACGTGTCTGTGTTATACCATGGTCAGAATCAATTGCGTTCAGTAATGCAGTTTGCATGGACTTTGCAGACTCTGAAAACGGGGAAGGTTCCATGGCATTTCTTAAAAACATCTGCATTGTTCTTTCCATTTAATTTAACTGAAAAGCAACAGTTCATGTCCATGAAGGATGCAACATACACTCTTCTACATATTCGAAAAAATAGATCCTTTACCATTCTCTGTGGCGGAGACAGACTCTGCAGTGTGCTTGGTACACGGGGTTATCACTTTGCCTTTTTCTTTATTTGAATTCAGTTCATGCATGAAACATTATCCTGTTGGGCGTTTTGAGCCTTTAGGCAGTGCCTTTTTGCATGAACTTTGGTCCCTACCTTTCACATACAGATGCCTAAGGGATGATAAGGAGGTATTTCTCACAGGAGAGTCTTGCGATTCTACAGTGGGCCATTCCCTTGTTTGTAAAAACATTAAATTGCACAGGGCTTGTAATGTTTCCGCCCCGAATCTTGCATGTGTTTTAAAGGGCATTCCTGTTCCGATTATATCACCTACTTTCACGAATGGTAGCTATCTGCTCTTAAATAATCAAGATTGCTCTGGGTTGCAGGCTGGCATGCCCTACATTGTAACAGTTTTGCAATGCAAGGTGTGCTGTAAAAATGTGCTTTTTCCACCCCCGCGTGGGATGTTAGATAGTTCCATTTGGCATTACATACCGACTTTGAAGGCAGATTTCAATAAATTGAGCAGAACAAAGGCGCTATTATTGAACCAGGAGGTTATGCTGACTTCCGCACGGGAGACCTTCGTCCTCCAGGTGGCCAGCACCCACAGTGAAATACAGGCCCTTTTAAACACTAACCTCCCCCAACATTTCGGTGAACTGATTCACCGTATATTTAATGCATCTAATACCAATGGCCTTGTACACTTTTTTAAAGTTTTGGGCTCTGGCCTTTTGACTTCCTTTCAGACTATATTTGGTGTAATACCGGCTTTTATTCATTCTATTTTTTCCAGCGTCTTCGGTGGCTTCCCATTGATCCTAGCCTTAGCTACCGGAATATTGCTTCTACTTTGCCTGTTGCGCAATGGCTGCACCTCTTGTGGGCATTCACAACCCCGGGCGCCTGCAGATGCTACGTGACCGCATGATTGACAGCTTCGGCGTCCTGCTGCTGGCAACATTCAGCGTGGCTTATGGCCTATCTTTTCGCTTTGCGTATTTCACTTGCGTGCAACCTGTGATGTCATGCTTACGATGTCTGTTTTCTTGGTCCGTGGATGTTTGCCTCTCCAATACGTCCTGTTCTGACCCGGATTTCGACCAGTTGATGGGCCCCTTATTAGCCCATGAACAGGAATGTTCCAGTGATGGATTAATGGCGCGTGCGGCTGCACTTGGAGTCTTGGCACAATGGGATATCTGGGCAGCTGCTCAGAATCTCCTGCAACAAAGTTATATTGAATATCACGCAAGTTGTCCCGCAATGCTGTTCGCTGCTTCCTATTGTGAGGAACATGAATGCAGTTTTGATTTGCTGAACTGGATGGCATCTCTTTTTTCAAACGATGACAATGATGTCTTTTTGGAAGATGTTGCTGTCTTCTGTGCATACACTCTGATGGATTAGTTATGCTGGCTCTCAATTGACTGCATATCCGGATTTTTTTAATCCTCTTTGAGTGACCATTTCTTTCCCCCTATTTTGACTTTTTTTCTTCCAAAAAAACAAAACTTTTCCCACATACAGACGTTTGCATTCTGCTCCATCTATTTGAACTCTGTTTTCGTCCTATGTCTTGTCCTATGGACTGACCAGGTGAGGGTGTAGTGTGGATTGTGGCCTCATTGTCGACATTGCTAAGTTAGCTTAGGCCTGGCTGCCATGATGCCTCTTTTTGCGCACGTTACTCCGTGACTTTGTTTTTCCAGACTCTGCTTGTGACCGTTCACATTAGAACTGTCTGCATTTCTGCCTTTCACCTTTTCTGATGTCCTCTGTGGTTTTCGTCTGCACACAATGTACAAGGTCGAAAAACAACGTCCCTTATTGTTGCAGTTCTGGTCAGCCCCTCGCACTTAGACATAACATGAAACACAGCTGCACTGGAGAAATTCGGGTGCTTTTAATATTGTGATCTCCCTGTTGGAGGCACTTGGAGAAAAACCTTTCCAGGGAGAAGAGCTGTGCTTGTCCGATTATGTAAACCTTGCATCTAGTTCTTGAGGTATGGGGGTCCCCCTGACAAAGCCCAGAGGTCTTCTATTTGTATAATAAACTAGTTAATAGCACGGGGAGGGTGGCAAGGCCTTATAGTCCTTTATCCACTGTCTTTATAAAATGCTGTCCCCGTTTGTATTCTATGGAATTGTAACAATGCTTACTGTTTTGTCTTTATGCATTATGCTGCTAGTACTGGCACGTGTACTGTGTCTTAGAGCACGTTAGTTGAAATAAACATTTTAAACTATACTGTGTCTCTTAATACGCATGTTGTGGACAAGTATGAGTGAGTAATGAAAGAGTGGTCTTGCTCCCGTGATTCCTGAAAGAGTCCGTGTTCTGGGATGTCTAATTATTGGTAGCTTCGTTGTAGTACGGAGAACGAATGAGACACTATAGCTAGTCGGATTGGGATTTTGGGCACTAAGGTGGATGGTTGGTACACCACTATACACAGAGGTCCTGTTTTCCTGCGCATAGTTCTGTATATGTGCAGAATCCCCGCAACAGTATCCTATTGTCAGGTCCCTTACTTTGGTTCCTTTGTCATAATATGTCTTTTGTTTATGCTGAGCCCTTTCCATATTGTGGTGTACTTCCTCCCAAAGTGTAAACAGGGTTATTTTTAGGGATGTGGTGTATCACAAATGAGGCTTTCCCTCATCCTCTTCCTCAGTCCATTGTTCTGCGGCCATCTCTAGGGGCGTGCAGGGTTTTCGATGGAACAGAAGTTCAAAAGGACTAAACCCTGTTGACTTCTGCTCATGGGTTCTGATAGCAAACAGGACGAAGGGAAGTTTACGGTCCCAGTTCTTCCCGGTTTCGTGTATAAATTTTTTTAAGATCATTTTTATAGTCCTATTATATCGTTTGACCAGACCGTACATCTGTGGGTGGTACGCAGCAGTCTGGATTTGGCGAACACTCAGCAGCTTGCATACTTCTTTCATTAGACAAGACATAAACGGTGTTCCTTGATTGGTCAGTAACTCACAAGGGAAGCCCACCCAGGAGAAGAAGGAGATCATAGCCTGGGCTACAGAAATAATAGTTATATTGGAGAAGGGAATAGCCTCGGGGTATCGAGTGGCATAATCCACCAGTACTAGGATATACTGGTGCCCTCGTGCTGAGGGCAGAAGGGGTCCTATCAAATGCATACCGACGCTTTTGAAGGGTACATCAATAATGGGTAACGGGTAAAGAGGGGCCTTTTTCTCGGTTGAAGGGTTCACCACTGACATCTGGTACATGAGGCAAAAAACTTTGCTACCTCCTTATACACTCCTGGCCAGTAAATCCTCTCTGGCAGGTATTTAAGAGTGTGTTCTTGTCCATAGTGTCCACCCAAGCCTGGCTATGGGCAAGATGCATGACTTGTTCTCTAAAAGCCAAGGGAACAACCAGTTGTTCTATACGTTTTTTTGAAACCCCACTATCCTATAGAGAAGACCCTTCTTAATACAGAAATAAGGGCCTACCTTATTGGGGTCTTCTTCTTCTTCTGCTTGTCTCCAGGTGTGCACCAATGTACTGTCTTCTCTCTGGGCTGCCCTGAAACTCCGGGATGGCATATGTTCATCCCCTGGGGAGGAAAGAAAACAAATGACACAGAATTGGGATGTTTCTCTGTACAGTTCTCTTTCTTTTCTTTTCTCGGCCCTGGTTTTTGGAGTTTTTGTCCGGATGCTTTGTATATCCGACATACAAAAAGGGGCTTCTTTCCACCAGTCTGAGTCAGGCTCTTCCTTTGCCAGTTTGACCCACTGAGAGACTCATGCACTCACTCACAGATCCACTCAGACACTCATGCACCCACTAACTCACACATTCAGGCACCCACATAGGCACTTATGTACCCACTCACATATCCAGTCAGATAGTCATTTGCTTACTTACAAATGTACAAAGACACTCATGCACCTACTCACAGATTGAGTGAGAGACTTACGCAACCAATCACAGACCCATTGTGACACTGATGAACCCACTCATACATGTACTGAGGCAGTCACACATTTCGTTACAGAAGTATTGATAGACTGATGCATTGTCTCACAGATCCTGTCAAATACTTATACAGTGAATGAGACACTTAGTGATACAGTGATGCATGCAGTCATAGATTGCATTGAAAAAGTTATGCACTGTGTTATAGAGATATTAAGTGAGTTGTACATGCTATTAAAGGGGCGTGGCCTCGGACCACCTCTCTGCAATCCAGCTCTGTGGCGCTTACTGGAGGTACCTGGTGGGCTAGTTGGCCCCCAGGGACCCTCAGTATTCAAGGAGACTTAATCCCCCAACCCAGAATGCGCCAGGAGGTGCGTCTGCAGAGTGGTGGAGAAAGGGGGTGTGGCCTGGTATGAGAAGTTAGCAATCCTGCTGTGTGGGACTTACTGGAGGTAATAGGAGGGGTAGTTGGCCCCCAAGGTTGATGTTGGGGGCCAACTACCCCTCCTGTTACCTCCAGTAAATCCCACACAGTGGGATTGCTAAGAGGTGTTCGGAGGCCACGCTCACCTTTCTCCACCACTCTGCAAACGCGACTGCTATGTTATAAATTAGCATTTAAAAAACCTTAAAAATTCACTGAAAAAACCATAGGTTTCAGGGACGTTATAGGCAGAAATTATCATTTAAAAAACCTTATAAATTCACTGAAAAAAACATAGGTTTCAGGGACGTTATAGTTAGAAATTAGCATTTAAAAAACCTTAGAAATTCACTGAAAAAACCATAGGTTTCAGGGACGTTACAGGCAGAAATTATCATTTAAAAAACCTTAGAAATTCACTGAAAAAACCATAGGTTGCAGGGACGTTATAGTTAGTTGGACATTTCACTCGTACAAAACCAGAGAAATTCGGCTGTTATAGTTAGTAGAGCTAACTATAACTCGTGCCCCCGCAATGCACTGCTGATGACGTCACATATTACATCACTCATGACATGCTCAGTGACATCACTGATGACATCTCAAATGACATCATTGATGACATCACTGATGACATCATCCACGTGATCATCTGATGCACCTCCTCACACCCTAATACAACACACCCACTCTAAAATGCAGACTACCATTTTCGAAACCATAGACACACCAATACCAGTTACTACATACCCACTCACTAATTCCTAGGTCTACACACATGTCCACTCATTCATCCATACAGTTACTCATACATGCAGTCACTCATCAATACAGCCACTGATATATCTACTCATACACCCATATAGACACTCACACACTGCCACTCACCCAAAGAATTAATTGCACTGCCATTTCCTCACCTATACAGTTATACACACACCACGTCACTTATTCATACAGATACGTACTGTCTTCAACAATTACTGACATAAGCACAGACTTATCCATGCAGCCACTGTCACAATCACTCACTGTCACATATACTCACTTATATACTCCAACACTCACAAATACTGCCTTTCACATATGTAGTTACTTACACATATACCACTAACACATCCATTCACTCACCAACACAGCTATACGTACACTCACTCACCCATACACTCCCTAACACACGCGCTCATAAACGCATACACCCAGTTTATCACCCACTCACACATCCATGCACGGAGTCACACCCCCCCACCCACACAAACACTCAGGCACCCATACAGGTTCTCAGACAACCAATCATTCTTCAATATACCCTGGCATATAACATTCTTGAAATTTTTAGAAACACTCAGTCACTGGATGATGTCATCAGTGATGTCATGAGTGATGTCACTGAGCATGTCATGAGTGATGTAATATGTGACGTCATCAGCAGTGCATTGCGGGGGCGCGAGTAATAGTTAGCTCTACTAACTATAACAGCCGAATTCCTCTGGTTTTGTACGAGTGAAATGTCCAACTAACTATAACGTCCCTGCAACCTATGGTTTTTTCAGTGAATTTCTAAGGTTTTTTAAATGCTAATTTCTAACTATAACGTCCCTGAAACCTATGTTTATTTCAGTGAATTTCTAGGGTTTTTTAAATGTTAACTTCTAACTATAACGTCCCTGAAACCTATGTTTTTTTTATATATATATATATATATATTATTCAACAAACGCCCGAAAGCTTGAGAATGCACTCGACAGCCAATGAACACCTTCCCGTATTAATTCAAATTTGGAAACCAGCATCTGTGTTCCAGGTTAAAAGTCTTTATTTACCAATGCGTTTCGAGGCTCCAGCCTCTTCTTCACAGGCAGCTTTGATCTAAGGCACAAAAGTTCCAATTAGTTGCATGCTTTGTTTATATATACGCCCCCAGTGGGCTAAGCTTTGTGCGATTAATTTTTAAAGCATGCTGGGACATGTGGTCCACATTGGATCAGTTATTATTCTCAGTGAGTTCTGTGCCACAGTCTTCTCTTTATAGCTTTTCACATACCCCAATGAACACCTTCCGGTATTAATTCAAATTTGGAAACCACCATCTGTGTTCCAGGTTAAAAGTCTTTATTTGCCTATGCGTTTCGAGGCTCCAGCCTCTTCTTCTCAGGCAGCTTTGATCTACGGCACAAAAGTTCCAATTAGTTGCATGCTTTGTTTATATATACGCCCCCAGTGGGCTACGCTTATCGCGAATAATTTTTAAAGCATGCTGGGACATGTGGTCCACATTGGATCAATTATTACTCTCAGTGAGTTCTGTGCCACAGTCTTCTCTTTATAGCTTTTCACATACCCCCAGTGGGCCCCAGGATACAGCGCAGGTTCATTGTTCCACATTAGCTGTGCTGCTAGATCGGTTTTGACACAGTTCCAAATCACACAGCCTCTCGTCTTCAGGGATGGTGCAATTCTCCACGGCAGGGCAGCCGTGTGGTAAATTATTCAACAAACACCCGAAAGCTTGAGAATGCACTCGATAGCCAATGAACACCTTCCGGTATTAATTCAAATTTGGAAACCACCATCTGTGTTCCAGGTTAAAAGTCTTTATTTGCCTACGCGTTTCGAGGCTCCAGCCTCTTCTTCTCAGGCAGCTTTGATCTACGGCACAAAAGTTCCAATTAGTTGCATGCTTTGTTTATATATACGCCCCCAGTGGGCTACGCTTAGTGCGAATAATTTTTAAAGCATGCTGGGACATGTGGTCCACATTGGATCAATTATTACTCTCAGTGAGTTCTGTGCCACAGTCTTCTCTTTATAGCTTTTCACATACCCCCAGTGGGCCCCAGTAGGTAGTTATAGTTAGGACCTAGTTTCCATAGGAAAAGCGTTTTTTGATTTGCCAATATCTTTGGTGCCGTTTGACAAATCTTCTCAAAATTTTCAAAACTAATGGGGCGCTCTGGTCAGCTCCTGTCTTGAAAGCTTCGGGGTGATTCGTCAAGCGGGGGCCGAGAAAAAAGGGGGGTCCCAAAACGCGTTTTCTCCATGTTAATTTCCATAGGAAACTTTAGACAAAGCTACAGCCCGAACTGCTGAACGTTCAGTAGTTCCTGAGAAATTCAAAAAAAGGCGCCAGCAATGCCGTAAACGACAAGCCGACCAACAAAAGAGGAGCGAACAACAGATGGAAACGCAAGTAAAAACAGTGCTCAGCGACCAGAACACAGTTATCAACTTGTCAAGGGTAACCCTGAGTGAGGCAGAGAAACAAATCCTATCTTTAGGGTTATCCTACAGTCCAGAAAGTAATTCTTGTTACTCGCAGACCCGTATGGACATGTACAAATTCACAAGGAAATTAAAGCTTAAGAAATATCGGGCCATATTATCAAGAACGGAGATAACATTATCGCCGTTTTAGCAGCAGGAAACTGCCGCTAAAGCGGCGATAAGGGGCTTGATAATATGCCCTATAGAATTCCAATAGAAGCCCAGGTTTGATGTCCTTCACACCAGAACCTGGGCTTCTATTGGAATTCTATAGGGCATATTATCAAGCCCCTTATCGCCGCTTTAGCAGCAGTTTCCTGCCGCTAAAGCTGCGATAATGTTATCGCCGTTCTTGATAATATGGCCCATCATCTCTTGCATGACTCTAACAAAAAGAACCAACATACATGTGCAGCCAATAAGCCCAAGTGTTCTAACAGCAGCAGATGTTGATTTTTTAAAATATCTTCAGCAACTACAAGAAGTCAACATAGAAGCTGGAATGATGCCCTTTGAAATTATGCCTAAGACAGGAGGAACTGCAGTAACAAAATTTAAACCAAAGTCCACGATCCATCCTATCATGTTGCATGACAGCCTTGACATCTTTAGTGATAAAGTAACATCAGAACTAAAGAAACTAAACCATCAAATATCCCAAGCCCGCAGAAAATATACTCAACAGAACAATATATATCTGCAATTGATGAAAAAATTTAAATCTAACGATGAGATCATAATACGCAATTTGGACAAAGGAGGCAATGTAGTGATCTGGCCACAAGATCTGTACATGGAGGAAGCCCTAAAACAACTTAACGATAGGGACTGCTACAGGAGGAGCAACCTCCAAACGGTAAAGAACTCATGGAACGATTTCAACACTAAACTACTGGCGTGGAAGAGTGCCGGCCTCCTCAGTAATGATGAGTTTAAGTACCTGAAGAATAATCACTCCAGCATACCCGTGATATATTTTATTCCCAAAATTCATCAGGATGCAGTAAGACCACCAGGCAGGCCAATCATTTCAGCATGCAACAGTCTGTTAGAAAATGCATCACGTTATATAGACTTCTTCCTCCAGGAACATGTGCGAAAGTTACCATCGTTTATACAGGACACTAGTGACTTTTTAAACAAAATAAAGGATTTTAAATGGCTTGCAGACTATGTGCTGATAGCGCTTGATGTTACGTCACTTTACACTGCATTCATCATCACGACAGCATTAAAGCAATTGAACACTGCTTAGGCACAAGGCCCATGCAGATGTACCAACACAACAAAATGTTGATCAACATGATTTCAGTTTGTTTAGAAAATAATGACTTCCTTTTTCAAAATCAAATGTTTCATCAGACACGTGGGCTAGCTATGGGAGCATGTTTTTCTCCTAGTTATGCCTGCCTCCACATGGGACTCTGGGAGGAACAGGTGCTGAAAGTGAAATTTGAGATTGTAATGCAAAATCATGTTATGTTGTGGTACAGGTACATGGATGATCTGTTCGTGATTTGGAGGGGCACGGAGGAATGTGCTCTCCATTTCATTGAACAGATCAATGAGAACAATCTGAATTTAAGGTTTACGGCTAGTGTCAGTAAACAATCGATATGCTTCTTGGATGTGGATGTTTATGTGGCTGAGGGAAAACTTGAAACAAAAATGCACAGAAAACCTACTGCAGGAAACACTTTACTGCATGCTTCCAGCCACCATCCCAAACATCTTATATACAGCATTCCGTATGGTGAAATGCTCATAATCAGGCACATATGCAGCAAGGATAGTGATTGTGGGAAAGCACAAGAAGAGAGCAAACAGAGGTTTCTTGCTAGAGGTTATGCTGCAAACGTCATTTACAGTGCTATTAGAAAGACTAAACTGTTAAATAGAAATGACCTACTAGCTAATACAGAAATTGAAACTACTGAGAAAATAGAGTCTGAGTCAGTAGATCAACCCACAAGGCTAATCTTAACGTATAACAGACAACACCAAACGATACATAGGATTGTGTGTAAAAACTGGCCTCTAGTCTAGTACTAAGTGACCCCATCTTTGGTAACAAACTGCCTAAAAATCCTTACATTACATTTAGGAAAGCTAAATCTATGAGTAACACCCTTGTGAGTAGCTGTCCAGAGATTAGACCAATTGTGAGTTGGTTGAATTCCAGAAAAGGGTTTGTGATATGTAACACATGTCGGGCCTGTAAATATGGGGTTAATAAAACCACCTACAAAACCCCTTTCAAAACAGGCCCATTACCAAACTGTTGACCTGTAAATTTAAATTTGCAGTTTATGTGTTGGAGTGTTCCTGTGGGCTGCAGTACGTGGGGAGCACGAAACTGCAAGTCCACAAAAGAATACTCCAACACATAAGGGCCTTCACAAACTCGGATGCAACATACCCGGTTGCCAGACATTTTAAAGAGGTCCACAACAACAGGTTGGAACATCTCAAATACTTTTTTGTGGATGCTGTCCCACCCTTGAGGCGTGGGGGCAACCGGGAAGCGATACTTCGTAAACTGGAAACCCGATACATAATTGATATGGACACTAAGACACCACAGGGGCACAACTCCAGTGAAGATTTTTATACTCGCTTGTAATACCCTCCCCTTAATGATTAACATAGTGTAATTTTTATATCAAATGCTGCTATACCTCTCAACATGGTTTTAATGTATTATTGCACATTTGCACAGATGAACCAGTTGTGGTTCATCAGGGTGGCACTCATTTGCACTAGCACTTTTTTCATAGACTAGGGGACAAAGACTAGGCCCATTAGGGCATAATGCGTTCACTTGCACACCAATTCAGAATGTTTACATCTTGTCAGACCCAGCACAATATAATAAGCCAGGGCCTGCTACGGCAAGCAGTTATAATATTTAAATCATGGCTCAAATCAAATACGAGCACCACGTTTTGATAATAATGCCTGTCAGATTTATTATGAACGTCTTTTAACTAGCTTTTATCACATATTTATTGATCTATTTATCTATGTGTGCTTTGCTTGCCCTTGTATTTATACTATTTATACTATCTATTTATTAGTAGTGTTAAATAGACAACATTCTGTTAATTACCCTGAATTGTGATAAATCATGAAATGTATATATATATGCATTATTTTCGGGGAAGTGCAATGACTTTTCTATGTCTATGGCTTTGTACTATCACGTGTGTAAGCACCAGCACTTTAAATATTGAAGGAACTCTGCATGCGCGTCATGTGATCAAGGCCTCCTTAGGCCGAAACGCATCATGACGGTGGTGTGAGGGCTCAATAAATCCTCTTGCACTCAGAAAATTGGGTTCGCATTCGTTCATGTCCAGGAACTTATGGCAGCAGTTGAACGAAGTTTGCAGTAAAAAATTAAAATTAAAATTAAAAAAAGTTTAAGAAACGAGGCCAAGCCCCGGGGGATGGGGTCCCCAGGGCCAGTAGTGGCCCAGGGGAGGGGGGCTACGCAGCCCCATTCCGGGGAAAAATCAAACTTTCTTCCTTTTTTTTTTTTTAAGAAAGAAAGAGGTAATGTCCCGGGGGATGGGGTCCCGGGGCGATTTTTGAATATTTGAAGTGTGGTTTTTTTTTTCGAGTTTGGAGTCGCGATCCCAATGCGGCACTCAGCGATGCCCCCCCATGTAATGTCGCGTCGGATTCGCGGTTTCTCCTTAAATAAATAATTTAGTAGTATATAATTTTGATGGTAGTGTTGCATTTGTGAAGTTGTTTTAAAAAGGGAGTGTGGTTGAAGATAATGAGAAGGTTAAAATTGAAAGAGCTACTAAAAATATATAAACTTAAAAATTCAATTTGTAAAGTGTATTGTGTTGTAGTACATTGAATTCATGCTTTTGTTTTGTGGATACGCTATGGGTTCGCAAATCCTGAAAATATTAAAAAAGAGTATGTATGTTAAAAAAAAAATAAGATTCCCTGTTGGGTTATACGGTGGCTCTAAAAATAGCCCTTGTTTTCGTTATGACTTTGTTGGAGCTACATGTAAGTGCGGATGCACAGCTTTAGGTTGTTGAGAAAGACTCTGTTTCCTTGATCTGTGAAGTGTACTCCATCACTTCTGTAGATGTGATCCATATCAAAACGTATATTGTTGTAGATGGAGCCCATCCTATGGTCTCTGAGGTAAGCAGAAACAGCTTTATTGACATTTTTCCTAGCTTTCTCAATCTGTGGACAGTATTGATTTGACCACTTCCATTTCTGTCTTTGGCATATATTAGAGTATACAAAGACAGTTTGAGGTAAAAGCAACATCAATTGTGCAAAGGTGTCCTTCATTTGCATTTCCAGACCTACCCCAGTCAATGTGCCTAGGTCATTGCCACCACAGTGCACAATCATGAGGTCAGGGGGTTGGAGATTCAAAAAGGTTTTAACCAAAGGCATCAATTGGTGCCACTTTAATCCTCTCTGTGCAATCCATTTAATATCCACATTTTGCAAAGCTAGGTCTTTGTCAATACCTCTGCGTTCAGCATACCTTTTGCACCAGAAAACATAGCTGTGCCCAACAATCCATACTGTAAGCATCTTGAAGGGATGTCTGGAAGTAATGAAAAGATGTCTGTAGCTGAGGTAGTCAGTTGGTAGAATGAGAGGGTTCTAAAATGGTGGACAAGATGCTGTTTTTCAAAAAAGAAGAGAATTGATTGGCTGTTTAGGAACATTGTACATTCAAAAATAGGGTGCATGTTATTTACTTTAAAAAGCATGTTTCTTATTGGTTAGTAAAAAATGTTTGAAAGGTACAGTAGATAGGATAAGGTCATATTTTACAAACCTCAACCACACCTGATGCTGATGTTTGCATTTGTAACCTTCTGTGCTGAACTTGAAAATATGGTGAATTTGTGACCTGTCAGTTCAGTTGAATGTTCCATGAACTGTTACCATAGAAACTGGCATTAAGCAGAATGGGGGAAGGGTTGAATGTTATCTGTGGTTCTAAAATATGGAATTGTAATTTATATATAAGTGATACTTTATTAAAGTAAGATTTCCCAAGTCAGTACTATCTTTAGAAGTAGTGTGTTCTTAAAAAATAGTGGTATTATTATTTGTAATATATTTTTGAAATCCCGTATGGATTCGCGGCTCCATCGCGTTGGTGCACGGTGGAGTCGCGACTCCAGAAAATTCCAGAACCAGTTTGAGCACTTTTAGAAGTCAGTTCGTAAGGGTTAATATGTCTAACGAATAGAAATGTGTTTTACAATTTGAAATTATTTAGGAAGCAATGTGATTTGTTACTTACATTTACTTCTGTTGAGAAAGAGAGGGACAGTTTGCCATTTCTGGTATAACCTTGTTGAGAGTGTGGCATTACATTGATTGTGTACATAAGAAAATGTTTTATGAGTTTCTGATATTTGATATTCTACAAATCAATTTGGAAGGTGAGTTATATATTTGTGAGGTGTATTATGAATTAGCTTTATTTTAAACTTTAAAAATTATTCAAAAACTGTGGTGTTTGAAATATATTATTAAATGTAGAGATGTGTATTGTTGTTTGTTTTATTGTAGTTAAATGATGTTTTGAATAGATTCTGTATAGTAATATGTGTATATTGAAAGATGGATTACTGATTATGGTAGTTTGTTTTAGTGTGTAGAAATGTACATTTGAAGTATACTGCATAATTTTAGGTGTCGCTTTCAAATTGGGAATGCAGTCTGTCAAGTTTGAAGGTGTGCATGGACTTGTGTCTGAAGTATGTCTCTACTTGTATATCTATTTTCATATGTCTTAGACAGTTGAAGGTGTATGATGTATAACAAAGAGGTGTTGTTGCTTTTTATGTGGTAGGCTCAAGACTGTGAGTAGTAGAATGGTGAAGATGCAGCACAAAAGTGTGCATTAAA
The DNA here is from genome assembly GCA_963921515.1 of Calotriton arnoldi. Lineage (NCBI taxonomy): Eukaryota > Metazoa > Chordata > Amphibia > Caudata > Salamandridae > Calotriton > Calotriton arnoldi. The sequence continues at coordinate 587,420 of CAWUFW010003252.1, read as the reverse complement.
AGATGTTGACATAAGGTATTAGTGATTAGGGTACTTTTTATAAGTCTCTAGAAAGGTACAGTTGAAATATGCCGCATAATTTTTGGTGTTTACTTGAAATTGGAAGTTTGTTTTGTGAATCTTTGAGGTGTGGATAGTGTTGTGATAAAAGAAAGTCTGTGCCAGGAGATATATTCTTATATGTGTTATGTATCAGAAGATGTTAGTTGTATAAAACACATGTATGCATCTATTTGTATATTTCTTTTATATATAATGGTGCTAGAAAAAGGTACAGAAATATGCATGTATGCTTTCAGGAATATGTGGAGACATAGCAGAGACATGTGAAGGGTTCTTGGTTTGTATTTGGCTAGGTGTAACATTATAAGTAGTTGTAGAATGGTAAAGCAGCAGCACAAAAGTAAGGTTTGAGATATGTTTGTAGAGATATTATTTATTAAAGTAATTTGAATGAGTAAATGTAAAGTGCAGTCTGTCAAGTTTTAAGTTTAAGGTCTCCATGGTCTTGTGATTGCTGTATGTCTGTACTTACACATGTGTTCTCATGTCTCCTATACATGTGAAGATACAGGTATACATTTATTTGTATATTTAGATATGAAGATTATTTGAAAAGGTAGAGATGTATGCATGCATGCTTTTAACAATTTGGAGAGTTACAGTTGAGTCATGTAATAGCGTGCTGTTTTATATTTGGCTAGGTCCAACATTCATGCAGTTAAAAAAACACCCAAGCACTACCCATGCAGTCTTCTAATCATCGAGGCACTACCAATGCACTGCTGCAATCACCCAGGCACTACCCTTCCACTCATGCAATCACGCAGATACTACTTATGAAGTCATGTAATCACCCAGGTATTACCCATGCACTCCTTCAATCACTCAGGCACTACCCATGCACTTATATAATCATCAGGCACTATTCTTGCAGTCCTCCAATCATGCAGGCACTATTGTTGTACTCATGTAATCACTCAGCCAGTACTCATGCACTTATAAAATCACCCAAGCACTACGTTTGCACTCTTCCAATCACTCAGGCACTAGCTCAGTATTCCTGCAATCACCCAGGCTGTACCCATGCACTTATAAAATCACCCAGTCACTTCCTATGTACTCCTGTAATCCTCCAGATATTACCTCTGCAGTCCTGAAATCACCCAGGCATTACCTATGTACTCCTTTAATCCCCCAGATGTTACCCCTGTACACATGCAATCACCAATGCATTAGCTATACACTGCTTTAATCACACAGGCATTACCCTTGCAGTCTTTCAATCATGCAGGCACTACCCTTATTCTTATGTAATCACTCAGCCAGTACTCATGCACTTATAAATTCACCCAGGCACTACCTTTGCACTCCTCCAATCACTTATGCAGTACCTTAGTACTCCTGCAATCACCCATGCATTACCCATGCAGTTATAAAATCACCCAGTGACTTCCTATGCAGTTTTGCAATCCCCCAGATATTACAGCTGCAGTCATGCAATCACCCAGGCATTACCTATGTACTCCTTTAATCTCCCAGATGTTACCCCTTTACTCATGTAATAACTAATACATTAGCTATACACTGCTTCAATCACCAAGGCACTACCCTTGCACTCTTGCAATCACACAGGCACTACCCTTCTACTTATGTAATCACTCAGCCAGTACTCATGCACTTATAAAACCTCCCATGTACTACATTTACACTCCTCCAATCACTCAGAAACGATCTCAGTACTTCTGCAATCTCCCAGGCAGTACCTATGCACTTATAAAATGACCCAGTCACTTCATATGTACTCCTGTAATCCCCCAGATATTACCCATGCAGTCATGTAATCACCCAGGCATTACGTATGTACTCCTTTAATTCCGCAGACGTTACCCCTGTACTCATGTAATCACCAATGCATTAACTATACATGGCTTCAATTGCCTAGGCACTACCCTTGCAGTATTTCAATCACGCATACACTACCCTTGTACTTATGTAATCACTCAGCCAGTACTCATGCACTTATAAAATTACCCAGACAGTACCTTTGTACTCTTCCAATCACTCACGCACTACCTCAGTATTCCTACAATCATACAGGCAGTACCCATGCACTTATAAAATCACCCAGTCACTTCTTATGTACTCCTGCAATCCCCCAAATATTACACCTGCAGTCATGCAATCACCCGGGCATTACCTATGTACTCCTTTAATCCTCCAGACTTTACCCCTGTACTGATTGCAATCACCAATGCATTAGCTATACACTGCTTCAATCACCCAGGCACTATCCTTGCAGTCTTTCAATCACGCAGGGACTTTCCTTGTACTTATGTAATCACTCAGACAGTACTCATACACTTATAAAATCACCTAGGTACTACCTTTGCACTCCTCCAATCACTCAGGCACTACCTCAGTTCTCCTGCACCCAGGCAGTTCCCAAGCACTTATAAAATCACCCAGTCACTTTCTATGTACTCCTGTAATCCCCCAAATATTCCCCCTGCAGTCCTGCAATCACCCAGGCATTACTTATGTACTCCTTTAATCCCCCAGATGTTACCCTGTACTCATGCAATCACCAATGCATTAGCTATACACTGCTTCAATTACCCAGGCACTACCCTCACAGTCTTTCAATCACTTATGCACTACCTTAGTACTCCTGCAATCACCCAGGCATTACCCATGCACTTTTTAAATCACCCAGTGACTTTCTATGTACTCTTGCAATTCCCCAAATATTACACCTGCAGCCATGCAATCACCCAGGCATTACCTATGTACTCTTCCAATCACCAACAGTACTCATTCACTGTAAAATCACCCAGGCACTACCTGTGTACTCCTCCAATCACCCAGGCACTACCACTACACTCATACAACCACCCATTCATTTTTCTACACTTATGCAATCATCCAGACATTACTCATGCACTCCTCTAATTACCCACACATTACCTCTGCACTCATGCAATCACCTAGGCATTACCCAAGCACTCCTTAAATCACTAAGCCATTACCCATGTACTTATATAATGACTCAGGCACTATTGTTGCACTCCTCCAATCACCCAGGCACCATTTCTGTAATCAAGTAATTACCCAGGCAGTACCCATACACTTATAAAATCACCCAGACACTACGTATGTACTGCCCCTGCAGTTATGCAATCATGCAGCCTCTACCTATGCACTCATGTAATTACCCGGGCACTACCCTTGCAGTTGTAGAATCACCCAGGACCTACTATTGCACTTATCTATTCACCTAGGCACTACTCAATGACTCATCTATGCCTTCAGGTGCTATTTATACACGTATCCATGTACTTAACCTCTATGTGTGCACTCATGCAATTATCTAGTCACTATCCATCCTTGTACTTATGTAATCACTCAGCCAGTACTCATGCACTTATAAAATCACCCAGTCACTTCCTATGTACTCCTGTAATTTCCCAGATATTACCCCTGCAGTCCTGCAATCACCCAGGCATTACCTATGTACTCCTTTAATCCCCCAGATGTTACCCTGTACTCATACAATCACCAATGCATTATCTATACACTGCTTCAGTCACCCAGGCACTACCCTCGCAGTCTTTCAATCACTTATGCACTACCTTAGTACTCGTGCAATCACCCAGGCATTACCCATGCACTTATAAAATCACCCAGTGACTTCCTATGTACTCTTGCAATACCCCAGATATTACTCCTGCAGTCATGCAATCACCCAGACATTACCTATGTACTCCTTTAATCCCGTAGACGTTACCCCTGTACTCATGCAATCACTAATGCATTAGCTATACCTGCTTCAATCACCCAGGCACTACCCTTGCACTCTTCCAATCACACAGGCACTACCCTTCTACTTATGTAATCACTCAGCCAGTACTCATGCACTTATAAAATCTTCCATGTACTACCTTTGCACTCCTCCAATCACTCAGAAACTACCTCAGTACTCCTGCAATCACTCAGGCAGTACCTATGCACTTATAAAATTACTCAGTCACTTCCTATGTGCTCTTGTAATACCTTAGATATTACCCCTGCGGTCATGTAATCACCCAGGCATTACGTATGTACGCCTTTAATTCTCCACACGTTACCCCTGTACTCATGTAATCACCAATGTATTAACTATACATAGCTTCAATTGCTAAGGCACTACCCTTCTAGTCTTTTAATCATGCAGACACTACCCTTGTACTTATGTAATCACTCAGCCAGTACTCATGCACTTATAAAATTACCCAGGCACTACCTTTGTACTCCTCCAATCACTCACGCACTAACTCAGTATTCCTGCAATCATACAGGCAGTACCAGTGCACTTATAAAATCACCCAGTCACTTCTTAGTACTCCTGCAATCCCCCAAATATTACACCTGCAGTCATGCAATCACCCAGGCATTACCTATGTACTCCTTTAATCCCCCAGATGTTACCCCTGTACTGATGCAGTAATGCAATCAGTTAGGTACTACCTGTGTAGTTATGCAATCACCAAGGGATTATCCCTGCAATCATGCAATCAGATATGTATTACCAAAGCACTCCTTCAATCACCCAGGCACTACCCATACAATTATATAATGACCCAGGCACTACCTTTGCTCTCTTTAAATCAGCCAGGCACTACCCCTGTAGTCTTCCAATCACCCAACCAGTACTCATTCGCTTATAAAATCACCCAGGCACTACCTGTGCACTCCTCCAATTACCCAGGCACTACCACTACACTCATACAACCACCCAGACATTTCTCTATACTTATGCAATCATCCAGACATTACTCATGCACTCCTCTAATTACCCACACATTACCTCTGCACTCATGCAATCACCTAGGCATTACCCAAGCACTCCTTGAATCACTGAGCCATTACCCATACACTTATATAACGACTCAGGCACTACTGTTGCACTCCTCCAATCACCCAAGCACCATTTCTGTACTCATGTAATTACCCAGGCAGTACCCATACACTTATAAAATCACCCAGATACTACTTATGTACTACCCCTGCAGTCATACAGTCATGTAGGCTCTACCTATGCACTTATGTAATTACCCAGGCACTACCCTTGCAGTTGTAGAATCACCCAGGACCTACTGTTGCACTCATCTATTCACCTAGGCACTACTCAATGACTCATCTATGCCTTCAGGTGCTATTTATACACTTATCCATGTACTCAACCTCCATGTGTGCATTCATGCAATTAGCTAGTCACTATCCGTCCTCTCTTCCAATTACCCAGCAACTACCCTTGCACTCATACAATCATCCAAGCACTACCCATGGAGTTATGCAATCACTCAGGCGGATCTATTACATGTCTCAGTTGTAGGTTTCACTATATTCCTGAAATATTGTATACATATTTCTTTTAGATATGATGATGATTTGAAAAGGTAGAGATATATGTATGCATGCTTTTAACTATATGGAGAGACTTACAGTTGAGGCAAGTAATAGTCTGCTGCTTTATATTTGGCTAGGCCCAACACTCATTTAGTTATAAAAACACCCTAGTACTACCCATGCCGCCTTCCAATGATCCAGACACTATATATGCACTGCTGCAATCACCCATGCATTACCCCTACAGTCATGCAATCACTCAGGCATTACCTATGTACTTCTTTAATCCCCCAGACGTTACCCCTGTACTCATGCAATTACCAATGCATTAGCTATACACTGCTTCAATCACCCAGGCACTACCCTTGCAGTCTTTCAATCACGCAGGCACTACCCTTGTACTTATGTAATCACTCAGCCAGTACTCATGCGCTTATAAAATCACCCAGGTACTACCTTTGCACTCCTCCAATTACTCAGGCACTACCTCAGTACTCCTGCAATCACCCAGGCAGCACCCATGCACTTATAAAATGACCCAGTCACTTCCTATGTACTCCTGTAAGCCCTCAAATATTACCCCTGCAGTCATGCAATCACTAATGCATTAGCTATACACTGCTTCAATCACCCAGGCACTACCCTTGCAGTCTTCTAATTACCCAGGCACTACCACTACACTCATACAAATTTGAGAGATTGCACTTTACATTTTAAACAAACACGTAGATTTATGTGGCATACTTCAAGTGAACTTTTCAACAGATTCTTACAAAGTACGATAATCAGTACTTAGTCACCGAATTTATCTTAAACATCACTTTTCTACTGCTACTGCTTCACTATTCCACTACTAGTTAGGTATTGAGCATAGCTAAGGGCAAAGCAGCAATCTTTGACATGTGTCTGCTGTTATTCTTAACATCTTCCTCTAACTGTGCATGCATATGTTTGTACCTTTTGGTAGTGCACCATATATAAAAGAAGGATATAAATAGATGTATACTTGTGTTTTACACATGTAGCATCTTCAGATGGATAACACATATCAAAGTATATGAGTAATTAGAGACACATGTTCATACATTCCTACATTTATGTGGTGTACAAACATATGCATGGATGCTTTCAGGAAGATACTGACACAGCATACATATGTGATAGGCTTCTGCTTTATATTTGTCTGTGAAAGGTTTGCATGAAATACACCACATGATTTTAGGTCTCTACTTGAAATGAGAAGTGCAGCGTCTTTACTTTTAATGTGTGCAGAAAGAAGGAACAGAGGTGCAGAAAGAGGCAAGAGGGGTGCAGACAGAGGGAAGAGGGTGAGAAAGAGGCACAAGGGGTGCAGAAAAAAGCAAGAGGGGTGTAAAAAAAGCATGAGAGGTTCAGAAAGAAGCAATTGAGGTGTAGAAAGAAGCAATAAGGGAGAAGAAAGAGGGAAGAGGGGTGCAGAAAGAGACATCAGGGTTGCAGAAAGAAGGGGCAGAGGGTGAGAAAGCAGCAAGAGAAGTACAAAAAGAAAAAACAAATGCAGAAAAGGGAAGGAGTGGTGGAGAAAGAGGCAAGAGGGATGCAGAAAGAAGCAAGAGCGGTATAGAAATAAATAAAAGAAGTGCAGAAAGAAGCAACAGCGGTGCCGAAAGAGGTAAGAGGGGTGCAGAAAGAAACAAGAGAGGTGCAGAAAGAAACAAAAGAAGTACAGAAAGAAGGAACAGAGGTGCAGAAAGAGGTAAGAGGGGTGTGAAAGAGTCATGAGGTTTGCAGAAAGAAGCAAGAGGGGTGCAGAAAGGAGCAAGAGATGTACAGAAAGAAGTAAGAGAAGTGCGTAAAGAAGCAACAGAGATGTAGTCAGGGGGAAGTGGGGTGGAGAAAGAGGCAAGAGGGTACAGAAAGAAACGAGAGGTGCAGATAGAGGGAAGAGGGGTGCAGAAAGAGGGAAGAGTGGTGTGAAAGAGGCATAAGAGTTGCAGAAAGAAGCAAGAGGAGTGTAGAAAGAACTAAGAGAGGTTTAGAACGTATTTACATTTTGTACAGAGTCATACAAAGTAGTGTAATAACTAATCCATCTCCTAACATGTTTTAAACTTCACTTTTGTGCTGCTGCTTCACCATTTTAGTAATGCTCAGGGTGTTGGGCCTAGGCAAATATAAAGCAAAAACCTATGACATGTGTCAGCTGTAATTCTCACTATATTCTTAAAAATCATATATGCATATATCCGTACCTTTTAAATTGAATGTATTTTTTTATTTATAGATGGGAATATTTGTATATAATTATTATAATAATATTAAATAATTTTTAGAAAGTTTTTAAACTTTTCTTTTTTTCAGATATTCTCCATAATTGTTAAGAAAGATTCAGTATGACAAAAAAAGCGCAAAAGAATACACAACAAAAAAACCAGTGCTATTTAAAGGAGAGAGAAAAGCAGAAATTAGATGAAGTACAACATGTGATGTTGAAGAAAAAGTCTTCTGGTAAGAGAACTAAAGAATTTGTTAAAAGACTTTTAAAGAATGTAATGAATTTTCAAAATAGGGAAAAGAGAAAGAAAAGTTGCACAGCCAATCAGAAGGAAACGAAAAAAGGACAAATTAATAGAAAAGCGGGTTATGGGAAAACAATATATGTTGAAAGAAGGATGAAAGAATATAAAAACATTAGGAAGAGAATGCATAAAAGTAGAGTACTACAAAATTTATTGAAAGATTGCAAAAAATATAAAAAAAGATCAGCATTTTACAAGAAAAAACAACAGATTGAAAGTTTAGTTGAAAAGTCTTTTGAATTGAAAAGTAGATTGTTTATATTAGTATTGAAGATAATGAAAACATTGAATAAAACAATACACTTTATGAAGGAGAAAAGTAAAAGAAAAAGACTGGCTAATAGAACTAACTTTTGCAAAAACTTTTCGGGTGAATGGAAGCATACTTCTAGTACTGAACCTTTTTTAATGAAGAAAGCTATTTTCAATAAAATACATTAGTTCATGCAGTTGATACCAGTGATCGTTGTTCTGAGGTTAAAAACGGTTCTCCAATTGAAAAAGAAAAGATGGTTCCTAGAAATGTGGAAGAAATAATAGCTGAAGAAGTTCAAGGGAGACGTACACAAGTTCCAGTGTATAAGTGGGATTGTAGTAGTATTTGTAGTATACAACAGGAATCTATTGATATATTATGAAATTTCTTACGAGAGTATGGTAAAAAAAGTGTTAAACAGAAGATTATGATGTTGCAAGGACTAGATCCTTGTAATGTGACAAAATATACTAATTTGCATGGTCATTCTCTGGCTTGTCTTTCTAGAAAAGTGTGTCAAAGTACTTTACATCATTTAAGAATGTTAGCAGTACATCACTCAGAAATGCGGAAGTTAGTAAGAAGATTGTACTATGTAAAAAGTCTTGCATTATCTTTAAGTGAAATAAACAGAACTCTTTTGCATGGTTCAGTATTGGATGTAAAAAAGTTTCTGATGATATACAGTTTTGTTTCTTTGGTCCTGAAGAGGAGTGTAGAGAAAGTGGGAGTTTGATAAGTGTAGGTGTTGGAGAAGAGGAGGAAGATTGTACTACTGAGAAGTTTGCAGAAGAAATTACAAAGTTTAAGGTAGTTTCTTCTGAAAAACCAAATTTTGTTTGTATTTGTTGTCGACGTACTCACTATAGAAATCAAACTAGGAATGTTGATGTTTATTTAAAAAGTGAAAAGGAAAACAATGATAAGTGGGAGCAATTTGGTGCTTATTTGTTGGTGGAAGGTTGTTTTGAGTTGGGTAGTGATCAACGTATTTGTAAATATTGTTACAACAAATTAGAAGAAAACAAAATGCCAGCTAGAGCTGTACATAATAACCTAGAGTTGGTAGCTCTTCCTCCGAAACTGGTAGATGTAAATACTTATGAGTCCATTCTTATTCAATCTGTGCACCCATTTCAGGCTATAGTTTGTATGGAGCCTAAAACAAGTAAGCTGCCTCCAACAGATTTACAAAGAGGTTTAAAAGAAAGAGTTGTGTATTTACCTTTATATTTTAAGAAAAATATTGAAACTATTGGTGTAGAGAGAGATGAAAGTGAACCTGTAGTTATTCTAGTTAATGGTGTACCAACAAAGAGTCGGAAAATATGGCAAGAGTTAGTAGATGTCACCAAACTTCAAAAGGCTACATTATATCTTGTATATCATCAAATAGGACTAGGCCTGATTTACAGCGGAGCAGGTATCTTGACTGAGTGTGCAGTGCTGTGACGTGAAGGTGAATTTAAAAACTGTACAGTGGTCCCATTACCCACAGGGTTTATTTTTAATGATTGGGCCTCTGGCAGTTATAAAAACAAGGCAATGGATGCGCATAGAGTAATAATGGCTCTTACATCCAAAAACGGTCTACATGTTTCAGCCAGGCCTCAGATATGTACTGGCTTTCCTCAGGACCATAAAATTATGTGCGTAGTGAGATCTAAAACTTAGTTTGTGTTCAGACCAAATGTGTTGCACGCTCTAAGGTGCACTATGTATGAGAGGGGGGGGATTCACGTCACAGCACTGCACACTCAGTCAAGATACCTGCTCTGCTGTAAATCAGGCGTTGAAGCACACCAGGGACACAATCGGTGTTACCAGGTGGGCCCAATGATGAAGCATGCCACCAACTAGGTTGGTGGGTGAGGGCTTTCAAAAAAAGAAAAAAGCTTTTCTTTTTACAAAAACCATACAATGTTGCATTTGTATACAACCTTAGCCTAGTCCTATTTGATGATATACATTAAACTTTGGGGATAAGGACTAGTTCTCTAATCCTCTCTCTCCTTTTGATATTTAAATACTTATTGGCAGCGCAGAGCTGTGAGAGCAAACGCTTTCATTCTAGCCATGGCAGAAAACCCAGGCTTAACCTTTAATGAAAATGACATCAGTGAAATACTTGCACACCCTTCTTTCCTGGCAGATTTTAACATTTCAAACACAATAGCCCAAACTACTGATTGGGACACGCTGACAGAGAAGAAACGTAACCGTATTAGAACAATTCTTCATGGACTCATCCTAACGGAGTACTTGCGTACTAACACCGCGCCACGCGGACTCCTTGTAACCAACGCTCCCAGGATCTTCCTAGAAGATGCCACCTTTAGGAAGGACTGGGCACAAATAGCCTGGCATTGCACCAGGGACTGGCTGGTGTTGATCATTAAGACCGCCAAACGCTTGTCAGAGGCAATGATTATTGAGATCCAAGCTACAGAAACTCACTTCAAAACAACCATTACATCGTTTAAGAAAAAACTGGATGAACAAAACAAAGAAATGGCTGAATATAAAGAATACCTAACCCAAGCCAAAATAATCAAATTTCAAAAGGATCTCAAGAAATTTTCCTATGTCAAATCATATCCCCACACAGATGATAACTATGTAATCCCTAACAAACAAGACAGATCCAGTGAGACGTCTGGTGACAATAGTTCAGTCTCAAGTGACTCTAGTACAGGCTCATCCAAATCACGCAACAGAGGGCGCCAACCACGTTGGCAGCAACCATGGAATGGACATCCACAAGGCAACCAGTTTGGACCCCCACCCTTTATCCATCCACCACACAACCCATACTACGGCTGGCCGCCGATGTATCAATTCGGTTCACCTGCCCATTTCCATAATAGTCAGAGACCACCTTTTTTAGGACAAGGCCGCAGATCTCGCGGCCGGAGAAGGAACAACCAACAGGTTCATTGGGCAGAACAAGAGGAGCCAGTGAGTGCCAACACACGGAACAAGACAAGGGAGCAACAACCAGGACCGAGTGGACTCCAATGAGAAACGAGGATGCAGAACCATCCACATTGGTATTCAACTTGTCCAGCACTCCATTATCCCCCAAAGAAAATAAAGTACTTAACAAAGGACTTTCCTTTGTCCCCACCACCAAACTGGACAAATTTAAACTTCATGTAGAATTAGCTGAGTTCTTTAGAAAACTCAAGCTGAAGGCATTTTTTGAGAAACAACAAAATAATGAATTAACAACTGTTAAAACCAATGAAACGGGCCTAAGAGTAAAATCTACCTTTATGCCTCCACCAACAAGCATCCCTGTAGAAGTTGCTACATTTGAACAGGCTGTCTATCACGACATAGAAAGAATGGATGCGACAAAAACTTTCAATAACTTCTCGAAAGAAGACAGAGATACCATCCGGAAAATTCAGGACAATCCCACACTCATCATTAAACCCGCGGACAAGGGTGGAGGCATTGTCCTACAAGACAAAGTGGATTATGACAATGAATGCCGAAGGCTATTGACTGACTCACGGAATTACAAACTCCTGAAGACGGATCCAACAAAGACCCTGCAAACTACCATTAAAACTTTAGTAGAACAAGCAGAAGAAGCCCAACACATTTCCAAACAGGAAGCGGATTATTTGTGCACTAGGAATGGGAGAGTACCATATTTCTACACAGTACCAAAGATTCATAAAGAAACGAGACCTCCCCCGGGACGCCCGATCGTCTCGGGAATTGGCTCCCTTTTGGAACCCCTATCCAGGTACTGTGATTTTTTCCTGAACCCGCTAGTACAAAAGACAACAACCTACATAAAAGACACTAAGCATCTCCTGAACATCATCAAGGATTTGATGTTTGATCCTTCCACACAACTTTTAGTAGGTTTGGATATTGAAAGCCTTTATACGAGCCTCCCACAGGACGTCACTTTACAAGTCCTCCATGATATACTCATGGACACTCCGTGGGAATACCATACTCCCAGAGAATTTATCCTCAACTGTGCCACTCTGGCTTTAAAGGAAAATTACTTTGAATATGAAGGGCAATTCTACCTCCAGACCAATGGCACCTCCATGGGGAGTGTTTTTGCCCCAAGTGTGGCAGGTCTCTATGTCCACCATTTTGAACGGAGACATATATCCCCCACCAACAACCCATACACCGCCAACATCAAAGTATGGCGTCGCTATATTGACGACATTTTCTTGATCTGGACAGGTACTCAAGAATCCCTGACATCCTTCCTCTCTTGGCTAAATGAAAGGGACCCTTACCTAAAATTCACATGCACATCCAGCCCCACCACTCTGGCTTTTCTTGATCTTAAAATAACAGCGGAGGATGGTATCCTAAAAACCACCACCCATTACAAACCGACAGCTAGGAATTCCCTCCTTCGGTTCGATAGCTTTCACCCTCGACCCCTTAGGGAAAATCTTCCCTTCGGCCAGTTCCTTAGAATACGCAGGAACTGTAGCCAAATATCTGATTACCACAAACAATCAGCAGCACTGGTATCTAAACTACATGACCGAGGATATCCACGCAAAATCGTGCAGAAGACAAGAAAACGAGCTCGTAACCAGAATCGTGAAGCCTTGCTGGATACTATGACACGAGAAGTGCCTGATCCACCCATGACCTGTGTCACCACTTACAATGATGCCTCCAATAAAGTGTCCAGCATAATTCAAAAGAACTGGCGCATTCTAAACTCAGGCAATAGAAACTGGGAATTACCACTTTTTGCCTACAAACGATCTAGCAACCTTAAGGACCGTTTAGTATCTACACGGCCCAGATTGCCCCATAGAACAACTGTAAATACCATACTTAACACATGGGGTCTTCCCAAGATCATGGGACACTAGCCATGTAATAATTGTAGCGTATGTCATCTCACACGCCCATCCAAAACACTTGATTTGGAACCAGGTACTACCTGGAAACAACTACACTACACCACACCAATTGTAACTCATCAAACCTGATATACTTAATTGAGTGCCCCTGTGGTCTACGCTACGTAGGGATGACGACACGTAAAATCAGGACAAGGATAGTTGAACACCGGAGTACTATACGGTGTAGAAAAAACATCAGTCGCCTGACAGATCATTATTTACAACTAGGACATACCACGAATGATATGTCCTGGACAGTGATCGAACACTTTGATCACAATAAAACTGACAATGATAAATTTCTACTTTCCAAGGAACAACGGTGGATTTATCGTTTATCCACCCAGCTCCAGGGGTTAAACGATTCTATCCCCTGGCATAGCCTTACTTATTAACTAACTCATGAGTCCCTCCTTACTCTATTTGCCCAGTTTTTTGTTATGTATTATGATTCACTAGTCCATTACGAAATACTTCATTCAGACATAATACTAGGCTTAGAGTGACTCACACGCGTGGTGCTCTACCTCTTCTTGCGTTCTCTGTCAGCCTTGTTGTCCCAATTTACTAGGGGACTTTGTCATGATCCCAATTCACCCCCCGCTCTCACCATCTAGTGATTACTCGTAAGACGCTAAGCGTCACTCAATCTGCGGCCACGCCCATTCCCCAGACGCGTTGTCAGTAACCTTGCCTACCGGGCGCATACGCTCCGCGTCATCATCAAGGGCCGTAGTTAGAATAGAGGACCTCCCCGAGTCTGTTCTTTATGTTGTTACCCTCCCTCTTCTCCTTCACAGGCTAAACGGGAACACACCTGCTTCATCCGCTAATTACGGGTGATATTTAAGCGCCGGCCAGATCCGGGCCTCATATCTTCGGAGATCCGAGACAGCCAAGTAGGTCTTCACACGGGTCCAGAGCTGTAATGCAGTAAGTGGGGTCAAGGGAAGCGGCTCGTTCACTTCTTCTCACGGTAAGCAATCCTCTTGTGCTTTACCACGGCGATTTCGCCGTCCTTCGTTTTTTCTCCTAGGTTCAGCTAGAACCCCTGCCGGACTCTCATGGGGCACTTCCACTAATTGCAAGTGTAAGAAAGGCCTCCTTTCTATAGCAAGTTTACATTTACTTTTATTTCATTTTACATGTATACATCTTCACTTTAGCGCATATATCGGTATTTGACACACATTGCCGCCAGATCGGCATTTCACCGCCGCCTGTTTTATCGCGCCATTTGATGGTCACCAGTATAATTATGCACGTGACTAAAAGAAACTCTGCCTAATCTCGCAGTATCATTGTATGTTTGTTTGTATGTTCCGTTTTATGTATTTGTCATATAGGAATGCCTTAAGAGGGTAATCCCCCCTCTCAAACATAGTGCACCTTAGAGCGTGCAACACATTTGGTCTGAACACAAACTAAGTTTTAGATCTCACTACGCACATAATTTTATGGTCCTGAGGAAAGCCAGTACATATATGTAGACCGTTTTTGGATGTAAGAGCCATTATTACTCTATGCGCATCCATTGCCTTGTTTTTATAACTGCCAGAGGCCCAATCATTAAAAATAAACCCTGTGGGTAATGGGACCACTGTACAGTTTTTAAATTCACCTTCACGTCACAGCACTGCACACTCAGTCAAGATACCTGCTCCGCTGTAAATCAGGCGTTGAAGCACACCAGGGACACAATCGGTGTTACCAGGTGGGCCCAATGATGAAGCATGCCACCAACTAGGTTGGTGGGTGAGGGCTTTCAAAAAAGAAAAAAGCTTTTCTTTTTACAAAAACCATACAATGTTGCATTTGTATACAACCTTAGCCTAGTCCTATTTGATGATATACATTAAACTTTGGGGATAAGGACTAGTTCTCTAATCCTCTCTCTCCTTTTGATATTTAAATACTTATTGGCAGCGCAGAACTGTGAGAGCAAACGCTTTCATTCTAGCCATGGCAGAAAACCCAGGCTTAACCTTTAATGAAAATGACATCAGTGAAATACTTGCAGACCCTTCTTTCCTGGCAGATTTTAACATTTCAAACACAATAGCCCAAACTACTGATTGGGACACGCTGACAGAGAAGAAACGTAACCGTATTAGAACAATTCTTCATGGACTCATCCTAACGGAGTACTTGCGTACTAACACCTCGCCACGCGGACTCCTTGTAACCAACGCTCCCAGGATCTTCCTAGAAGATGCCACCTTTAGGAAGGACTGGGCACAAATAGCCTGGCATTGCACCAGGGACTGGCTGGTGTTGATCATTAAGACCGCCAAACGCTTGTCAGAGGCAATGATTATTGAGATCCAAGCTACAGAAACTCACTTCAAAACAACCATTACATCGTTTAAGAAAAAACTGGATGAACAAAACAAAGAAATGGCTGAATATAAAGAATACCTAACCCAAGCCAAAATAATCAAATTTCAAAAGGATCTCAAGAAATTTTCCTATGTCAAATCATATCCCTACACAGATGATAACTATGTAATCCCTAACAAACAAGACAGATCCAGTGAGACGTCTGGTGACAATAGTTCAGTCTCAAGTGACTCTAGTACAGGCTCATCCAAATCATGCAACAGAGGGCGCCAACCACGTTGGCAGCAACCATGGAATGGACATCCACAAGGCAACCAGTTTGGACCCCCACCCTTTATCCATCCACCACACAACCCATACTACGGCTGGCCGCCGATGTATCAATTCGGTTCACCTGCCCATTTCCATAATAGTCAGAGACCACCTTTTTTAGGACAAGGCCGCAGATCTCGCGGCCGGAGAAGGAACAACCAACAGGTTCATTGGGCAGAACAAGAGGAGCCAGTGAGTGCCAACACACGGAACAAGACAAGGGAGCAACAACCAGGACCGAGTGGACTCCAATGAGAAACGAGGATGCAGAACCATCCACATTGGTATTCAACTTGTCCAGCACTCCATTATCCCCCAAAGAAAATAAAGTACTTAACAAAGGACTTTCCTTTGTCCCCACCACCAAACTGGACAAATTTAAACTTCATGTAGAATTAGCTGAGTTCTTTAGAAAACTCAAGCTGAAGGCATTTTTTGAGAAACAACAAAATAATGAATTAACAACTGTTAAAACCAATGAAACGGGCCTAAGAGTAAAATCTACCTTTATGCCTCCACCAACAAGCATCCCTGTAGAAGTTGCAACATTTGAACAGGCTGTCTATCACGACATAGAAAGAATGGATGCGACAAAAACTTTCAATAACTTCTCGAAAGAAGACAGAGATACCATCCGGAAAATTCAGGACAATCCCACACTCATCATTAAACCCGCGGACAAGGGTGGAGGCATTGTCCTACAAGACAAAGTGGATTATGACAATGAATGCCGAAGGCTATTGACTGACTCACGGAATTACAAACTCCTGAAGACGGATCCAACAAAGACCCTGCAAACTACCATTAAAACTTTAGTAGAACAAGCAGAAGAAGCCCAACACATTTCCAAACAGGAAGCGGATTATTTGTGCACTAGGAATGTGAGAGTACCATATTTCTACACAGTACCAAAGATTCATAAAGAAATGAGACCTCCCCGGGACGCCCGATCGTCTCGGGAATTGGCTCCCTTTTGGAACCCCTATCCAGGTACTGTGATTTTTTCCTGAACCCGCTAGTACAAAAGACAACAACCTACATAAAAGACACTAAGCATCTCCTGAACATCATCAAGGATTTGATGTTTGATCCTTCCACACAACTTTTAGTAGGTTTGGATATTGAAAGCCTTTATACGAGCCTCCCACAGGACGCCACTTTACAAGTCCTCCATGATATACTCAAGGACACTCCGTGGGAATACCATACTCCCAGAGAATTTATCCTCAACTGTGCCACTCTGGCTTTAAAGGAAAATTACTTTGAATATGAAGGGCAATTCTACCTCCAGACCAATGGCACCTCCATGGGGAGTGTTTTTGCCCCAAGTGTGGCAGGTCTCTATGTCCACCATTTTGAACGGAGACATATATCCCCCACCAACAACCCATACACCGCCAACATCAAAGTATGGCGTCGCTATATTGACGACATTTTCTTGATCTGGACAGGTACTCAAGAATCCCTGACATCCTTCCTCTCTTGGCTAAATGAAAGGGACCCTTACCTAAAATTCACATGCACATCCAGCCCCACCACTCTGGCTTTTCTTGATCTTAAAATAACAGCGGAGGATGGTATCCTAAAACCACCACCCATTACAAACCGACAGCTAGGAATTCCCTCCTTCGGTTCGATAGCTTTCACCCTCGACCCCTTAGGGAAAATCTTCCCTTCGGCCAGTTCCTTAGAATACGCAGGAACTGTAGCCAAATATCTGATTACCACAAACAATCAGCAGCACTGGTATCTAAACTACATGACCGAGGATATCCACGCAAAATCGTGCAGAAGACAAGAAAACGAGCTCGTAACCAGAATCGTGAAGCCTTGCTGGATACTACGACACGAGAAGTGCCTGATCCACCCATGACCTGTGTCACCACTTACAATGATGCCTCCAATAAAGTGTCCAGCATCATTCAAAAGAACTGGCGCATTCTAAACTCAGGCAATAGAAACTGGGAATTACCACTTTTTGCCTACAAACGATCTAGCAACCTTAAGGACCGTTTAGTATCTACACGGCCCAGATTGCCCCATAGAACAACTGTAAATACCATACTTAACACATGGGGTCTTCCCAAGATCATGGGACACTACCCATGTAATAATTGTAGCGTATGTCATCTCACACGCCCATCCAAAACACTTGATTTGGAACCAGGTACTACCTGGAAACAACTACACCACACCAATTGTAACTCATCAAACCTGATATACTTAATTGAGTGCCCCTGTGGTCTACGCTACGTAGGGATGACGACACGTAAAATCAGGACAAGGATAGTTGAACACCGGAGTACTATACGGTGTAGAAAAAACATCAGTCGCCTGACAGATCATTATTTACAACTAGGACATACCACGAATGATATGTCCTGGACAGTGATCGAACACTTTGATCACAATAAAACTGACAATGATAAATTTCTACTTTCCAAGGAACAACGGTGGATTTATCGTTTATCCACCCAGCTCCAGGGGTTAAACGATTCTATCCCCTGGCATAGCCTTACTTATTAACTAACTCATGAGTCCCTCCTTACTCTATTTGCCCAGTTTTTTGTTATGTATTATGATTCACTAGTCCATTACGAAATACTTCATTCAGACATAATACTAGGCATAGAGTGACTCACACGCGTGGTGCTCTACCTCTTCTTGCGTTCTCTGTCAGCCTTGTTGTCCCAATTTACTAGGGGACTTTGTCATGATCCCAATTCACCCCCCGCTCTCACCATCTAGTGATTACTCGTAAGACGCTAAGCGTCACTCAATCTGCGGCCACGCCCATTCCCCAGACGCGTTGTCAGTAACCTTGCCTACCGGGCGCATACGCTCCGCGTCATCATCAAGGGCCGTAGTTAGAATAGAGGACCTCCCCGAGTCTGTTCTCTATGTTGTTACCCTCCCTCTTCTCCTTCACAGGCTAAACGGGAACACACCTGCTTCATCCGCTAATTACGTGTGATATTTAAGCGCCGGCCAGATCCGGGCCTCATATCTTCGGAGATCCGAGACAGCCAAGTAGGTCTTCACACGGGTCCAGAGCTGTAATGCAGTAAGTGGGGTCAAGGGAAGCGGCTCGTTCACTTCTTCTCACGGTAAGCAATCCTCTTGTGCTTTACCACGGCGATTTCGCCGTCCTTCGTTTTTCTCCTAGGTTCAGCTAGAACCCCTGCCGGACTCTCATGGGGCACTTCCGCTAATTGCAAGTGTAAGAAAGGCCTCCTTTCTATAGCAAGTTTACATTTACTTTTATTTCATTTTACATGTATACATCTTCACTTTAGCGCATATATCGGTATTTGACACACATTGCCGCCAGATCGGCATTTCACCGCCGCCTGTTTTATCGCGCCATTTGATGGTCACCAGTATAATTATGCACGTGACTAAAAGAAACTCTGCCTAATCTCGCAGTATCATTGTATGTTTGTTTGTATGTTCCGTTTTATGTATTTGTCATATAGGAATGCCTTAAGAGGGTAATCCCCCCCCTCTCATACATAGTGCACCTTAGAGTGTGCAACACATTTGGTCTGAACACAAACTAAGTTTTAGATCTCACTACGCACATAATTTTATGGTCCTGAGGAAAGCCAGTACATATCTGAGGCCTGGCTGAAACATGTAGACCGTTTTTGGAAGTAAGAGCCATTATTACTCTATGCGCATCCATTGCCTTGTTTTTATAACTGCCAGAGGCCCAATCATTAAAAATAAACCCTGTGGGTAATGGGACCACTGTACAGTTTTTAAATTCACCTTCACGTCACAGCACTGCACACTCAGTCAAGATACCTGCTCCGCTGTAAATCAGGCGTTGAAGCACACCAGGGACACAATCGGTGTTACCAGGTGGGCCCAATGATGAAGCATGCCACCAACTAGGTTGGTGGGTGAGGGCTTTCAAAAAAAGAAAAAAGCTTTTCTTTTTACAAAAACCATACAATGTTGCATTTGTATACAACCTTAGCCTAGTCCTATTTGATGATATACATTAAACTTTGGGGATAAGGACTAGTTCTCTAATCCTCTCTCTCCTTTTGATATTTAAATACTTATTGGCAGCGCAGAGCTGTGAGAGCAAACGCTTTCATTCTAGCCATGGCAGAAAACCCAGGCTTAACCTTTAATGAAAATGACATCAGTGAAATACTTGCAGACCCTTCTTTCCTGGCAGATTTTAACATTTCAAACACAATAGCCCAAACTACTGATTGGGACACGCTGACAGAGAAGAAACGTAACCGTATTAGAACAATTCTTCATGGACTCATCCTAACGGAGTACTTGCGTACTAACACCGCGCCACGCGGACTCCTTGTAACCAACGCTCCCAGGATCTTCCTAGAAGATGCCACCTTTAGGAAGGACTGGGCACAAATAGCCTGGCATTGCACCAGGGACTGGCTGGTGTTGATCATTAAGACCGCCAAACGCTTGTCAGAGGCAATGATTATTGAGATCCAAGCTACAGAAACTCACTTCAAAACAACCATTACATCGTTTAAGAAAAAACTGGATGAACAAAACAAAGAAATGGCTGAATATAAAGAATACCTAACCCAAGCCAAAATAATCAAATTTCAAAAGGATCTCAAGAAATTTTCCTATGTCAAATCATATCCCTACACAGATGATAACTATGTAATCCCTAACAAACAAGACAGATCCAGTGAGACGTCTGGTGACAATAGTTCAGTCTCAAGTGACTCTAGTACAGGCTCATCCAAATCACGCAACAGAGGGCGCCAACCACGTTGGCAGCAACCATGGAATGGACATCCACAAGGCAACCAGTTTGGACCCCCACCCTTTATCCATCCACCACACAACCCATACTACGGCTGGCCGCCGATGTATCAATTCGGTTCACCTGCCCATTTCCATAATAGTCAGAGACCACCTTTTTTAGGACAAGGCCGCAGATCTCGCGGCCGGAGAAGGAACAACCAACAGGTTCATTGGGCAGAACAAGAGGAGCCAGTGAGTGCCAACACACGGAACAAGACAAGGGAGCAACAACCAGGACCGAGTGGACTCCAATGAGAAACGAGGATGCAGAACCATCCACATTGGTATTCAACTTGTCCAGCACTCCATTATCCCCCAAAGAAAATAAAGTACTTAACAAAGGACTTTCCTTTGTCCCCACCACCAAACTGAACAAATTTAAACTTCATGTAGAATTAGCTGAGTTCTTTAGAAAACTCAAGCTGAAGGCATTTTTTGAGAAACAACAAAATAATGAATTAACAACTGTTAAAACCAATGAAACGGGCCTAAGAGTAAAATCTACCTTTATGCCTCCACCAACAAGCATCCCTGTAGAAGCTGCTACATTTGAACAGGCTGTCTATCACGACATAGAAAGAATGGATGCGACAAAAACTTTCAATAACTTCTCGAAAGAAGACAGAGATACCATCCGGAAAATTCAGGACAATCCCACACTCATCATTAAACCCGCGGACAAGGGTGGAGGCATTGTCCTACAAGACAAAGTGGATTATGACAATGAATGCCGAAGGCTATTGACTGACTCACGGA
This sequence comes from Calotriton arnoldi, assembly GCA_963921515.1. Lineage (NCBI taxonomy): Eukaryota > Metazoa > Chordata > Amphibia > Caudata > Salamandridae > Calotriton > Calotriton arnoldi. The sequence continues at coordinate 566,103 of CAWUFW010003252.1, read as the reverse complement.
ATTACAAACTCCTGAAGACGGATCCAACAAAGACCCTGCAAACTACCATTAAAACTTTAGTAGAACAAGCAGAAGAAGCCCAACACATTTCCAAACAGGAAGCGGATTATTTGTGCACTAGGAATGTGAGAGTACCATATTTCTACACAGTACCAAAGATTCATAAAGAAACGAGACCTCCCCCGGGACGCCCGATCGTCTCGGGAATTGGCTCTCTTTTGGAACCCCTATCCAGGTACTGTGATTTTTTCCTGAACCCGCTAGTACAAAAGACAACAACCTACATAAAAGACACTAAGCATCTCCTGAACATCATCAAGGATTTGATGTTTGATCCTTCCACACAACTTTTAGTAGGTTTGGATATTGAAAGCCTTTATACGAGCCTCCCACAGGACGCCACTTTACAAGTCCTCCATGATATACTCATGGACACTCCGTGGGAATACCATACTCCCAGAGAATTTATCCTCAACTGTGCCACTCTGGCTTTAAAGGAAAATTACTTTGAATATGAAGGGCAATTCTACCTCCAGACCAATGGCACCTCCATGGGGAGTGTTTTTGCCCCAAGTGTGGCAGGTCTCTATGTCCACCATTTTGAACGGAGACATATATCCCCCACCAACAACCCATACACCGCCAACATCAAAGTATGGCGTCGCTATATTGACGACATTTTCTTGATCTGGACAGGTACTCAAGAATCCCTGACATCCTTCCTCTCTTGGCTAAATGAAAGGGACCCTTACCTAAAATTCACATGCACATCCAGCCCCACCACTCTGGCTTTTCTTGATCTTAAAATAACAGCGGAGGATGGTATCCTAAAACCACCACCCATTACAAACCGACAGCTAGGAATTCCCTCCTTCGGTTCGATAGCTTTCACCCTCGACCCCTTAGGGAAAATCTTCCCTTCGGCCAGTTCCTTAGAATACGCAGGAACTGTAGCCAAATATCTGATTACCACAAACAATCAGCAGCACTGGTATCTAAACTACATGACCGAGGATATCCACGCAAAATCGTGCAGAAGACAAGAAAACGAGCTCGTAACCAGAATCGTGAAGCCTTGCTGGATACTACGACACGAGAAGTGCCTGATCCACCCATGACCTGTGTCACCACTTACAATGATGCCTCCAATAAAGTGTCCAGCATCATTCAAAAGAACTGGCGCATTCTAAACTCAGGCAATAGAAACTGGGAATTACCACTTTTTGCCTACAAACGATCTAGCAACCTTAAGGACCGTTTAGTATCTACACGGCCCAGATTGCCCCATAGAACAACTGTAAATACCATACTTAACACATGGGGTCTTCCCAAGATCATGGGACACTACCCATGTAATAATTGTAGCGTATGTCATCTCACACGCCCATCCAAAACACTTGATTTGGAACCAGGTACTACCTGGAAACAACTACACCACACCAATTGTAACTCATCAAACCTGATATACTTAATTGAGTGCCCCTGTGGTCTACGCTACGTAGGGATGACGACACGTAAAATCAGGACAAGGATAGTTGAACACCGGAGTACTATACGGTGTAGAAAAAACATCAGTCGCCTGACAGATCATTATTTACAACTAGGACATACCACGAATGATATGTCCTGGACAGTGATCGAACACTTTGATCACAATAAAACTGACAATGATAAATTTCTACTTTCCAAGGAACAACGGTGGATTTATCGTTTATCCACCCAGCTCCAGGGGTTAAACGATTCTATCCCCTGGCATAGCCTTACTTATTAACTAACTCATGAGTCCCTCCTTACTCTATTTGCCCAGTTTTTTGTTATGTATTATGATTCACTAGTCCATTACGAAATACTTCATTCAGACATAATACTAGGCATAGAGTGACTCACACGCGTGGTGCTCTACCTCTTCTTGCGTTCTCTGTCAGCCTTGTTGTCCCAATTTACTAGGGGACTTTGTCATGATCCCAATTCACCCCCCGCTCTCACCATCTAGTGATTACTCGTAAGACGCTAAGCGTCACTCAATCTGCGGCCACGCCCATTCCCCAGACGCGTTGTCAGTAACCTTGCCTACCGGGCGCATACGCTCCGCGTCATCATCAAGGGCCGTAGTTAGAATAGAGGACCTCCCCGAGTCTGTTCTCTATGTTGTTACCCTCCCTCTTCTCCTTCACAGGCTAAACGGGAACACACCTGCTTCATCCGCTAATTACGTGTGATATTTAAGCGCCGGCCAGATCCGGGCCTCATATCTTCGGAGATCCGAGACAGCCAAGTAGGTCTTCACACGGGTCCAGAGCTGTAATGCAGTAAGTGGGGTCAAGGGAAGCGGCTCGTTCACTTCTTCTCACGGTAAGCAATCCTCTTGTGCTTTACCACGGCGATTTCGCCGTCCTTCGTTTTTCTCCTAGGTTCAGCTAGAACCCCTGCCGGACTCTCATGGGGCACTTCCGCTAATTGCAAGTGTAAGAAAGGCCTCCTTTCTATAGCAAGTTTACATTTACTTTTATTTCATTTTACATGTATACATCTTCACTTTAGCGCATATATCGGTATTTTACACACATTGCCGCCAGATCGGCATTTCACCGCCGCCTGTTTTATCGCGCCATTTGATGGTCACCAGTATAATTATGCACGTGACTAAAAGAAACTCTGCCTAATCTCGCAGTATCATTGTATGTTTGTTTGTATGTTCCGTTTTATGTATTTGTCATATAGGAATGCCTTAAGAGGGTAATCCCCCCTCTCATACATAGTGCACCTTAGAGTGTGCAACACATTTGGTCTGAACACAAACTAAGTTTTAGATCTCACTACGCACATAATTTTATGGTCCTGAGGAAAGCCAGTACATATCTGAGGCCTGGCTGAAACATGTAGACCGTTTTTGGAAGTAAGAGCCATTATTACTCTATGCGCATCCATTGCCTTGTTTTTATAACTGCCAGAGGCCCAATCATTAAAAATAAACCCTGTGGGTAATGGGACCACTGTACAGTTTTTAAATTCACCTTCACGTCACAGCACTGCACACTCAGTCAAGATACCTGCTCCGCTGTAAATCAGGCGTTGAAGCACACCAGGGACACAATCGGTGTTACCAGGTGGGCCCAATGATGAAGCATGCCACCAACTAGGTTGGTGGGTGAGGGCTTTCAAAAAAGAAAAAAGCTTTTCTTTTTACAAAAACCATACAATGTTGCATTTGTATACAACCTTAGCCTAGTCCTATTTGATGATATACATTAAACTTTGGGGATAAGGACTAGTTCTCTAATCCTCTCTCTCCTTTTGATATTTAAATACTTATTGGCAGCGCAGAGCTGTGAGAGCAAACGCTTTCATTCTAGCCATGGCAGAAAACCCAGGCTTAACCTTTAATGAAAATGACATCAGTGAAATACTTGCACACCCTTCTTTCCTGGCAGATTTTAACATTTCAAACACAATAGCCCAAACTACTGATTGGGACACGCTGACAGAGAAGAAACGTAACCGTATTAGAACAATTCTTCATGGACTCATCCTAACGGAGTACTTGCGTACTAACACCGCGCCACGCGGACTCCTTGTAACCAACGCTCCCAGGATCTTCCTAGAAGATGCCACCTTTAGGAAGGACTGGGCACAAATAGCCTGGCATTGCACCAGGGACTGGCTGGTGTTGATCATTAAGACCGCCAAACGCTTGTCAGAGGCAATGATTATTGAGATCCAAGCTACAGAAACTCACTTCAAAACAACCATTACATCGTTTAAGAAAAACTGGATGAACAAAACAAAGAAATGGCTGAATATAAAGAATACCTAACCCAAGCCAAAATAATCAAATTTCAAAAGGATCTCAAGAAATTTTCCTATGTCAAATCATATCCCTACACAGATGATAACTATGTAATCCCTAACAAACAAGACAGATCCAGTGAGACGTCTGGTGACAATAGTTCAGTCTCAAGTGACTCTAGTACAGGCTCATCCAAATCACGCAACAGAGGGCGCCAACCACGTTGGCAGCAACCATGGAATGGACATCCACAAGGCAACCAGTTTGGACCCCCACCCTTTATCCATCCACCACACAACCCATACTACGGCTGGCCGCCGATGTATCAATTCGGTTCACCTGCCCATTTCCATAATAGTCAGAGACCACCTTTTTTAGGACAAGGCCGCAGATCTCGCGGCCGGAGAAGGAACAACCAACAGGTTCATTGGGCAGAACAAGAGGAGCCAGTGAGTGCCAACACACGGAACAAGACAAGGGAGCAACAACCAGGACCGAGTGGACTCCAATGAGAAACGAGGATGCAGAACCATCCACATTGGTATTCAACTTGTCCAGCACTCCATTATCCCCCAAAGAAAATAAAGTACTTAACAAAGGACTTTCCTTTGTCCCCACCACCAAACTGAACAAATTTAAACTTCATGTAGAATTAGCTGAGTTCTTTAGAAAACTCAAGCTGAAGGCATTTTTTGAGAAACAACAAAATAATGAATTAACAACTGTTAAAACCAATGAAACGGGCCTAAGAGTAAAATCTACCTTTATGCCTCCACCAACAAGCATCCCTGTAGAAGCTGCTACATTTGAACAGGCTGTCTATCACGACATAGAAAGAATGGATGCGACAAAAACTTTCAATAACTTCTCGAAAGAAGACAGAGATACCATCCGGAAAATTCAGGACAATCCCACACTCATCATTAAACCCGCGGACAAGGGTGGAGGCATTGTCCTACAAGACAAAGTGGATTATGACAATGAATGCCGAAGGCTATTGACTGACTCACGGAATTACAAACTCCTGAAGACGGATCCAACAAAGACCCTGCAAACTACCATTAAAACTTTAGTAGAACAAGCAGAAGAAGCCCAACACATTTCCAAACAGGAAGCGGATTATTTGTGCACTAGGAATGTGAGAGTACCATATTTCTACACAGTACCAAAGATTCATAAAGAAACGAGACCTCCCCGGGACGCCCGATCGTCTCGGGAATTGGCTCCCTTTTGGAACCCCTATCCAGGTACTGTGATTTTTTCCTGAACCCGCTAGTACAAAAGACAACAACCTACATAAAAGACACTAAGCATCTCCTGAACATCATCAAGGATTTGATGTTTGATCCTTCCACACAACTTTTAGTAGGTTTGGATATTGAAAGCCTTTATACGAGCCTCCCACAGGACGCCACTTTACAAGTCCTCCATGATATACTCATGGACACTCCGTGGGAATACCATACTCCCAGAGAATTTATCCTCAACTGTGCCACTCTGGCTTTAAAGGAAAATTACTTTGAATATGAAGGGCAATTCTACCTCCAGACCAATGGCACCTCCATGGGGAGTGTTTTTGCCCCAAGTGTGGCAGGTCTCTATGTCCACCATTTTGAACGGAGACATATATCCCCCACCAACAACCCATACACCGCCAACATCAAAGTATGGCGTCGCTATATTGACGACATTTTCTTGATCTGGACAGGTACTCAAGAATCCCTGACATCCTTCCTCTCTTGGCTAAATGAAAGGGACCCTTACCTAAAATTCACATGCACATCCAGCCCCACCACTCTGGCTTTTCTTGATCTTAAAATAACAGCGGAGGATGGTATCCTAAAAACCACCACCCATTACAAACCGACAGCTAGGAATTCCCTCCTTCGGTTCGATAGCTTTCACCCTCGACCCCTTAGGGAAAATCTTCCCTTCGGCCAGTTCCTTAGAATACGCAGGAACTGTAGCCAAATATCTGATTACCACAAACAATCAGCAGCACTGGTATCTAAACTACATGACCGAGGATATCCACGCAAAATCGTGCAGAAGACAAGAAAACGAGCTCGTAACCAGAATCGTGAAGCCTTGCTGGATACTACGACACGAGAAGTGCCTGATCCACCCATGACCTGTGTCACCACTTACAATGATGCCTCCAATAAAGTGTCCAGCATCATTCAAAAGAACTGGCGCATTCTAAACTCAGGCAATAGAAACTGGGAATTACCACTTTTTGCCTACAAACGATCTAGCAACCTTAAGGACCGTTTAGTATCTACACGGCCCAGATTGCCCCATAGAACAACTGTAAATACCATACTTAACACATGGGGTCTTCCCAAGATCATGGGACACTACCCATGTAATAATTGTAGCGTATGTCATCTCACACGCCCATCCAAAACACTTGATTTGGAACCAGGTACTACCTGGAAACAACTACACCACACCAATTGTAACTCATCAAACCTGATATACTTAATTGAGTGCCCCTGTGGTCTACGCTACGTAGGGATGACGACACGTAAAATCAGGACAAGGATAGTTGAACACCGGAGTACTATACGGTGTAGAAAAAACATCAGTCGCCTGACAGATCATTATTTACAACTAGGACATACCACGAATGATATGTCCTGGACAGTGATCGAACACTTTGATCACAATAAAACTGACAATGATAAATTTCTACTTTCCAAGGAACAACGGTGGATTTATCGTTTATCCACCCAGCTCCAGGGGTTAAACGATTCTATCCCCTGGCATAGCCTTACTTATTAACTAACTCATGAGTCCCTCCTTACTCTATTTGCCCAGTTTTTTGTTATGTATTATGATTCACTAGTCCATTACGAAATACTTCATTCAGACATAATACTAGGCATAGAGTGACTCACACGCGTGGTGCTCTACCTCTTCTTGCGTTCTCTGTCAGCCTTGTTGTCCCAATTTACTAGGGGACTTTGTCATGATCCCAATTCACCCCCGCTCTCACCATCTAGTGATTACTCGTAAGACGCTAAGCGTCACTCAATCTGCGGCCACGCCCATTCCCCAGACGCGTTGTCAGTAACCTTGCCTACCGGGCGCATACGCTCCGCGTCATCATCAAGGGCCGTAGTTAGAATAGAGGACCTCCCCGAGTCTGTTCTCTATGTTGTTACCCTCCCTCTTCTCCTTCACAGGCTAAACGGGAACACACCTGCTTCATCCGCTAATTACGTGTGATATTTAAGCGCCGGCCAGATCCGGGCCTCATATCTTCGGAGATCCGAGACAGCCAAGTAGGTCTTCACACGGGTCCAGAGCTGTAATGCAGTAAGTGGGGTCAAGGGAAGCGGCTCGTTCACTTCTTCTCACGGTAAGCAATCCTCTTGTGCTTTACCACGGCGATTTCGCCGTCCTTTGTTTTTTCTCCTAGGTTCAGCTAGAACCCCTGCCGGACTCTCATGGGGCACTTCCGCTAATTGCAAGTGTAAGAAAGGCCTCCTTTCTATAGCAAGTTTACATTTACTTTTATTTCATTTTACATGTATACATCTTCACTTTAGCGCATATATCGGTATTTTACACACATTGCCGCCAGATCGGCATTTCACCGCCGCCTGTTTTATCGCGCCATTTGATGGTCACCAGTATAATTATGCACGTGACTAAAAGAAACTCTGCCTAATCTCGCAGTATCATTGTATGTTTGTTTGTATGTTCCGTTTTATGTATTTGTCATATAGGAATGCCTTAAGAGGGTAATCCCCCTCTCATACATAGTGCACCTTAGAGTGTGCAACACATTTGGTCTGAACACAAACTAAGTTTTAGATCTCACTACGCACATAATTTTATGGTCCTGAGGAAAGCCAGTACATATCTGAGGCCTGGCTGAAACATGTAGACCGTTTTTGGAAGTAAGAGCCATTATTACTCTATGCGCATCCATTGCCTTGTTTTTATAACTGCCAGAGGCCCAATCATTAAAAATAAACCCTGTGGGTAATGGGACCACTGTACAGTTTTTAAATTCACCTTCACGTCACAGCACTGCACACTCAGTCAAGATACCTGCTCCGCTGTAAATCAGGCGTTGAAGCACACCAGGGACACAATCGGTGTTACCAGGTGGGCCCAATGATGAAGCATGCCACCAACTAGGTTGGTGGGTGAGGGCTTTCAAAAAAGAAAAAGCTTTTCTTTTTACAAAAACCATACAATGTTGCATTTGTATACAACCTTAGCCTAGTCCTATTTGATGATATACATTAAACTTTGGGGATAAGGACTAGTTCTCTAATCCTCTCTCTCCTTTTGATATTTAAATACTTATTGGCAGCGCAGAGCTGTGAGAGCAAACGCTTTCATTCTAGCCATGGCAGAAAACCCAGGCTTAACCTTTAATGAAAATGACATCAGTGAAATACTTGCACACCCTTCTTTCCTGGCAGATTTTAACATTTCAAACACAATAGCCCAAACTACTGATTGGGACACGCTGACAGAGAAGAAACGTAACCGTATTAGAACAATTCTTCATGGACTCATCCTAACGGAGTACTTGCGTACTAACACCGCGCCACGCGGACTCCTTGTAACCAACGCTCCCAGGATCTTCCTAGAAGATGCCACCTTTAGGAAGGACTGGGCACAAATAGCCTGGCATTGCACCAGGGACTGGCTGGTGTTGATCATTAAGACCGCCAAACGCTTGTCAGAGGCAATGATTATTGAGATCCAAGCTACAGAAACTCACTTCAAAACAACCATTACATCGTTTAAGAAAAAACTGGATGAACAAAACAAAGAAATGGCTGAATATAAAGAATACCTAACCCAAGCCAAAATAATCAAATTTCAAAAGGATCTCAAGAAATTTTCCTATGTCAAATCATATCCCTACACAGATGATAACTATGTAATCCCTAACAAACAAGACAGATCCAGTGAGACGTCTGGTGACAATAGTTCAGTCTCAAGTGACTCTAGTACAGGCTCATCCAAATCACGCAACAGAGGGCGCCAACCACGTTGGCAGCAACCATGGAATGGACATCCACAAGGCAACCAGTTTGGACCCCCACCCTTTATCCATCCACCACACAACCCATACTACGGCTGGCCGCCGATGTATCAATTCGGTTCACCTGCCCATTTCCATAATAGTCAGAGACCACCTTTTTTAGGACAAGGCCGCAGATCTCGCGGCCGGAGAAGGAACAACCAACAGGTTCATTGGGCAGAACAAGAGGAGCCAGTGAGTGCCAACACACGGAACAAGACAAGGGAGCAACAACCAGGACCGAGTGGACTCCAATGAGAAACGAGGATGCAGAACCATCCACATTGGTATTCAACTTGTCCAGCACTCCATTATCCCCCAAAGAAAATAAAGTACTTAACAAAGGACTTTCCTTTGTCCCCACCACCAAACTGAACAAATTTAAACTTCATGTAGAATTAGCTGAGTTCTTTAGAAAACTCAAGCTGAAGGCATTTTTGAGAAACAACAAAATAATGAATTAACAACTGTTAAAACCAATGAAACGGGCCTAAGAGTAAAATCTACCTTTATGCCTCCACCAACAAGCATCCCTGTAGAAGCTGCTACATTTGAACAGGCTGTCTATCACGACATAGAAAGAATGGATGCGACAAAAACTTTCAATAACTTCTCGAAAGAAGACAGAGATACCATCCGGAAAATTCAGGACAATCCCACACTCATCATTAAACCCGCGGACAAGGGTGGAGGCATTGTCCTACAAGACAAAGTGGATTATGACAATGAATGCCGAAGGCTATTGACTGACTCACGGAATTACAAACTCCTGAAGACGGATCCAACAAAGACCCTGCAAACTACCATTAAAACTTTAGTAGAACAAGCAGAAGAAGCCCAACACATTTCCAAACAGGAAGCGGATTATTTGTGCACTAGGAATGTGAGAGTACCATATTTCTACACAGTACCAAAGATTCATAAAGAAACGAGACCTCCCCGGGACGCCCGATCGTCTCGGGAATTGGCTCCCTTTTGGAACCCCTATCCAGGTACTGTGATTTTTTCCTGAACCCGCTAGTACAAAAGACAACAACCTACATAAAAGACACTAAGCATCTCCTGAACATCATCAAGGATTTGATGTTTGATCCTTCCACACAACTTTTAGTAGGTTTGGATATTGAAAGCCTTTATACGAGCCTCCCACAGGACGCCACTTTACAAGTCCTCCATGATATACTCATGGACACTCCGTGGGAATACCATACTCCCAGAGAATTTATCCTCAACTGTGCCACTCTGGCTTTAAAGGAAAATTACTTTGAATATGAAGGGCAATTCTACCTCCAGACCAATGGCACCTCCATGGGGAGTGTTTTTGCCCCAAGTGTGGCAGGTCTCTATGTCCACCATTTTGAACGGAGACATATATCCCCCACCAACAACCCATACACCGCCAACATCAAAGTATGGCGTCGCTATATTGACGACATTTTCTTGATCTGGACAGGTACTCAAGAATCCCTGACATCCTTCCTCTCTTGGCTAAATGAAAGGGACCCTTACCTAAAATTCACATGCACATCCAGCCCCACCACTCTGGCTTTTCTTGATCTTAAAATAACAGCGGAGGATGGTATCCTAAAAACCACCACCCATTACAAACCGACAGCTAGGAATTCCCTCCTTCGGTTCGATAGCTTTCACCCTCGACCCCTTAGGGAAAATCTTCCCTTCGGCCAGTTCCTTAGAATACGCAGGAACTGTAGCCAAATATCTGATTACCACAAACAATCAGCAGCACTGGTATCTAAACTACATGACCGAGGATATCCACGCAAAATCGTGCAGAAGACAAGAAAACGAGCTCGTAACCAGAATCGTGAAGCCTTGCTGGATACTACGACACGAGAAGTGCCTGATCCACCCATGACCTGTGTCACCACTTACAATGATGCCTCCAATAAAGTGTCCAGCATCATTCAAAAGAACTGGCGCATTCTAAACTCAGGCAATAGAAACTGGGAATTACCACTTTTTGCCTACAAACGATCTAGCAACCTTAAGGACCGTTTAGTATCTACACGGCCCAGATTGCCCCATAGAACAACTGTAAATACCATACTTAACACATGGGGTCTTCCCAAGATCATGGGACACTACCCATGTAATAATTGTAGCGTATGTCATCTCACACGCCCATCCAAAACACTTGATTTGGAACCAGGTACTACCTGGAAACAACTACACCACACCAATTGTAACTCATCAAACCTGATATACTTAATTGAGTGCCCCTGTGGTCTACGCTACGTAGGGATGACGACACGTAAAATCAGGACAAGGATAGTTGAACACCGGAGTACTATACGGTGTAGAAAAAACATCAGTCGCCTGACAGATCATTATTTACAACTAGGACATACCACGAATGATATGTCCTGGACAGTGATCGAACACTTTGATCACAATAAAACTGACAATGATAAATTTCTACTTTCCAAGGAACAACGGTGGATTTATCGTTTATCCACCCAGCTCCAGGGGTTAAACGATTCTATCCCCTGGCATAGCCTTACTTATTAACTAACTCATGAGTCCCTCCTTACTCTATTTGCCCAGTTTTTTGTTATGTATTATGATTCACTAGTCCATTACGAAATACTTCATTCAGACATAATACTAGGCATAGAGTGACTCACACGCGTGGTGCTCTACCTCTTCTTGCGTTCTCTGTCAGCCTTGTTGTCCCAATTTACTAGGGGACTTTGTCATGATCCCAATTCACCCCCGCTCTCACCATCTAGTGATTACTCGTAAGACGCTAAGCGTCACTCAATCTGCGGCCACGCCCATTCCCCAGACGCGTTGTCAGTAACCTTGCCTACCGGGCGCATACGCTCCGCGTCATCATCAAGGGCCGTAGTTAGAATAGAGGACCTCCCCGAGTCTGTTCTCTATGTTGTTACCCTCCCTCTTCTCCTTCACAGGCTAAACGGGAACACACCTGCTTCATCCGCTAATTACGTGTGATATTTAAGCGCCGGCCAGATCCGGGCCTCATATCTTCGGAGATCCGAGACAGCCAAGTAGGTCTTCACACGGGTCCAGAGCTGTAATGCAGTAAGTGGGGTCAAGGGAAGTGGCTCGTTCACTTCTTCTCACGGTAAGCAATCCTCTTGTGCTTTACCACGGCGATTTCGCCGTCCTTCGTTTTTTCTCCTAGGTTCAGCTAGAACCCCTGCCGGACTCTCATGTGGCACTTCCGCTAATTGCAAGTGTAAGAAAGGCCTCCTTTCTATAGCAAGTTTATATTTACTTTTATTTCATTTTACATGTATACATCTTCACTTTAGCGCATATATCGGTATTTTACACACATTGCCGCCAGATCGGCATTTCACCGCCGCCTGTTTTATCGCGCCATTTGATGGTCACCAGTATAATTATGCACGTGACTAAAAGAAACTCTGCCTAATCTCGCAGTATCATTGTATGTTTGTTTGTATGTTCCGTTTTATGTATTTGTCATATAGGAATGCCTTAAGAGGGTAATCCCCCCTCTCATACATAGTGCACCTTAGAGTGTGCAACACATTTGGTCTGAACACAAACTAAGTTTTAGATCTCACTACGCACATAATTTTATGGTCCTGAGGAAAGCCAGTACATATCTGAGGCCTGGCTGAAACATGTAGACCGTTTTTGGAAGTAAGAGCCATTATTACTCTATGCGCATCCATTGCCTTGTTTTTATAACTGCCAGAGGCCCAATCATTAAAAATAAACCCTGTGGGTAATGGGACCACTGTACAGTTTTTAAATTCACCTTCACGTCACAGCACTGCACACTCAGTCAAGATACCTGCTCCGCTGTAAATCAGGCGTTGAAGCACACCAGGGACACAATCGGTGTTACCAGGTGGGCCCAATGATGAAGCATGCCACCAACTAGGTTGGTGGGTGAGGGCTTTCAAAAAAGAAAAAAGCTTTTCTTTTTACAAAAACCATACAATGTTGCATTTGTATACAACCTTAGCCTAGTCCTATTTGATGATATACATTAAACTTTGGGGATAAGGACTAGTTCTCTAATCCTCTCTCTCCTTTTGATATTTAAATACTTATTGGCAGCGCAGAGCTGTGAGAGCAAACGCTTTCATTCTAGCCATGGCAGAAAACCCAGGCTTAACCTTTAATGAAAATGACATCAGTGAAATACTTGCACACCCTTCTTTCCTGGCAGATTTTAACATTTCAAACACAATAGCCCAAACTACTGATTGGGACACGCTGACAGAGAAGAAACGTAACCGTATTAGAACAATTCTTCATGGACTCATCCTAACGGAGTACTTGCGTACTAACACCGCGCCACGCGGACTCCTTGTAACCAACGCTCCCAGGATCTTCCTAGAAGATGCCACCTTTAGGAAGGACTGGGCACAAATAGCCTGGCATTGCACCAGGGACTGGCTGGTGTTGATCATTAAGACCGCCAAACGCTTGTCAGAGGCAATGATTATTGAGATCCAAGCTACAGAAACTCACTTCAAAACAACCATTACATCGTTTAAGAAAAACTGGATGAACAAAACAAAGAAATGGCTGAATATAAAGAATACCTAACCCAAGCCAAAATAATCAAATTTCAAAAGGATCTCAAGAAATTTTCCTATGTCAAATCATATCCCTACACAGATGATAACTATGTAATCCCTAACAAACAAGACAGATCCAGTGAGACGTCTGGTGACAATAGTTCAGTCTCAAGTGACTCTAGTACAGGCTCATCCAAATCACGCAACAGAGGGCGCCAACCACGTTGGCAGCAACCATGGAATGGACATCCACAAGGCAACCAGTTTGGACCCCCACCCTTTATCCATCCACCACACAACCCATACTACGGCTGGCCGCCGATGTATCAATTCGGTTCACCTGCCCATTTCCATAATAGTCAGAGACCACCTTTTTTAGGACAAGGCCGCAGATCTCGCGGCCGGAGAAGGAACAACCAACAGGTTCATTGGGCAGAACAAGAGGAGCCAGTGAGTGCCAACACACGGAACAAGACAAGGGAGCAACAACCAGGACCGAGTGGACTCCAATGAGAAACGAGGATGCAGAACCATCCACATTGGTATTCAACTTGTCCAGCACTCCATTATCCCCCAAAGAAAATAAAGTACTTAACAAAGGACTTTCCTTTGTCCCCACCACCAAACTGAACAAATTTAAACTTCATGTAGAATTAGCTGAGTTCTTTAGAAAACTCAAGCTGAAGGCATTTTTGAGAAACAACAAAATAATGAATTAACAACTGTTAAAACCAATGAAACGGGCCTAAGAGTAAAATCTACCTTTATGCCTCCACCAACAAGCATCCCTGTAGAAGCTGCTACATTTGAACAGGCTGTCTATCACGACATAGAAAGAATGGATGCGACAAAAACTTTCAATAACTTCTCGAAAGAAGACAGAGATACCATCCGGAAAATTCAGGACAATCCCACACTCATCATTAAACCCGCGGACAAGGGTGGAGGCATTGTCCTACAAGACAAAGTGGATTATGACAATGAATGCCGAAGGCTATTGACTGACTCACGGAATTACAAACTCCTGAAGACGGATCCAACAAAGACCCTGCAAACTACCATTAAAACTTTAGTAGAACAAGCAGAAGAAGCCCAACACATTTCCAAACAGGAAGCGGATTATTTGTGCACTAGGAATGTGAGAGTACCATATTTCTACACAGTACCAAAGATTCATAAAGAAACGAGACCTCCCCGGGACGCCCGATCGTCTCGGGAATTGGCTCCCTTTTGGAACCCCTATCCAGGTACTGTGATTTTTTCCTGAACCCGCTAGTACAAAAGACAACAACCTACATAAAAGACACTAAGCATCTCCTGAACATCATCAAGGATTTGATGTTTGATCCTTCCACACAACTTTTAGTAGGTTTGGATATTGAAAGCCTTTATACGAGCCTCCCACAGGACGCCACTTTACAAGTCCTCCATGATATACTCATGGACACTCCGTGGGAATACCATACTCCCAGAGAATTTATCCTCAACTGTGCCACTCTGGCTTTAAAGGAAAATTACTTTGAATATGAAGGGCAATTCTACCTCCAGACCAATGGCACCTCCATGGGGAGTGTTTTTGCCCCAAGTGTGGCAGGTCTCTATGTCCACCATTTTGAACGGAGACATATATCCCCCACCAACAACCCATACACCGCCAACATCAAAGTATGGCGTCGCTATATTGACGACATTTTCTTGATCTGGACAGGTACTCAAGAATCCCTGACATCCTTCCTCTCTTGGCTAAATGAAAGGGACCCTTACCTAAAATTCACATGCACATCCAGCCCCACCACTCTGGCTTTTCTTGATCTTAAAATAACAGCGGAGGATGGTATCCTAAAAACCACCACCCATTACAAACCGACAGCTAGGAATTCCCTCCTTCGGTTCGATAGCTTTCACCCTCGACCCCTTAGGGAAAATCTTCCCTTCGGCCAGTTCCTTAGAATACGCAGGAACTGTAGCCAAATATCTGATTACCACAAACAATCAGCAGCACTGGTATCTAAACTACATGACCGAGGATATCCACGCAAAATCGTGCAGAAGACAAGAAAACGAGCTCGTAACCAGAATCGTGAAGCCTTGCTGGATACTACGACACGAGAAGTGCCTGATCCACCCATGACCTGTGTCACCACTTACAATGATGCCTCCAATAAAGTGTCCAGCATCATTCAAAAGAACTGGCGCATTCTAAACTCAGGCAATAGAAACTGGGAATTACCACTTTTTGCCTACAAACGATCTAGCAACCTTAAGGACCGTTTAGTATCTACACGGCCCAGATTGCCCCATAGAACAACTGTAAATACCATACTTAACACATGGGGTCTTCCCAAGATCATGGGACACTACCCATGTAATAATTGTAGCGTATGTCATCTCACACGCCCATCCAAAACACTTGATTTGGAACCAGGTACTACCTGGAAACAACTACACCACACCAATTGTAACTCATCAAACCTGATATACTTAATTGAGTGCCCCTGTGGTCTACGCTACGTAGGGATGACGACACGTAAAATCAGGACAAGGATAGTTGAACACCGGAGTACTATACGGTGTAGAAAAAACATCAGTCGCCTGACAGATCATTATTTACAACTAGGACATACCACGAATGATATGTCCTGGACAGTGATCGAACACTTTGATCACAATAAAACTGACAATGATAAATTTCTACTTTCCAAGGAACAACGGTGGATTTATCGTTTATCCACCCAGCTCCAGGGGTTAAACGATTCTATCCCCTGGCATAGCCTTACTTATTAACTAACTCATGAGTCCCTCCTTACTCTATTTGCCCAGTTTTTTGTTATGTATTATGATTCACTAGTCCATTACGAAATACTTCATTCAGACATAATACTAGGCATAGAGTGACTCACACGCGTGGTGCTCTACCTCTTCTTGCGTTCTCTGTCAGCCTTGTTGTCCCAATTTACTAGGGGACTTTGTCATGATCCCAATTCACCCCCGCTCTCACCATCTAGTGATTACTCGTAAGACGCTAAGCGTCACTCAATCTGCGGCCACGCCCATTCCCCAGACGCGTTGTCAGTAACCTTGCCTACCGGGCGCATACGCTCCGCGTCATCATCAAGGGCCGTAGTTAGAATAGAGGACCTCCCCGAGTCTGTTCTCTATGTTGTTACCCTCCCTCTTCTCCTTCACAGGCTAAACGGGAACACACCTGCTTCATCCGCTAATTACGTGTGATATTTAAGCGCCGGCCAGATCCGGGCCTCATATCTTCGGAGATCCGAGACAGCCAAGTAGGTCTTCACACGGGTCCAGAGCTGTAATGCAGTAAGTGGGGTCAAGGGAAGCGGCTCGTTCACTTCTTCTCACGGTAAGCAATCCTCTTGTGCTTTACCACGGCGATTTCGCCGTCCTTTGTTTTTTCTCCTAGGTTCAGCTAGAACCCCTGCCGGACTCTCATGGGGCACTTCCGCTAATTGCAAGTGTAAGAAAGGCCTCCTTTCTATAGCAAGTTTACATTTACTTTTATTTCATTTTACATGTATACATCTTCACTTTAGCGCATATATCGGTATTTTACACACATTGCCGCCAGATCGGCATTTCACCGCCGCCTGTTTTATCGCGCCATTTGATGGTCACCAGTATAATTATGCACGTGACTAAAAGAAACTCTGCCTAATCTCGCAGTATCATTGTATGTTTGTTTGTATGTTCCGTTTTATGTATTTGTCATATAGGAATGCCTTAAGAGGGTAATCCCCCCTCTCATACATAGTGCACCTTAGAGTGTGCAACACATTTGGTCTGAACACAAACTAAGTTTTAGATCTCACTACGCACATAATTTTATGGTCCTGAGGAAAGCCAGTACATATCTGAGGCCTGGCTGAAACATGTAGACCGTTTTTGGAAGTAAGAGCCATTATTACTCTATGCGCATCCATTGCCTTGTTTTTATAACTGCCAGAGGCCCAATCATTAAAAATAAACCCTGTGGGTAATGGGACCACTGTACAGTTTTTAAATTCACCTTCACGTCACAGCACTGCACACTCAGTCAAGATACCTGCTCCGCTGTAAATCAGGCGTTGAAGCACACCAGGGACACAATCGGTGTTACCAGGTGGGCCCAATGATGAAGCATGCCACCAACTAGGTTGGTGGGTGAGGGCTTTCAAAAAAGAAAAAAGCTTTTCTTTTTACAAAAACCATACAATGTTGCATTTGTATACAACCTTAGCCTAGTCCTATTTGATGATATACATTAAACTTTGGGGATAAGGACTAGTTCTCTAATCCTCTCTCTCCTTTTGATATTTAAATACTTATTGGCAGCGCAGAGCTGTGAGAGCAAACGCTTTCATTCTAGCCATGGCAGAAAACCCAGGCTTAACCTTTAATGAAAATGACATCAGTGAAATACTTGCACACCCTTCTTTCCTGGCAGATTTTAACATTTCAAACACAATAGCCCAAACTACTGATTGGGACACGCTGACAGAGAAGAAACGTAACCGTATTAGAACAATTCTTCATGGACTCATCCTAACGGAGTACTTGCGTACTAACACCGCGCCACGCGGACTCCTTGTAACCAACGCTCCCAGGATCTTCCTAGAAGATGCCACCTTTAGGAAGGACTGGGCACAAATAGCCTGGCATTGCACCAGGGACTGGCTGGTGTTGATCATTAAGACCGCCAAACGCTTGTCAGAGGCAATGATTATTGAGATCCAAGCTACAGAAACTCACTTCAAAACAACCATTACATCGTTTAAGAAAAACTGGATGAACAAAACAAAGAAATGGCTGAATATAAAGAATACCTAACCCAAGCCAAAATAATCAAATTTCAAAAGGATCTCAAGAAATTTTCCTATGTCAAATCATATCCCTACACAGATGATAACTATGTAATCCCTAACAAACAAGACAGATCCAGTGAGACGTCTGGTGACAATAGTTCAGTCTCAAGTGACTCTAGTACAGGCTCATCCAAATCACGCAACAGAGGGCGCCAACCACGTTGGCAGCAACCATGGAATGGACATCCACAAGGCAACCAGTTTGGACCCCCACCCTTTATCCATCCACCACACAACCCATACTACGGCTGGCCGCCGATGTATCAATTCGGTTCACCTGCCCATTTCCATAATAGTCAGAGACCACCTTTTTTAGGACAAGGCCGCAGATCTCGCGGCCGGAGAAGGAACAACCAACAGGTTCATTGGGCAGAACAAGAGGAGCCAGTGAGTGCCAACACACGGAACAAGACAAGGGAGCAACAACCAGGACCGAGTGGACTCCAATGAGAAACGAGGATGCAGAACCATCCACATTGGTATTCAACTTGTCCAGCACTCCATTATCCCCCAAAGAAAATAAAGTACTTAACAAAGGACTTTCCTTTGTCCCCACCACCAAACTGAACAAATTTAAACTTCATGTAGAATTAGCTGAGTTCTTTAGAAAACTCAAGCTGAAGGCATTTTTGAGAAACAACAAAATAATGAATTAACAACTGTTAAAACCAATGAAACGGGCCTAAGAGTAAAATCTACCTTTATGCCTCCACCAACAAGCATCCCTGTAGAAGCTGCTACATTTGAACAGGCTGTCTATCACGACATAGAAAGAATGGATGCGACAAAAACTTTCAATAACTTCTCGAAAGAAGACAGAGATACCATCCGGAAAATTCAGGACAATCCCACACTCATCATTAAACCCGCGGACAAGGGTGGAGGCATTGTCCTACAAGACAAAGTGGATTATGACAATGAATGCCGAAGGCTATTGACTGACTCACGGAATTACAAACTCCTGAAGACGGATCCAACAAAGACCCTGCAAACTACCATTAAAACTTTAGTAGAACAAGCAGAAGAAGCCCAACACATTTCCAAACAGGAAGCGGATTATTTGTGCACTAGGAATGTGAGAGTACCATATTTCTACACAGTACCAAAGATTCATAAAGAAACGAGACCTCCCCGGGACGCCCGATCGTCTCGGGAATTGGCTCCCTTTTGGAACCCCTATCCAGGTACTGTGATTTTTTCCTGAACCCGCTAGTACAAAAGACAACAACCTACATAAAAGACACTAAGCATCTCCTGAACATCATCAAGGATTTGATGTTTGATCCTTCCACACAACTTTTAGTAGGTTTGGATATTGAAAGCCTTTATACGAGCCTCCCACAGGACGCCACTTTACAAGTCCTCCATGATATACTCATGGACACTCCGTGGGAATACCTACTCCCAGAGAATTTATCCTCAACTGTGCCACTCTGGCTTTAAAGGAAAATTACTTTGAATATGAAGGGCAATTCTACCTCCAGACCAATGGCACCTCCATGGGGAGTGTTTTTGCCCCAAGTGTGGCAGGTCTCTATGTCCACCATTTTGAACGGAGACATATATCCCCCACCAACAACCCATACACCGCCAACATCAAAGTATGGCGTCGCTATATTGACGACATTTTCTTGATCTGGACAGGTACTCAAGAATCCCTGACATCCTTCCTCTCTTGGCTAAATGAAAGGGACCCTTACCTAAAATTCACATGCACATCCAGCCCCACCACTCTGGCTTTTCTTGATCTTAAAATAACAGCGGAGGATGGTATCCTAAAAACCACCACCCATTACAAACCGACAGCTAGGAATTCCCTCCTTCGGTTCGATAGCTTTCACCCTCGACCCCTTAGGGAAAATCTTCCCTTCGGCCAGTTCCTTAGAATACGCAGGAACTGTAGCCAAATATCTGATTACCACAAACAATCAGCAGCACTGGTATCTAAACTACATGACCGAGGATATCCACGCAAAATCGTGCAGAAGACAAGAAAACGAGCTCGTAACCAGAATCGTGAAGCCTTGCTGGATACTACGACACGAGAAGTGCCTGATCCACCCATGACCTGTGTCACCACTTACAATGATGCCTCCAATAAAGTGTCCAGCATCATTCAAAAGAACTGGCGCATTCTAAACTCAGGCAATAGAAACTGGGAATTACCACTTTTTGCCTACAAACGATCTAGCAACCTTAAGGACCGTTTAGTATCTACACGGCCCAGATTGCCCCATAGAACAACTGTAAATACCATACTTAACACATGGGGTCTTCCCAAGATCATGGGACACTACCCATGTAATAATTGTAGCGTATGTCATCTCACACGCCCATCCAAAACACTTGATTTGGAACCAGGTACTACCTGGAAACAACTACACCACACCAATTGTAACTCATCAAACCTGATATACTTAATTGAGTGCCCCTGTGGTCTACGCTACGTAGGGATGACGACACGTAAAATCAGGACAAGGATAGTTGAACACCGGAGTACTATACGGTGTAGAAAAACATCAGTCGCCTGACAGATCATTATTTACAACTAGGACATACCACGAATGATATGTCCTGGACAGTGATCGAACACTTTGATCACAATAAAACTGACAATGATAAATTTCTACTTTCCAAGGAACAACGGTGGATTTATCGTTTATCCACCCAGCTCCAGGGGTTAAACGATTCTATCCCCTGGCATAGCCTTACTTATTAACTAACTCACGAGTCCCTCCTTACTCTATTTGCCCAGTTTTTTGTTATGTATTATGATTCACTAGTCCATTACGAAATACTTCATTCAGACATAATACTAGGCATAGAGTGACTCACACGCGTGGTGCTCTACCTCTTCTTGCGTTCTCTGTCAGCCTTGTTGTCCCAATTTACTAGGGGACTTTGTCATGATCCCAATTCACCCCCCGCTCTCACCATCTAGTGATTACTCGTAAAACGCTAAGCGTCACTCAATCTGCGGCCACGCCCATTCCCCAGACGCGTTGTCAGTAACCTTGCCTATTGGGGGCATACACTCCGCGTCATCATCAAGGGCCGTAGTTAGAATAGAGGACCTCCCCGAGTCTGTTCTCTATGTTGTTACCCTCCCTCTTCTCCTTCACAGGCTAAACGGGAACACACCTGCTTCATCCGCTAATTACGGGTGATATTTAAGCGCCGGCCAGATCCGGGCCTCATATCTTCGGAGATCCGAGACAGCCAAGTAGGTCTTCACACGGGTCCAGAGCTGTAATGCAGTAAGTGGGGTCAAGGGAAGCGGCTCGTTCACTTCTTCTCACGGTAAGCAATCCTCTTGTGCTTTACCACGGCGATTTCGCCGTCCTTCGTTTTTTCTCCTAGGTTCAGCTAGAACCCCTGCCGGACTCTCATGGGGCACTTCCGCTAATTGCAAGTGTAAGAAAGGCCTCCTTTCTATAGCAAGTTTACATTTACTTTTATTTCATTTTACATGTATACATCTTCACTTTAGCGCATATATCGGTATTTGACACACATTGCCGCCAGATCGGCATTTCACCGCCGCCTGTTTTATCGCGCCATTTGATGGTCACCAGTATAATTATGCACGTGACTAAAAGAAACTCTGCCTAATCTCGCAGTATCATTGTATGTTTGTTTGTATGTTCCGTTTTATGTATTTGTCATATAGGAATGCCTTAAGAGGGTAATCCCCCCTCTCATACATAGTGCACCTTAGAGCGTGCAACACATTTGGTCTGAACACAAACTAAGTTTTAGATCTCACTACGCACATAATTTTATGGTCCTGAGGAAAGCCAGTACATATCTGAGGCCTGGCTGAAACATGTAGACCGTTTTTGGATGTAAGAGCCATTATTACTCTATGCGCATCCATTGCCTTGTTTTTATAACTGCCAGAGGCCCAATCATTAAAAATAAACCCTGTGGGTAATGGGACCACTGTACAGTTTTTAAATTCACCTTCACGTCACAGCACTGCACACTCAGTCAAGATACCTGCTCCGCTGTAAATCAGGCGTTGAAGCACACCAGGGACACAATCGGTGTTACCAGGTGGGCCCAATGATGAAGCATGCCACCAACTAGGTTGGTGGGTGAGGGCTTTCAAAAAAGAAAAAAGCTTTTCTTTTTACAAAAACCATACAATGTTGCATTTGTATACAACCTTAGCCTAGTCCTATTTGATGATATACATTAAACTTTGGGGATAAGGACTAGTTCTCTAATCCTCTCTCTCCTTTTGATATTTAAATACATTATATCTTGTACAGAACAATATTTAATATAAACATGTATATGTGGAAGAACAAAAAATATCTTTAGAAGATGAAAGAGAAATTTCTACTGGGCAAATAGAAAAAGTGGACAACTCAAAGAGTGAAGAAATGTATGAACATTATAGTATACATCCTCTACATTCAAAAGAAGTAATAGGAAACACTATTGAATTATTCCAAATGAAGAAAGCAAAGGGAACTCCCATGAGTGTATGGGAAAAACGTTTAGAAGCTCGTTGTTTTCCACAGCTCTTCCCCACTGGAAAAGGTGGACGATATGATGAACGACCAGTACAGATTCCAGCTTCGGAATATCGTACAAGAAGATTGTACTCAGAAGATCCAAGATTTTGACAGTGTATTCCATATTTATTTCTTCTTCTGTTTGAAAGTAACTTGTCTGGACTTTCTTAAGCAGTGAACCACATATTAAAATGAGGAGTTCATCTTACACATTTTTCTGCAAAGGAATTTTTGGACAAAGTTCAACAAAGAGACGATCATTTAGAATCTCAGTTAATTAATTTGATGGCGTGCCAACGTGGTACTAATGAGTATTGGTATCGTCGTCACGGAGAACTTAAATGCATGTTAAGGAACTTAAGAACCCAAACGTGGTTTGTTACGCTTAGCTGTGCTGAATATGCATGGGACGATTTACTTGAATTTCTACATGAAGACAGCTGGAGAACTGTGTTCGTTGGATCCTGTAATGAGTATTGGTATTGGTATCGTCGTCAAGGAGAACTTAAATGTATGTTAAGGAACTTAGGAACCCCTACGTGGTTTGTTACGCTTAGCTGTGCTGAATATGCATGGGACGATTTAATTGAATTTCAACATGAAGACAGCTGGAGAACTGTGTTCGTTGGATCCTGTAAATGTGTGCAGATATTTTAATCATATGTTTCAAGCTATGATGTCTTTTATCTGCAATAAAAATAATCCACCCCTTGGAGAAGTTATTGATTTCTTTTGGAGAAAGGAGTACCAAGCCAGAGGTGCTCCTCATATACACATGTTATTATGGATCAAGAATGCACCTAAATTTAGAACCAATTCTGATGAAACTGTTTTGTCTTTCTTTAACGACTATGTTACCTGTGCCATTCCAAAAAAAGGAGGAGAAAACAGCTTAAGACAACAAGTTTTACGGTTTCAAAGTCATCAATGTGGAAAATATTGTCGACGGAAACACACGTCAAAGGGAAAATTTTATACAAAATGTCGTTTTGGATTCCCACGTCCAGTAATTTCAAAAGGAAGAGTCAACAGTTTCATGTCAGCAGTAAGACATACTATAACTCGAAAATCTCCAAAGAAAACTTACAACATAAAAAGAAGTGAAGATTCAAAGTATATTAATGACTACAAACCAGTGATTTTGACAATGTGGAATGGAAACATGGATATCCATTATGTTGCAGATAATTCGATTGCTGATGCTCGTTATGTTACATCATATATAACCAAATCTGAAAAGACGGAGTTGAAAGAAATGTGGGAAGAAATTTCACAAGAGAAGACTCTTAGTAATAAATTGTTCAGTTTTAGTTTGAAGATGCTTTCCCATCAAGAGATTGGACCCTAAGAATGTTCTGATCGGTGGACCTCTACAAGTTTATATTCAAAGACAAAAGGTATCATTTGGGTAAGTCTAGGTCTTGCTGCAAGACGTAATCGAGTTTTGAAATCTCTACAAGAAATTGAATACTTAGCATTGAATGAACCGGAAAATACAGATATTGTTAAAACAAATATGTTGGATACGTACTATCCCAAAAGGAATCCACATCTGGAAAACGTATGTCTCTATGAAGTACTGCAACATTATAGTTTTAAGAGACATGTTACAGAAAATATAAATGAAGAAAAATATGCAGTAATTGGATGTGATGGATGTTTGGTAAAACATGCCAAAGGAAATCTTATTAATCACAGGAAACTCAGTTGTGATACTCCAGATAAAAGGGAATTCTTCTATTTAGCACTTCTGCAACTCTTCAATTCTTGGCGTAGTGAAATAGAATTACTTGGAGATTTTGACTGCTATGAAGATTCTTTTAATGCGTGTAAAGATAGCATTGAATGCACAATTTTTCCAATTTGAAGCGCAAAACCAAGCAGAAACTCGGCAACAACCAGAAGCCAGCAATGCAGACTGGAGGTGGGAGTCCAGCGCCACAGGAGAAGCTGGATGAGATGGAGGAAATGGTGTCCACAGTCATCAGTGTGGAGACGGTGGCAGGAGTTGGGGGACCGGACACTCCTCAACATGACCTGACACAACAGCAACAGGGTGAGTAACGACCAGGGACTGGGGGGACGGGGGAGATGGGCACAATGGCACACATGCACAAATAAGTATAGCACAATGCACACCCACAATGACTCTGGATCATGTCCCTGATCCCCTTGGAACACTGCAGCACACCTAGAAACAGCAAGTAGGCCCTTGTCGACTATGTGCCCAGAGGGGGCCCTTCCCACACATCACCAATCTCACAACCAACCCATGCATATGTGCCAAACACTGCATGACGGATAGCATGGCTGCAGCCAATATATCATGACATGTTGCACGCCACGACACTGAGAAGGCTGAGTGTGGACCACATCCGTAAAGGAGCTGGTCACACTCTGACACACCCATGTGCACAAACAACCCATGACATCAACAACACATCTGCGGACAAACCATGCCCCAGAGTACCAACTCCCACCAAGAACCCAATTTACCCAAGTATGCAACATCTCAGCACTGTATAAGCACAGACGTCAAAGGCACACCGCCTGGAAGGGATAAGGGGCAGAAAAATCAGAGCTGCAAGGGCGACTCACCCAAAATGCAGCACACACACATTACATTCAGAGCACATCAACTGTGACAACAATGTGGTACAAACTGCAACACGTTCACAACAGAACAGAGGACACAACTGGTGCCGCTTGTGTGTAGAAACTGGCCAATAACATGGGGCGACACACCTGGGCACGGTGAATTACAATTAAAGTAAGCACATCAATTCTACAGAGAAAAAAAAGATGTTGGAATTTTATATGTTTTTCATTTATATTTTTTAAAGTAAAATATTTCTTTTAATTTGTACAAAAATATATCAAAATTTTGTCATGATACTATTTTTTATAGAATAGAGGGCATTGCCGCAACTTTCATCTGTATCAAATGCATCCAGAAATCCATTTGGTGTAATTTGGATACTGATCAAATTATAGCAAACCACTGTGACGGAGTCCTGACGAAGGCCTAGCCGAAACGCGCGTAGTTTGTCAACAGCTGCCAGTCTCTGCACATCACCAACTTGATTTTTGGTTTTAAATGTTGAAAGTTTGGAAACATGTGATTACAGAAATAGTTATGTTAACATGAAAATAATGACATGAAACATGACATTTACAAATGAAATTTGACAACTGCTTATCGACTTGTGAAAAAAATATGTTGATATGCTGAAAAGAATGCTTCTCATGTTTTTAAAAAAATAGTATCATGACAAAATTTTGATATATTTTTGTACAAATTAAAAGAAATATTTTACTTAAAAAAAAAAAATGAAAAACATAAAATTCCAACTTCTGTTTTTCTCTGTAGAATTGATGTGCTTACTTTAATTGTAATTCACTGTGCCCAGGTGTGTCGTTCCATGTTATTGTATATTCCCTGTCAGGGCTATTTATCCTAGATACAGGGGCCCCGCTCTTTACAAAATATAGAAACTGGCCAATCACATTTGGCATAGCAGGGAAATGTGAGATGATAATGTACAAGTACAAACACACATCCGTGATGTTGTCGATATGCCCACTGTCCCGCATCAAATAGGCAGCTCCTCCCAAACAGTCACAATGTACATTGTCATGCAGTCTGTATGTAAACTTGTACAATGCGTCAACATACATGTGAACACAATGTTAAACTGCATCTCCCCTTTACATTGCAGAGGGAGAATCAACACCTCCTGCAGAGCAGACCAAACATCTCTACACTGATGACGAAGAGGACCTCCCCACCTTCGACACCGAAGCCCTCCAAGAGCTCATGGACAGCTTCGGCACCTCACCTCCAGGAGCAGGGCAGCCCAGCTGCATAGAGGAGACACCATCCCCTGCACAGACCACACAGCAGGAAGCACCCACCACCCCGGCTGTCTCCCAGGACCCCCACGAACAACACATGGCCTTCCAACGCCGTGTGTTAGTGGGCCAGGAGAAGATGGCTGAACAAGTGCGGGTGGGGTTCGACCTCATGGCAGCCAAACTAGATGCCATACGTGGGTGTCTAAGTCCCATCAGGGACCACTTACAGTCCCTAACGGACACCCACAGTCCGCTCCATGCTCTCCAACGATCCATGGCTGACATCGCTGGAGTCCTGCCTCAGAGACAAGAACAACTGTCTAGTCAGAGTGGCTCCAGCGATGTCAGCCAGGAGTTGGAACACATGCGGAGGATCATGGAGAACAGGGAGCGGGTGACGGCGGAAAGAATGTCTGCCATGGCTGCACACCAGCGAGATGTAGCTGGGATCTACCATGCCCTGCAGACCCTCATCATGGCATTGCTGCCACAAGGCCTGGCACCAATGAATGCTGCTGCTGCCTCTACATCCACATCTCTGCCCCCTGATGTGTCAGTGCCTCACAGTGCGGCAGACAATCCACCTCCGGCCCCTGATGTGTCACTGCCACACAGTGCGGCAGAGATTCCACCTCCGGCCCCTGATGTATCAGTGCCACACAGCGATGCAGGCAAAACACCACCACCACATGTGAGGTACATGAAACATCAGAGGACAAAGATGCGGATGATTCTGCCATAGTGGTAAGGAGGAAGCGGTAGCATACATCTCCGCCATATGGCCTGTTTCTGCTTGGTTCTGCCCTCTGCATCATCACCTTCCACTGTCCCCCGATACACTCTGTGACACTCACCTTGGACCTCGACATGGACTGCCATATTCAGTTTGGTTACCGATGACACAGCAATCAGACTGCGGACTGAACTCTTCCTCTTCCGATGAACTTGTCATTCCCTGAAGGACTCTGGCTGGCCCTCCACGGGGCAACAATGTAAAGTGGGGTTTGCATGGCCCTGTACTGCTCCAGCTTCAACACTCCACTGAATGTGAATAAAACATTCAAGTCCACACAGATGTGTCATGTCTATGATCATTCAAGTATGAAAGTATGGATGAATGTAGGGTCAGTGATGCCCCCTTACGTCCATGTTGCTTATGTCGTGTCACTCGAGTCACAGGGTGCAACATTGCCAATTGCGGTCCGGGTGGCGCCAACACCACGACCGAGACACACGCATTGGTTACTTTCTTGTCCAGTCCAGAACTGAACCACGCCCAGAGCCATGGGCTCATCGTTCACACCCCTACGCTGGACCGGCATACGCCAGCCCAGTCCACTCCACTTACGCTTACAGGGGGGGACGACAAAGCTACATGTCCCAGGTCTTCCCTGTAGTCATCTGCTGATCACTGGTCTAGTTGTCAGCATGCCACAGCCACTCCCTGAGGGCTGGTTTACACCCACACCACACCCATCCAGCACAGGCGTCTAAGGACATGTGACCCTGCCAATAAAAGGGGCCTACCACAACACATTCCCCACTGCCAGAGGTGACATGATGGCGTCCGCACCACGAGACTCAATCATGAAGGGGCCATGACTTTTGGCGCACTGGGTTAGTGGCAACCGATGCACTGCGGCCGGCACAAGGCCTACCGCCACGGGACGATGACTTGCGTTGCACAGAGTTGGTGGCACCCGATGCACTGTGGTCGGCACGAGGCCTACCGCCACGGGACGGTGACTTGTGTTGCACAGAGTTGGTGGCACCCGATGCACTGCGGCCAGCACGAGGCCTACCGCCACAGCACAATGGCTTGCTGTGCACTGAGGTAGGGGCACCTGAAGAGCTGAGCGGGTGTGCAGCCTGCGATGATGCCTGGACCTCGATACGCCGTCCTGCCAATCAAGATTCAATTTGGATTGAGAGCCCTGCTGGACCGCAGTGTACGCCGAAGGCAGCTGACAGCACACACATGACTCCGCGGTGCGGTGCCGCAGGATGCGCTGGGGGCCTGTGGTGTGGAAACCAGCGACCGGCAGAGGAGGTTGCACCGGCACGTGGTGGGCCCTCTTGGAGACTCGCCGGTGGCAGCAGGTGAGCATTGAGGCCTGGGTGTGCAGGGGCGGCCAGTCATCGCTGGGCGGCGGACCGGTCTGGGGACCAGGGCTGAGGTGCAGCAGTCATACAGGATCGCGCAGGCACCACCGGTCACGGCGGCAGCCTCGTGGTTGGGTGGGGGGTGCCGCCCTGGCAGACACGACCCTGCATGCGATGACGAGATGTGCGCGGGTTCGCTTGGGATGTAGCCACCTCGTCTCCAGTGTCAATCTGCCTGTTGGAGGTGGTCGGCCACGTGTGTGTAGGCCTATGGACAGGATATGGCGGACACAGAGACACAAGCAGTAGTTTCTTTGGTGGCCATCCTGGAACTGATCCACGCCCAGAGCCCCGGGCTATTTATTCACAACATACGCTGGCCAAGGCCACTCTGCTCACGCTTACAGGGGGGGGGGACAAAGCTACATGTCCAAGGTCTTCCACACTGACTGGGAAGTTTGCGACGACATTTGTGAACAGGCCCCGGTGGTCCACTTTTGCCTGCACATTGATGGAATGTGTGTGGTTTCTGTTGCGGTTGTTGTGTGCAGTGTCGGCAGGGGGCACAAGTAGTACATGTGTGCAGTCAATAGCCCCCAACATGTGCGGGAAGCCAGCTATGGCGTAGTTCCCTTGCTTGGTCTCCAGCTGTTCCTGCGCAGTATGGGGGAAGTGAAGGTGCAGGGGTATCAAGCTGTTTCAAACCATGTTGCTTACAGGTACGATTACTCCTGCATGATAAGACCGTGACAGAAGTTCGTGTGGTCGTAACCTTCCTTTTCTTTCCTATGAAGGTTACGACCACACGGACTTCTGTTACGGTCTTTTTGTGCAGGATTTATCATGCCTGTCAGCATTCCGGTTTGTCCAAGTGCAATACACTGTGCCAGATTACGTTTGTGTCTATGCGGACGCTTGACCATTGTCACCATTTATCCAACAGGTTTCTGAATACTGACTTTCAGAATATGGAATTGTATTGGGGAGTTCCCCCAGCATTTGCAGTTTGTTGAATCCACACGTTGCCCTGATGAAGTTCCCCATTGGGAATGAAACGCGTTGGCTGAGCTTTTCGTATTGTTGATTTATGTATTTGTAATAAAGAACTGTTTTTACACTGGACTTCATGACCTGGCGCACCCCCATTTCAGTGACTGCATTCTTGGATCTGGAGCACAGAGGCGTGAAGCAACGGCTGGCGTTGGGGTTGGTTGCGCAGGAACACTACGAATTGGAACTAGCGTGTGGTGCGGATAGAGGGGCCCGCCGTTGCTTTTGTGGACATGCATCCAAGACAGGTGTGAGGATCTTTGATAGGGCTGGCTGTGAGACTCCTCTGACTCTGGCAGTTGTCGGTTGGAAGGTACCAGGGGCCAACAGGTGCAGCACAGCCGGCAGCTTTGTCTGCGGAGGGATGTTGGTTCTCCGCTGTGTTGGTACTGTCAGCCTGTGGACAATGTGGGTCAGGATGTGGAGGCTGGTTGTCCTTTTGAGCCTGTGGTGGGCAATGGCATCCTCTGGCGTTGAGTGTCTGCTTCGTTTTAGGAACGTCCGCTGTCTTCTTCTGCGCTGCCTAGGTGGCAGTCCGGGGGGGTGGTCCGGGGGGGGTCCTGGGGGTGGTGGCGGTGGGTGTTGTGGCCCTCTTGGGTCTCCAAGCAGCATGATCATTGGCTCCATGGCATCTGTTGGTCTTCAGATGTGGCTCTGGGCTGGGCTCCCTTTCTGCTGCAGGTTGTCGTCCTGCTTAGCACCAGTAATAGGCAGGTGTTAGATCCCTGCTGCTAACGCGCCTTATCGCCTGTTTTTGGATCGCTTCGCCGATCTGGCTGGTCGTTGAGAATATTGCAAAGTGGTGTTTTTGTGTGTTTTTGCACGGGTACGCCTACTCTGCATATCATTAGCGTTAGTTGTCACTCTCATCCGTGGCGATGTTTTTTGCGCCAGCTATCGCTGGAAAACTGGCAATTTCGGCAGTTTGTACCAGCTTGGGAATAGGGCGGAAAATCTATCGCCACTTTTGCCGCGCTAAAGTGCCGATAAATCGACGATAAATCCTTGAGAATATGCCCCTTAATGTCCAACAAGATTAACAAGAATTTCTTATGTTTATGCTTGCAGTATTGGAAGATGAAGGAATAGAAATTGTTAATTTGTTTGGACTAAGTTACAGATGGGATCATAAATGTGAAGAGTGTTCATTTTCTTCTACCACTGAAATAGACACTGAACGATTCATATATTTGACAATACCAGATTGCAAAACAGTGTCTTTTAACAAATTAGTAAAAACAGCTAATCAAGATATGAAATGTTCTCATTGTAAATCAGAAATATTGTCAACATTATTTATAGAAATATTTGGACAATATGTCATTTTAATGCTACAACGTTGTAGAGCAGATGTAAGAAAACTGGAAACCAAAATTAAAAATTTTGTGGCAAGTCAAGTATCAATTTCAGGAACAACTTTTAAAGCAGTGGCTATTATTTTCCATGATGGACCTACTACAACATCTGGACACTATTCTGTGTATTTAAAGTGCAATAAAGGATGGACACCCTGCAATGATGCTTATGTGGAATTCAAATGTAGGCTGTCTTATGAATTACCAAATTCATATCTCATATATTTGATGCTAAAGTTTTGAAAGCATCATTCGGCCTATTGGGAAGATGTGAACACGAATTAACAAGTTTATTTTGGATATTTTCAATGCAAATGGATTTGGAAACATTATTCGGCCTATTGGGGAGATGTGAACAATTAGTGTTTGGATTATTGTTTATGCTGATTGATATTGCATTTGGAAAATTGTGATTGAAAGAAGTAGTTTATATATTTGATGTTTATATTATTTGCAATTTAAATGCGAGTGTAAATTTTACAAAATGTACTTGAGAGAAGTAAAAGATTTATTGTACTTGAAGAATGTAATTTACAAACTGTAGATAGGTAAACAGATAGTTGCACTTGTAAATATTTTGAACGCAGATTTGTTTTTTTTTACAAACTCATTGATAGTATTTCTTTCCCCGCTGTTGTATGATGATCTACATTGAAATCACTGTGTAATTCAGAAGAATCTGAGAACAGCAAAAAAGGGAAACTGAATATGTTATGTCATTCTAAAATTATGTTGTGTTCTTAAAACTATAATATTATATGCAATAACAGTTTTTATTCTTTTTTTTTACAGAAGGTAATACTAAAGTTTGAAAAGATTTTAAATTCAGTTTACAAGAAAACTACTGTAAAATAGTTCCACTGAGTTTTGTATCTTCTTTAATAAAAAAGGTAAGATGAAATAATGTAATAAGCATGATAATATGAACTAATGTTTACAGTCACTTTTACTGCACTCATCCATTTTTTCAAACACTACACATGCACTCATCTATACAGTTAGGCACTATTCCCACACTCCTCCAATCACCCATGCACTATCTATGCACTTCTGCAATCACGTAGCCAGTACCCATACACTTATAATATCACCCAGATACTACCTATGTACTCCCTCAAACAGGCACTATCTGTACACTCAAGCAATCAGTTAGACATTATCCGGACACTCTTCCAATCACCCAGGTATTACCTATATATTTTTCCAATACCCTAGACAATACTCCTACACTCATACAATTACCCAGGCATTACCTATGCATTCCTCTAATCCTCAGACATTACGCTTGCACTCATGCAATCACTCAGACATTACCCCTGCAGTCATGCAATCACACAGACATTACTCATTCACTCCTCCAAACACTTACACATTATTCCTGCACTCATGCAATTACCCAAGTATTACCCATGCACTACTTCAATCACTCAGGCAGTACCCATGCACTCCTCCAATCACCCAGACATTACTCCTGCATTCATGCAATCACCCAGGCATTACCCATGTACTCATCCATGCACTCTGGTACTACCCATGCACTCCTCCAATCACACAGACATTACTCATGCACTCATGCAATCACCCAGGCATTACCCATGCACTCCTTGAATCATTCAGGCAGTACCTATGCACTCCTCCAATCACCAAGACATTACCTCTGCACTCATCTAATCACCCAGGCATTACCCATGTACTCCTTCAATCACTCAGGCAGTACCCATGCACTCCTCCAATCACCCAGACATTACCCCTGCACTCATGGAATCACCCAGGCCTTACCCATGCACTCCTTCAATCACTTAGACAGTACCCATGCACTTCTCCAATCACCCATACATTACCCCTGCACTCATGCAATCATGCAGGCATTACCCATGCACTCCTTCAATCACTCATGATGTACCCATGCACTCTTCCAATTACCCAGACATTACTCCTGCACTCATGGAATCACCCAGGCATTACCCATGCACTCCTTCAATCACTCAGGCTGTACCCATGCACTTCTCCAATCACCCAGGCAGTACCCATGCACTCATGCAATCACCCAGGCATTACCCATGTGCTCCTTCAATCACTCAGGCAGTAGCCATGCACTACTCCAATTACCAAGGCATTACCCATGCACTCATGCAATCACCCAGGCATTGCCCATGCACTCCTTTAATCACTCAGGCAGTACCCATGCACTGCTCCAATCACCCAGACATACCCATGTACTCATGCAATCACCCAGGCATTACTCCTGCACTCGTGCAATCACGCAGGCACTACCAATGCACTTCTTCAATCACTCAGGCAGTACCCATGAACTCCTCCAATCACCCAGGCAGTACCCATGCACGCATTTAATCACCGAGGAATTACCCATGCACTCCTTCAATCACTCAGGCAGTACCCATGCACTCCTCCAATCACTCAGGCACTACCCATGCACTCATGCAATTACCCAGGTATTACCCATGCACTCCTTCAATCAGTCATGCAGTACCCATGCACTCCTCCAATTACCCAGACATTACTCCTGCACTCATGGAATCATCCAGGCATTACCCATGCACTCCTTCAATCACTAAGGCAGTACCTATGCACTCCTCCAATCACCCAGGCACTACCCATGCACTTATGCAATCATCCAGACATTACTTATGCACTTATGCAATCACACAGTTACTACTGATGCACTCGTTGTTGCACCTAGACATTACCCATGCACTCTTACAATCAGCTAGGCATTACCCATGTACTCATGCAATCAATCAGGTAGTACACTGAACTTCTGCAATCACCCAGGCACTACACATGCACTCATACAATCATATATGCACTTCTCCATATATTCCACTTACCACAATTCATACAACACTTACAAATTTATCTATTTTAAACCAAATCGGCGGTTCTGAAAAGAACCATTTTTTTCTTCTTTTTTTGCTTTATATTTTTTGTGTGTTTTTTTAACTCTTTTTTGAATTTTTGGGGTGTTTAAAAAAAAAAAAAAAAAAAAAAAAAAAAATCAACAGTGAAAATGTTCAAAGAATTATGCAATTAGGAAGCCATTGCATTAGAACAAAAAAATTAACAATGGTAGTTCCTAATAGCAACCAGGATGGCATCCAGTGATTGCTCACCAAAGCATATGAACTTCTTACATTTCACACAATGCTGCTCCACTCTAGCAAAGTCAGGGATGATGTTTGGAGTGCCAGTTGTTGTAGAAGCAGATGACGTGCTAGGTCCAGCAGCATTCTCCTCACTTGCCTGCTTTTGTTGTTCCCGTCGAAGCCGTTCTCTTGCAAGACCCCGAGGGTGTATTGTTTGCAAATGTTTTAACATCGATGACGTCCCGCAGGAATACTTCTTTTCAGAATCTCGTGAGAGGACATTCTGACAAAAGGTGCAGGTAGCTTTTCGGGCATTCACCTTTTTCTCCCCAGTTGGTATGGAGAAAAATGCCCACATGATACTTTCGTACCTTATCTTGACGGGTTCCTCCAGGGCTTCTTCCTCTTCAGGTGGAAGCTGCTGAGGTGCATTGCCAGTTGCCATTTTTAGATGAGTGAAAAAAACCACCAAAAATGTGCAAAGAAGAGGAGCCGAAGACAACAGGTGTGTCTGCTGAGATCCTCTTAAAGGAATGAAACAAATGGGTGGGGTCCTTCAAATTCTAGAATCAAAAGATTCTTAACCAATGAAATTGTTTCTTTTGAAGTCACATGAGATTCACACACCCGGCGCGCAACCAGCGCACACCCGACGCGATTCCAGAAAAATATATTTAACAATAATATATCTTTATTACAATTACAAATATATGATATTTATAATTAGATTAAATAATCTCTTGCTATAATATACATATTAAAGTTATATACATATACTTTTAAAACATAAAAATTTGCGGTGGATTCACGCACCTGACGCGACCCCCGGAAATAGGTATGTGACGTTACGTGGGGCTGAGAACCGCACACCCTTCGCATACCAAATGCGCATCCTACATGACTTAACCAATATGGCGGCAAAATTCTTGGATTCGCGGACCCACCGAGGCTGGTACTCAATCGGTACGCAAATCCACTTTTTAAAAAAAATAATAATAATTATATTTATATTTTAGAAAAGAGAAAACATTACATTATTTTTATAAAAATTAAAAAACTAAGAAAAAGTTTTTTTGGATATTATACTTAGAAATTAGCATGCATTTAAAAAACCTTTGAAATTCACTGAAAAGACCATAGGTTTCAGTGACGTTATAGTTAGAAATTAGCATTTAAAAAACCTTTAAAATTCACTGAAAAAAACATAGGTTTCAGGGACGTTATAATTAGAAATTAGCATTTAAAAAACCTTAGAAATTCACTGAAAAAACCACAGGTTTCAGGGACGTTATAGTTAGTTGGACATTTCACTCATACAAAACCTGAGAGATACAGCCATTGTAGTTAGTTGAGCTAACTATAACTTGCGCCCGCAATATACTGCTGATGATGTCACATATTACATCACTCATGACATGGTCAGTGACATCACTGATGACATCACTGATGACATCTCAAATGACATCACTGATAACATCACTGATGACATCATCCACGTGATCATTTGATGCACCTCCTCACACCCTAATATAACGTTTGATACACCCACTCTAAAATACAGACTACCATTCTTGAAACCATAAACACACCAATACCAGTTAGTACATACCCACTCACTGATTCATAGGTCTACACACATCCACTCACTCACCAATACAGTCACTCATACACACAGTCACTCATCAATACAGCCTCTCATATATGCACTCATACACCCATACAGATACTCACACACCACCACTCACCCATAGAGTTACTCACACACCTAGTCAGTCATGCAAAGAATCATTCACACTCCCATTTACTCACCTATACAGTTATACACACACCACCTCGCTTATTCATACAGAAACTAACACATACTTACTGTCTTATACAATCACAGACACAAGCACACACTCATCCATACAGCCACTTTCACAATCACTCACTTTCACATATAGTCAGTTATATACTCCAACACTCACATATACTGCCTTTCACATATGTAGTTACTCACACATATACACTGAGACATCCATTCACTCACCAACACAGCCATACGCAAACTCACTCACCCATACAGTCCCTCGCAGATGTACTCATGAACCCATACACCCACTGAATCACCCACTCACACATCCATGCGGGGAGTTACACCCCCCACACACCCACACAGACACTCAGGCACCCATACAGGTACTCACACAACCAATCATTAACCCATATAGACACTCATGTAGCTACTCACCAACTCATGCAGCAACTTACACAGCAACTGACAGACTGATACAGACATTCACACAGATTAGTCATTCACCCATGCATTCACTAAAACACTTTTAATCACTCACTTATACAGTCAGTCACGCACCCACTAAATCATCCATTCAGACACTCATACACCCACTCATTCTTCAATACACGTTGGCGTATATATATATATATATATATATATATATATATATATATATATTTAACATTCTTAAACTTTTTAGAAACACTCAGTCACTGGATGATGTCATCAGTGATGTTATCAGTGATGTCATTTGAGTTGTCATCAGTGATGTCAGTGATGTCACTGACCATGTCATGAGTGATGTAATATGTGATATCATCAGCAGTGCATTGCGGTGGCGCAAGTTATAGTTAGCTCTACTAACTATAACAGCCGAATTTCTCTGGTTTTGTAGAGTGAAATGTCCAACTTACTATAACGTCCCTGAAACCTGTGGTTTTTTCAGAACATGTCATCAGGCTGGCTCTGCAACCCAATCCCGGGGTAACTGATTGACAGGCCACAGGTGGGGTGGCACGTAGCCAGCAGACAAAGGTGTGAACAGGAAACTCAGGTCCATCCCCCAGATAAGCACAGCGACACTACAATGGTCCGGGGAAATCGGACCCAATAAAGCACACATGGACCGAGGAGTGCATGCATTCCCAAAACACCATAAAGTCAGATGCCACATGGAGTTAGGAATACACAGCCAA
This sequence comes from Calotriton arnoldi, assembly GCA_963921515.1. NCBI lineage: Eukaryota > Metazoa > Chordata > Amphibia > Caudata > Salamandridae > Calotriton > Calotriton arnoldi. The sequence goes on along the minus strand of CAWUFW010003252.1, from coordinate 528,894 downwards.
TTAGGACACAACACACACAGTACATGCACTGATCACGTGCCCCTCATGCCGGACAACCAGACACACTGCCCACTGGCCCACATTGTGTCCACGCAAGGTCTAGGCCCACCTATATTTGTTATCAGGGACCTTTTATTTATGACCCCACAGACAAGGCCCACATTATTTTACCAAACAGGGATCGCTGGATGTAATTTTATTGCTCCCAAAACTATATAACAATCACTCACATTGATTGTACTTTGAGACAGTCCTCAGACCAGTTTCTGTAAGCTGTACTCCTGGCAACAGTATTTAATTAAACTAACTGTTCCTGTTTCACCAAAAGCCTCTTGTCGTTTGTATTTTCAAGGTAAATGCATATTCGAGCAACATTTGCATAAAAGGCCAATCATTAAAATGGTTGAATTATTTTCCATCTAATTATAACCAGGCTGTCTCTTTACCTACCTTTATGTGTAAAGAGGTTAAACTGGAGAGTGAGGTTCCACAAAGGTCCTCTCTGAACCCCAATCTATTTATTGTATACTGTGCTCCAATGGATGTCTTCTCAGATCTCTGGGACAAATGAGGGCTGACATCATGATTCTTACTATAGGGATGAAGAATCATAGACCATGCAATAAAGCCTCCTGGTTCTCTTGAAAAACAAAGTCATGGTGTCCATTGGCCATTTCAGGAACTGTGGAGGGAGCAAATTGTGGATAAACTCCCAAATCAATTAGTCTGGGGGAGCGGAAGCGAAAATTGCTCAAGGAATGGTGATTCTCTCTCTACTCTATTTATTTTTGTTAATACAACAGAACAACTTTCTGATATTTATGTTGTGTATGGAAAATCTTACTCATGATGGGGGCCAAGCCCAAGGGGACCTGACACCCAAATGTGTTGTCTGTAAGGAAAAACATTGTTTTCTGTTTAAGTTGCACTAACTACAGCTTCTTGATTAATGCAGACCTGATTTATCATCCATTTCTACTGGCACACAATATCCAACATTATGTAACTCATCCCCCACAAGGGGGATGTCCTCATCACCATGCATCCTGAACTGCTATGGGGCCTCCCTGTTCCAAGCAACCCCAAATTAATGGGAGGCATGAACTCTATATCTCGCTCTCTCAATTAGTACACTTATGTCACTCTGTCCTTCTACCAACCCATCACAGAAAGGCATACATCCCACATGTGTGCCTATCTAACAAATTACACTTATTAACAGCACATTATAATTAAAAACAAACTACACTTAACAAACCTACTTAGTAGCAAACATGTTAGTAAATTCTCTCCCTTTTCCTCCCTCTCCTCTGACCTCCTCAAATTAATTTTCGTTACCATGAGCCACAAAGAGGTTCCTCACATAGTTGAACAACATTTCTTGTCTGTGTATTGCTTAGTGATGTTGGCAGGCTATACTTGAATTGCTGAAATTACTTTCACCTGTTGATGGATGTGCTTTGTCTCCACTTTAGAGCAGCAGGTGTGCAGCATGTTTATGAAGCCTTGTTGGGATATGCATATATATGATTTGTAGCTAAACCTAATGTGACTTTTCTTTTTGAATGCTTTTTAAACAAAAATATAATTTAATAATGTTGCAGTACCGATGATTGACCATGTGTGGTGCTTGACTTACTTCAAGTCTTGACTGGAGTGGATTTAAGCAGATCTTGTCAGTAGTAATATTGTAGCAGATTTAGGTGTATTTTTTATGAAAAGGAATTGTCTCACTCATTTGTTGGTGTGTTTTATTATTAGTATGTCGCTGCATAAACTCCTCTTTAAGTTTCTCTAAACCCCACCCATTTAGTAGTTAATATTCTCTATTTTCCTCTCTTCTTTGCACATATCACATTTGCAACAAAAGCGTACCCCCTGTGTAATGGAGATCTCTGCTCTCACAGTATACATCTCTGCAGGTAAGGGGCAGAACAAGCAGAGATAGAGACCTCGGCCTGAAGAGTTGTGGACAGCATTTGAACATATAGAAAGTAGTACTTCCCTGTTAGAAATGGGATTTCTGGTTGGCTAGGGTATGCACCTAGCACGGCAGAACCCACCACTCTAGTCAGGGCAAGTAAGTTAACCACCAAAGATAACCCATGCTCACCCTCTTGGTAGGTTACCCAGAGCAGTCAGGCTTATCCTATTTGCAGTGTGTAAAGTATTTGTGCACACATACACAGAGTAACACAGTGAAAAAACTACAAAAGGACTCCACATCAGTTTAGTAAAATAGCCAATATTTATCTGAATAAAACATGACCAAAATGACAAATGTTCAACATACACAAATGAAGATATCACTTTTTAAAGACTAAATAAAGTATAGCTCTTAGAAATCAAAAATAGCTGCAACTGGGGTAATTTGGTCGCGGTCGACGTCGACGACTCCACAAAGTCAGTCTGGCCTCGATGGAGTGAAGGCCAGTTATGGAGTCGGACAGACCCCAGTACAGTAACTTGGAGGCGTCATGAAAAACAAAGATGATGCAAAACACAGTGGAGGTGAAGCGTTGTGGAGGCCGGGGCAGCGTCGGTTTCTTACTGTCGCAGGAGAGGCGATGTGTTGGTTCCTTACTGCCAGGCTGGAAAGGTGATGCATCGGATCCTTACTGCTGCAAGGGGGTGATGCTGCGGTTGCTGGTGCGGTTTCTCGGTTCCTTACTGTGAAGCGGCATCGATGAGGTGTTGAGAGCAAAGCTGCGTGACTTCTGTTTCCACTACGTCAATGTCAGACCAGGCCACAGGCTTCGGAGTCGAAGCGGTGTGCCACAGACTTCGGTGGTTCGGTGATCGAGACTCATGTAGTGGTGGAGCTTTGGAGGCGCTGCGTTACAAGTCGCTGCCGATGCATTGAGCAGCACCATGGCTCCAGTGCAGGCAGCGCCACGGCGTCGGAGTTACCAAAAGATGCCAGGTCTAACATTTCGTACTCAAAAATTCCTTTGTAAATAAGTCCCAAGGGGCATATTTACAAGCCCCTTGCGCCACTTTTGCGCCGCCGTTGCGTCACGCATGTGACGCAGCGGCGACGCAAACCATGCGCCGCGTTGCGCTATATTTACAACGTGACGCATCTAGGGAGATGCGTCACGTAGTAAACCCCCTGCGCCACATGAAACCTGCGGCAGGTTTCATGTGGGCGTACCGGCGCAGGGGGCGTTCCGGCGCAGGTACGCCTCGGAAAAGTGACGTAGTGAAATCTACAAGATTTCACGCAGTCACTTTTCCGGCACGCTGATGCGTCGAATCCTTACGCCTGCTTCAAGCAGGCGTAAGGATTGACGTACCATGTTAGGGATAGGGAAGGTTGGAACAGTGCTGGAGTTGCGTCGCGCTTGCGACACAGCTTCAGCACTGCGCCAACCTTCCGCCGGCTAGATGCGTCACGCATCTGCTTATCCTTGCGCCACGATGCGCCGCATTGTAAATGCGGCGCATCGGACGTGGCGCAAGGGTACACTTGCGTGACGCATTTTCCCTGGCGCATCCCTGCTAATATGCAGGGATGCGCCAGGGAACGTAAATATGCCCCCAAGTGTTTGTCTGTAGTTATTGCTCGATAATAGGTGGCTTGAAGAAACAACGTTCAGGGAATGTATGCTTTGCCATGATTTGTTTGTTTAACTTTTTGTCAATTATTTTATTCCACAGAATCAATGGTTTTAACTGATGGGATTTTAAGGGAAATTAGATGTGTGTGATCCCTTTCACTGCTTGATTAGTGTTTGCTCTCTATGTGTTAAAATACCTTTGCAAATTCAAAAGACAATGTACATTTTTACCAATCACCTTTCTAACTCAGGGGTCTGACCATCAAATGTAAACAGAACTACTACTTTTATTGCCATCAGGTGCTGCAAAAGTCAACCCTCCCCTAGGCTACTCATGCAGACAAATACATACTTTAAAACAGCAGCTAAAAAGAAAATGAACCTGAAAAAATAAGCGTCAATTCATTTTATTGCACACAGACAAATAGTATACTCTATTGTTCAGTTTGCAACTTTCCAAACACATTTTCCGCGCTTAAAGGAGTATATGTCCTTTTCACGCAAGCCTAAAACAAACTCTCTACTTTAACATACAAGATAAATGTTCCGATTTTGTAAATTAAAACTCAATAAATTATTAACATTATCTAACCATTCATAGTAGCAACATAATTCACTGTTATCTATTAATTTACATCATATACATTAGCTGGAAATGGTTCCTATGTACATGAAACTGCAGATATTAAATATATAATGAAATGAATCGATCTGTAGAAGGGCGATAAACAAATGTTACATTTTAAAGGTTCTTGGAGCTAAAGAGTTACGTTTGACTGCATAGATTTTGCTAATCTCTTGTAATGTACTGGAATTGAATTTTTATGCATAATTTGGTTTTGCGAGCTTCACTTCTCGCATTTCCCATGAGGAGATACTCCACTAATCTCACATTAAACTAGAATTTTAATTCAATCATTTACCCAGCAATAGTTCATTTTTGAGGGGGACGATTTAATTACTGTACTCAAGTGCACATGAGCATTGTTTTGGCGCATAATGAATATCCTGATGAATGTTATCGAGAAAATATTCCATGCCAGATAAAGAGTGTATGGACAGCATCACATTGCAACATCATTGGGGTTAATTAATCTTTTTAACAGTTTTCACAAGGTTGAAAGAGGCAGCTGATCATTCAGAGCGTGAAAGGATTCCGATTCATTCGAATATTATATTATGAGAAAGAAATATAACATGATATGCAACTATAAAGCAGTAGATCATAAAATATCCTAATATTTGAGTATTTAAGGAATTCTTTGAAAATGTAAACGTCAGCAGCTGGCCTTCAGTATTGGACTACTGGCCAGAGGACGCCAAAACATTTTGATCTGATTAAAATACACGAATATTTTGAATTGCACTAAGAGCATCTATAAATTATATTTAGCCCTGGTGAGGATAGCATACAGAAAATTCTGAAGCATTTATGTTGAGTGGTGTAGTGTTTTAAAGACTTCATTTCATACGGAATTCTTATTACTGGTTTCCCACCAAGCCCTTCTATGAAAGTAGAAACCTGACAAGAGGACGTCAAAGCATTGGATTCATCTTTACCGGAAGTGACAATACTATGGCTCTCAACATCCATCTTTATAGGAAGTGACTGCACTGTATTTCCACGCATTCATCTCTGCAGGAAGTGACATCACCGGTTTTCTGGCGAAATCATTTTGTGGACATCATTGCATATCATCCACCTGTAACGAAAGTGACCTCACTGCATTTCCCAGTATGAAGATATACAGGAAGTATCAAAAAGAGTAAGACCAGATTTTATCTGAGGATCTCATTAAAAACAATTTAGTTGAACACCGACCAGCTACGTTTGGTCAATGGTTTGTTTTTGTTGCCAGACGTGACACTTTCCCCTGGCTTGGACTCTATCATGATTGTTCACTATTTGTGAGTATGGGAGAAAACACTGTTCTCCTCTTAGCCTTTGATCACTTGCGGCCCATAGGTTGTGGGGGTAGAGGCGGATTGGCTGCCCTCCTTAAGGCACAGTCTTTCCGTGTTCAGAGATATCCCTCCGTCCTGTAATGGCGCCTTAAGGAGGGCAGCCAATCCACCTCCCCTTTCTAGATGAATTTTCCATTTCAAGGACCGTTTGAACCAGACTCCAAGGTATTTACATTCGTTTACAAGTTCCAATCTTTCCGCGCCTAGGTGCCAGTTGAATTTACTACTAGAATTCCCAAAACAAAGTATCCTAGTTTTATCCATATTTACCACTAATCTTTTCCCTCTACTATAAGCATCAAACTTGTCTAATTTTCTTTGCAGGCCTATTTCTGTCTGATCTAAGATCACTAGATCGTCTGCATCCAGGAGGCACACCACATGTTTACCATTCATCTTTGGACTAAAACCATTAGCGGCAGCTAGAGTCATTGGAAGATCAGCGACAAATAAGGAGAAGAGTAAGGGGGCTAAAACACAGCCCTGTCTTAGCCCATTATTTACTAGTATTTTTTGTGTTAACGTCCTCTTAGTATCCATAATCACCTGAGCCGAGTTACTCCTATGTAATTCCTGAATCAGCCTTAGTTGGTCTCACGGGATATCTAATTTTTCCAGGGTCTCCCACAGGCGTTTTCTATCTACCAAATCAAAAGCTGCACGGAAGTCTACAAAACAACAGAATAGGCTCCCCCTCTGCTCCACAGACTTACATGCAATAGACCAGAGCGAAAAGCAGTGGTCAATTGTCGAGTGCCGTTCTTTAAAACCCCCCTGTTCAGGAGGTACTATGTCATTTTGATCTGCTCAATCTTTTAATACTTCTAGGATTACTTTTGCAAACACCTTTTCGGCCACATCCAGGAGATTAGTCAGTCTATAGTTTTTCGGGCTTTTTATATCTCCCTTTTTATGTATCGGCCTGATAATTGCGCCTCTCCAACTTTCAGGAATAATCCCTGTGTCCAAAATTCTGTCAAACAGCCTATACAGTAACTCCGCCCACCAATCCAGGCGAGTTTTTATAATTATTGCAGGCATATTGTCAGGTCCAGCAGCTCGAGTGAGGTTTAATCTTACAATAATACTTCTAATGTTATTTAATGTAAATCTAGACCTTAAATCCTCACTCACCTTCTCCCAGGGTGTTACTTGTTTCTCCCCCATCTCCACCTTTTTCCCATATATCTTCTCCAAGTGGCCCACCCAAGCTTCTTCCTCTACCACACAGATCATTTGTCCCTGGGATTTCCCTGACCCTTCTTGTACAAGTTTCCAAAAGCTTTTATGTTTTTACTTTCTATTGCCTCTATCATAAGCCTCCAGCACTTATCTTTATGTTCTCTTTTCTGATCTCTAATCACATTTTTATACCTAAGCCTTAACTTCAACAGTGCATTTTGGCTGTCTTTGTCATATTTTATTTTAAGGTTTCTCTCCCCTTTCCTTATCTGCGCTTTTAGAAATAGCATTCCTGAGTAAACCAGTTATTTTTGTTGCTCTGGTTATTCTGAATTTTTGCACTTCTTCTTCCCTTTCTTTTTAGGACTACTCTCAGGCACTGTACCACCTGACCAATGGTATTCTCATACCCTTCCGGGTGGGGCTCCAAGTTGTCCCTTAATGATATCCTTTGCTGCAAATTTGACAATTTTTCCATATGCTCTTCAGTTAGTCTAGTGGCCAGCCGTTTGGGATAGTCCATCTTAACGGGGATCACCTTTTCCCTTTGTAAAACTTTTCCTCTCCTCAGTTTTAATTTCAGGGGATGGTGATCACTTCCCTCTTCTGAGCCTACTTTAAAATCCCTTATTTTGTCAAAATTACAAGCCTGCATGTACATATAGTCAATTGGGCATAACTGGTGGCCACTCTTAAACATCTGCTGTGCTGGGCAATCCTCACCTACCCTCCCATTTAGACAGACTAGACCCTTAGCGCCTAAAAAGTTTCCCAGCGCAATGTCCCATTTTGATCCTTCGGTTCTTGGGAATGTTGCCATTTTTATGTTGAATGATTTTAGCATTTCTTTGGTGCCTCTATCCGCTTTAGTTGGGTTCAGTCTGTGGTTTAAGTCCCCCATCAGTTTGAGGATATCGTTTGGATAACTTTCACACAGCCAGTCAATGTCCACTTTCATCTTTCCCATTTCCTGCCTATACTCCTCAGCTCGCCCCCCCTGTATATAGGCATTAATTATTATCAACTTTTCATTTCTTAAGTATGGGTCCAGAGGCTCCACCTTACATGCTAACAGCCATTTACAACTTCCTGGTAATGGTGTCACCTTTTTTGCCATTCTAGTTAATATTAGGGTTAGTATCCCCCCTGAAGGTCGTCCTTGCTGACCTTTTATTGCAGACCTATGAACCGGGATATATCCTTCAATTATTGGGGTCACATCGCACAGCCAGGTTTCCTGCAGACACAAGATGTCATGGGTATCTAATATTTTTTTTAAAGTTCTAGATTTTGATATTTTACTAAAGCCATTTATATTCCAAGACAAAATCCCTAGGCTCTGCGATGTCCCAATGTCCTAATCTGTTTCACTTAGCCATCCCTCCTCTCTTTGGGTTGGCATATTATAATTCAGGGACTTATCTCCACTGTTTTCGTTCCTCCAACTTTTTATCATCCTCACCCCAGTTACTGTAATTTATATGTCTTCCTTTCCATCCAATTCCTGGTCAATAAATCTTATTTAGCAAAACCAAAGGGGATGATGGACGGAGTGTTGAACATTGCAAGCACTCACCCCCAGTCAACTGATCTGGGTTTAATCCATCATCATTCTTTAGCTCACACCGCCACCCCAGTTCAGACATGGCCATATGCAAATCAGTCTGACCCTGTGCCTCATGGGAACAGTCCAGCCCGAACTGCCAAGCCATGTCTTCCCTGGACCGGAAACAAGCATCCTGGGACCGGTTTCGGGTTCATAACCCTTATCAGCCAGGCTACCTTGAATCCAGTGGCAAAGTGAGCAAGGGACCCACGTCTGGGCATACCCTGCCAACTTAGGGCGAACTTAGCAAAACCAAAGGGGATGATGGACAGAGTGTTGAACATTGCAAGCACTCACCCCCAGTCAACTGATCTGGGTTTAATCCATCATCATTCTTTAGCTCACTCCGCCACCCCAGTTCAGACATGGCCATATGCAAATCAGTCTGACCCTGTGCCTCATGGGAAGAGTCCAGCCCAAACTGCCAAGCCATGTCTTCCCTGGACCGGAAACAATCATCCTGGGACCGGTTTCGGGTTCATAACCCTCATCAGCCAGGCTATCTTGAATCCAGTGGCAAAGTGAGCAAGGGACCCACGTCTGGGCATACCCTGCCAACTTAGGGCGAATTTAGCAAAACCAAAGGGGATGATGGACGGAGTGTTGAACATTGCAAGCACTCACCCCCAGTCAACTGATCTGGGTTTAATCCATCATCATCCTTTAGCTCACTCCGCCACCACAGTTCAGACATGGCCATATGCAAATCAGTCTGACCCTGTGCCTCATGGGAACAGTCCAGCCCGGACTGCCAAGCCATGTCTTCCCTGGACCGGAAACAAGCATCCTGGGACCGGTTTCGGGTTCATAACCCTCATCAGCCAGGCTATCTTGAATTCAGTGGCAAAGTGAGCAAGGGATCCACGTCTGGGCATACCCTGCCAACTTAGGGCGAACTTAGCAAAACCAAAGGGGATGATGGACGGAGTGTTGAACATTGCAAGCACTCACCCCCAGTCAACTGATCTGGGTTTAATCCATCATCATTCTTTAGCTCACTCCGCCACCCCAGTTCAGACATGGTCATATGCAAATCAGTCTGACCCTGTGCCACATGGGAACAGTCCAGCCTGAACTGCCAAGCCATGTCTTCCCTGGACCGGAAACAGGCATTCTAGTTGTTCCCTGCCTGCAGCTTCCTGCCGTCAGTTTCCATTTCCTTGCTTCCGGGTTCCTGGCGGCTCCTCATCAGGTCTCCCTCGCCTTGTCCGCTTTGTCAGAATTATCTCTTGGCTGCTCCCGCTCTTCACTCCTGGATATCCTGAAATACAAAAGAAGAAAGACACCTATAAAGTATTGACACTCAGCAATTCCAAGCCAGGGGTAATGTGCTCTCTGTGCTCACATATTCTAAAGTGATTTTTAAAAATATGTATCTGCAATTGCATGTTGTCTGTGGATTCTGTATTTTGAACTCTAGTCTTGAAGGATTATTCCTATGAACAAATAATACAATTAATGAACATGCTTGTTTCTAAAGGACAAAAATAAGTTTCACTTTGTTTTCTTATTTGTGCAATATTTTTAAGGCTCTATGGGCCAGATGTAGGTAAATGCATGTTTGCGATTCCTTAATAGCGATTTTTAGGGAATCGCTATTAAGGAATCGCAAAATGCCATGTAGGTAGGAATCGCAATATTTTTAGCGATTCCTTAATATTCCTTAATTGTGAATCGCAAATTGCGATTCGCAATTAAGGAATACCTTCCCATTCATTCCTATGGGCCAAGAGGCCCATAGGAATGAATAGGAATTGCTCCCGCAATTTGCGAGTCACCAAGAGGCACCCGCAAATTGCGGGCGCAATTTCAAGGGTGCCAGGGTTCCAAAGGACACCCTGTTGCACCCCTGAAATGTGCATGTGTGCACATGTGGCGCACATACATGCCCTAAGGGCATGAATGTGTGCCACATGACACTAAAAAAAAGCAAAAAGTGCTTTTTAAAGGAAATCGCTAATTACCACCAACTTGAAGTTGGTGGTAATTAGCGATTCCTTAAGGCTAAAGTGCACTTTCTTTTGTGCTACTAACATTGCATTTAAGGAATCGCAATTTGCGATTCCTTAAATGCAAGAGCAAAATAAGGAATCGTAATTTTGCGATTCCTTATTTTGCTAGTAGGTTTCAACTTACCTACATTGCTCGCTGCCAAATAGCGATTGCAAACGCTGAAATTCTGCGAATTTCAGCGTTAGCGGTCACTATTTGGCCACCTACATCTGGCCCTATATGTTTTTTGATATTTTTCACTTTTGTCTATGACTAGAAATGAAATGCATGTAGGAATGTATGCACCTTTCCTTTCTTCATTTCTTTCTTTTGTCTAAATTTCTAGTCAGGATTTTGAGCATTCTTACGACAAGAACAGTAAAACATGAGGTATGCTTTACTGTATGAAGTATATGTTCTAATTTCACCTGTTGCTCCTTTACTATATGTACATGTACTCTCTCTTTTTCTTTAGATATACAAAACCATAAATAGTTGCCATTTTCTTTTTCTACTGACAATCGGAAGAGGGGAATTGTTCAGGTATATAGCTACACATCAAGAGTCATATGTACATTGACACTCACCTAAAATAGCGATGTCACTGACTTCTTCTTTCTCTTCTATTTTTCATTCAAGAGGAGCCTTGATTGACACTAGCACCACCAGGTAGACACTAGCAGCACAGCACAGCATCCGTAGGACAATTGTTCTTTCTCTTCCCTCCCCCTCTTCCCCATCAATCTTAGTTGGCTTTGACTATTGTTGGGCTACCTTGGTCGAGGGTGAAGTTTGGAACTAGCATCGTGGCTTCCTCTTGCTCCTCCGGAAAAAAAGGTGAGATTCTGACAACAGCATGTTCACATGGTAACAATCCACCTCTAGCCTCAGCACCCAGCTTAAACTCCAATCAAATTTTCACTATGTGCTTGCCTTTGACCCTGTTCAGTGCTCCACTGCCTTTTGGATAGGTTAGCTCTATTCACTTGCCACATATACAAACATATATACTGATATACACATAGATTGCAACACTGGTAATATAGTATGTGAACGTGATAGTAAAGACTAGGGATCATTTAATGTTTGGCAGGTCGCAGAGGTCTCTCTGGGATGTGCCTGGTGTAGGACTACCCATCATATCACAGATCCCTCTGTGATGGGGAAAAGCGTTGATGAAAGTGCCCCTACAGGAGCACTTTCATCAAAACTGTAGTTCTACCCAGCCATAGCGTGACTGCCGGTCAGATTTTTTAAATTCACACAAATGATCAAAGTAGGATTTCTTTCTGCAAAATAAAAAAGTTATGTCCCCGATGCTCAGCAATATTTCTCCATGAGTGTGGAGATATTGCTACTTGCCATTGTCCTCCATACTTTGCATGGAGGTCCTGGAAAGGAAATACATGCTCGCAAAGGTATATTGACCCACTGGCCCTGTAGAGGATGGCCCACCAGGTCCTAAGTTTCCAATGGTTTCCAATGTTGGAGGCAGCTGAGAGGCTACAGTCAGGACCCTTGTGGTTCCCCTTTTCTAAGTGAGACAGAGGAACCATTGGCTTGGAGGGGACAGAGCACCACAGAATTACTCAGGGCTTCTACTCTGCCAAGTTTGTAAAGAGCCGTTAAGACACTAGCTTACCTGTTTGATAATAAAAAACATCAATCACATTACGTAAGCACATTCTAGATATGATTCTATGGAAATAAAAAATGTCCTTAGAGAAATTAGAGGTCAAATCTTACTATATTTCCTCCCACTGCATCATCTTACATGATATTGTCTTCATTAGATCTCCCACTGCTAATTATCGCCGGTGTGTTTAGCAAGATTTAGACCATTACATTGACCTACTCTTAACCTGAAGTTTACGTTGCCCTTTTTAAGTATACTTTTTTTAATTGTAATTATATTTGTAATTAAAATCTTAGCTTGGTATTTAATATTCAAACCAAATGTAGTTATTTGTAATTTGTTTAAAGCAGAAATTGAATCAAATGTTCCCATTAATTTTTTTTGAGCTTTTATTAACATTCCATTATTGTTAAAATGTGCAATATATATTTTATTTACTAGCCTCTCTTTTACCTCTCTATCAGTTTTTAATAGCATTCACCAAAGATAACTTTATATTTTCAATTTATGCTTGTTTAACATGTTTTAATCTAACCATATCAAATTACATAGACTGTTACTGGCAAAACATGACCCTGAGAAAGAGACGTGTGTGTGGTAGTATGGGAACAAGGGCTCAGGCTAAGTGGAGAAGTGGTCAAATTTTAACAAATCCTGAGTGCACTATCTCAGGAACAATTAAAGTGGACAAAACGTTTAAAATCAGAGATTTTTGAGGGGTTGCAAATAGCATAATATATTTTAGGCGTAGTGGGGAGGAAAAGTTGAATGAAATATATTAGATACTCCAGAAGAATTTGATAGCACTCATCTTTTCTGCCTTCTGGCCTTGCATACATTTTTTCAAAGCTTTGTCTCCTACAAGTATATAAACAATCAGGACTCTTTCATGCGTAATGCTTTAGAAGAATAAAAAGAAGACACTAGATAACAGGTGATTAAAAAAATATATATATAGTTGAAGCTACTAAAATCTTACCTTTTGCTTGATTTTCTTTGAGGCTTTGACACAAACAGATGTAGGTGGTAAAATGAAGCATCATTATAACTCCTATGTTGCTTGTGAAATGTAAGTTTAAATCATTAAGTGGGTGGAGATTGATCATTATCCACATTATAATAGATATGATACTTTGGTTGAGTCCCACATTGACAGTAATTTGGTTGGTTTGAACGATACTAATGCCATGCCATCATCTGTTCAGCCATAAATATAGATCAAGGACTAGAGAGAGTCACCTACACCATTAACTTTACAAGAGCTTGAGATGGATTGTAGTGGGGCAGATCCTACAAGAGCAATTTAACCTTCAAACTTAGCAGATGCATTGATCCCAACGTCTTGTTTTAGCGCAAAAAAAGCCCATGATAGAGATCAAAAGAGCAATGCGTCTGGTAAACTTTAGTTTTCTTTCACTGTGGGAAAGAAAAGAACAGCAGTTGCATAGTACTTTAGGAAAATTGAGTAAGCTGCCTGATTCGAACAAAAGGGGAGTTGAGAATATGGTCATAAAAAAGTTATCAAAAGCTACTTGGCAGGCAGCACCGAGTTATTATGTGAAAAAAATGGATTGACATATTTGAGATTGTGCAAATAAGAGACATTGTACAATTTTGTAGTGCAATGCATAATTATCAGAATGTCAATCAATATCGAAAAGAAAAAAGATGGTCTTCTTTAAAAAAAACCTATGTGAATGATGACATGAATGAGTGCTCAATCCCTGAAGTTCCCTATCTGTGGTTGGGACAGTCAGCTGTAAGTGTAAATCAGATAATAGGGAAATGGATTGCTCACAGGTACTAGGCCAAATTTAAATCCGATGGATTATTCTGTTCAAATAGTTTCTAACTTATTGCTTTTAAAAAAGTGGGTGAATTGGGCGCAATGCAAAAATAAAGGAAGGGGTTAGTATTTTTTCTTATCCATAAGATAAGGACACTTAATAAAATACTGAATTTTAGATTTATTGCGCTGTTGAACCAAATGCAAAAGATTTTGCCATCTTAATATTACAATACCGACATGCATGTTTATGCCGAAAGTGATTGTTTTTTTTAAGTATGTCTTGCATATGTAATTCCAGTTCTCTGCAAAGTGCTCATCTACCTTCCAGTGCAGGGAAGCTTTAGGAAAATACACAAGTAATATAAAATAAATAAAATAATGAGTCGACAAGAGACACTTGTGGTCAATGAGGCAATCTGGGTTATAAAACGGGTTGCTCCACTCTTTTTGGTGCTGGCACTCATGGTGGATATGATTGCATTGCATGATAAATCAGCACTTCTAATATGTTTTTGGATCATTCCTCAGTGCACAGTCGAGTGGATGGGAATATTTTATGGGATAAAATATGAGTCAGACTGTGGTTCAGAGATGAAAAACACACCTTGCAGAAGATTTTCATTGAACATAGCAGCTTTGGACACAATGTTGGAGGGTATATCTTCTTTCCCACCAAAGCAAGCTGTTACATGTTAGAATGTTATGATACACCAATTATATCATCATATATGACCAAACAGGTGTAGGCCTTCTGTGCCTGATAGATGGTTTGGGCAATCTTATTACAGGGAATGCATTATTTATGAATTTTGAAGAAAACCCAAACACCACTTCTTAATTTTGGAAAGAAAAAACATCCCAAAAGTTGTTCTTAGATGGTTGAAGACTGGTCTCTGTGAAGACTTACTAATAACTGGGGGTTTGAATTGCAAATGTACTATGGTCCTCCTGGAAAAATCGAAAATCAATGCAGTTTTTGTGTCAAATTGTTAGAAATGGGGGTCTCTAGTTGGCAAAGGTAGGTACCTTTGTCCAAATAGGGACCCTTGCTTCTAGTCAGGATAAGGGGGATACACTTCTAAAATACTTGGCACAACATGCTTATCTCAGAGGTAGTGTGTAAAGCATTTGTGAACACATACAGTGATACAGTGAAAACACTACAAATGGACACCACACCAGTTTAGAAAAATAAGTAATCCTTATCCAAACCAAAACAAGACCAAACGACAAAAATCCACAATACAGTTATCAAGATATCCTCAAAAATAGGTTATTCACTCAATTGAAGATTGTAGCCACAAATAACTCCACCTGGAGTTATTACCACGTCGTGACAGATGAAAATCCCAAAGAACGGCGCCGACCGCAAAGTGTGCGGCATCGGGCGCGAAGTTAAGCAGACTCCCAAAGAACAGTATCTTGGAAGTAATTAAAGCAAAGACGGGTCACGGCGTCGGGGAGGTGATGCTTCGTTGGACCCGGGCGGTGTCAGTTCCTTATGACCCCAGGGGAGGTGAAGCCTCGGTTCCTTACTGCGGTGCAGGGGAGGTGAGACATTGGTTCCTTACTGTGTCGGGGAGGTGGCGTCATGGTGGCGGTGAGGCGGCGGTTCCTTACGACGGTGTGGTGTTTATAGATTCAGGAGTCTCCCACGTCGAGTATCGGCTCCGCGTTGATGAAGCACCGGCGTCGGTGAAGTCGGGGCTGCGGTGCAAGTCGGGATGGTGCATCGTGGACGTCACGAGCGATGTCCTCGGCTCTGGTGCAGGCAGCGGCCTCGGTGGCGGCTTTGGAGTCGATGCGGCACGGCGTCAGCAGGTGTTGGGCCTACGGTGCAAGTCGGGGCGGTGCGTCTTGCTCTTCACGAGCGGTGACCACGGCTTTGGCGCAGGTTACGGCGTCGCTCGTCGGTGTTGCAATTTCCTTCTGTGGCAGCTGAAACAGCAGCTCCAAATGCAGAGAAACAGAAGAAATTAAGTCTTTTTGTCCCTGAGACCTCAGAACAGGAGGCAAGCTCAATTTCAATCCCTTGGAGATCTTTTCATCAAGCAGGTGACAAAGCAAACAGCAAAGTCCTTTTCTCTTTTCCTTGGCAGCAAGTAGCCACTGCAGGCCAACCCCAGACAGCAAACAGCACTGGGGCAGTATTCCTCCTCAGCTTCTCCAGCTCTTCTCCTTGGCAAAGGTTCCTCTTGATTCCCAGAAGTGATCTAAAGTTCAGGGGTCTGGGCCCCACTTTTTATAGCACACAATCCTTTGTTCTCTGGTGGCAGAGAAGCCCTGTGCCCAGTTCAAACCAGTTCTGTCCTCTCTGGTGCAGCTTCCTGGCAGGAGGTGGAGACAGCATTGTTGAAGCTATACCAGGCCCATTCAGGTGAAAGGAAATAATCTCCCCCTATTCTAAATGCAGCCCAGGTCTATTCAGCCCAGCCCTGACTCATCAGGCTCTCTGGAGCCACTGCCCCTCTCCAGCCCCTGTCATCCAAAAGCCAGATATGCAATACACAAACCTAGCAGAGGCACACTGGATGGCTAAGCAAGAAAACACCTACTTTCTAAAAGTGGTATTTTCAAACACAGAATGTAAAAATCACCCTCACTAAAAGATGCATTTTAACATTCTGAGTTCAAGCATACTAAACTTTATTTTCCTACCTGGTTCCCAGGGGATGTTATGTTTATAAGATGTTATAAACAAACACCACATTCTGTCCTATGGGAACAGGTAGCCTAGCAATAGTGAAGAACGAAATTGGCAGTAATTCACTATCAGGACATGCCACACACACCAGGGCATGTCCTACCTTTCACATACACTGCACCCTGGCCACAGGGGTACCTTGGGCCTACCTTAGGGGTGTCTGATATGTAAGAAAAGGGAAGGTTAGGGCCTGGCAAGTGGGTGCACTTGCCAGGTCGACATGGCAGTAGAAGACTGCACTCAGGCTCTGCAATGGCAGGCCAGAGTTACATTTACAGGCTGCTTATGTGGGTGGCACAATCAGTGCTGCAAACCCACTAGCAGCATTTGATTTACCGTCCCTGGGCACACACAGTGCACTGTACTAGGGACTGACTAGTAAATCAAATAGCCAATCATGGAAACACCAATCCATAACAGTAATTTACAAAGGGAGAGCATATGCACTTTAGCACTGATCAGCAGTGGTAAAGTGCCCAGAGTCATAAAACCAAGAAAAACAGGTCAGAAACAGAAGGCCACAAAGCAAAAAGTCTGGGGATAAACCCACTGAAAAAGCCAGGTCTAACACAAATATTTTATCTGGGTTTGCAAGTTATTTTGTCCTTCATTATCTCCAGTTATCTGGACTAATCATTATTCTCTATCCTGGTGTATGGTTCTCAAATATTTGCGTTAATGGATATCTATTTGGTAGCTGGCTGCCTGTGGAAAATGCTGCGCATGAGCTTAAATTTAGATGAAGATGGGGGCCACTGAGAAGCATGTTGCATACATGTAACCACTAGTATTAGGTATTATTATCTGTGGCCTGCACTTATCTCCTCAATCTTATCTTGTGTGGAAGCACATTACTAAAAATTGCCAGATGATAAGTACATTAGGAAGCAGGAAGGTCTGGCAGCGTACACCACTTGGATAGAAGCTTCACATCTTTTCTGGATGTGCTACATGAATTACATGAAATGTAGTGAAGGAAACTATATTTCCCTTGAGAGCGCAGGATTATCATGAGAGGTGCATTGGGTGGGGCCCTCACATAGTTCTTTGTGGCTTAGAGTGACAATATCTAATGTCTCTGTTTTCTTTCTTATGCTCTTATCCCTTGGTTTACTTCTAACCAACATTTCCTTCAGTGTATGGTGGGCTATGGATTCAGGGAATCCACAGTGGCAGCACACCTGGAGTCAAGGCTCACATCAGTCGAAGGATCCAGACTTCAAGGGTAGAACTTTCTGCACAAGGGCACCCTTACTTAATGTGTATTTGGTAGCTCATCTGTATCCAATTATGGCAATCATGGTGAATTAATGAATGGAGCTATTCAAGGACTGAAAATGTTAGATACTCTTACAGTTTCACTTTAGTACCCCAACACTGGTGAGGGAGACAAATATGATCCCAGGAAACAAGGAGTGGAGCTGACAAACCTAGTCTCCAAAAAGGAAAATATTAATTACACAGTTATTCACACACCTCGGGAGAAAATACAATCTCAGGAATATTTGATTCAGTTAGGAGGTGTCATCTGGGTGGGGATGGGCAAAAACAATAATTGTTACTTATTTTGGTGGGATTAACATCACTGGTTGAAGAAAATAGGGAAAAGGAGCAGCAGGACATTGTACTGAAATTACTAACTAATTTTGATTGTGACTGAGCAATGCAGGAGCGGTTGAGATCTTAAAGCCGTAAGAATCAATAACTCAAGGTCTAAACAATAGGGGTTCTGGCAATTCCATAAACATGGAAAATATGGCATCTGATACAAATAATAATTGCATTCAAGCAAGTGCTTCCACCACTTTAGGCAAAGTCAGTCACTCTGGCCGAACAACTGATTCTCCAGGTATCCTTTGTTGGGAGCAGGTGTGGCATTGCAAGATGAATTTGCTTTAACTCAAGCTTGTAACTCACCATTGGAGGGTCCTATTAAAGAACAAGTCATGACTCCCCTGGTGCTCAGGCATATTTTTTCTTGCAGCAACTTCATGATGAAGAGAATTGTTTTTATGTAAGTTCCTTTGTACATGCTGCAGTACGTTCTCAGGGCATTAAGCACTTTAATTAAGATGCTTTTATTTATGGTTTCTTGTTTTTATCTTCACAGTATAAATTTGTATAATGAAATGATATGTCATTAGTTTGTGTAGACTGATGTCTCATGGCACAGTACTGTTGTTTCTGGATAAATGTCTATTTATTGATAATTTTGCACATTCATGGTTGCTCCACAACCGAATAAAGATTTGAATTGAATTGACTCCCTTAGTCTGACAAAGCATGGGCAAAGCAAGTAGCAGTAGTATTGCAGAGGAAGAAAAAAACTGAAACATGTAAGCAACCATGTTTGTCAATGCCATTCACAATTGCACTTACTACTAATAATAACAGCACTCAGTCAGCTCAATGCGATTAAAGTCTTATCCCACTTATAATAGAAAACCAAAGGTTATCCCATGGCAGACAGTAGATCAAGGTACAAAGCAGGGCAAGGGCAGGCATGGTGGTAATGGAAAAATTACATAGGCATTAAATGATCATTCCACAAAGTCTGATTATTCATTTGAAAGCTAGGATAAGAGAAAGGTTGAAGATTATGATCTATGTAAAAATTGGGTTTTTAATTAAAGGGGTGGATACCCAAAATAAGCAAGAGACAGGTGGGTAGGCGTGTCCAGCGACCATGTTGGCCGCACGGAACTGAAGCTCCGGGGAGAATCCACACACCAGATTCCAGAGCGGCACATTGCAGCGTTCAATTCCCACGGAAAAGCAAGGTTTCCGCAATCGGAATGCAGGCGGATCACCTAAATCTAAGAATCGCTTCTCTGCGACCCTGCATGGCCGAGAAATGAACCGCGACGTCCCCGTTGGCAAGTAAACTAAGATGGCGCCCGAGGTGCTACGGGACTGTGCCCGGAGGCTGAGAGAAATAACCCGTGACTTTGCTGACCTGCGCTTTATTAATTGAAGAGGATCTCACCCCCCCATGCCCTTTTCCCAATCCAACAACTGGCCTGCGCCCTTGAAGAGGTACGAGCGCGGCTAGAGGGGGAGGGGCCCGCGAACCGGACCAGCGATCTTTCCCGCAGAGGGATGCCTTCTGGGGACTGCAGCCGCGACCGGGAGGCACATGGACACTGGCCTCACGCTGCCCGACCTGCACTCTTTCAATTGAAGAGGATCTCACCCCCCCATGCCCTCTTCCCAATCCAACAACTGGCCTGCGCCCTTTAAGAGGTACGAGCGCGGCTGGAGGGGGAGGGGTCCGCGAACCGGCCATCTCTCCTGGGGACAGATTCGTTCTGGAGACCACACCCGCGACCCGCGAGCTAAGATGGTGCCCGGAGAGCTATGCGGGAGGACGGGAGCCAGGTACTGTGATGCCGCTTATTTTCCACTTGAACTCCCAGTGGTAGTCCACCTCACCCCGCAGTAGAGCAGTACTGTCGGCCGATCCCTTGGGGGTAGCTTCCTCGAGGAGGAGTTGGTTGGTGATACCCCCTGCGGTGCTGGCACGGTGAAACCTGGCTCCCCCTCTCTTTGCGAGATGCGCGAACTGCCGCCGGAGATCTGGGGCGGAATTCATCCATGGCGCTCAGCTCGCGATTCTTTCATAGTTCTGATCATTTTGCTGCCGTAGGGAGACAAGATCGTTAATTGAAAGGTCTCCATTTCACAGAGGCTCCGCCAGGACACAATGGTGGCCGGTTGAATCGGCTCTGAGCAGAACGACTTCCGAATCTCTGGATGGGTGACAATAGCTCTGATTGTCCCCTGATGAATACCTCAGACTTGTGGCAGACACCTACGGCCCGCTTCACCTCCCAAGCACACACTGGCTGTCCTCCCCTCACCCCCTCTAATAAACTCAACATCTAGTACCTCCCATACGCGGCACAAACAATCCTTTCACGAGCTTCCCCTCCGGGGCAGCAAGCAGAGGGAGAATCCATTCGCTCAAGGGGATGCCTGACTCCAACATGGCGGCCGCGGGAGTCACGATCATCAGGATGAAGCAATTGAGGGACCTCAAACTACCTGGGTGCCTGACCTCATCTTGGCCTCCACACAAATGGACTAAACTCCTAGGCTCCTACCTTCTATTCTTCCATTCCTCACCCTTGAAACCACTCCACCCACACTGGACTCCCTGGACTGGCACTTCGAGGTTACTCTAGTGAGGCTAGAGGTGCTCCCCCTCCACCCTCCCACCCTGGCTCACCCACCTTGATATTAACTTTGGGATATTCCTCTGACTGTTGAGACCTATCTGGCTGACCGATGCCCGGTGGAGCTACCTGCTAGCTAAAGAGGAGTTGGGCTGTGGATTTACCCCGCGACCATCACCTACCCAGCCGGACCTTGGGCAGACTTTCCTTCGTCTCTCTGTCGTTTTCTCCCCCTACCCCTTTTTCCTTTCCCCCACCCCTTCTACGCTCCACTTTTCTCGTCTTCCTATACTCTTTAAAATGTTTTGCTTCTTAACCGAGACCTTGCTATTTGGCCCTGGCCCGGTGGAGCTACCTGGTAGGTAAAGAGGAGATGGGCTGTGGACTTCCCCCTTAGCCGTCACCTACCCAGCCGGACTCAGGGCAGATTTCCTTTCGTCTCCCTGTCCTATCTTCCCCTACCCCACCTTTCCTGCCCCCTTACCCTTCCTCGCATCTATGCTGTTGAAATGTTTTTCTAGCAACTGATGTTACCTGATTCTAATGTACTGTGTAATTTTGTGGAACCTTATGTAAAGCGCTCTGATACCTTCGGGTCTAGCCAGCGCTATATAAAACTCTTTAAAAAAAAAAAAAAGAGACACAATATTTGCATTGGTGAACCATTCACATCACTAAATTAACCTGTGCTCAACCATCTAATAGCTAGGCGCACAGCAGACAGGCTTAATTTAGAGGCAAAGTGTAAAGCATTTATGCAGTACCAAAACAGTAATAAAGTCAAAATACAATAAAACAAACCTCACAAACCAATTTTTAAGAGTACAGTAAAATTGAATAAATAAATTGACAGCAAAATGACAGAGTGAGCTAGAGAGAATAATTTTTAAGGTCTTAAATACGCACCAACCACACTAAACTGGTCATGGTAGACTGGGACCTAGATGCAATTTGTAGCCAATCGCAGTGGAGCATAGATCAGATACAGGGATGAGGTTTCACCTGATTGGAGGATTTACCTTGGGCTTAGTCTCAAAAATGGAAGTCCAAAGTCTTCACTTGGAAAAGGCGGCAGACTGCAGCCCAAGAGGGCTTCATGATGTCCGATAGCCATCAGACAAAATCTCAGTGAAGCCATTCGTTTTGGCAGGAAAGCTCAGGGTGGGAGAAATTCAAATTTCTTAACCCAAAAAGAATCATTTGCCGGTCATGATACGTTTGACGCCTTCGCCCAGTCAAGATTTCTTTGTTTGCACTTAGCCACCTTTTTCGAGATCAGATTCCTCCAGTGGGAGAAAGCTGCAGGCTGTAGTAGAAGAGAGCTCCCTGAGGCCAGATGCCTTCCCTGCTAGGCCGCGCTTATGAGGATTTGCCCTCATAAAAAGGTTTTGAGCAGGGGCCATTTGAAACTTCAGCCAAAAGGCAATGGTCCTTGGTCAGATCGGCTTAGCAGGTTGGTACTGGTCTTCAGAAGGTCTTTGGAGCCAAAAGGTTTCTATGTCCCTGGTTTTCAGGGATGGTTGGATAAGTCCACTGAGAGCCAGTCAGGGGTTTCAGGAGCTCAGGAACAACACTTGGTGGTCAGGACTCACTACAGCATAGGCCAATAGCAGAGTCTACGGCAGTACAATTAGACCTGGAAAGGCCTCTTATAGCATATTGTTTCTTTATAGCTTGAACAAGAGGTTTGCCTTATGACCATTGGAGTCAACTTCTTTGTCCTGGGTACAAGAGGAAGCTGGTCTATGCTTTAAATTTATTGTTCCTGTATATGTCATTTTATTGAATAATGCCTTGACATACTATGTGGAAAGCTTAACTAGGGATTCCTTACAGAACAAAGAACACTTCAGGGCTCCTCTAAGGTCTCAGGCAGCAGTTTCAGTCCTCGTCTGATCTTTCTGAGGGCCAGTAGTGTTCTGGGGAGAGTTCTGGGGATGCCACCTTTATGCCTGGCACAAGCTGGCTTTCTAACCAATGAGAAAAAAGCTCCCAGGGGCTACCGTATCCACTTTTGCAGCAGTTCCTGTGTGCCCTACTCTAAATAATCCCACAGTGCCCCACCATGCCTTAGTACAAGATGGTGAAACCCTTCTCCTCTTTGCAGAGCATATGTGCCCACCCCAGAGGTGTGCCAAGGAAAATGAGCAACCTATCTTCTGGGGTTACTTCAAGCCAGTTCTGGGGGGCAGTGCCCTGCCCACTGGTATTGGACCCTGGCTAACTGGGGGAACAAAGGAAGGTGCCTGTCATGTGTCTGACATCTGCCTGTGACATGGGATGCCCCTTTGAAGTAAATTAAGTTCCTGGGCATTCCCCCATAATCATCCTACAAGAGGAAAAGAAAACACCTCCCACCAACCAGGCTTTTGTTTCTTCTCAGGGAGTAGTTTACACACCTCATTCATGGCTTGAGTACACAAAGGGCTGCAGTAGGAGGCTAATTAAAATGTAAAACTAGAGGCTTTAGATAGGGAAAAGGTAACTTTTCAAAAGTAAGATTTCCTTAATATTTATTACAAATCCACCTCCACTAGTGAATTGGGCTTTTAAATATTACAAAGATCCCAGGAATTAAGGGGCATATTAGCAAGGGCACTATCGCCGCTTTAGCTGCACTTTTTGCCGCTAAAGCGGCGATATTCTTATCGCCCTATCAGCAAACTGTCTCTAACAGCAGTTAGAGACAGTTTTCGGGCATTAGCGCCCGTGTTTTTAACGCTTTGCATGTCAGCGATATTTATCGCTAATGACATGCAAAGTGGGCGTTCCCGACGAACAAACCTGGGAAACACCCGCTAACAGGCCTATCGCCTATTAGCAAGGTGGCCATGGCCCCAGTTAGCGACGTGAAAAGTCGCGCTAACCGGGGTCATCGCCATTTATTTAACACCTGCAATTAGCAGGTGTTAGCCATATCTAACATGGGGGGTGGATTATGCTGATACGACCACAGGGTCGTATCAGCAAGGTTATCGCCGTTTTCCATGAAACATCGCTGGAAAACCAGCGATGTTTCATGGAAAACACCGCTATGGCTGGAATAATTATCGCCATAGCGCTAAATGTCGCTAATACAGCGTTAGCATGGCAAATTATTCCGACGATAGCCGGCGATAAAAAAGTGCTCGTTAAACACGCTTTGCGATGTTTAGCGCACTTTTTAGATAGTATGCCCCTATGTTTCTAGGTGTTTCCTAGCCGAAGATAGGGTTAATAGATTTAGTAGTGCATCCCAGTGTTTCTCTATGGAACAGCCAGTCTTAGTACATTTTCTACTTTAAATACCATGCACCCTGCCTTATGGACTGTAAGGCCTACTTAAGGTTGACAATAATATTGGAAATGAAGATTTAAATTTGTCAAAAGAGTTTATTTAAACAACTCGAATTGACATTGAAAAATTGCTTCAGTCAGGCTACAGTGGCAAGCCTAAAGACATGCTTGCACTGCCACTGTAGTGAATGGCACAATAGGTGCTGCAGTCTACTAGTGACATTTAACTCACAGGCCCTGGTTACACATTGTATAATTTACTACAGACTTATAGGTAAGTTAAATATGCCAATTAGGGATATGCCAATTCAAAACATGTTAAAAGGAGGAAGACAGTAGGGGTACTACTGGTTAGTAGGGGTAAAGTGCAAAACGTTCAGCCAGAAAAAACAGATAGGGCAAAAATCTGGGGAAACACCATGCAAAAGGATGTCATCTCCTTCAATAAGGATGGACTGCCATAGGATCAGTGTGTGTCAAGGCTGGCTCCTTAACACCCTCAAGGTAAATGTTCTCTAGACCTGATTTGCCCATCCTACTATGGACACTGAGGGCCACATTTATGACCCGGTCTGCGTCGCTCTTGCACCAGGCAAGGTGGTGCAAGAGTGACATAAACCTTAAATCTTATTTTTCAAGCCATGCAAAGCCACTTTGCTTGGCTTTGAATGGCTTCAAAAATATGGAGTAATGCAACGAGCGCATATCGCTGCATTGCATTACTCTGTGCAAGGGAGGTGTTTCATGGGCCATGGTTTCTGATGCATTCCCAGATTCACTAAACCTTGGAATGCGCCAAAAAGATACGCCTCCCCAGGTGAGGCTTTACGAGGAGAAATATCTTTATTTTTCTTTGTTTTTACTCTTTCTTTGTGTTCGGCAGCACAAATAGAAAGAGGAAGAAGCTTCTCAGGATTGTTTTTGTTCAGAAACATGCCGCTTCTTGCACAAAAACAATCCTGCCTACAACACAGGCCCCCCTGCACCATGGTGGAAGAGTGCCTGCGTTGGCGCTAGACTGTCAATATGGTGCAAGGGAAAAGGACAGAAATGTGCCATATTGGATAAATACTGCACATTCCTTTCCTTTCCCTGTGGCGTAGGACAGTGCAGCAAGGTGACTTTCTGCGCTGCCCTGCTCCACAAGGGTCATAAATGTGGCCCTGAGGAACGAGGAAATGCAGTTCAGACCCCGCTACACCTCTGCTCCACTTCTTCCAACTCTTTACCCAAAGACAGTGCAGGAATTTGCATCATTCAACTCTGGAAACAGAGGTCAGAGTCTTGATTTGAGCATGGTCAGAGCTACACAAAGTAAAATCAGTCTGGCTCCTAAAAAGGAACTTTGTACTGTAAAGAATCCTAAGCTTACACTTGGTAGCTGGGCACATACTGCGGCATGGTGTTAGTCAATACAATTACATGTGGTACATAAACTCCAATTTTAAAGCAACATTTGAGTTAAGGAATATGTAAATTTAAATTTCCAATCTATTTAGTTCCATGGAGAATATTTTAATGATTAACAGCACAACAAAATGAAGACAATTGTATGTCCAGAAGATGTGTTAATAAAGTAACTCAGACAGTTCCATAGGACACAATAAGAAACAAATTGAGTGCCTGTCAATGGGGTGTGCTCGAACAACACATACGTATCCTTCTAGGCTAACTGTCACTCATGCAAGGTCAGATAAAGGCTATTGGTTCATGTTGTTCACGTTTTGTAGACAAACTGGTACGCAGGCACCATTTGAGGCTTACTCTGATGGAGCATGGTCAGGCAAGGTTTTGCAACTAATGCCAACAACAGTTCTACCTTTATCCTTAGAGAAGTTTGTGGAGATTTGATATTGTCAGCTGGACAAGGACTCAAGATGGCTAGATGCTTCTTTCCTATATTAGCCTCGAACATAGGTGCCTCATGCCTTCTAATTAAATGCACAGCCAAATTTTCAGTTAATGCTGTTATCCACCTGGTGGACACCACACACTCTTAGTCTCACACTAGAAGTTCCAACATCAATTAGGTACCTTTTGGACAGACCTTTTGTCCACGTCGGTCTATAAGTAGCTTGCTTTTTGCCAAACAGTGATTTCTTCTAACAGTGAATACATCATTGGTGCAAAAGCACATTACTGATTGCATATGTGGTAGATTTTCAAACTGATAGATAGCGTCCATATCTTTCCTAAATTGCAGTTTACTTTATATTGGTATTAGATTAATCAAATAATTGTCTAAGCTACTAAGCTATATAAAGAATCTAAAAGGACATTGACCAAGCTTGTGTCTTTGTTATGCACTATATTTTGGATAGTTTGGCGTCATTTCAGTATTGTATATGATTTATTAGGTGTTATTGTGTGCATTGCTGAGTTTTGAATTTCTAGCACCCTTATTCAGTGTTGGACTGCCCTGCTGCTTTATCTGAGAGTCAAGTGCTAAGAGGGGTAATGAGTTCACAGTTGAAGGTCCACCAGGGGCATCAGAGGTAAGAAACCCCATTGATACACACAGCCCAGTAGCTTCTGATTGCAATGGAACCTCAAACAGGATTTCTCAAACTCCTCACTGTCAACTGATGTTTTTAAATGTTGAACACCATTTCCCAAAGACAACATAGGGGGGATATTCACAAGAACGTGCGATAAACATCGACAAAATAGGCTAACGCAATTTTTCATATCGCCGTCTATCATGGGAAAATAACTCTGTGTCAACGTTGTATGCCCAACACGGCGTTAACATGCGATAGTTTCCCGAGAACGCCACAAATGTCCGCGATACAACTACCGCAACGGCGATAAAAATGAAAACCGGAACGTGAAAAAAGCTGCGATGGGCCCAACTGTGATAAAAATCCAGCGAAAAGCAGCGCCGGGCCCGCAAGTCCCACAAGCAAGGCGGGAACAAACACTACAAAAGCTGCAAAAAAAAACACCTACAAAACACAAACAACTGCGAAGCACCATGGAGGGAGCCGGAGAGAGTACAGAGGACAGCCAGAACCCCACAAGCCCCACGGAGGACCAGCCTGGGACCTCGGGGACCGGGAAGGGCATGGAGAAGAAGAAGAGGAAGACACGTCTCAGTCCGCAGGGAAACAGGATCCTCATTACAGAGGTGACAGAACACCACCACCAACTGTTCATCACCTCCACTGTGACATTGGCAACTAAAAATACAATATGGCAGTCCATCTTGGCCAAGGTGAATGCAGTTGGAGTGAAGAGAAGGGAAGTGGACGACTGCAAGAAGGGCTGGACTGATGTGAAGCGCAAAACCAAGCTGAAAACCGCTGCCCACCTGAGAGCAGCAATGCAGACTGGAGGTGGGAGTCCAGCGACACACCAGGAGCTGGATGAGATGGAGGAAATGGTGACCCGAGTCATCATTGGGGAGACGGTGGCAGGAGTTGGTGGACCGGACACTGCACAACATGACCTGAGCCAACAGCAACAGGGTGAGTAACGACCAGGGACTGGGGGGACGGGGGGAGATGGGCACAATGGCACACATGCACAAGTAAGTAGAGCACATCTGTGGACAAACCATGCCCAAGAGTCACAACACCAACCAAGAGCCCAATTTACCCAAGTCTGCAACACCTCAGCACTGTATAAGCACAGAAGTGAAAGGCACACCGCCTGAAAGGGAGAAGGGCCAGCCAAATCAGAGCTGAAGGGGCAACACACCCACAATGCAGCACACACACATAAGAATCAGAGCACTTCAACATTGACAACAATGTGGCACAAACTGCAACACTCTCACAACAGAACAGAGGACACAACTGCTGCCGCTTGTGTGTAGAAAATGGCCATTCGCATTTGGCATAGCAGGAAACTGTGAGATGACAATGGACAAGTACAACCACACATTCCTGATGGTGTAGAAATGTCAACTGTCCCGCATCAAATAGGCATCTCATCACAAACAGTCACAATGTACATTGGCATGCAGTCCGTTAGTAAACTTGTACAATGCGTGGAAATACATGTGAACACAGTGTCAATCTGCATCTCCCCTTTACATTGCAGAGGGAGAATCAACACCTCCTGCAGAGCAGACACAACAACTCAGCACTGATGATGAAGAGGGCCTCCCCAACATCGACACCGACGCCCTCCAGCAGCACATGGACAGCTTCGGCACCCCACCTCCAGGAGCAGGGCAATCCAGCTGAATCGAGGAGACCCCACCCCTTGCACAGACCACACAGCAGGAAGCACCCACCACCACGGCTGGCTCCCAGGATCCCCACGACCAACACATGGCATTCCAACGCTGTGTGTTAGGGTGCCAGGAGAAGATGGCTGAGCAGCTACGGGTGGGGTTTGACCTCATGGCAGCCAAACTAGATGCCATACGTGGGTGTCTAAGTCCCATCAGGGTCCACTTACAGTCCCTAACAGACACCCACTGTCCGCTCCATGCTCTCCAACAATACATGGCTGACATCGCTGGAGTCATGACTCTGAGACAAGAACAACTGTCAAGTCAGAGTGGCTCCAGAAATGTCAGCCGGGAGTTGGGGAACATGCAGAGGATCATGGAGAACATGGAGCGGATGCATGCGAAACGATTGGCTGCCACGGCTGCACAACAGCGAGATGTAGCTGGGAACTTCCATGCCCTGCAGATCCTCATCATGGCATTGCCGCCACATGGCCTGGCGCGGATGACTGCTGCTGCTACTACTCCATCCACATCTCCGCCCCCTGAAGTGTCCGTGCCACACAGTGCGGCAGACCAAACACCACCACCCACATGTGAGGCACCTGACACATCAGAGGACGAAGATGACGATGAATCTGGCTTGGTGGCAAGATTGAAGTGGTAGCATATATCACCGCCATATGGCCTGTTTCAGCTTGTTATTGCCCTCTGCATCATGCCCTGGAATAATATCTTCCACTGTCCCCGTTACACTCAGCGACACTCACCTTGGATCTCGACATGGACTGCCATATTTGGAATGGTTACCAATGACACAGCAATAACACTGCAGACTGAAGTCTTCCTCTCCCGATGAACCTGTCCATCCCTAAAGGACTCTGGCTGGCCCTCCACGGGGCGACAATGTAAAGTGGGGTTTGCATGGCCCTGTACTGGTCCAGCTGAAACACGGGAAACATCCATCACAACGCGGGCATTACAACGACATGCGCTGGATGGCGCTCTAACCTAAGGAATAGTATGATTTACTATTCCAACACCTTCCCTACTGTACGTAGACTGGAGTTGGAATAGTAAATCATACTATTCCTAAGTCCAGCAACCTCCTGCGCAAGTCGTTGTAACGACTTGCGTTGTAACGAACGCGATGTAAAATACCGAGTTGTAAATGTATGCGTAGTAACGTCATACATTCCTGAAACACCCCACTGAATGCGAATAAAACATTCAAATTCACACTGATATGTCATGGCCCTGATCAATTAAGCATGAAAGTATTGATGAATGTAGGGACAGTGATTCCACTTTAATGGTACTCCCTGGGTAATGCTATCAATGCGCATGTATGACCGTGACCCAGATAGGCAGTGAGACACACATCGTCATTCAAAACAACTCACATCACAGTTGAAAACAAGTGAATGTGCGTAGACTTTATTAGCATATGCGTGCCAGTATGGGCAAGAGAAGTGCCACAACATGCGGACCAATGCAGCAGTATGTCAGAATGAGGAACGTTGCCAAGCGCTACTGTGCACTCCGGGGGAGTGCCTCACCTTTCACAGGTGTGTGTTACCCCGCGTGGTTGTCTGCCCACAAATTCGGGGTCCAGGCGAATGCAGTCATGTCCACTGTTGTTGTGGGATATGTGACCAGAACCCCAAGATGCAACAAGGTGTCGGGACATGTGCAATGGGTTCCAAACTGTTGTGGCTGCAGGTACGTAATTACACGTCCATGAAAGCGAGTGCAGCTTCGTAGGCAATCATTTCCAACATGAGGTCGTTGTCGACTCCATCGAACAGGATGGCGAGGCTAGCCCTTAGCAGGCCTGGACAGATGTGCTGCATCCACCCCCTGTCACCAATTAGCACTACAGCCCAATAGGGGAGCGGCTCAATGTGGTCACTGCACACGAGGAGTTCTGCAATTTCCCAGGTCCAGCTGCCATTATGTATGCCAAGTATCCAGGCATCCCATAGACGGGTATCATGGTGACACTCCTGGTCGTGGGCCAACAGGGGGCGCACACACATGTCAAAATCCAGTTTGGCTACCGTCCTGTTGGATAGGCAGACATCCATGGACCACTCGAATATGCACGATCGACAATGCAACACAGGCTGAACGCAGGTGACGTTGGCAAGGCGGAAGCTCAGCCGGTGACTGACCCGCAGAACTACCAATGGCAGTGCCCCCAGTGAATGCAGCATACGTGCACGGTACAGTTCCACGTGACAGGGGTTGTGCATGTGTCCGGGATGTTCTGCCATTGCGTTAGTGGCCCTGGTTGAAGCGGCACTGTTCTGACCTGCGCCAGTCCTGTGGATGAAATGCCAATGCTTGGATCAATGAGTTGTTTAAGTGTGCAACGGTTGTACGCCTGGGATGGAGTGGGAGTAAGTGTGAAGGCCATTCCATGCAAGATAACTCTGAGCAAGGTCTTCTGTGTGTGGGGTGTGCATACGTTGGTCTGTCGTCGGGCTGTGCGTAGTGTGGGAGTCGTCCTCAACTGCTATCGTATCTGTCAGGGGGTGCCGGGCACATGCAATTCCGAGGTCGGATGTGCAGATGTGCTTCCGCCTGATAGTTCAGACAAAGGAGCTTTCATCCCTAATGTCAGTTTGTCATCTGCTTGCATCCATGAAGTGTGATGTGGCTTGTTTGGTTGGGGTGGGTTGTGTGCGACTTTGGGATTCATGTTTGACATGACTTGCATGTGGCAAGTGAGCGGCATCACTGTGTGTTACGTTGGCTCACAGCTGCTCCTCCCTCCCCCCGAGCCTATTCACTTGTGTACGCTGCGCGGTTGCATAACTCGCACTCCAACGGCAAACCATTGTCATGCCTGTCTGCGCATGTCCACAAGCCTGACAACGACACTGTGATGTTGGCCGTTGAAGGTGGGCAGCCACGTGAGTGTAGGCCTATGGTAAGGATAGTGCGGACACAGATGTAGAGTTCATGCCTGGCTGAACTCGCGCTGCGATTAAGGCTAGGCATTTGGCTCATGCTGCGGAAATGCAGATACACACAACACTTGGCATGTATGAGCCAAGACCCCGAGCGGTCTTGCGCTCCTTCATTTCTCTGTTCGTGCGAGACCGCCCTCCGGGTGCATGCTACATTGCAACATTGTCAATTGCGGGCCGGGTGGTGCCGACACTACAACATAGACACACGCATTAGTTACTTCCTTGTCCAGGCCAGAACTGAACCACACCCTGAGCCCTGGGCTAATTCTACACACCCCTGCGCTGGACTGACGTACGCCGGCCAAGCCCACTTTGCTTACGCTTAGAGGGGGGAGGAGAAAGCTACAGGTCCAAGGTCTAACCCACTCCCTGAGGTGACATGCTTGCGTCCGTTGTCCACAGCATGACGTGATGTGGTAGGGCCAGGGACCATCACGCACACCTACTGACCACACGGACACACTTAGATGTATGGTGGAACTGGCTATGGGCACGTGCGCCTGGCCACTTTTTATTACCAGGGTCACATGTCCAGTGACGCCTGTGCTGGATGGGTGTGGGGTGAGTGTAAGCCAGCCCTCAGGGAGTGATTGGTGCTGGCAACAACTAGAACAGTGATCATCGGATCACACACACAGATTCAATCATAAAGGGTCCATGACTTGCAGTGCACTGAGGTAGGGGCACCAGCTCTGACATCACACACACGAGACTCAATCATAAAGGGAACATGACATGTGGTGCACTGAGGCAGGGGCACCAGCTCTGACATCACAAACAGAAGATTCAATCATGAAGGGTCCATGACTTGCAGTGCACTGAGGTAGGGGCACCAGCTCTGACATCACACACAGAAGATTCAATCATGAAGGGTCCATGACTTGAGCTGCACTGAGTTCGTGGCACCGGAAGCGCTCGGCGGGTGTGCGGCCTGCGATGATGTGTCGTCCGGGCGGGCCATCCTGGAAGCAATGTCTGTTGCCTACTGGACTGCGCCATAAATAAATAAAGACTCAATTTGAATTGTGAGCCCTGCTGACCCCAGTGTAGGCTGGAGGCAGCGGTCAGAAAGGGCCCACAGCTACGTGGCGATGACTTGAGCTGCACAGAGTTAGTGGCACCTGGAGCGCTCAGCGGGTGCGCGGCCTGCGATGATGCATCGTTTGACTTGGGGGACCTGCTGACCGCAGTGTAGGCCGGAGGCAGCGGTCAGCGAGGGCCCACAGCCACGTGGCGATGACTTGTGGCGCACTGAGTTAGTGGCACCTGGAGCGCTCAGCGGGTGTGCAGCCAGCAATGATGGCGTGTCGTCGAAGGTCAGGATTGGATTTGATTTAAGCACCCTGCTGACCGCAGTGTAGGCCGGAGGCAGCGGTCAGCGAGGGCCACAGCCACGTGGCGATGACTTGTGGTGCACTGAGTTAGTGTCACCTGGAGCGCTCAGCAGGTGTGCAGCCAGCGATGATGGCGTGTCCTCGCAGGTCAGGATTGGATTTGATTTGAGCGCCCTGCTGACCGCAGTGTAGGCTGGAGGCAGCGGTCAGCGAGGGCCCACAGCCATGTGGTGATGACTTGTGGTGCACTGAGTTA
The DNA here is from genome assembly GCA_963921515.1 of Calotriton arnoldi. Lineage (NCBI taxonomy): Eukaryota > Metazoa > Chordata > Amphibia > Caudata > Salamandridae > Calotriton > Calotriton arnoldi. The sequence goes on along the minus strand of CAWUFW010003252.1, from coordinate 496,261 downwards.
GTGGCACCTGGAGCGCTCAGCGGGTGTGCAGCCAGCGATGAGGGCGTGTCCTCGCAGGTCAGGATTGGATTTGATTTGAGCACCCTGCTGACCGCAGTGTAGGCCGGAGGCAGCGGTTAGCGAGGGCCCACAGCCACGTAGCGATGACTTGTGGTGCACTGAGTTAGTGGCACCTGGGGCGCTCGGCGGGTGCGCGGCCTGCGATGATGCGTCGTCCGGGCGGGCCGCCCTGGAAGCAATGTCTGTTGCCTACTGGACTCTGCCATAAATAAATCAAGACTCAATTTGAATTGTGAGCCCTGCTGACCGCAGTGTAGGCAGAAGGCAGTAGTCAGCGCACACATTACTCCGCAGTGCTGTGCCGCTGGGTGCGCTGGGGGCCTGTGTCGCGGAAGGCAGCGATTGGCTGAGGAGGCTGGTTGTCACGACGGCGGACTCGTGGCAGGGTGAGGGGCGCCGCCCTGGTAGACGCGTTGGCCATCTCGGAAGTGAACCACGGCCAGAGCCCCAGTCTATTTATTCACACTCCTACGCTGGTGTGGCGTACGCTGGACCAGCCCACTGCGCTCCCGCATACAGGGGGGGATGACACAGCTACATGAGCGAGGTCTTCCCCACTGCCTGAGGTAAGATGGTTGCGTCCACTGTCCACAACACTGCACACACCAGCAGTATGTGTCCACAGGGACATGTCTGTGCTCTGCATACTGGAGTCTGTCAAGCACATCAACGCCACACTTGGCATTGTGTACATTCTTATTCATGGGTGACTTGCGTCCTTCACACATACTTGGTTCCCACCTCTCCCCACATTCTGCAATTGTGTGGCTGAGGGGCCATGCCGTTTTTGGAAGGTCAGCTGTCTTGTTCTGTGCTGCCTCGGTGGTAGTCCTGGGGGAGGGGGGGCCTGGGGGTGGTGGCGGTGGGTGTTGTGGACCTCTTGGGTCTCCGAGCTGCATGATCATTAGATACATGACATGTGTTGGTCTTCAGATGTGGCTCTGGCCTGGGCTCCCTCTGTACTGCAGGTTATCGTCCTACTTAAGACCAGTAATGAGCAGGTGATAAGTCCCTGCTGCTAACGCGCCTTATCGCCTGTTTTTGTCCGGCATCACAGATCTGGCTAATCGTTGAGAATATCGCAAAGTGGTGTTTTCGTGTGTTTTTGCACGGGAACGCCTACTCTGCATGTCATTAGCGTTGTTTGTCGCTCTCATCCGTGGCAATGTGTTTTGCGGCAGCTATCGCAGGAAAACTGGTGATGTCGACAGTTTGCACCTGCTTGTGAATGGGGCGATAAGTCTATCGCTACTTTTGTGGCGCTAAGGTGCCGATAAATCGGCAATAGCTCCTTGAGAATATGCCCCATAGTTGCGAAACACTGTATCTTTTACAAGTCGAGATCGCCTCACAATCTTCTTTGTAACACATTAATGTACATCTCTTTTGTAAATAAACCTGAACACTTTTCAGAAAACTTTAAGGGGGTTCTAAAGGGTAATCAAAGATAAGAGTCTATTACGGTAATTAATTTGACTCAGACCCAAGTTTTCTTTCGTTGGTATTATATTTGTATACTTCACTATGACTCATTGAATGTAATCATATAATTTTTCCATCAGGAAAAAAAGAGTGGTACTAGATCAAAAAAATATGTAATAATTCTTGACTGCATGTCAGTCATGTGCTTACTCAACACTCATGAAAGCAAGAATAACACACACAGACACCTTTTCCTTATGTATTTCTTAATTAAATTTAAATATATGATACTATCAAGATTACTAGTTGGAGTCACAAAATTACCAGAATCGTGGTAGTTCTGCAAAGGGACCGATGTTGTCCAAATGAGTCCTAATTGGTGTACCACAGCCGACAGCTATGCTGTATTTCGAAATTTAATACTTTCGAAACAAGGAATCTAATCCAGAAAATTTGTACAAAAACTAGTCACTACTTAAGCTAAATTAATTAAGCCTGACATCATCAATCTAAGTCCCATTCCATAAACTGTGTATTGTGCAATAGAAAATGCCTTCTTTCTTCTTTAATTTGTTCTTCTATTCCGTTTCATATTGCTGAAGGCCATAGCTATCCTCGTTGTATCACTATATTCTAACTCTGAACTGACATCATAGAGATATTCATAGCTGACTACTCTTGACTGTTCTCTGTGCGATGGATTTCTGCTTAGGCCCATCAGTGTAATCTATATCTGTGGCCACCTCTTGACTGGTTCACTGTGAATTGGAAGGTTGAAAGGCACTTTCTTTTAAACCATGTGTGCCTGCTGGTGTGGAATAGATATGCAGTTTTTACCAGTTTCCTGCAGGGCGGTGAGTTTTATTGACTGATGGCTGGGCACAGCTGCACGTGGAAGGCTGTAGAAGCAGGCAAATTGACTTTGGTGCTTATTGGTGCCCACGGTGTTGCTGCGGCCGAGGCTGATGATCCAGGAAAGTCCTCACTGGCAGCAGCACCTGCAAAGTATTGTTCTCAGTGCCGCCTTGTGGCATTCATTTCAAATGGTGGTTTGCAGAAATGGAAGTTTGTCATTTTGAGGTCAGAGGTATTTTGCGGAAGCCTGGCTGCAACTGTTGTGGAAACACGTGGCCTGTGCGTCAGGGCTACGTAAGAGCAAAGAAAAATCTGATTTGTATGTCAGAAAGAGGTATGCTGCTGCTATTGAAAACTGTCAAAAGAGTTTGGAGAAGGTAATCAGTTTAGTAGCTAGCCAAGATACTCACACTAAGTTGTGGTGACAACATTTATGTTAGAAGTCTGCTAAGGCGATGAAGGAATGCTACGATATTTATTAGTTATCATAATTACTCCTCGTCTTACTCTTCCTCACCTAAGTCAACATACCCCACCTGCCCTTTTTGAACTGCTGAGCCATTGGTTCTTGTGCGGGTTGTGCAGGAGGATGCTGGGAGCGCCCCGCCCCTTTATGGCAATAAGTAAGGTGGTTATACCTTGTAGTGTTAACATTTGATATATGGAGTACCAGTCCCAGGGATATGTCTGCCTCATGATTATTGACATAGAAGACGGACGTTGATGAAATGAAATGGGAGACAGTCGAAGTTCTCATTGTATATCTCATGTCAATTGTCAAAGGGAGAAGATTGCAATACCAACTTGTTATACAGTTGCTTTTCTGTGTAGATTTGAGGGACGTTTTCACTGGAGCTTGGTATATTTAAGGAGGTCTCTGGTACATGGGCCAGCTGGTGCATAGTATGAGGCAGTCACGGCTCCTGGAGGGAGTGCTGCGGGTGGTGGGGGGGGCAGTGGGGGGGCGGGGGAGGGGCATGGTGGTGGGTAGTAAACTCCGGCATACGGCCGAATGGAGTTCGAGACTAGGGACCAACAGAATTCCTTCCATTCCCGCCTCCCCCAGACCTCCTCCTCAACTCACCTCCATCCACTCCTGCCCTCCCTCCCAAAATAACCCCAATCCACTCGCCTGCATGCTTGTTAACTGCCGATCCGCCGTCCGACACGCCACTGAAATCTCCGAATCTATCCTTAGTGAATCCATTGACATCACGTTCCTCACGGAAACTTGGCTCAATGAACACTCAACGAGCATGCTTGATCTACTCACCCCCCCCCCCGGATACTCTATCCTCAGAATTGACAGACCTGACAGAATAGGAGGTGGACTGGCCATAATCTTCAAAAACGAACTTCAGCTCTCCCTTGTTAACAACTCTGGCCACTCCACCTTCGAATACCTTGAAGCTGAACTTAAAATTCTAGGCGCCCACTCTATTCGTTTACATACTATCTACCACCCTCCTGGTGATCCACACCCCTTTATTGATTAACTTTCTGACTTGATTACACAATCCTCATTATCCAACTCAAAAAATCTCTTCCTTGGAGACCTCAATCTCCACTTGAATGACACCAATGATCCCACTACCACCCTCTTCACCTACCTTCTCGAGATCAATGACCTCAAACAACTTTGTCAGTCCCCCACCCACACCAAAAGAGCCATCCTGGATGCCATCATTACCAACAATGACTTAGCCTTCCTGACCAACATCATCCCCATTGACTGGTCCGACCACCACCTCATACTGTTCACCATTTCCATCACACCGCCTCCCCTCACCTCGAAACAAATTAAACCTATGGAATGGACCAGAAATCTAAAACGTATCCCTCCTGGCGAACTTGAGTCCAAACTACAAGCTCAACTGCTCCTCACTCCTCACTCCCCTCTCACAAAACGCAAATGAGCTTACTGATCACTTTAATAAAGCCGTCATTGATGTCCTAGACCAATTGGCCCCTCCTAAACTTAAAACTCTAAGAAATATCCCTTCCAAATCTTGTTTTAACCTCGAACTTAACAACGAAAGACGCTCATTAAGACAAATGGAAAGAACCTGGAGATAGCATCCTTCCCACTCTAAGCTGACACTCCTCAGATCAGCTAGATCTACATACAAAAAACACATTTTTAACGAACAGGCATCCTTCTTCCGTACACAACTCGATCGGGCCAAAAACAGACCTAGAGAACTGTTCAACATTATCCGGCACCAAACCTCCTCAGCTCCGCCTAACCCAACGGCCTCAACCCCTAGATGTGAAGAAATTGCCCACTTCTTCTCGGAAAAAATCACCAAAATAGATCAATCCTTCCACTCAACGCAGATCCCAACCAACGCCCTACTTTCTCCTGACATCTCCTCTAATTCACACTCCACACTCCTGACACCCCTAGGTCCCCCTCATACTCTCCCCTTACCTCACCTCACCCTAACCCCTCATCACACATTCCTTCTCCTATTCCCTCCCTAAACTACCCCCCACACCTTCCCACCCCTACTTCTCTCGTACCCAACCTCCCAAACTCACGACCAAAAAACAATGCCTCCTGGCATAATTTCCTCCCTGTAACTGAGCACGAAGTCCACAGCATTATTACTAAACTAAAACCATCCTCCCATACCAAAGACCCCCTCCCTTCTAACCTTGTCCAAGACCTAAAGCACATCATCGTCCCATCCTGGACCACAATCATCAACACCTCCCTTGCTACGGGAAGTGTCCCTAGCTCCCTCCAACTTGGTCAAATCTCCCCCATTATCAAAAACGCTAATGCTGATCCAAATGACTTAAACAACCTCCGCCCCATCACTAACCTCCCCCTTCTTTCTAAAGCCCTCGAAAAATGTGTCTTGCTCCAATTAGACATACACGTCGAAAAATCAAGCTGGTATCAACTACCATCTTTATGCAGATGACACCCAACTCTATTACAAGATCAAGACCCACGCTGACATCATACACCTTAATAACACCCTCACTAAAATTCAATCCTGGTTCCACCTTAATCATCTCAAACTCAACCCCCAAAATACTGAAATCATCCTCTTCTCCCCCAAAAACAATCCTCTCCCCATTCAAACTTGGATCTCCGACCTCAATGCCCTCAACTGCTCTCTCTCCTTGTCCAACTCAGTAAAATCTCTTGGTATCTCCATCGATAACAGTCTAAACCTCAATATCCACATCAAAAATTTGGCTAAAGGAGCCCTCTTCACTCTCCGTCATCTCAAGAAAATCAAACCCTTTCTCCCAACTGAAGATTTTAAATTAGTGGTTCAATCCCTGGTCCTTTCACGAATCGACTACGGCAATGCCATCCTCACCGGAATCCCCAAGGTCCACCTAGCTCCACTCAAATCTGTACTCAACCTTGCAGCCAGGCTCATCACCAACTGCAAACGGTTCAACCACATTTCCCCAGCTCTCAAAACTCTAAAATGGCTCCCCATCGAAGGCAGATCCGCCTACAAAAACGCATGCATTACACACAAAGTCCTCCATCAAAATGCACCACCTTACCTTGCCAATAAACTCTGCAAAGCGGGCAGCACACGACCCCTAAGAAGCACTAACACTCTCCTCCTTGTCCCACCCCTGCTAAAAAAGAAATCCACTCAATCCCGCTCCTTCTCCGGAAATGCCCCCTACATCTGGAATGCCCTCCCCAAAGACCTACGATGCAACCCTTCCTACACCAGCTTTAAAAAAGATCTCAAAATTCACCTCCTCAATAAATATTGGGGTCTCTACCTGCGCCTTAAACTCGCTCTTCCATATCTTATAGGTATTTCAACTCTTTTCTCCGAGTATCTGTTTACATGATTTGTATAACCTCAAGCCTTTTGTTATTCTCTGTCTTACCTGCTGTTTATCCGATAATGATGTTGTAAATGGTGTAAATGTTGTAATTTTGTTTTACCATCTGTATCTCAGTCTTGTAAAGCGCTCTGATGTTTTTGTTATTCTTTGATGCTGTAATTTGTCTCTTACCGTAACTAGCACTATCATGTAAAGCGCTCTGATACCTCTGGGTCCAGCCAGCGCTATATAAAACCTCTAAAATAAATAAATAAAATAAATACATAAATAAATAAATAAAACGAATTACATTGCGCGCGCCGCGCGCGCAATGTAATTCGTTTTATTTATTTATTTATGTACTTAACTCCGTTCAGCCGTATGCCAGAGTTTACTACCCCCCACCCTGCCCCTCCCCCGCCCCCCCCCCACCTCCCCGCAGCACTCCCTCCAGGAGCCGCGACTGGTATGAGGAGAGAGATTTAAGCACCTTAAATTGCTCTTCCGGTTTTCCTGTTGGGTTCAAAACATGCCAATGTGCATAAGAATTAGTTAATCAAATGTTTCAAACGTATTAGCCAGGGTCAGACTGGCCTATAGGGAAATCAGGCAGTATCAAATGGGCTGGTCTGACAGATCAGTCTGAAGGCCAGTTTTTTTTAGCTGTTTGTGGGCATGTTTTAGGGTCTGCTGGATCAGTTTTTAGGTTGAAGCCTACGAGACAGTGCAGTTGTCTAGTTTGCTAACAATATCTTCGGGACATTCGGATAGCTGACCTAGGAATGCATTCTGCCCATTGCTTACCATTTGCTTTGTGGTTTATAACTCATATTTGCTTGCTTCTGTTTGCTGGCTTTAGGCTATCCACCATCTCTTCGTCCCTGCGGTGGAGTATAGCCTGTTTACCATTGCTATTGTATACTTCTCTTTCTGTAAATAGGCCTTTAAATTTTGTTCTTATCTTGTCACATTTAGGGGCCGATTCCGATCTCGGTCGGAGGCGCACCCAACACCATTCGGTCGGGAAAAAAGCCATGCGAAAGCCTGTTTCCCGACCGATCCGTACAGCACACCGAACGAGTAAGTACGATGCGCACAACAGCAAAGAATCCGGCCGAGCCGTACTCACCCAAACCAGGTCCTGTTCCCCGACCGAGGCGAATCCGGAAATGCTGAATCGAGTCGCACGGAAGGGAAAATGCAGCTCCGTCCGGCCGAATGAGTACGATGCGCTTTCCGTACGCGCCGAACCCGTCGCTACGCACGGCACGTCAAAGCATCCGGGAGAGGCGCACATAAGCTCCGATTCGTGCCACAACACGATCCACGGCTCCGAGACGAACACGGCAGCGACGAGGACGAGGCGAAGCAACGAGGACGACAAGAAGCAACGAGGACGACAAGAAGCAACGAGAAGGACGAACGACACGAACCAACCATGAATCCCTTCGTCCCGATTATACCAATATTCTACATTTACTACCGGAACAGGCACGGACGCGTACGGCGCAGAAGGTAAGCCAGACACCAACCACAAAACACATACAACACGTACACGACACATCACACACACACAGAGGGATGCAGAATATACTTACACCAGCAACAGCAGCACCATAGGGGCGGGATGCCCATCACCAATGCCACATATGCACACAGGGGCCTGAATGCGCACCACCACCCCTACCCAGGGGGGCTGGATGCCTACCACTACTACCGCCCTCACCCAGGGGGGCTGGATGCCTACCACCACCCTTAGCCAGGGGGGCTGGATGCCTACCACCACTACCACCCTCACCCAGGGGGGTAGGATGCCTACCACTACTACCACCCTTAGCCAGGGGGGGCAGGATGCCTACCACTACTATCACCCTTACCCAGGGGGGGCAGGATGCCTACCACTACTACCAATCTTAGCCAGGGGGGGCTGGATGCCTACCACCACTACCACCCTCACCCAGGGGGCAGGATGCCTACCACTACTACCACCCTTAGCCAGGGGGGCTGGATGCCTACCACTACTACCACCCTTAGCCAGGGGGCTGGATGCCTACCACTACTACCACCCTCACCCAGGGGGGCAGGATGCCTACCACTACTACCACCCTTACCCAGGGGGGCTGGATGCCTACCACTACTACCACCCTCACCCAGGGGGCTGGATGCCTACCACTACTACCACCCTTAGCCAGGGTGGGCTGGATGCCTACCACCACTACCACCCTCACCCAGGGTGGGCAGGATGCCTACCACTACTACCACCCTTACCCAGGGGGCAGGATGCCTACCACCACTACCACCCTTACCCAGGGGGGCAGGATGCCTACCACTACTACCACCCTTAGCCAGGGGGGCTGGATGCCTACCACCACTACCACCCTCACCCAGGGGGCAGGATGCCTACCACTACTACCACCCTTAGCCAGGGGGGCTGGATGCCTACAACTACTACCACCCTTAGCCAGGGGGGCAGGATGCCCACCACTACTACCACCCTCACCCAGGGGGGCAGGATGCCTACCACTACTACCACCCTCACCCAGGGGGCTGGATGCCTACCACTACTACCACCCTCACCCAGGGGGCTGGATGCCTACCACTACTACCACCCTTAGCCAGGGGGGCAGGATGCCTACCACTACTACCACCCTCACCCAGGGGGGCAGGATGCCTACCACTACTACCACCCTTACCCAAGGGGGCAGGATGCCTACCACTACTACCACCCTTAGCCAGGGGGCAGGATGCCTACCACTACTACCACCCTTACCCAGGGGGGCAGGATGCCTACCACTACTACCACCCTTACCCAGGGGGCAGGATGCCTACCACTACTACCACCCTTAGCCAGGGGGGCAGGATGCCTACCACTACTACCACCCTCACCCAGGGGGCTGGATGCCTCACCACCACCCTTACCCAGGGGGGGCTGGATGCCTACCACTACTACCACCCTCACCCAGGGGGGGCTGGATGCCTACCACTACTACCACCCTTACCCAGGGGGGGCAGGATGCCTACCACTACTACCACCCTTACCCAGGGGGGGCAGGATGCCTACCACTACTACCACCCTTAGCCAGGGGGGCAGGATGCCTACCACTACTACCACCCTCACCCAGGGTGGGCAGGATGCCTACCACTACTACCACCCTTACCCAGGGGGCAGGATGCCTACCACTACTAGCACCCTTAGCCAGGGGGCAGGATGTCTACCACTACTACCACCCTCACCCAGGGGGGCTGGATGCCTACCACTACTACCACCCTTAGCCAGGGGGCTGGATGCCTACCACTACTACCACCCTCACCCAGGGGGTGGATGCCTACCACCACCCTTAGCCAGGGGGGCAGGATGCCTACCACTACTACCACCCTTAGCCAGGGGGGCAGGATGCCTACCACTACTACCACCCTCACCCAGGGGGGCTGGATGCCTACCACCACCCTTAGCCAGGGGGGCAGGATGCCTACCACTACTACCACCCTCACCCAGGGGGGCTGGATGCCTACCACTACTACCACCCTTAGCCAGGGGGCTGGATGCCTACCACTACTACCACCCTCACCCAGGGGGCTGGATGCCTACCACTACTACCACCCTTAGCCAGGGGGCTGGATGCCTACCACTACTACCACCCTCACCCAGGGTGGGCAGGATGCCTACCACTACTACCACCCTTACCCAGGGGGGCAGGATGCCTACCACTACTAGCACCCTTAGCCAGGGGGGCAGGATGTCTACCACTACTACCACCCTCACCCAGGGGGCTGGATGCCTACCACCACCCTTAGCCAGGGGGGCAGGATGCCTACCACTACTACCACCCTCACCCAGGGGGGCTGGATGCCTACCACTACTACCACCCTTAGCCAGGGGGCTGGATGCCTACCACTACTACCACCCTCACCCAGGGGGCTGGATGCCTACCACCACCCTTAGCCAGGGGGGCAGGATGCCTACCACTACTACCACCCTTAGCCAGGGGGGCAGGATGCCTACCACTACTACCACCCTCACCCAGGGGGCTGGATGCCTACCACCACCCTTAGCCAGGGGGGGGCAGGATGCCTACCACTACTACCACCCTCACCCAGGGGGGGCTGGATGCCTACCACTACTACCACCCTTAGCCAGGGGGTCTTGATGCCTACCACTACTACCACCCTCACCCAGGGGGGGCTGGATGCCTACCACTACTACCAACCCCACTCATAGGATGGACAATGCATGACACAACCAGCACACCACAACCTAGGGAATGCAAGAAGAAGACATCCCCCAACACCATGACAAGCGTGTGTAGACTGTGTTAAATGCCTACAACACCGAACATGACTTTGAACATACAATGTGACCCCCTAGCACATGTGCCACACATATATGTGTGTGGCACCCACAATGCAAGCAGGCCATGACCATTGTGGCAATGGGGTCCAAACCCCCATCATCACAGTGACCAAAATGTAAGTGTGGGGTCCATAGCTGAAGAACACTTTGAACAATGTGGCAATGGGGTCCAAACCCCCATCATCACAGTGACCAAAATATAAGTGTGGGGTCCATAGCTGAAGCACACTTTGAACAATGTGGCAATGGGGTGCAAACCCCCATCATCACAGTGACCAAAAGGTAAGTGTGGGGTCCATAGCTGAAGCACATTTTGAACATTGTGGCAATGGGGTCCAAACCCCCATCATCACAGTGACCAAAATGTAAGTGTGGGGTCCATAGCTGAAGCACATTTCGAACATTGTGGCAATGGGGTCCAAACCCCATCATCACAGTGACCAAAATGTAAGTGTGGGGTCCATAGCTGAAGCACACTTTGAACAATGTGGCAATGGGGTCCAAACCCCATCATCACAGTGACCAAAATGTAAGTGTGGGGTCCATAGCTGAAGCACACTTTGAACAATGTGGCAATGGGGTCCAAACCCCCATCATCACAGTGACCAAAAGGTAAGTGTGGGGTCCATAGCTGAAGCACATTTTGAACATTGTGGCAATGGGGTCCAAACCCCATCATCACAGTGACCAAAATGTAAGTGTGGGGTCCATAGCTGAAGCACATTTCGAACATTGTGGCAATGGGGTCCAAACCCCCATCATCACAGTGACCAAAATGTAAGTGTGGGGTCCATAGCTGAAGCACATTTCGAACATTGTGGCAATGGGGTCCAAACCCCCATCATCACAGTGACCAAAAGGTAAGTGTTGACAAAGAAAGAGGTGCAACTGCCAAACTGCATGGATGATTCCTGGTCACAGAACAACAAACACATCAGTGGCAAAGTAGTGTATGTGTCCCATTGCAACATAAATTGGGGGAGCCAAATCCTGCAGTGCAAATAAGACATACCTTTGGCCATGTGCAGACAAACAACACCCATGGGGGCTGACACCCTCAACAATCATCAATGACACAATGACAGAAGTGACCATCAGAATGCAGACCCACATATTTGCACCAATGGGCACACACATGCAGATACCCTGTGGAGACTGCAGATGTGAGGTGAACAGATACCATACCATGGCAGCAATGGGACACACAAACCATGATCATTGTGCTGACCGATGACCTAGGAGTCCCAGGGACAGCAGGGGAAACCCACCAAACTACATACAGCCAATGGCACACCCAAGATATGCCAATGCAGTGGTGCAGATGCACAAACACAAACAGGCAGACCCACACTGCACATCATACACAACAGGTGAGGGGGTGCCAGTGTCCCCAGGCAACCACACAACACATGAGGAGACCTGAATACCAATCATACAGATGTGCATACAGTGCCACACAAAGGTAACTCATGGATCCAAATCCCCTATGTGGGCAAGCAGGCATTGTCAGATGAGAGGGAGCACAAATCACACATGTCACACAGGCACGTAGGGACAGCAACTGACACAGCAAGACACAGACACACCACAGCACCACCCCCAGGGCCCCCACAATGTGGTGACCCTGGGCTGCATTACAATCCCACTGTGATGACAAAGCTAAATGTGGTTCACACTGTGAACCACAGTCATGTGTACTGAGCAACTAACTACCATCACACCTACACAAGCACAAATCAAACAGCATGGCCAGTAAGCCAAGGCCAACATGGAGGCAGGGGCCTAGCCGGGCAACAACTCTCATCTGCACACACTCAACACCACACCCCTCGACCTCCAACAATGTGCAGCAGTGAAGCACACATGCACTGGTGACATTGCACATGCACCCATGACTATTCCAGGGTGGTGGGTGGGAACCAAGGTGCAGAAACACATCACACATGGACACTCAACAAGACTCCTGAATGTCTGACACACTGCACACTACGCTGTACATGGACATGACGGCAATACCACACCAACCAATGGGATCACAGCCACAGTCACACACCAATGAAGAAGCCAAGGTCACCCACAAAGAACACACATAGACAACAACCAACATTGCAGCCCGGACCCTGAGGAGTGCCAGCAGTCACACACACAACGTGTCACAATCACTGAAAGATAACACAAACTGGAAATCACATGACAGGGGCAAACAACAAGTGCCAAGGGGAAACCTGACTGTGACCCATCTGCGTCTGCACACAAACTCAGCCCTGACAGCAAGCACACCTATGGGTGACACCCTGATGACCAGTAATGTGCCATGCACCCACATCACAGAGAACCCAGGGAGAAGACTTTGGGGGAACATAGCTCAACTCAGCTAGCATCACAAACAGGTACAACACTAGGGATCACAGCATGCACAGCTAAACGGAAGTGAACACACAGACATGCACATACAACACACACCTTGGGCGCAGGCAATGTCACAGGAGTACACACTGCCATGAGGGGACTCCACTCCTGTGTGAGGAAAGCTGTGCCATATGTTGCCTCAGTAGGGCCCCATCATGTCAGCTGAGCACTTGGTCACACAATCAACAATTAGCACCAAATGAGGGCTCCCGTCACATCAGCCTGGTCATGGAAGTGCCAACGGAATCATCAGCACAGATCCAACACACTTGTATAGCAATGTTGCACTGACAACACAGATGAGTCCTTCCCCATTGATGCCCAAACCTGCATGTCCACTGGAGATGGCCACACGGTCAGGGAAGTAGACAAATTGAACAATGGCAGGCACAACAGATGTGCAGGGGTGGAAGCCACAGATGTGAAATAGCCAATCTAAGTAGGAAATCCCATTGCCAAATACTGAACACATGACACCCTCAGATGCTGCTATGGATGACATGGATACACCACAGGATAGGACACATTCCCCCTGGACCACATGGGTTCCTGCACAGTAACACTTCATTATCATGAGACCAAATATCACCATCACTGCAGCAAGGGCATGGTTAGCATCATCAACATCATGTACATCAGAAGCAAAAGCACTAGAGAACAGAAAGTTGCTTTATTCAGCATATGTGGCATTAAAAGTAGAAGTCCGGTAGAACATAAACAAAGGCCAATGGCCAGTCCATCAACAAAGTCACAAGTGGGTGACAGTGGCAGATGCCACCCTACACATGCCTGCACAAAACCAGGGACAATCCACTAGGAGGGGCAACCGGGGGTAGGCCAGGCACCGCAGGGACAGGATCAGGGCTCACCAGGAGGAAGCAGGGAAGGGGTGGTGGGTGCTGGAGAGCCACTGACAACTGCAGTGGAGGTGTCTGACATGGTGTGTGCCGGCACAACTGGGGGCATGGCTCAGATGTTGTGGGTGCCGGCACGACTGCAGTGGACCCTGCAGATGGAGTGGACAGGTCCGCCACTGCAGTGCCCAAGTCAGACAGGGTGGTAGTGGACTCCACTGCAGTGCCTACCACCAGGGGAGGAGAATGGGGAACAGGCAAGGTGGGCTGGACAGAGGGGGAGGACACCCTCACCACATCAGTGGCACAGACAAGCGCAGCGGGGGTGTGGTGCCGGGAGAGCAAGTGGCAGGGGGAGAAGGCCGGAGCCTCTTGGGGATGGTATATCTGTGGGTGGGGGAACCTGGGGCAGGGTGTGGTGGGGGCACCTGTGGAGTGGGGGCCTGAGGGATGGAGGAAGGAGACCTGGTGCTTGAGCTGCAGGGCGGCGGCGGGGTCTTGCTCTTAACACTCCGGGGGACTTGCGGGTGGGGGCCTCAGTCTGTCTGCACCTGGGGGAGGGTGTCCGGGGGCGAGGGGCACTCTGCTCCGTGTGGGGGGCTTCCTCTTCCCCCTGGATGCTGGGGCAGCTGGATCGGAGGGGAAGAGGCCGAGGTCACTGAGGAAGAGGCGCTGGGTCTTTGGGGTTGCAGGTGAGGCAAGGGAGGGTGCTTTGGAGGGAGAGGCAACTGAGGACTGTGCAGTGCCCGTGGATGCGTGTGTGTGTACCAGGGCCCCATCCCCTGTGAGTCTGGTTTCAGTCCCCTGACTGTGCGTGCGTGTGCGTTTAGTTTGTGGCGTGTGTGTCTGTGTGCTGGACGTGTGTGTGCTGGTGTGTGCCTGTGCCGGTGTGTGTGTGCTTGGGACGGGTAAGGTGCTGGGGAGTGTGGATGGAGCAGAGGCAGGAGGGGTGAGGGACTGTCTGAGGAGGGACACTGCTGCCGTCAGGGAGGAGTCCATGGACCTATTGCCCTCTGTAGGTCAGACATGCCCGATGAGATGCCCTCCATGAACGACACCAGCTGAGTCAACAGTGCGGTGTGCGCATGGAGGACACTCAGCATGGCTGTCTGCCCTACATGGAGCTGGCGAAGGAGGTACACAGACTCCTCACTCAGGGCAGCAGGGGACACAGGGGCAGGGGGTGCGGTGCCTGGCCCAAAGGAGACACGCTCCCGAACATGGGAGCCTCCACGGACCTGGGGAATGGGAGCCGATGGGAGGGCGGTGGTGGTGCTGGTGGTGGCGGGGACAGCAACACTAGCTGGGGTGTGGTGGCTGCTGACACCCGCCTCCACAAGGGAGTCATCCTCCGAGTTGCTCTGGTCCTCAGCTGAGGTGGATGGTGCTGAGGACTCCTCGGTGTGGCTCCCTCGCCCTCCGTGCCACTGGGTCCCTCCGACCACTCCTCGGCTGCTGACCCAGTCTGGCTCTCTGGCTCCTCCTGGTCCGTGGAGCTGTCCCCTTCCGTGGCCGTGGATGTATCTGCAAACAATGGGGAAACAGACAGACATCAGTCACCTGCACCAAACGCACACACCACTGTGAGCACAGCACATTACAGAGCAAGCCCTGGCATCATTAGTTGTACATTGCTAAAAGTGCCCTAACTGAACAGGAGAAGCCAATTGTCAGTCTGATGCCAAGCATGGCACTCACATCCCACATGGCCTTGCACCCATCTGTCTGGTGTCTGTTGGATTGCAACACCCCAGTGTGGACACATGCACCAAGTACACAGTAGTTGGACAGTGCAGAGGACACGGTGTGGCATGTGGACATGCACACATCACAGCTCTTGCCACTGAGTCAGTACAGGTTTCCGGATGAAAGGGATGCCCAGAGTCAAATAGGAAATGCATGTGATGCATACCAGCGACAGACACCATGATGCACCCATGTCCTGGATAGCCATCGCCACAATGGTGTGCATGTAGCACATGTCACTCCCTGCAGGACCACCAATAAGTTGACACATGCCATGGCAGAGGCATGACTGCTAAGTCATACATCACTGTCTCAGTGATGTATGACTTGGCAGCCAGACAACAACACTATGCACTGTGTCACAATAGTAGGTCATGGGGAATGCAAGTCCTGGAGCTGCACAAGTGCACATGTACATCCCCCACACAACACATCATCTTAACCCTCATCTGTCCAGGTCATACCGATTGGACATATGGGAGACCTGTGACACTACCCTCTGAACCTGAGCCCCTCACAATTTGCTGTGAATGGGGAACAGCTGCCTGAACTTCACATTCGCATACCCCAGTCTGCACGGGCAGCTGATCAAACACCTATGTGACACACAAGTATCGTCTCCTATGGTCACATCTCCAGGGGCATGCTGAGCCCCTACCAAGAAACACCCCAGCAGTCCTGGCAACTAATCCACAGCACACTGACACAGAGGCAGACACCTGAGGGGTCAAATCACTGTGCACAATGTGTCAGCTGATACACGGGAGTGGGAGTACAGAGTGCATTGCATGGCCTGGAGTAGGCATGACTGTCCTGCTCCACATGAATGAGGGATGTGCCCTGGACAGTGGATAGCTGGCTATGTATGTGTGACACACGTAATCTGCACACTCCTGGGGCCCAAACATTGTTCCCACCCGCTGCATGGGCGTGTGCCACATACCCCAGGCACATGTGGTGGCTCAGCTCAGCAAGTGGACCGCATATCAAAGCAACACGCAGATCACATGTCCAAACACAGGCGTTGTGTGAACAATGGACCCACCCATGATGCCCACAACAGAGTTAGGGAAACAGATGCTGTCCCCCACCTTTAGTGAAGCAAACTGCAAGGACACAGTCCCAAGTGACACAATTCCCTGAATGTAAGGGCCACACCTGGGTATCAGATGAGCAGTGGGCAGTGCACAATAGAGGGACATGGCTCCTGGACAACATGACTGCTGCACTGTGGCAGTTGAACCAGGCCAGAGGAGGGCACAAAGCATGTAATACAGAGTTCACAGTGCAGTCTTTGACTCACCCCCTCCTTGCTGCTGTCTGGCCTTCAGCTGCCCATCCAGGTCTGGAAACACCACCGCCAGGATCTGGAGCATGTGGGGGTCAGGGTCCGTGTTCCGCCCCTCCTGCGAGGAGGCGACAGCTTCAGCTGGACCCGTGCAATCCTCCGGGTCCAGCCCCGAAGGTCCTGCCACCTCTTCTGGCAGTTGCGGATCCGGCGCTTGTAGACCCCCACGGACCGGACGGCCCGGACGATGTCCTTCCAGATCTCCTGCTTCCGATGGGCATTAACCTGTCAGGATGACAAAGTGAAAAGGCCATTACTACACATGCAACATATCCGTGCATGACACAGTTGTATATACATGTCTCAATCACAGGGGCACATGATGTACACAGGCAGTGCAAAGCTGCCCATGGACAGTTTGCCAGACGTCACTACATGGTATCATTGCATGGGAAGTAAAACCATGTTCAAATGCACTGTCACTGCACCATACCTGTCCAGTGCATGTCACTACACACTATGGGGGTGACAACCACTCAGTGAGCCTGCTAGCCAGTGGCGTGCAGACTTTCAGCCTTGCTAGTCAGACAAAATGCACATTCAGAAAGGCAGTGCACAGAACACTCACCTGCTCCCCTGGTGTCCCATACAGCTTGCTGTACTGTGGAAGTAGGCTGTCCAGCAGGGCCTGGTTCTCTTCAAGGCTGAAGGCTGGGGCTCTCTCCACAGTACGTGCCATTGCAGGGTCCAGAGGGGCAGAGACAGCAGCAGTGCAGTGGCAGATGTCGTCCTGGAGCATGTAGTGCAGGCAAGTGAGCTCTCAGGGGAACAGCCAGCAATATATATGTGCTGGAGAGGCAGATACTGTCCCTTGTGTCCAAAGTGATAGGTCCAAGTCGCTTTGCATCTTCTGAATCTGGCCAATCCATGGAATAGCAGCACCAAAACACGCCCACAGCATCCTTCAAATCTTCAACTTCATGACATACATGATTTTGCAACATTGTTGTGGGTGACCAACTGATTTTCCAGCAACCGACTCGCTCGAAATTCAAAACGCGTCCGTTGCCAGGCAAGCCCATTGTCAATGGGTGCGCACCGATCGGTCCATTGCGGTACAACGCGCACAGGGTACAACGCGTACCCGCACACATTGAATGCAATGGGCCGGCCGGAGGCACCGATCGGTCCATTGCAGTACAACGCGTACAGGGGTACAACGCATACCCGCACACATTGAATGCAATGGGCCGGCCGGAGGCACCGATCGGTCCATTGCAGTTCAACGCGTACAGGGGTACAACGCTGTACCCGCACACATTGAATGCAATGGGCCGGCCGGAGGCACCGATCGGTCCATTGCAGTTCAACGCGTACAGGGGTACAACGCGTACCGCACACATTGAATGCAATGGGCCGGCCGGAGGCACCGATCGGTCCATTGCAGTTCAACGCGTACAGGGGTACAACGCTGCACCGCACACATTGAATGCAATGGGCCGGCCGGAGGCACCGATCGGTCCATTGCAGTACAACGCGCACAGGGGTACAACGCGTACCCGCACACATTGAGTGCAATGGGCCGGCCGGAGGCACCGATCGGTCCATTGCAGTACAACGCGCATAGGGGTACAACGCATACCCGCACACATTGAATGCAATGGGCTGGCCGGAGGCACCGATCGGTCCATTGCAGTTCAACGCGTACAGGGGTACAACGCTGCACTCGAACACATTGAATGCAATGGGCCGGCCGGAGGCACCGATCGGTCCATTGCAGTTCAACGCGTACAGGGTACAACGCATACCCGCACACATTGAATGCAATGGGCCGGCCGGAGGCACCGATCGGTCCATTGCAGTTGAACGCGTACAGGGGTACAACGCTGCACCGCGACACATTGAATGCAATGGGCCGGCCGGAGGCACCGATCGGTCCATTGCAGTACAACGCGTACAGGGGTACAACGCTGCACTCGCACACATTGAATGCAATGGGCCGGCCGGAGGCACCGATCGGTCCATTGCAGTTCAACGCTGCATAGGGGTACAACGCGTACTCCGCACACATTGAATGCAATGGGCCGGGCCGGAGGCACCGATCGGTCCATTGCAGTTCAACGCGCATAGGGGTACAACGCGTACCCGCACACATTGAATGCAATGGGCCGGCCGGGGCACCGATCGGTCCATTGCAGTTCAACGCCGCATAGGGTACAACGCGCACCCGCACACATTGAATGCAATGGGCCAGCCGGAGGCACCGATCGGTCCATTGCAGTACAACGCGTACAGGGGTACAACGCTGCACTCGCACACATTGAATGCAATGGGCCGGCCGGAGGCACCGATCGGTCCATTGCAGTACAACGCGTACAGGGGTACAACGCGTACCCGCACACATTGAATGCAATGGGCCGGCCGTGGGCACCGATCGGTCCATTGCAGTACAACGATCACTGTACATGTGACTGGCATATGTCAGCATGCCTGTCTCAGATGGACATATGCCAGCCACAGATAGCTCCCAGGGAGTGAGGGGCACACCTACAACACGACAGCCTGTCCAAACTGTATCATAAGGCATGTAAGGCTGCATTTCCTATTGTGTGTATGTTGGTGTACATGTTGTCCTGTGGGTGTCACCTGGGGGCAGCCACCCCCAGGCTGTGCACGTGTTCATGGGGACAGGATCCTGGGTGTTACGTGTACATGACCACTGTGATGTGCAACTGTTCATATCTGTGCATGTGCCATGGTCACATTTCACGGTGGTGTATGTGTATGTCATGTCACATACCCCGTGAGTCCCATGTGGGACGGTATGTTTGAGCCAGGGTGTCCCAGTGGCACAATAGTGATGGTCCTCCACAGTCTTTGTGCATGTAGTGTTTACAATGTCTCTGATTTCATGTGCACAATGGGAGACAGTCTCCACATCCAGGTTGTGTGTGCATGGACTTTGATGTTGTGCGTGTGTGTGTCACAGACGTCCATGTCTGTCCTGCCGTGGCAAGTGGGGCCACTACCTGTGGGGGTCATGGTTGTTTTGCTGTGGTGTATACATGATACTCCATGTAATGCCAGTGTCCATTTGGCAATACAGGGTCACTGGGAATATACCTGTCGTTGAGCTGTGGTGCCTGGGGCACATCTGTCCTCACATGTCACTGTGGGGTGTTAGTGTGACACGGCAGCAGGAGATGGGAACTGTGACACGGCCTCATGATATCCAATGGGCCAACCTGGGACTAATTGATGCCACCTGTTGGACCGTGTTGACAGATGTTGGCCATGTATGTACCATACATGTCCTTCCGGAACTGCACACTTCATGTAGTTGTGCCTCATAATGATGTATGTTGGGATCTTGAGTGTGTTCAATGCCGCATATGTGGGGTGACTGACAATCTTGCTTACTTCTCCTCTGCACTGCAGGGCTCCTGCTGTCCATCGACCATTCCCAGACCTGGCAACGATGGTGGAACGGGACAGCATCCGACGGTACCGCTTCACCAGGCAGCTGATTGAGGATTTGGCAGTGCAGTTGTCCCCACATTTGCAGCCTGGCCGGCCGTATCCTACAGCGCTGACCCCCAAGGTGAAGGTGATGGCAGCCCTACACTTCTTTGCCACCGGTACCTTCCAACATACTGTGGCGACTGCTGGTGGGATGTCACAGACCATGTTGAGCCGTGTGCTCCGCGATGTTTTGGCGGCAATGTTGCTATTCCTGAACCGGTACATCTATTTCCCTAGACTGCGACGACTCACTGACGTGAAGAGTGACTTTTATGCCCTGGGGAGGATGCCGCATGTCATTGGCTCCATTGATGGGACACATGTGGCTTTGGTACCACCACAGGCCCAGGAGCAGGCCTACAGGAACCGCAAGCACTACCACTCGGTCAATGCACTGGTGGTGTGTCTTGCAGACATGACCATCACACACGTGTGTGCCCGTTTCCCTGGTTCAGCACACAATGCCTTTGTGATGAGGAGTAGTCGCATCCCCAGGATGATGGCACAGATGCAGAACCAGCGTGCCTGGCTTGTCGGTGTGTACTGACTTTGTGCCATTGTGTGTGATCTGATCTGTAGTATTCCGCCCACTTTTCCAAGTCAGCTAATGTGCACTTGTCTGTCCGTAGGTGACTCGGGATACCCCAACATGCCGTGGTTGCTGACACCCCTCAGGAACCATGTGACACCAGCCCAGATGCGCTACAATGAGGCACATGGTCGGACCAGGAGAGTGATTGAGCGGACATTTGGTCTCCTGAAGAGCCGCTTCCGCTGCCTGGACAAGACCGGAGGGTCCCTCCCATATGCCCCTGCGAAAGTGTGCAAGATTATCATCGTCTGCTGCATGCTCCACAACCTGGCAGTGCGGAAGGAGTTGCCTCTCATCCAGGATGACAATGACCAACATCCGCCACCTGTGGAGGATCCTGGCCTGGACCACGATGCCAGTGACGATGATGATGATGATGATGGTGATGTCCGCACACAGCTCATCACCAACTTCTTTAGCTGAATGTGAGTATCCTGAGGTGTCATGTCAATGATGTGAGTTGGCATGAATGTGTGGGTGGTGCTCTGGTGCTGTTGGAGTGTGTCCATGGGCTACTTGACTGGATGTGTGTTGCGATGTGTGCTAACAGGTGGGCTGTACTCCCCAACAGTGTTGACATGCTAACTTGGTTCTGGGTGGGTATCTTGTAACATGTATTGTGCATGAGTTTTGCTGTTCTGTCCTGTACTCCATTGCTTTTGACTGTGTGTCATTTCTGTCCTTCACAGGGTACTTTCAGATTCGTTTGGTCAACTGTGTCCACCGACGACGTGATTGCACATCCAGGCTGGTAGCTGTTGTGTCCCTACAGGTGATGTGCGCCACACCCATGGACTTCCTTCCGTCTACAGTTGTTGACTGTGTGCCCGCTGCCAGGTGGGATTACCTTGCATCTGTAGTGGTTACGACATGTTGCAACTGTGTAATAAACCTGTGCTTCACTTTGTGATGTGCGTTGTCTGTGGTCACACATTTGACTGCCATTTGCTTACTGCACCTGTGGGCTACTTGACTACAACTGGGAATGGGTGTGGTGTCTGTGCATTGCACCGTCTTCCCTGGCAACATCAGTGTAGGCAATGAGTCAGACGGCCTAGGTGTGTATGTGTTGTGTAGCCCTGGTGGTGTGTCTCCCTCATATGTGTCACGTTGCCTTTACTCACATGCCTGTGTTGTCCTTGCTGTTGCAGTTCGCATACACAGTGTAATTTTGCAGTTCATCATCCCCATAACAGCACCCACGTTGGAATCACGACAGAGGCAAGTATGGTGTATTAGTGTGTTTATTGTGATACATTTGTGTTAATAGTGCATAGGATGGGTAGTGCTGTACATAAATCTTGCAATCCGAAGTTCCTAGGTGAATTGAAAGTCCTGGTAGACAGGATCCCCAGTATCGGGGCCACAGTTGTCTGACACATTGGTCCAACTTGTACTCCCCATGCAATGTGTGGGAGTAGTGTTGCCG
The DNA here is from genome assembly GCA_963921515.1 of Calotriton arnoldi. Lineage (NCBI taxonomy): Eukaryota > Metazoa > Chordata > Amphibia > Caudata > Salamandridae > Calotriton > Calotriton arnoldi. Next base: position 473,920 of record CAWUFW010003252.1, on the reverse strand, counting down.
TCAACAGGGTGAACAGTCTGTGCACAAAGGCGAACATCCAGAACAGGTTCAGGCTTCCTGGGAGTTGCGCTTGGCCATCGGCCTCTCACTTTTCCCTCCTCGGACGACCCCTCTTCTTGGTGGGGGCCCCTCAAGTACAGGCTGCTGCGGTGCAGGGGACTCTCCGCCAGAGTCCTCCTCCCTCCCTGTGGCAGTTGCAGTTTGTTCAGCACCAGATGTTGTTGGCACACAGGGAGGTGTGGACTGGTTGCTGTTCATCTGGCGGAGGCATTGTAAAATGTCCCTGTGCACCGCCGTCATCTCATGCAGTGCATCCCACTTGGACTCCACGCGGGACATGTGTGAGTCCACGCGGGACATGTGTGACTCCACGTGGGACATGTGGGAGTCCAAGCAGGCATGATGGGCAGCCTGCTGCTGTTTCATGTCTCTGAGGAGCCCCACTACCTGGCTGAGGTCTCCGGTGCTGGACTGGTACGCATCAGCTATGCGTACCAGTTGTGGGTCATCATGCACACCAGCAACGTCTGCAAGCAGCGACCTTCTGTCTCCCACCCCTCCCACCACCCCTGCTGACATGTGCAGTGTGTGCAGTGGCACGCACAGATAACCCTGGTCCACCTTGGGGGTTGGTGGTGGTGGTGGTGTCCATGGCCCCAGGTTGGTCCAGGGTCCCTGTGCTGGTGTTGCTCCTTGTTCTGTCCATGTCGGCAGGGATGGTATTTGTGGTGACAGTCGTTGGAGGGGTGGGCAGGGGTGCAGCTGGTGGTCCTGCTGTGCTGCAGCTGGTGGTCCTGCTGGTGCTGCATGTTGACTTGCACCGGATGTGCCAGGTTGGTCTTCATCGTCCGAGGAGGACAGAGGCTGTACGACGCCAGTGAGCTCCGCATCCTCTTGAGCCTGGGACTGGGACTCCTCAGCGTCTGCTGCTGTGTCCCCATCATCACCTGTTTTTGGGAGACACAAACAATGTATGTTATGTTTCTGCAGGCATCAATGGTTGACACACATGACAGTTGTGACTGTGCCTCTGGGTGCGGGCCTGTACATTGCATTGTCCTAAGTCGTCACAGTCAGGGGTTGATATTGGTGTGGCACATTGTCCTGCATTATTTGGGCATTTCTATGTATTTTCTGGGGTGTGAACATGGTCTGCATTGGTTGTGTATGGTTGACAGCCGGCCCTCCTTCCCACCCACCCAGCCAGTCAGTTATCCCACCATGGAACGTGCTTGCGTTGCAGGGAGTGGAAGTTGTCTCTCAGGATGTCAGTCAGTGGTGTCCTGCTGTTTGTTGGTGCACAGTTGGCAGCAGGGCCTTGTGCTCCCCACAGCAGTAGCCAGTGTCAGCCATCTTGTGAGTCCTTCTCCACTCCCTGTGATGTGAGCATGGTTCAGGGTGGTGTTGATGGGACAGTTGTGGGGGTGAGCTATGTCTGTGACTACGACTCCCATCATGCTATTGCCTCCACCCCACTTCCCAGCATTCCCATACTTACTTGCTTTTGTGGGGAGTTCAGTGTGTGTGGGTGTGAGAGCAATGGCAAGATGGCTGACAGTGGTGTCCTGCTGTTGGTTGGTGTGCAGTACCCAGCATGCCCTTGTGCTCCCCACGACACAGCAACAGTGTCAGACATCTTTGATGGGCCTTTCCACTCTCTGTGGGATGTGCATGCGTGAGTGTGAGCTTGCTGGGCCATGTGGTGGGGGATGTAGAGCTGTGACTACGACTCCCATCATGCTATTGCCTCCTCCCCCTTCCCAGCATGCCCATGCTTCCTTCCTTTTGACTCTGCTTCCTGTGGGGTGGGCTGGCTGTGCTGACAGGATGGCTGGGAGTATTGTCCTGGCAGTTGTTTGGCTAGAAGTCCCAAGAGTGGCCCTGTGCTTCACACAACATAACCCAGGGTGGTGGTTCTTTGTGGGATCTTGTGTTAGGATGGGGGCATTGCATTCTACCAGGTGGGTTCTGTGGAGTTTGTGTTGGGGTGTGTGTGAGGGGAGGTGCTTGTGACTATGGTCAGTGCTGCAAGTCCTCCTTCCCACCCAGCTAGCCAGATATCCCACCATGGAACGTGCTTGCATTGCAGGGAGTGGAAGTTGTCTCTCAGGATGTCAGTCAGTGGTGTCCTGCTGTTTGTTGGTGCACAGTTGGCAGCAGGGCCTTGTGCTCCCCACAGCAGTAGCCAGTGTCAGCCATCTTGTGAGTCCTTCTCCACTCCCTGTGATGTGAGCATGGTTCAGGGTGGTGTTGATGGGACAGTTGTGGGGGGGCAATATGTGTGACTGCGACTCCCATGATGCTATTGGCTACACTGACTTGGCCCAGCATACACAGAATTCCTTCCTTTGAGTGGTCTTCACTGTGTGTTGGTGTTGTTGTGGTGGCTACATGTCTGGATGTGTTTGTTAGTTCTATTTGTGCCACTGCCTAGCTGTAGTTGTAGTTGTGTTTGTACATGTGTTGGCACAGTTGGATGTGACTTTATTGATGGCATGTGTTGTGTTTCTCTGACTGACATACACATTTTGGGATGATTCTGTTCTGGTTGCTGTGTAATTGCTATGAGTGCATGGTTTGACTCTCCCCTTGACAGTGATGTGTGTGTTTTGTGTCAGTATATTGTGTACATTTGTTGTGTACTCACCAGGCTCTGGGATGTCCTCTAGTCCATATACGCTCACTGGCGGAAGGATGGCCCGCACCTTCTCCTCCCAGGGCCTGAGGTATATTGGCTTGGCAGGAGGGCCACTGCCGGTGTATTGGCTGTTGATGTAGTCTTTCTTCAGCAGGTCCCGTACCCTCCTGCGCACGTCATACCACCTGTTCTGGATGTCGCTCTTTGTGCGCCGACATGGTGATTGTGCGTTCACCCTGTTGATGATCCTCTCCCACATCTTGGTTTTCTGGGAGATGGGGGTCTGTTGGACCAGTGTGCCAAACAGCTGTGGCTCTACCCTGAGGATCTCGTCTACCATGACTTCCAATTCACAATCTAGGAACTTGGGATTCTTCTTGGGGGGCATGGTGATGGGTGGTGATGGTGAGTGATGTGTGTGTTGGTGTGCAGGTGAGGGTGTGTGAGTGTGTGTTTTGCTGGGTGTATGTGAGGTAGGTATTTGTTGGTGTGCTGATGGTGTGTGGCTTGTGTGAGGGATGAGCTGTGGGTGTGTGGTTGCTTTCTCTTGGGTGTTGGCAGTGGAATGGCATTTGCAAAGGCTCATGGTTGTGATTTGTGTCCTTTATATAGGTGGAGTTGTGGGTGTGTCTTTGTTCTCTGTCCCCACCCCCCAGTATTTATTGGCTTGGTAATTGCTTGTTTGGCCTTTTTTGGGTGATTTTTCCTTTGTGCTGTTTGTGTATGTTGGAAACGTTCTTGTGACCGAGTCGGACCCTGCATTTGTCTCGTGCGGTCTTCTCCGTTTCGTTCACGCTGTGTATGTGCAGTTTTCTATGCTGCGTACGCGTCGGTCGCGGTGTTTTGTGTTGCTTCGGCTCGGTTTTGTATGCGTGTCGGTCGTAGCGGCTTGGCCTCCGTCCGACTCGCTCGTGAGTTTCGCGCCTTGCATCGTACTTTGCGGTTTGGAGTTCGCGTGTACGTTTCGGTCAGATTTGTTCCGGGTGCGTGTCAGTCGGTTGGATTCGCGTGTTTTTCCGGCCGGATTGCTGTTTTCCTTGCGGCTCGGTCGGTCGACTTGGTTTCGGTACGTGTCAGTCGGATTTTTCACGCCTTGCATCGTACTTGGCGTGTCGGGCGCCACGGGTACGTGTCGGTCGGTATTATTTCCGCATCCGAGTCGGTCGGTGCTTTTTCCGGCCCGAATCGGAATCGACCCCTTAATGTGCATTGAAAGATAGAGGTCAAACGTCAGGCTCTGTCTTCCGAGGGAACTTGGTTTTTACTTTTCCTTTTCTGACTTCAAAGTGAGAGGCTTTTTATGATATGAGTTGTGAAAGGGGAGGATTTTTTTCCTTTGATTCTGTGTAGGGTTTTCTTGTCATTTTATGTGCTCTTGCTGATTAGAAGGTTGATACTTCTTTTGAGAACCAACCTGTTGCCTTTGAGAGAAGTTACTGGTATATGGGAAAAAATACCAAGAGAGGAGAGAATTTGTGGATTGTGTTTTTTACAATTTCAGAATCTTAATCACGTGCTGTTTGTGTGCCCGGAACTACAAAGGGCCAGGCGTACGTTTTTAAGATCATCATTTATTAAATTTAACATTCATTCTGCTCAGGAGGCTCGATCTTTTGACTTGTCCCCACCAAATGAAATGGTTTGCCATAGGATATTTCAATTTTTTAAAACATTTCTGGCTATTTATTAGGAATTTTGTTTTTTTGTTTTTAAAAGTTCAGTTTGTATGTTGTAACGTCTGATGGTTGGACATTGTAGAATTTTGCACTATATATAAAGTATGTCTTTTTCCTGGCAGCTTGTAAGAAATCCCCTAGTTGCGCCCGAGCGTTTCTTTGGGCTTTTCTCTGCATTAAGATGCCCGCAGCGAGTGTTGCTGAGAGAAGCGGTTAAGCCATTTTCAGGCGTCATCTCCTTCCTGCAGTCAAAGGCAGTACTGCCGATGGGACACTGAGGCTAAGTGGGCAGGACACGGAGGAGGCGATTGGGCCACCTCGGGAGGAGACATACAGAGCACTCAGAGCAGCCACATGAACAACACTGGCAGCAAGACTGTCGTTTGGAATGCTCTCTCGCTAGAGTGATGTGAAAGGGGTTGTTTTGGTTCTTGCCCGGCCGTGAGGGGAACGGCCCTTGCTTTCCTTTGCTCTCCTGCCGTGAGGGAAACGGCCAGCAGAGATCCACACAGCCGTGAGGGGAACGGCCACACCGGACTACAGATCCCAGCAGCCCTCCATCCAACATCCGCCCCTTGACGCGAGGCATGCGCCCGGAGGCGCGATAAGCATCATACCGGCCTCCCGCAGGCGGGCCCGTCTGCGCCTGTCAGAGCCCGGAGGAGGCTGGGCTGGGCTACCCCCCTGACACCTGCTAATCCGCACTGCTACAAGTTGCAGCACACAGGTACCACAGTGCACCAATTATTTTGTGCTTGTTTGTTTGTGTGGCCCCGAGTAAAACAAAGTGTTTTGAAAACTTTGCCATGACCAAACGGAAAGGAGTAGTGGGAACCCTGGACGCCTTTTTGGTTAGGGCAGAGTCACTATTGTCACATGAAATAGAAATTACTGAACGGCGCCTCTCTTTGGATCCAGCCACTTTGTTGAGACGTTCCTCATTGGGTACATTTGACCAAAATGTGAGGGATATCGCACTTATACGTTCGCCTGCAATGTCTATAACACCCCCGAATGTGCCACATGCTCCTCCTATGCTCATTCTGGACCCACCACTACATGAGGATTCACCAGGACCATCCATAGTCACTAGAGCACGGGCTTCAAAACCTCGTGAAGCCAGAAAAATTATGGAACCACTAGGAAAACGAAAGAGGGGCGTTGGTGCTAGAAAAAGCAAAAATGCAAAAGATTCAAACTCCACAAATCGTAATAATGATAATGCAACTGCCGCTGGCTCACTTGAAACAAACTCTGTCAGCACGCAGACTGATGTGATACCCTTACTCCCCATTATAACTGATAACACTGCGGCTGTTAACACCATGACCCATGCTACCCATGCTACCAATGCTATCACTGAGGATCTTGCTATGGGAGACACACTAACTCGTGTATATGAACTAATTGATAAGAAATTGTCACTCTTATGGGAAAAATTGGAATGGATGGACATTTCTATAAATAAGTTAACTAGTTCTAATGTTATTCAGCAACCTAATGTGGTAGAGGGAGTGGGTTCAAACACTGTAGTAAGTAGTAACCTAAATGCCAAAACCAAGCTAGATGGTAATACCAAGGATTACTCAACAGACACCAATGCTAGGACAGATAATATGCAGGAAGTACACAAGAGTTTGCGTATGGAACTGATAGGTTCACACAATGCTCTCTCTAGAGATGTAGGTCTGGGAAGCACATTAAACACTCTGGCCAAACCGCACATGAAGGTGAATACTGATGAATACTGATGTATTGAGTCTACCCCCAGCTTCATGCCCATATGTCCTGGTCCTGTCAGGTGTTCCTGTTCTCAAGGAGGGCCAGAGGGAGACCTACGTAACAAAACTTTAGACTGGCTATCAAAACACAGAGGTCTCCACCCGTCTGCCACAAAGGAGATCTTGATGGTTCGGAGAGTTGGGTGGGTTGGCCCATCTCCTAAAGGTATAAGTGGTGACTGCATTGTGGTTAACTTCCGCAGGCCACAGATGGTTCGTTGGCTATTAAATTCCTGTGACTCAAATTGTCTTCAAAGTACTGACATCTGTGCCCTTCCGTTGGGATATTTTTATAAGCCGCCGTTGTGGGCAGTTGTAAATAATTTTGTCCCAATCACTTTGTGTAATAGATTCCAGGCCCTTACAGATTTAGATGCTCAAGATTGACAACTACCTGTACCACAACACAAATTGTTTCCCTTGGTTGGTCCTCAGGCTTTTCCATGTGTCCTCCAAACAGACGGCCAAGATGGTAGAGTGGCCCTGTACAAGGCTAAAATGGATACTGATTCTAACATTTTTGACAAAATTTTGGGAGGAGTTCAATCAGGTATTGCCAAGAAGGGTGGGATTTGTTCAATAAATGAAATAGAAATAGATAAGCTTCCTGACACATTAAATATAATATCTGTACCTTTACCTGGGGATAAGGTGGTTGCAGCCGAGATGAGCCAGACATTGCAATATAATAAAGAGACCATCTAGACTGTAATCCCATCCATGATAACGATTGCCAGGATATTATTATTGGGCAAAATAATGAGACGGATAATATTAAAACTAACGAAATTGTGGGGCAAAGGAATATAACGGAAGCAGCACTCAAACAGCAATGTAAGGAAAATAATCAACCCACAATACGACTAACCTCTTGGAATATAGCAGGGTTAAAAAGAAACATAAGGGATGGAGAGTGGCAGGAATACATTGGGGAAAGTGACATAGTACTTTTGCAGGAAACCTGGGCTCTGGAAGCCCCCCATAAGGTAGGATTTAAAACGTACAGGGGCAGATTTACGAGCCCCTTGCGCCACTTTTGCGCCGCCGTTGCGTCACTTATGTGACGCAGCGGTGGCATAAACATGCGCCACGTTGCGCAATATTTACAACGTGACGCATCTAGGGAGATGCGTCACGTTGTAAACCCCTGCGCCACATGAAACCTGCGTCAGGTTTCATGTGGGCGTTCCGGTGCAGGGTGGGCGTTCCCTCGCAGGTACGCCTCGTAAAAGTGACGCAGTGAAATCTACAAGATTTCACTGAGTCACTTACGCCCATGCTGCGTCAAAACCCTGCGCTTGCTTGAAGCAGGCGTAAGGATTGACGCAGCATGTTAGGCATAGGGCACCCCGAGCCTTGCTGGAGCCGCGTCGCGATTGCGGCGCGATTCCAGCAATGCGCCGCTCTCGTCGGGGGATCGACACGCATCTGCCCATCCGTGCGCCACGGCGCGCCGCATTGTAAATGCGGCACATCGGCGGTGGCGCAAGGGCAAACTTGCGTGACGCATCTTCCCTGGCGCATCCCTGCTGATTTGCAGGGATGCGCCAGGGAACGTAAATATGCCCCACAGTGCTGATGCTACCCCTTTGGTTAGAGGAAGGCCCTCGGGAGGTCTTGTTATCTGGGTAAAAATTAACCTTTGTGTTGATATAATTCAGTTGGACTTCCTATCTCGGGATATAGTTGAGTTAAGCTCCGATTACAGGACAAAACTGAACTATTTATAGTAAATATCTATAGTAGACCAAGGGCAGCTAGTAAAGAATCACCGGAGGTTGAATGCTTAGATCAATTTTTATGTTCAATTGCATCGGGGGCAATGGTGATTGTGGGAGGTGATTTTAATTGTAAATTCGAGCCGGTTGTAGGACTTGAAAATATCTTTGAGGAAGAAGATGTGGTAAATAATATTCCCCCACTGGAAGGCAACCCAGCAGTACCCTGTACTGTGGCTGTCGCGCAATTAATAAGATTAGTCTCAGGATATGGATTTTGAGCCTGCAATGGCCGATTGCCCTCTGATAGTCCGAGTACTGCTACATTTAGTAGGAGTAACTACAAAAGTAGTATCGATTATATATTGATATCTATTAGATTATGGCCAATTTTGCTTGACATGATAGTAGAGGATAGAACTGATAGTGACCACTTCCCCTTATGTCTGACACTATCAGCTAACTTTTTTGGTCCAATATCCTCGAACATGGAGGACACTGATTCTAGCGTCACTGAACCATTGCTAAGCAATAATCGTAGGGCCTTAAAATGGCCTTCAATAGGGGGAAACGAGGAGGCCATGAGGCAGAGCTATAACACCTTTGCAGATATTATTCTCCTGTATATAGATCTACCAGCATCAGAATTCCCGATTATGAACATCCATCACACATTGGTTCATGCATTGACTCCCATTTTGAGTAGGACTCCTAAAGAAAATAAAAAGGAAAAAATTGGAATAAATAATCTAGAGACTATAATAAAGAGTGCCGCGAGGCAATAAAAGAACTCATCTTGGCTACAAAAACTAGTAATGTAGAGACCCAAGGGAGAGAAGAAACAACTACAAGAGATTACTATTGCAAACCAAGAAAAATTGGGATGACAATTTATGGATTGAACTGATTAGTGCATCCAAGGCCAAGGATCACTCAGGCTTTTGGCGATTGATCGCAAAGGGCAATAAGACGGGAAGGTGTAGCAAGGACCTTTTCTTGGACGCTAAAACCTTGGTCAGCCACTTTTCCGGCCTATATTCAACACCTATCAGTGACATAGAATTTAATATACAAGACTATGTACCAAGCCCAACTCCAGTTCCTTTAAACTTTAGCATAGAAGATACTTTGGCAGCAATGGACGCAGTCAAACCGGGAAAAGCACCAGGCCCAGATAAGATACCGGGAGATTTACTAAGGTCTGATAAGGAGGTTTGGGGTCCCAATATAAATTTCTTGTGTAACTTAGTCGCCGCTGGTGCACCAATACCGGAATCATGGAAAGGGGCTGAGATTACTACAATTTTTAAGAAAGGCAATCGCCAAGACCCTTCACATTATAGACCGATTAGCTTAATAGATGTTTTACAAAAAATATATGCTCGACAAATTTTAATAAAACTAAATGATTGGATTGAGGAGAATAGGCTTTTATCAAAATACCAGGCTGCTTTTAGAGTAAAAACAAGCACAAGTGACCAAGTCTTTAGATTTCTTTGCATTAGCTGGAAGTATACTGTCCTTAAGCAGGGACACCTGTACATCGCCTTTGTAGATTTAAAGGCCGCCTTCAACCTCATTCCTAGAAACCTCCTCTGGAAATCCCTACGAACTCAAGGGATCCCGGGGGAAATACTCATGCAAATAATTAGATTGCATGAGGGGAACTTTGCAAAGGTTAGGTGGGGACCGAAGGGAGAGCTTACAGAGCCGATCCAAGTAAACCGGGGTGTAAGGCAGGGATGTGTGCTGGCACCCACCCTATTTTCATTGTATGTGAATGACATACCGGAATATCTATTGGGCTGCGAACATGATTCTCCCAAGCTAGGGGGGGCACCAGTACCTGCGTTATTATTTGCAGATGATACTATTTTAATATCCCAAACCCCAAAGGTTTACAATGTTTAATAGATAGTTTTAATGCATACTGTGAAACTAAAGGCCTGGAAATAAATTCTAGTAAAACAAAATATATGGCAGTGAATCCCCATAAGTCTTTTAAAAGAACCTAACAGTAAAAAACCAGAAACTAGAGTATGTGCACAATTTCAACTACCTAGGTATAACCTTGGACACTAAAATGCCTTGGAAAGCTCAAAGGGAGAAAAGTAAAATTATTCTACTCCAAAATTCATTACTGATAGCGAAGAAACATGAGAATAGTATGTCCAAAGCGGTATCCCCTGCCCTTGAGGTATACAAGTATAGAGCACAATCAGCATCCCTTTATGGAGCAGAATTATGGGGGCCTTCGAGCAACAATACTTTTATGGTAGGAGAAAACAAGTTTTTTAGAAAATTATTACGCCTTCCAATGCGCACACCGTTATTACCTATTGTGATGGATCTTAATGTGCGACGTATGGATCACCAGGTAATTTTAAGACCATTATTATTTTGGGTGCATCTGTGGTCCACAGTAGAGCTTGCACATTATTAAGAAGGGCTTGAGGAAATCTTAAACTCAATGGAGCCATGGGCTTATCGTGGACCAAGCATGTTAAGTGTTGGTTTTATAAATTAGGGTTGAGTCATTACTGGGAAGAGCCAGCCCAATTGTCTTTTGCCTCAAAGAAAATACTAAAAAAAAACTTCTGGGCCTACATCCAAGATAGTGTGTCACTTAATTCAGCTACTGGCACTTTAACAACTAGGTTCCTTTCAATGAAATCAACATGGAGTTTTGAACAATTCTTGGATGAGGTACAGCCACAGCTCGCAAAAACACTGTATATGAAGTTTAGATATGGTGTTTTACAAATTAATTCAAATACATCGAAGTGGGCCCATAAGCAAGGGGACGAAAATATTGAGCAGTGTGTGCTGTGTCAATCTGGTGTAAAAGAAAATGACCAGCACTTATTATTCTTCTGTCCAGTTTATGCAAGATCTAGGACTAAATGGATCAAACCTCTATGTCGGCTATTGGGTATTAGGTCCTGCTTTGAGGCTGAAAGAATACTAAGAACCAATACTTCACAAAAAGTTGTTTTTAGTGTCAGCAGGTATTTATTTGACGTAGGTCTGGTAAGAGCTAAGAAAGGCTTGAAATTCTAGCGCATTGCATTTGGGAAGTTGTTACTATATTAGTCTTGCATTTGCACTTTATGTACTATACTGGGAGTATAGATATTATGATTATCTTACACTTGCACTTTATTGATTAACAAGAAGACCATGTGGAAGGCCACATTGTTTGCACACAAATTGGATTTTAAGCATTTACACTTTTTGCCGAATAACCCCCAATTAGGTAGTGAATTAAAAGCTGATTGATAGACTCCTTTTAGACTTATGGTCAATATAATGTATTCTCCGCTAATCCCTCAATATATTTTTATTACTCAAATTATTTAAATTTTAATTGTATTTAATTTTAAAGGCGAGAAAGGACAGTACTGGAAATGTATTCCAATACTTGTGTAATGGTCTAAGCGATACCTTTGGACTGTTTTAACGTTTTAATGTTCTGTTGTATAAACTGTATTGTGTATCTTTTATGGTTTTTAAACCGAAATAAAGATTAATTGAATTGATGTCTTTTTCCTCTTTCCTCTTTTTAATCTACTGGTGTACTTTAAAAAAAAAAAAGAAACATTTTTTGTATTGTATTTAAAATATGTCTTTTTTATTGTACTGGTGTAATTTTGTGGACCTCCGTCGGAGTTCCATAACAAATAAAAATTGATTGATTGATGTGCTCTTGCTGCCTCTGTTACAGCTTCTGGGTTTTGCTAGAGTCGTGACACCTTTAAGTGCTGTGTGTTTATTTTACATCAGAATTAGAAAAGCACAAATGAAGCACTTTTTTGTAATTCTGAAGTGTGCTGGAAACAAATATTTGAATATGAGCAAAACAAATCAATACATTAGGTGATGCCATCTCCACACACTATCGTTTGTGCATTGTTTTATCAGTTAAACTGTATGCCTGTGCAAATGTAATAGTAATTTCAATTGAAAATGTGTTGTCTGTAATGGCAGTGCATTACCACAACATGCATACTCCACTCTACACCACTCCACTACACGACACTCCACTCTATGCCACTTTACTCAACCTTATACTATGCCACTCCACTCTACACCACTCCACTCTAGGACCCTTTATTCCACTCTATGCCCCTCCACTCTACAACTGTTTACTCTACTCCACAATATGCCCATCCACTCTATGCCCCTCAACTCTATGCCCATCTGCACTATGCCCCTCTGCGCTACAACCCTCCACTCTACTCCTCTCCATTTCACGCCCCTCCGCTCTACGACACTCCATTCCACAACCCTCCACTCTACGACACTCCACTCTACGACACTCTATTTCACTCTATGAAAATCTATGGCCCTCCACTCTACAACAGTTTATTCCACTTCACAATGTGCCCCTCGACTCTATACCCCTCGACTCTACACCCCTCCACCCTACACACCCCTCTGCAACACTCCATGCCACTCTAAAACACTCCATGCCACTCTGCACCACTCCGACCTATGTCACTCTACTACACTCGATGCCATTCTACTCTATGCCACTCTGCGCAACTCTATGCCACTCTACACCACTCTACTTTTTCCACTCTGTGCAACTATGCTCTACCCTATGCCACTCTACTCCACTCTAGTCTTCTCCACACCACTCCACTCCACTCCACTCTATAACACTCCACTCTATGAAACTCTACTCCACAGTATTTCACTCTACTTCACTCTACGCCACTCCACTCTCTGCTACTCCACTCTAGGACACTCCACTCTACAACACTCCACTCTATGACACACCCCTCTACGATACTTCATTCTATGACACTTTACTCCACTCAAAGCTACACCACTCCACTCTGCAACACTTTAATCTTTTCTACTCCACTGTAAGCCACTCTACTCTACTCCACTCTACGCCACTCTACTCCACTGTATGCCACTCTACTCCACTCTACACCACTCTATTCCACTCCACTCTATGCCACACTACTCTACTCCACTCTACTCCACTCTTCTTCACTTTACAACACTTTACTCCACTCTATGCCACTCACCACTACGCCATTATAAGCCAGTCTACTCCACTATATGATACTCCAACCTACGATACTCCACTCTATCCCACTCCACTCTACAACAATCTATGACACTCTAATACACTCCAAGCTGCTCCACTTTACAACACTCTACTCCACACCACTATACATCACTCCACTCTATGCCATTCTACCATATGACACTCTATGTTACTTCACTCTAGGCCACTCTACTCTTCTCTACAGCACTTCACTCTACGACACTCTACTCTATGCCACTCTATGGCATTCCTTTCTGTGCCACTCTATGCCACTCTATGACACTCTATGCCACTCCACTCTACTACACTCCACACCTATTTAGTCCCCTCTACGACACTACATACTACGCCACTTCACTTTGACTCTTTACTCCACTCTACTCTACTCCACTCTACAGACTCCACTATATGACACCCCACTCTATGACACTTTAGTCCACTCTATGCTATGCCACTCTATGCCCCTCAATATTACATTCCTCCACTGTACATCCCTCCACTCTATGAGATTGTACTCCACTTCACTCTACTCCACTTGACACCACTCCAATCTACGACACTTTACTCCAGTCTGTGCCACTCTACGATACTCTACACCACTCCACTCTAAGCAACTTCACTCTACAACACTCTATGACACTCCACTCTACTGCACTTTATTCCACTCTAAGCTACACAACTCCACTTTATGCCACTCCTCTCTGCGCCACTCTACTCTACACCACTCCACTCTATGATGCTCTATTCCACTCTGCACCCCTCCACTATCAACAGTTTACTCCAGTCTACACTATGCCCCTCCACTCTACATCCCTCCACTCTACGCCCCTCTGCTCTATGCCCCTCCATACTATGCCTCTCCACTCCACACCCCTCTGCTCTACGCCCCTCAGGCCTATGACATTTCTCTCTATATCACTCTACTCTGTGACACTCTCCTATACTGTACGATACTCTTCACCCCTCCACTCTACAGTTTACACCACTCAGCATTGTGCCCCTCCACTCTACACCCGCCACTTTAAGCCCCTCCATTCTATGTCCCTCCTCTCTACGCCCCTCTACAACACTCCATGCCACTCTAAAACACTCCACAACATTCTAAGCCACTCCACTCTATGCCACTGTAATACGTTCTACACCACTCTGCTCTACACCACTCCATGCCACTCCACTCTATGAAACTCTACTCCACAGTATTTCACTCTACTTCACTCTACGCCACTCCACTCTCTGCTACTCCACTCTAGGACACTCCACTCTACAACACTCCACTCTATGACACACCCCTCTACGATACTTCATTCTATGACACTTTACTCCACTCAAAGCTACACCACTCCACTCTGCAACACTTTAATCTTTTCTACTCCACTGTAAGCCACTCTACTCTACTCCACTCTACGCCACTCTACTCCACTGTATGCCACTCTACTCCACTCTACACCACTCTATTCCACTCCACTCTATGCCACACTACTCTACTCCACTCTACTCCACTCTTCTTCACTTTACAACACTTTACTCCACTCTATGCCACTCACCACTACGCCATTATAAGCCAGTCTACTCCACTATATGATACTCCAACCTACGATACTCCACTCTATCCCACTCCACTCTACAACAATCTATGACACTCTAATACACTCCAAGCTGCTCCACTTTACAACACTCTACTCCACACCACTATACATCACTCCACTCTATGCCATTCTACCATATGACACTCTATGTTACTTCACTCTAGGCCACTCTACTCTTCTCTACAGCACTTCACTCTACGACACTCTACTCTATGCCACTCTATGGCATTCCTTTCCTGTGCCACTCTATGCCACTCTATGACACTCTATGCCACTCCACTCTACTACACTCCACACCTATTTAGTCCCCTCTACGACACTACATACTACGCCACTTCACTTTGACTCTTTACTCCACTCTACTCTACTCCACTCTACAGACTCCACTATATGACACCCCACTCTATGACACTTTAGTCCACTCTATGCTATGCCACTCTATGCCCCTCAATATTACATTCCTCCACTGTACATCCCTCCACTCTATGAGATTGTACTCCACTTCCTCTACTCCACTTGACACCACTCCAATCTACGACACTTTACTCCAGTCTGTGCCACTCTACGATACTCTACACCACTCCACTCTAAGCAACTTCACTCTACAACACTCTATGACACTCCACTCTACTGCACTTTATTCCACTCTAAGCTACACAACTCCACTTTATGCCACTCCACTCTGCGCCACTCTACTCTACACCACTCCACTCTATGATGCTCTATTCCACTCTGCACCCCTCCACTATCAACAGTTTACTCCAGTCTACACTATGCCCCTCCACTCTACATCCCTCCACTCTACGCCCCTCTGCTCTATGCCCCTCCATACTATGCCTCTCCACTCCACACCCCTCTGCTCTACGCCCCTCAGGCCTATGACATTTCTCTCTATATCACTCTACTCTGTGACACTCTCCTACACTGTACGATACTCTTCACCCCTCCACTCTACAGTTTACACCACTCAGCATTGTGCCCCTCCACTCTACACCCGCCACTTTAAGCCCCTCCATTCTATGTCCCTCCTCTCTACGCCCCTCTACAACACTCCATGCCACTCTAAAACACTCCACAACATTCTAAGCCACTCCACTCTATGCCACTGTAATACGTTCTACACCACTCTGCTCTACACCACTCCATGCCACTCCACTCTGTGACACTCTACTCTACTCTATGCATTTCTACTCCACTCTACTTACTCCACTCTAGAGCACTCTACTGTACTTTACTCTATGCCACACTACTCTACTCTATACCACTCCACTCTGTGACACTTCACTCTGCGCTTCTCAACTGTATGACACTCTGTACCAATCCACTCTACCCCACTCCATGACACTCTATGCCACTCAACTATGATGCTTTACTCCACTCTACAACACTTTACTCCACTCTGTGCTATGCCACTCCAGTCTACTCCACTCTGCAACACTCCACTCTACGGCATTCCACTCTGCAACACTCACTTGATGACACCTTCTCCATGACACTACACTTTACCCCACTCCACTCCACACCACTCCACTCTATGACACAACTCAACTCCATGACATTCCACTCTACTCCACTCTGTGCCACTCCACTCTACGCCACTCCACTCTACGTCCCTCCACTTTAGGTCCCTCCACTCTATGATACTCCACTCTATACTACTCTACTTCACTCTATGCAACTCTACTCCATGACACTCAACACCCCTCCTCTCTATGACCCTCAACTCCACTCTACAAGACTCTACTTTACTACACTCAACTCTATGCCATGAAACTCCACTCTTTGCCACAACACCCCACTCTATGCCACAACACTCCACTCTACAACACGCTACTCCACTCTATGCCACTCAACTCTACAAAACTGTACTTCACTCTACGCCCCTTAACTCTATGCCCCTCCACTCTATGACATTCTACTGCACTATACACAACTCCCTGTGTCACCCCATGCCACTTTACTCCTCTCTACTCCACGCCATTTTTCCTCTATGACACACTACTCCACTCTACTTCACTATACACCACTCCACTCTACACCACTCTCACCACCCCATGCTACGACACTCTATGCCACTCCAGTCTACAACACTCTACTCCACTCTTGTCCTCTTGATGATCCTCCACTTTTCAACCCTCCACTCTTCACCACTCTACACCACACCACACCATTCCACTTTACTCTACACCTCTCCACCCTACTCTACACCACACCACACCACTCCACTCCACTATACTTCCCTCTACTCCACAACACTTTTGTCCAGTCCATGACACTCCACTCTACTTCACGACACTCCACTCTGCATTATGACACTACACTGCACTCTGACACTCCATTATACTCCACGACATTCCACTCTACAATGCTGCATGACAATCCTCTCCAGTCTAAGCCACTCCACAACCCTCCACTCCACTCTAACTCCACGACACTCTACACCACACCACTCTACCACACTCCACTCCACAACACTCTACTCTAAGCCACTAACTTTTAGCCATGCTGAACCGTAGACATGCTGGTGTACAACATGGCTAAAACACATTGGCAAAGCCAATAACTCTTGCATAGGTAAAACTTAGTGGCTTCGCCAATGCTTGTTAATGTTGATCTCCTTTATATTAAAACAAACATTGCCTGCAGCAAGCTCTCATCCATGCAGTTTTCCAAACTTTGAAAAACACATATACAGCATGTGTTCAAAAATTCAAAACTACCCAAATTGCAAACATGGGCCACATATTTAGCTTTCTAATTTGCCAATGAGGGCCATTTTTATATTCGTGCCCGGGATTATTTTCTGTCCCAGTCCGACCCTGTGACAGTCAAACATCATTAATCAAAAGGTTAGAGAATATTGCTTGACAAACATGTATTAGATACGTTCTTAAGTTTACTTTATGGTATTATTTACTACTGCTTGCTGAACCGTGCTTGACTATTTGAAAGCAATTACTCAACTCAATTGCGATGCTCTACAGCACTCAAAAGCGGTGAGATGCCATATTGATGGGCAAAATATAGAGCTATACAAATCTCTCGCAAAATAGCATAACATAAATGCAAGTGGTGAGTAATGGTAAAATATAGCTTACCATTAGGCCTGAACATTCAGTGTTCTACTCAGCTCAGATTTTGCTGTACGTTTTCTTGCTTGCCACAAATTGAGCATTAGTCTGCTGGAAGCAATTCACCAAGGTATTGCTTTCTAGTCCAGGACTCTGAAAGCTGACAGAATTTGATGGATTACAATGCATAAGCATTCCTTATCAAATAAGAGCTTCCAGTTTAATAAGACAAAAGATAAGTGACCAGCTCACTGAAAATATAATTTTCTTTTAACTTATCATTCTATCTAAATGCATCCTTTGTATTCTTCTGACGCAAGATATCAATTCAACTGGGAAATTTCCCTTGATAGACAAGTGAAAGGAAATGATGACAGTTTCAAACACAGTTTTTTGCTTTAATTCATCTTTATTTAATTGTATTCTGCATATATTATTAATCTGACACTTCTGGCTTTTTCAGCACTTCTAGCCCTGCAGAAAGGGACGACGTGCTGCGCAAATGTTTAGGTGGTGCTTATATTTTTGTCCATGTTTGTAATTTGTTGATTATAATCATGAATAACTCATATAATTTTTACCTTGTCTTGAAACTAACTTATCTCAGTAAAGTGGTTTCATCTCTCATGGGCACTTTCTAGGTTCTCATGGGGAAATATAGTAGAAATGATCAAATATATTATAAGGATCACGTGCAGGTTGCAAGTGTCATACGGATTTTATCTTCATTGTGAAAATAATAGCCCACACTCATTCCCTATTCATTATTTGTCTTCACAGTACTAACCGTCATAAGGAGAAATGAACAGATGCTGGGAACCGAATAGCTGAGGTGACAAGATGCCGTGATAATTCAATCTGTTATATTTTCTATGCAGGTCCATTGCGATCTAAAGTCACCTTTACTTCACAACTTTCCTGGGTTCTTCCTATGCCAAATGCTTGTATGCTCTCTCTCGCCTTTTCAAGTGTAAATCTTCAAGTTGTAAACTTCTGGAAGACGATCTTGGAGTTGTGATGATGAATCGGTGATCTAGATTTGGTTGATGGCAATCATGTGAGGAATGGTGTCCTTCATAAGATCAAGTTACTGGTGACTACTAAAGTTTTATTGAGTAATGCTCCTCTGAAGGTGTTGTTTTGGTGAGTGAATGGAGGGCAAAGCTGGGACGACAGCTGTCAACCCTGAAAGGGATGAGTATTTTAAGAAATTTGCCAGGATCTCTGGAAACAATGAGCTGACATTATAGGGAATGAGATTATTAGGGGAGAATTTCTGGTTTATTAGGGAGCTATTGAGTAAAATCGTTTGTGCCATTCACCAGAGCTAGCAGCATGTGACCTGAGAAGGAGTGTAGTTATGTATGTTGCATGTTGTTCAATGGTAAAAGCAATGAATGCGTCAATTGACGTATCTGACTCCAAAGGGATTTGGGGTTTTATTGCCATTTGCGAGGGCATTTGAAGACATTTTAGGAAACTTTGCTTGCCAGAGCCAACGAAAAGGCAGTCTGAATTGCCATTCATGCACCATCCTTATAGCTTTTCCTGAATACCCTGGGGCACTATTCCATCAGTGCACAATTTTATTCCAAAAGTGCTTTTATCGTTGCCCCTTTGTTAATTTCTGAGCAATGGTTAGAAAAAGCTCATTGGATCTAGTGTCAGCATTTTCAATGCAGTATTTTTTTACTGCAGAAGATTTAGAGTCGCACACCCTTTTAATTCTTCCTTTTCTTGTTTCTCTTTCATTGAGTATGCCTTTGGAGCCACAGGGACAGGCTGTGCCACTTTAAGGTGGGTGCACATGAATTTCCCCAAGTTCCCTTTCCATGTGATTTATTCCTAGCAAATATTTGTGGACATGATTAATTGTTTTTCTGTGTATTGTTTATCCTGGCCCTTTTTCTGTTCCATAATCCAGACCAAGATGGCCTTCCTGTTTTTGCACCAATTTAATTTATCTTCCATAATTTATATAGGAATCTGAGATAACTGGCTTGCTACGCCTGCAGCCGACCCTTCTCTTTGGCCTGTGATGTGGGAATAGTCCTAACATCAAGACCGTCTATTGCACATCTGTCTAGTTGTCACCGAAGGTCTGCACATTTTGCTGGAGCAGGTATGGGAGTGAGTCATAGCTGAATGTGAATACAGACTCGCTGAATACAAGGCTCATTGGCGTTAGATGTTAGCGATTCAATATCCGAGCAGCACTGAGACAATTAACACCACTATTGGCATCCTGGAAGGCAGCCATTGCTGCCTGAGATGCTTTGGCAGTGCCTCACAGAGACACTCTTCCTTTATTTAAGGCAGTAGCCATGTGTCTAATTATATGAAGGAAGAGCCTATTTTCTTCAGTGGACCACATTCCCTTTTGTACCTTGTGGTTAGAATTTAAATATTTTACGCTTTATACATAGATTCCTTGGGAGTCAATTTACAAAGCTATTTACACTGCCAAGTTCTACTTATTTTTGTTTATTTTAGATTGCATTTTTAAAAAGTGCTTCACCATTAAGAACGTCTTAGCACCCTGCACATAGTACCAAGAGTGGAGCATTCCTCACGGAGAACCTGTTTATGAATAACATATAAACGCCGAATACAGATCTTACATTAAATCATCACCAAACAACTAGGAAAAAGTCAAGAAGAAAGGAGGGACGAAGGAAACACTGGGAAACCAAGGAAAGAGAGAAAGGGCATAGAAAGGTGACTAATTAATCAAAAGCAAAAACATGGTGAGATGGGAACATTTTATAGTAGTGGAGTTAACAGAAGTAAAGGGAGGCATGTTCTGAAAATATATTTGTGCAAATGGCTTGAATTACAAGTGTAAATCATGTTTTGAATGACAGACATGAATTTCCACCTGTAAATTGTACTCACGCAAAAAATGACACCAAAAAGGTGTCATTCTATGTGAGAGGAAATATGATCCCATAGGATTAAGTTGGGAAATTTGGTGAACACCAAAATATGATCCCATAGACATTGAATGGGTATTCTAGGGTGGGAAAATTTGCAAGACACCCATCAACTGACAGTGATTTAAAAAACCCATTCATATCCTATGAAGGTAAGAATTTAATTGCCTCCTAGATGGGAAAAGGAAATAACAAAACCATAAATGGTGCACTGATGGACAAGGATTTTCCCCTAGCCAAAAATAAAATATGTTCCATATGGAGAAATAATTAATAACAATTTGGTATGTCTAAATGAACTTTAAGGGCCTGATTTACAAAGGTAACTTACATTTTTGAGTAACTTTATGACTTTGGCTATCCACTTAAGGCTCTATTCACAAAGGTAGCTTACACTTTCGAGTACTTTACACTTTTGAATACATTTCCTACTTTTGGCTATTCCACAAAACCCTAGAGTAACTTTATTCCAAAAGTGTAACTCACATTTCTCCACCAAATAGAGGGACATGGAAGGCTATACACTTTTTGAGTAATTTACAATTATGAGTAAGTGCTAGAAATTGGGTTACTGGTTGACCTGCGTTTGCGCCCTAGTCAAGCAGCAACCACAATCCTAATCAGGGTAAGAGACAGGCAAACTCTAAAATAATCTGTGCTCACCCTCTGGTAGCTTGGCACAGAGCAGTAAGGCTTAACTTAGAGGCAATGTGTAAAGTATTTGTGTAACACTGCAAACAGTAAAATAGTAAAAACACCGCACAAAAATATCCCACATCAGTTAAGAAAAATTGAGCAAATTTTAATAAATAAAAAAAGACCAAAACGACAAAAATCCAATCAGTTGAACCGGAATGATGAATTTTTAAAGAATAAACTGTAAAATAGCACCTAGAAACAGAAAGTCCCATCTGGTCAAAAGTCTGAAAGTCAAAGGTTCAGGCCTACCGCAATGGAGTGCAGGTCGGATACAGTCCCGGGTTAGTCCCACTGAAGTTTTACCTTCTCAAGTTTTGCGCCAAGAGTCCTGTTCAAGTGGAAGTAGTTCGATGGGAGCAAGGAGAGCATGGCTGGTGATGGTCAGTGGGGCGCAAAGAGCAGGCCAGTGGACGATGCTTGCTGTGCGAAGAGATGAACTTGCGGCAGCTCGCGCTGCCTTTAGGTGCAGTTCCGGTGCAGACAAAACCGTTCGCCATCACGAAGAGCCAAAAAGCTTGACTTTAACAGCTTGAGAATGACAAAAGAGGCCCAGGACCTGAGAGGTGCCTCTTGGGGGTCAGGAACTCATCGAAGATGGGTCCAGGAGCTGTGGAGAGCCTGTTAAGTCCCTGAGACTCAGATCAGGAGGCCCACAGACTAGCCAATTGATTCAATCTGGGGTCCTGTTTCAAGATGGGTTACAGGTCCAGTTTTTCTTCCCCAGGCAAGAGGGCAGCAGGCAGTAGGTCCACACCGCATGTCAGCAGCTCCTTCAGATTGGCAGTCCAGCAAAGCGGCAGTCTTTTCAGGAGCACAGCAGTCTCTTCTTCCTGGCAGAGTATCCACAGGTCCAGAAGTGCACTGAAGTGGTGGTGTCTGAGTTCCACTTCTTATACCAAGTGGTGTATTTGGAGTGGAGGAGACTTCAAAGACATGCCTTTGAAGTGCACAGATGTCCTCCCTTCCTGTCCTGGCTCTAGACTCATTAAAGGTGATTATGTAGCCCTTTGTGTGTGGACAGGAAATAGTGTATTTAGGTGTAAGTGAGGCTGTGCCAAGCTCCCCACTCCCATCCTGCCAGAGATGAGCCATTGAGACACACCTAAGCTCCCATTGGGCGTGGCTGTCTAGGAGGAATACACAAAGCCCAACTGCCAACTACACCCAGACATATGATCAGAGACAGGCTACAGTCACCAAATGGTGAAAGCATGAATATTCAAACTAGGTGCATATGTATTGTGAACTCAATTTTTTCAAATGTACTGGTTCTACTCCATATTTTTCACATAGTGCATTAAATGCTGAATTATGAGCTGCCAAGCATACGTATAATGAATAGCGAAAAAAGGCCAAGTACCGTTGCTACCTTGGAATCAGTGTGCCCAGCGTATGAATTTATCCTACAATGTAAATCACATTTTCCACTTATTGTAAAGTATACAAAGAAAACAATGGTACAAGTAGGGTGTTACCACAGCTTTGCTGGTTCAAATTCAGGATACAAAACATGCAACCGTGTGTAATCTGAGATGAGAAATCCTGTGAATAAAAAAAAGAAAATTGTCAATAAGAACTAAGAATCCCATCGTGTACCACAAATGTTTCATTCATACTGACTTGCATAAACAAATTACACAGATAATTGGTTCAAATTGTCAGTGTTTAGATTAGATTCCCAGAGTATTCTAGCTCAGAAGAGGATCTGTAAGGTACACCACATTCTGCATCTACCTGGAAAAAGGATGAGGTCTTGATGCCAGTGATGGCAACAGACTTCTTCTCCTCTCTGGCTCCTTAATTTAACAGGAGTCTTCTTTATTAGGGCAATTTTCTTTACTTCTTGTATGATTGGTCAGCATCACAAGAGGTATGCCTTTGTAAAGAGGTCATTGAACTAGGGTGTCAGATAATTCACAGACTTCTTTCAATCTCAGTATTGTTGCATGTGCCTGCGGGGAAGGAAAGGTGCTAAGGAGAAAATTAGGGATTGGCATAAATCGTGTAATTTGCTGTAGCAAAACTGTGCAACATTACAGAGGATTAGGCAAGGAAGGCAACACTGCATTTAGTGCTATGTTATTAGTGCAAAATGCACCCTCACGTCCAATATGAACCAGAGGATGCATTTTGCACTACGAAAATAGCGCTAAATGCAACAGAAACGGAACAGCAACAGGCAGTAGCCAGCCACACTCTGTTTCTGTGCACTTGAGCAGACATTACTCCAAACTAGGCAAATGTGTGTAAATGTGTAACTTTAGGTAATTTCGCATCACAATTGGAGCGCTAAATTACCAAAATTACTCTAATCACTCTGATGTGATTAAAATTTTGCCAGGACCTAGAAAAAAGTGAGACTTAGCCATTCAAGTTGATTCAATATGTCATAATTATTAACACCATCATCATAACAATATTACATACATACCCACATGCAAACATACTTTTCATTAGTGTGGGCACTACTCAATGCAGGAAAAGCTGCATAATACCTGTTGTACCTCTGGACCAATGGGATCCCAATACAAATGGGGGACAGGAAAAAATATTGATTATAATAATTAAAAATAACTGCTGTTTCTCCAGTACCAATAGGACACCAATGGGAATCATTAGACAAGCAAGTATTAATTAAATTATTTAAGTAAAATCTTAGTGTCCCTCCAGGCCTAAGACACCAGTATTAGAGCCAGGAGAGAAAGGCAAAAATTGATTAACTTAATAAAAAGGACCACGGGACCCTTAAGGACATTGAGCAGGCAAAAATCAATGTAATTAAATAAAAACAATAACAATGTTCAACAGACTAATAAAATTTGCCACAATCACAAATAAATATAGCTGAAAGTCTATATTAAAATGTTTGAAATGATCAAAAATTAAATGGACTCCTCATGGACTGCAACAACCAATGTTTCTAGAGAAAAGCTTTTAAAGTGGTTTAAAATGACTAATAATCAGAACCATACGGTGGTTCCACAACATGGTGCTCACCTATATACCAAGCAAAGAAGGTGGCATAGAGAACAAAGGAGAACATGACTGTCCAACCCTGTCTGAAACTCCTTTCTCAACAAACATTTGCAACACAGCTGGAAAGGATTGCACAAATACGCCTGTTGCACATTTTTCCTTAGACTCACGCATTACAAATTGTCTTTTCCTACAGGTAGATTCTGTACTTTTCTATTCTTTACTCGCTCTTGCCACGACCGCATGACATTGCTAGACACTTAAAATATTGATACTACTACATCAACACGGCATGTTTGGTGTTGTTCTTTTGGTATGCTTACCTCGGTGTATATTTATGTCATCAAGGCCGGCTGTACATATCAATATGGCATTAGTGTTGTTTTTAATCTTGTTTTTGCTCCTATTCTGTGCCTACCGTTTTCTATAATTGAACTATCTTGGCATGCTGTATATATCGTTAACATGTTCGTGAAGTTGTCTTGGAAACACCCACTCACCGTTTGCACTCAACACCACCTTGTTGGGATATATATCTCTAAGATATCCCTTAACTGATAGGCCTACCTAATTAGGCAAGTCTAGTGTTGTGTTTCTTATGGTATTTTACCTCCTCCTGAGTTATTAGGAGTATATGTTTTATATGTCACGAGACGCTTCTCATTTGTGTGCAGTGAAGTCACGGTTTACGTACTTTCTGCACCTCTCTAATAGGGTATCCACGAGATTATGGGTGCCTTCAGAGTCCTCACCTCACTATTGTTTCCATTTTCGTACCACCTAAATTTGGTTTTTTGGTTTTGTTTTGGTTTTGTAATATACCTTATGCTTTGTGTCCTTCCCAGCCCTGAAGAGTCACAAGTTAAGTTCTTCTTGACGAAACACGTGTCGGCTGGTTTTCTTTCTGTATTGACCTATAAAACTTGATATAACAAAATCTTCATTAAGATACTCCTGATGTCGACCTTCATAATTTCTGAACAGAAAGTACTTTGAAAAGTGGTTTTTACACTAAAACCAATACCCCAAAGCGTGTGCACAGGACTTGGTTCATAAATGCTCTTGTTATAAGCATGCGTTCAGGTCCCCTAGAGTACTTAGAACTTGGTTTTGAAAGCCAAACCACCTGCTCTTCACAAGGCTTCTCTATACCAAGCTGTTCATGAAATCCTTTCCCAAATGATTTAGATCATGTGCTCCAGTAGGAGGCCTCACCCATCACTTATGGTACTGAGTCTACCATCCACCATATCTATGCTAACTACTCAACCCACTTCCAATTATCACCTATAATCAGTATTCCAGCCAACAAGACCATAACCATACCTTCAATCACAGGCACAAAGGGATGTGTTGGAGTGGAAACAACTTCCCCACCCTAAACCATGTAGGACATGAATTCCTCTCTGGGATAATCTACCCCAGGGCCAGCTTTTGAGCTGGGCCCAGCCCGTTGAGCCTACAGTTGGAGAGGCGCACAGGTAGCTGACCTCCTGAGCTGTCGTGAATAAATCTTTTACTCCAGACCGCCAGCCCCCATTCCTTCTCCCACAGCCTCCCCCAGGGACTCTCCCCTCCAGTTTAGCAACTGAATAGGTGATTGGGGTGAGGGAACAGGGTGAAAATGTGTGTTCACACGATGGGCACTGCACTGAGGTATTCAGGCAGAACATGACCTGTGAACACCTGTAAGGCCCCCCCTACTAGGATCGTCAATGGGAAGAGGCAGATGGGGAAGGAGTTGAGGAGTAGGATTAGAGCAGGCATCAAATTTAGGGGCATATTTACAAGCCCCTATCGCCACAGGAACGTCACTTTTAAAGACGTTCCTGTGGCGATAGGGGCTTCGCCTTATTTACAAGGCAGTGTTAAGCCACTTAACGTGACTTAACGCCGCCTTGTAAATAAGGCACACTTTCACAATATACTTAGCTTGTAAGGAGTGGGCAATGGGTGTTGCGGTGGGCGTTCTTCCGCAACACCCATTCATTTTGACGCTGCCCCCTATATACAAGAGTGGGGTAAATAGGAGGCAGCACCAAAATTAAGACCAGGGAAAACCTGGTCTTAACATGGTGAAACAAGGAGAAATGCTTTATTTCTCCTCGTTTTTGCTGTTTCTATGTGTACTACATTGTGCAGCACAGATAGAAACAGCAAATTGCCATGCATTATTGTTTATGTGCAGGAAGGTGTCCCTTCCTGCACATAAACAATCATTTAAAAAATGACGATTTGCAACTTCTATAGGTGCTACACAATGCAGCACACATAGAAGTTACAAAACACCATTCTGGATTGTTTATGTGCAGGAAGGGGCACCTTCCTGCACATAAACAATCATTCTCTCAATGCAGGCACACTTTCACTATGGTGCAATGGTGCCTGGGTTGGTGCTAGGTAGCTGAATTTAGCGGCAGCTCAGGGAGAAATGCAGGGGTGTGCCGTAATATTGTAAACGGTGCATCCCTGCATTTTCGGAATGGTGGAGCTTGGGCGTTAAACACAAATGCCTCTTAGTTTCGTCCGGGCGCTGTCTGAGAAAAGGCAGGTTCTGGTCTACCGACCCACATGTACCCACTAAACCACTGTACATGTGTGAGTGTATCAGCAATATGGGACAGGTTTCTAACTTTTCAAATGCTTAACAAATACATATATATATATATATATATATATATTCACTGAAAAAACCATAGGTTTTAGGGACAGTTATAGTTAGTTGGACATTTCACTCGTACAAAACCCGTGAAATTCCCCCGTTATAGTTAGTTCAGCTAACTATAACTCGCGCCCCCGCATGCACTGCTGATGACGTCACATATTACATCACTCATGACATGGTCAGTGACATCACTGGTGAAATCACTGATGACATCTCAAATGACATCACTGATGACATCATCCAGTGACTGTGTGTTTCTGTAAAGTTTAAATATTTTTAATATATATAGGGAAAGGCATATTGAAGAATGAGTGGGTGTATAAGTGTCTGTATGGATGATTTAGTAGGTGCTTGACTAACTGTATAAGTGAGTGATTAAACGAATCTTACTGAATGCATGGGTTAGTGACTAAACTGGGTGAATGTCTGAATCCGTCTGTCTGTTGCTGTGTAAGTGGCTGCATGGGTTTGTGAACAGCTACATGAGTGTCTATATGAGTTATTGATTGGTTGTCTGAGTATCTGTATGGGTGCCTGAGTGTTTGTGTGGGTGGGGTGTGTGCGACTCTGTGCATAGATGTGTGAGTGGGTGATTCACTGGGTGGATGGTTTCAAGAGTGCATCTGTGATAGACTGTATGGGTGGGTAAGTGTGTGTAAGAGTGTGTTAGTGAGTGAATGTATGTCCCAGTGGTACATGTGTGAGTAACTACATATGTGAAAGGTAGTATATATGTGTGTTGGAGTATATAAATAGCTATAAGCGAGAGTGAGTGATTGTGATAGTGGCTGTATGGATGAGTGTGTGCTTGTATCAGTGATTGTATAAGAGCGTAACAATGTGCTAGTATTTGTATGGATTAAGTGAGCTGGTGTGTGTATAACTGTATAGGTGAGTAAATGGCAGTGTGTTTAATTATTTGCATGACTGACTAGGTGTGTGAGTACCTCTATGGATGAGTGGCGGTGTTTGAGTGTCTATATAGGAGTAAGAGTGCATATGATAGTCCTGTACTGAGTGACCATAAGTATGAGTGACTGTACGGGTGAGTGAGTGGATGTGTGTGTGTAGACCTAAGAATCAGTGAGTGGGTATGTAGTTATTGGTGTTGGAGTGTCTATGGTTTTGCGAATGGCAGTCTGTAATTTAGAATTGGTGTATCAAAGGTTATATTAGGGTGTGAGGAGCTGCATCAGATTACCACGTGGATGATGTCATCAGTGATGTCATTTGAGATGTCATCAGTGATGTCATCAGTGATGTCACTGACCATGTCATGAGTGATGTAATATGTGACGTCATCAGCAGTGCATTGCGGGCGCGAGTTATAGTTAGCTGAACTAACTATAACGGGGGAATTTCACGGGTTTTGTACGAGTGAAATGTCCAACTAACTATAACTGTCCCTAAAACCTATGGTTTTTTCAGTGAATTTCAAAGGTTTTTAAATGCTAATTTCTAACTATAACGTGTCTGAAACCTATGGTTTTTTCAGTGAATTTCAAAGGTTTTTTAAATGCTAATTTCTAACTATAACGTGCCTGAAACCTATGGTTTTTTCAGTGAATTTCAAAGGTTTTTAAATGCTAATTTCTAACTATAACGCCCTAAAACCTATGGTTTTTTCAGTGAATTTCAAAGGTTTTGTAAATGACAATTTTTAAATGTATTAATTGTTATATTTATTTTTTTGATACTGATTTACTACATTTTTTAAAACTATTTATTTTTAGATATTTTATTTATTAAATTACATTGTAATTACATTATACATTACATTACAAAATATACTTTCTCAGAATGAATTACTTTAGTTTAAATTCTTTGCAAATAGGCAATAGACTTTTAAGTACAGTAGTTACAGTTGTTGCAATGGGCAACACAATTTCAAACACAATGCAACATTCAGCTCAATGTGAATTTCTAGTTAAATGCAATTAGTTACTTTATGGATTACTTTTCCAAGCACAGGACTGGATCCTAGATTCAGTCCTGGGACATCTCCTGTAAACAGTTTAGTAAAAGCGTTTTGGTTACAGTAGTGATTTTTAAGGAATATTATTGTATTTTAAAAGTTGACACTTAGAAACTTTTTCACATAGAATCACCAATGTTATCCTATGGGAGGAAATTCACTTAGCAGGTAAGTAGTGTTATCGTGACTTTTCTCACTCAGTGGTGGATCCTGGATCCAGCACTGGTGCATCTCCTGTAAACAGTTGAAAGAATGCGTTTATATCATACAGGCGATTTTTAAGGAATATTTGTAGTTTGTGAAAATCGACACTTTGAAACTTTTCTGCTGAAAACCAGACAATGGATTCCTATGGAAGGAAATACAAGTTACTGGTAAGTACGGTTAAAATTACTTTTCAGGATCAGTACTGGGCTGAAAGATGCAGCACTGAGGTTCTCTCCTGATAACAGGTGAGTAAATCGGAATTCGTATTTCGGCTGATTTTAGAGGAATATTTGTAAAGTTCCAAAACTCCACACTTAGAAGAATTTCAAGTGAAACCAGTCAATGTTAGCCTATGGAAGGAAATTCAAGTTACTGGTAAGTACGGTTAAAATTACTTTTCAGGATCAGTACTGGGCTGAAAGATGCAGCACTGAGGTCTCTCCTGATAACAGGTGAGTAAATCGGAATTCGTATTTACGGCTGATTTTAGAGGAATATTTGTATGTTTCAAAACTCAACACTTAGAAACTTTTTCAGATAAAAGCAGGCAATGATATCCTATGGAAGGAAATTCAAGTTACTGGTAAGTACGGTTAAAATTACTTTTCAGGATCAGTACTGGGCTGAAAGATGCAGCACTGAGGTCTCTCCTGATAACAGGTGAGTAAATCGGAATTCGTATTTCGGCTGATTTTAGAGGAATATTTGTATGTTTCAAAAATCAACACTTAGAAACTTTTCAGCAAAAAGCAGGCAATGATATCCTATGGAAGGAAATTCAAGTTACTGGTAAGTACGGTTAAAATTACTTTTGAGGATCAGTACTGGGCTGAAAGATGCAGCACTGAGGTCTCTCCTGATAACAGGTGAGTAAATCGGAATTCGTATTTCGGCTGATTTTAGAGGAATATTTTAAAGTTCCAAAACTCCACACTTAGAAGAATTTCCAAGTGAAACCAGTCAATGTTAGCCTATGGAAGGAAATTCAAGTTACTGGTAAGTACGGTTAAAATTACTTTTCAGGACTCAGTACTGGGCTGAAAGATGCAGCACTGAGGTCTCTCCCTGATAACAGGTGAGTAAATCGGAATTCGTATTTCGGCTGATTTTAGAGGAATATTTGTATGTTTCAAAAATCGACACTTAGAAACTTTTCAGCAAAAAGCAGGCAATGATATCCTATGGAAGGAAATTCAAGTTACTGGTAAGTACGGTTAAAATTACTTTTCAGGATCAGTACTGGGCTGAAAGATGCAGCACTGAGGTCTCTCCTGATAACAGGTGAGTAAATCGGAATTCGTATTTCGGCTGATTTTAGAGGAATATTTGTAAAGTTTCAAAACTCCACACTTAGAAGACATTTTCAGCAGAAAGCAGGCAATGTTAGCCTATGGAAGGAAATTCAAGTTACTGGTAAGTACGGTTAAAATTACTTTTCAGGATCAGTACTGGGCTGAAAGATGCAGCACTGAGGTCTCTCCTGATAACAGGTGAGTAAATCGGAATTCGTATTTCGGCTGATTTTAGAGGAATATTTGTATGTTTCAAAAATCGACACTTAGAAACTTTTCAGCAAAAAGCAGGCAATGATATCCTATGGAAGGAAATTCAAGTTACTGGTAAGTACGGTTAAAATTACTTTTCAGGATCAGTACTGGGCTGAAAGATGCAGCACTGAGGTCTCTCCTGATAACAGGTGAGTAAATCGGAATTCGTGATTTCGGCTGATTTTAGAGGAATATTTGTATGTTTCAAAAATCGACACTTCAGAAACTTTTTCAGCAAAAAGCAGGCAATGATATCCTATGGAAGGAAATTCAAGTTACTGGTAAGTACGGTTAAAATTACTTTTCAGGATCAGTACTGGACTGAAAGATGCAGCACTGAGGTCTCTCCTGATAACAGGTGAGTAAATCGGAATTCGTATTTCGGCTGATTTTAGAGGAATATTTGTATGTTTCAAAAATCGACACTTAGAAACTTTTTCAGCAAAAAGCAGGCAATGATATCCTATGGAAGGAAATTCAAGTTACTGGTAAGTACGGTTAAAATTACTTTTCAGGATCAGTACTGGGCTGAAAGATGCAGCACTGAGGTCTCTCCTGATAACAGGTGAGTAAATCGGAATTCGTATTTCGGCTGATTTTAGAGGAATATTTGCACAATGGTGAAGGCAGGGGCGGGGCCTGAGGTGACATCTGTGCAAACGCGCCCGTGGTGCGTTTTAAGTTGGGATTAAGTCCCCTTTAATCATGAGGGTCCCTGGGGGCCAACTAGCCCACCAGGAACCTCCAGTATGCGCCAGGGGCTGCGTTGCAGAGACGTGTACAGAGGCCACACCCCTTTTACACCTCTCTGCAAGGCAGCTCTGTGGCGCTTTCTGAAGTACATGGTGGGCTAGTTGGACTCCAGGGACCCTCAGGATTCAAGGGGACTTAATCCCCATCTTAAAACACGCCACGGGGCCTGTTTGCACATATGTCACCTGAAGCCCCGCCCTCCTCACTACCACTGTGCAAACGCGCCCGTGGCACGTTTTAAGTCGGGGATTAACTCCTTGAATCCTGAGGGTCCCTGGGGGCCAACTAGCCCAACAGGTATATCCAAAAGCGCCACAGAGCTGCGTTGCAGAGAGGTGTATAAAGGGCGTGGCCTCTGTACACCTCTCTGCAACGCAGCCCCTGGCGCATACTGGAGGTTCCTGGTGGGCTAGTTGGCCTCAGGACCCCAGTATTGAAGTGGAATTACTTCCCCATCTGCAAACGCGCCACGGGGCGCGCTTTGCAGAGTGGTGAAGGAATGGGGCGGGGCCTGCGGCCCGATCGTTTTTTTTTTGTTTTTTTCCCTGAAGGGGCTGTGTGGCCCCCTTCCTTTTCCTATTTTGGGCCCTGGGGACCCCATCCCCCAGGGCCTTACCCCCTTTTTTTTTTTTTTTCAATTAAACGGGAAGGGGCCGCGTGGCCCCCCCTCCCTGGCCGAATCCTGCCCCGGGGACCCCATCCCCCGGGGCATGGCCACACTTTTCTTTAATTTTTAAGGAGGTGGGCTGCGTGGCCCCCTCCTCAGGCCTCCTTTTGCCCCGGGGGACCCCATCCCCGGGGCAGGCCTTTTTTTTTTTCTTTTTTACTTATTTCTGGGAGGGGGCCACGTGGCCCCTCCCGAGGCCACTTATGGCCCCGGGGACCCCATCCCCGGGGCCTTGCCTCGTTGGGGACTGTGGGGGGTCCCCAAACCCCCACAGTCCCGCCGGCTCCGCGTGTCCTACGGGGAGCCGGCATTGCTTTTCCACATGGGAGCAGCTAACATGCTGCTCCCCATGTGGAAAAGCAATTGTCTTTGGATATTGGAAGCGAGAGCAGGTTTCCCTGCTCTCTCTTCCAATATCCAAAGCAGTTTGCAATGATAGGACGGGAGCCTCGGCTCCGTCCTGTCATGCAAACAGCAGTGTCCCGGGGTAGGCACCCCGGGACACTGCAGAGCCGGCCCTGGGGGGTGGCAGTCCCCAGGGCCACCACAGGCTCCAGGAGGGGGCGCGCGGCCCCCCTCCCCACATCAGCAAAGCCCCGGGAGGTGGTCGTCCCCGGGGCTTCGGGGTCCA
This sequence comes from Calotriton arnoldi, assembly GCA_963921515.1. Lineage (NCBI taxonomy): Eukaryota > Metazoa > Chordata > Amphibia > Caudata > Salamandridae > Calotriton > Calotriton arnoldi. The sequence continues at coordinate 441,335 of CAWUFW010003252.1, read as the reverse complement.
AAACGGACCCCCATTTTAATTTGTTAGTGCCCCAGGGAGGTGGCGGTCCCTGGGGCGTGTGGGGGCTCGAGCCCTCCACACATTTAATTTAAAAAAAAAAAAATGAAGCCCGCGGGAGGTGGTGGTCCTCGGGGCTGCGGGAGAGCTCAGAGCCCTCCCGCACCATTTTAAAGAAAGCCCCGGGGGTGGCGGTCCCCGGGGCTTGGGGGCCTTTGAGGCCCCCCATACATAACTTAACCCCCCACCATGCCCCCGTGACTTGGGCCACCCGGGGCAAATACAGTCGAGCGCGGGAGACCGCGCTCGATTCTCCTCGGCGGGATCCGCGCACCCTGAGCGCATCCCGCCGATTTTTGTTTTTAAAAATGCTTTTTTTGCCCAGGGGTCCTTGTGGGACCCCCTGAGCAGGCCTAGGAGGTCAGGTGTTTCTACCCTGCCCCCTTTGTGCGTTTTGCGCACTTGTTTCTCTCTCGAGTTTTTTTCTAATCGGCAGGATCCGCGCACCCTGAGCACATCCTGCCGATTTAAAGATAAAATAAAATGCTTTTGCCCAGGGGTCCTTGTGGGACCCCCTGAGCAGACCTAGGGGTCAGGGTGTTTCTACCCTGCCCCTTTGTGCGTTCTATGCACTTTTTTTTTACTGCTTTACTGCTTCAAGATGGCTGCCAACACTTCCTGGTTTGGAGTGTTGACAGCCAGTTAGCAGACAGCTCGTGATCGGGAGGATGCGCTGGATCCTCCGTGCCCATAGATATATATGTACTTTTACTTTTGATTTTCTCAGCAACTACTGAACGGATTTACACCATTTAACAAAAGGGTTCTTTCTGAACCAAGAACTACCTCTTTGCCAAATTTGGTATAATTCCGTTCAGCAGTTCGGGCTGTAGCCGTGTCTATAGTTTCCTATGGAAAAATGAATGGGGAAAACGCGTTTTGGGACCCCCCTTTTTTCTCGGCCACCGCTTGACGAATCAGCCCGAGACTTTCAGGGTAGGAGCGGACCGGAGTGGGCCATAAAGTTTGAAAATTCCGCGAAGATTCGTCAACCGGCAAGAGAGTTATTTCAAATAGAATGTCGCGGATTTCCTATGGAAAATAGGTCCTAACTATAACTATCTACTGGCGACAGCCAGTAGATAATATATATATATATATATATATATATATATATATATATATATATATATATATATATAATCTACTGGCAGTCGCCAGTAGATAGTTATAGTTAGGACCTATTTTCCATAGAAATCACAACATTCTATTTGAAATAACTTGTACGCCGGTTGATGAATCTTCGCGAAATGTTCAAAACTTGTGGCCCGCTCCGGTCCGCTCCTATCCTGAAAGTCTCGGGGTGATTCGTCAAGTGAGGGCTGAGAAAAAGGGAGTCCCAAAACGTGTTTTCCCCATGCAATTGTCCATAGGAACGTTTCATCGCAGCTACAGCCCGAACTGCTGAACGGAATTACACCAAATTTGGCAAAAAGGTAGCCCTTGGTTCAGAGTCGTGCCTTTTGGTTAAATGGTGTAAATCCGTTCAGTAGTTCCTGAGAAATTTGTAAAAGAAAACACATATATATCTGGGCGGAGCCTAACCACACATGTCATCGTGAGATCTGATTGGCTGTCAGCACTTCATCCTGGAATTGCTGGCAGCCATCTTGGGACCAATATAAATGATAGTACACCATTGAAATGCATTGTAGTGAATCGAAGATTTTGAGGGTTACCAAAAGGAGAACTATAAAGGGTGATAACAGACTTTAGTTACATTAGAATTCATTTGTTGATGGAACCATACTAATTTCAGGAATTGTGGTGTGTTCTAAGGTGATTTTACCCTGTGAAAAACCTTCTACTGGGATATCATGAATCATGTTTGAGAGAAAACTATTTTCACATGCTTGTCCCATACAGTTTTGGAAGGTGCTCCAGAAGCTAAAATGAGAGCATATTTTCTGTAAATTCACATTATCTTTCTCAGTCATGTGAGAATGAAGGCTGACATTCTCAGTAAAACATGTACATCCAACAAGGGCAGAGACTGTCAGTTGATTCCTTTGTGTTCTACTGCAGCTTCCCAGAGTGTTCTAAAGAACAACTAGAGTGCTAACAGCCTTACTTATGACAAAAGTATGGCACACCTGAAGCCATCTTGATTGGAATAAACTGGTAACACTTAAAACATTTAATTTAAAAAGGAACAAAATGATGGGGTTGATTTTGTCATAGAAATTATGGTTAGTGCTGTAGAAAGAAAAATTAGGACATGTTTCAAGTGTGATCTCAAATATCTTCCTGTTATATTTCAACAGGAGCAGCCTGTCAGTTGATGCCTTTGTGTTCTACTGCAGCTTCCCAGAGTGTTCTAAAGAACAACTAGAGCGCTAACAGTCTTATTTATGACAAAATGATGGCACACCTGAAGCCATCTTGATTGGAATAAACTGGTAACTCTTAAAACCTTTAATTTAAAAAGGAACAAAATGAGGGGTTCATTTTGTCATAGAAATTATGGTTAGTGCTGTAGAAAGAAAAATTAGGACATGTTTTAAGTGAGATCTCAAATATCTTCCTGTTATATTTCAACAGGAGCAGCCTGTCAGTTGATGCCTTTGTGTTCTACTGCAGCTTCCCAGAGTGTTCTAAAGAACAACTAGAGAGCTAACAGTCTTACTTATGACAAAAGTATGGCACACCTGAAGCCATCTTGTTTGGAATAAACTGGTAACACTTAAAACATTTAATTTAAAAAGGAACAAAATGAGGGGTTCATTTTGCCATAGAAATTATGGTTAGTGCTGTAGAAAGAAAAATTAGGACATGTTTTAAGTGAGATCTCAAATATCTTCCTGTTATATTTCAACAGGAGCAGCCTGTCAGTTGATGCCTTTGTGTTCTACTGCAGCTTCCCAGAGTGTTCTAAAGAACAACTAGAGTGCTAACAGCCTTACTTATGACAAAAGTATGGCACACCTGAAGTCATCTTGATTGGAATAAACTGGTAACTCTTAAAACAATTAATTTAAAAAGGAACAAAATGAGGGGTTCATTTTGTCATAGTAATTATGGTTAGTGCTGTAGAAAGAAAAATTTGGACATGTTTTAAGTGAGATCTCAAATATCTTCCTGTTATATTTCAACAGGAGCAGCCTGTCAGTTGATGCCTTTGTGTTCCACTGCAGCTTCCCAGAGTGTTCTAAAGAACAACTAGAGAGCTAACAGTCTTACTTATGACAAAAGTATGGCACACCTGAAGCCATCTTGATTGGAATAAACTGGTAACACTTAAAACATTTAATTTAAAAGGAACAAAATGAGGGGTTCATTTTGCCATAGAAATTATGGTTAGTGCTGTAGAAAGAAAAATTAGGACATGTTTTAAGTGAGATCTCAAATATCTTCCTGTTATATTTCAACAGGAGCAGCCTGTCAGTTGATGCCTTTGTGTTCTACTGCAGCTTCCCAGAGTGTTCTAAAGAACAACTAGAGTGCTAACAGCCTTACTTATGACAAAAGTATGGCACACCTGAAGCCATCTTGATTGGAATAAACTGGTAACTCTTAAAACATTTAATTTAAAAAGGAACAAAATGAGGGGGTTCATTTTGTCATAGAAATTATGGTTAGTGCTGTAGAAAGAAAAATTTGGACATGTTTTAAGTGAGATCTCAAATATCTTCCTGTTATATTTCAACAGGAGCAGCCTGTCAGTTGATGCCTTTGTGTTCTACTGCAGCTTCCCAGAGTGTTCTAAAGAACAACTAGAGTGCTAACAGCCTTACTTATGACAAAAGTATGGCACACCTGAAGCCATCTTGATTGGAATAAACTGGTAACACTTAAAACATTTAATTTAAAAAGGAACAAAATGATGGGGTTCATTTTGTCATAGAAATTATGGTTAGTGCTGTAGAAAGAAAAATTAGGACATGTTTCAAGTGTGATCTCAAATATCTTCCTGTTATATTTCAACAGGAGCAGCCTGTCAGTTGATGCCTTTGTGTTCTACTGCAGCTTCCCAGAGTGTTCTAAAGAACAACTAGAGCGCTAACAGTCTTACTTATGACAAAATTATGGCACACCTGAAGCCATCTTGATTGGAATAAACTGGTAACTCTTAAAACATTTAATTTAAAAAGGAACAAAATGAGGGGTTCATTTTGTCATAGAAATTATGGTTAGTGCTGCAGAAAGAAAATTTAGGGCATATTTTAAGTGAGATCTCAAATCCTCTTCTATTACATTAGAAAATTCTGACATGCAGACTGAAACAATCACTTTCAATACCAGCAGTAGACTTCCAGTTAACTCCCTGGTGAGCAGTAGCTTTACTACAGTGATCTAATGAACAACTAGAGTGCTAACATTCTGAATTTATGGCAAATGTGTGACACATCTGAATGCCTTCTTGATGGAATCAAAGTAAAAAACTGAAAGCATTTCCTACTGAGGAGACTGCAGTAAATGACGAAATTAGGAAACTTCATAACAAATAAGTCTCCCAAGATGGCCACCAGAGAAAAAAGAGCCCAAATGTAGCACAAATATCACCCAGATGTAGCCCACATATAGCCCAATGACAGAAGTGTGCAAAACACTTTTTATTTTTATTTTTTCTGCAGTGCAAACTGGTCAGGTATTGGAGCGTTACATCTTACTTGGACCCCTTATTGCGTATTTTGCACGAAGTACATGAGATTGATCTTGCGAAACATTGAACTTTACGATTCTGTTAACCTGAAGTTGCTCTGAACCGGGCTTTGTAACACCCGTTTTTACCTACTGGTTTTAATTAATTCTCACTGTTTTGTATTAGGAAAGAGGATTTACTGTTTTTATGTACACTTTTATGATCTATGTTTCTAAATCAGATCAAATAAAGTTTAATGAATTCTATGGCAGGACGGAGGCGAGGATTATGCATATCTTTCCTCACTTTATTTGCATAGCAGTTCAAAGAAAACGTAACACAACAATCATTAAACAAAAGACTACACAACCCATGAACCAATAGGGGGGTAGTCTCCAAGGCAACTATAGTCTAATCATATCACAGTTCATCGTATATAATATCGTGACGTCCCTTCCGCTTCCTCTTTCTTCACTGCTCGTCAGTTAAGTGCATTCCTTACATTCTTGGCTTAATCTGACGTTGTTGCTGTTTGTATAGCGGTTTCTTGTGCACGTTATTAGCATTATTGCCTTGGTATTGTTTCATATTCCCTGCGCAGCAGGCTCTTGCCTGAGCGCGTTCTTCCCCTCGCAGTTTCTCCCGCTGTGTGCTCTGCGCGTGGTGAGATCCTGTCAGGCGCGTCTCGTCCGAGCGAGGCAGCTCCGTCGAGTGCTCCCGCTGGTCTTTACGCGCGTTTGGGAATCCGGTCACTCCTTTAGTGTCCGCTTGATTCCTGACCAACCCTCGCCTAATTTTGACACCGCTACGCGGGGATTTCCCCACACGGCCACGTTAGTGACCAGCGCCACCTGGTGGTGGTAATTGGTATTGCACCTTAGTCTATTCTTATAACAGCTTCGGGGAAAGCCCAGCTGTTGGAGCACCGGCGAGGGGGCTTTCTTAAGGATTTTAAGGGCATTTGTTCTGTGCTCACACCCTCTACTATCATGTCTTCTCCAGAAGACCATTTTTACTCCTCCTACCAGGAAGTGGAGGAGGAATGGCCCCCCAACCTCTCCATCCAGCAGTGGACCAAGCTCTCTCTCTGGCTATTTCTAGGGCGCTGGCTCCTCTTAGGGATCAGGTTGATAAGCTGGCGAAAAGCATCCCTGGGGTGTTCAGTGACCCAGATCTGGTGGTGGCGGGTCCAAGTAGCTCCCAGATGGGGAATAAAGGGCCGTTAAGCATAACGCGGGGCACTTGGAAGGATTTGATAAACTTACGGAGACCTTCCTCAAGAGTGCGCGAACGCTAAAACATGCACCCTGCCAGGAGGAGGAGGAGCCCGGAGAAAATTGCGACACTGTCACCAATATTGTAGACCCCGACGGCGGGTTTCCCTTAGAGGGAGAGGGTGTATCGGAGGACGATTCCTCCCTGGTGTCCAGAGTCCCACTCCTCTCAGTCCCCGGTTGGGGACGGGGTCCACTCGGACATATTCGAGCCTACCCAAATTTACCATCCTAGGTCGGCAGAGTGGACACCTGACGCCAAAGTGGCAGAGTATGTGGTGGGAAAATCCATCAACCCCTTGAAAGGAGGTCAGGAATAGGATGAGGGAGAATGCCCCAGGCCCTCACTGAAGAGGAAGGTGGCACACACGCCTGAAATTGATGAGAAACTATGTACCTTTTTCTCCAAGTATATGAGGGATCCCAAGAAAGGAATTGATAGGTCTTGGATGTGGTAGGGCCTTTGACCCAAATTATTAAATTGACGGAGCGTTCCAAAGAGTCAGGATCCCCTTTGTCCACGGATATTGTGGCTGGTTGGGCGCACTACCCTAAACCCTAAAACTACCCCCTCCACTAACCAAACACCACTGCACTACCCTAAACCCTAAAACACTACCCCCAGCACGACACCCTACACTACCCAAACATAACTGCACTACCCTAAACCCTAAAACACTACCACCAGCACGACTCCCTACTCTACCCAAACACCACTGCACTACCCTAAACCCTAAAACACTACCCCCAGCACGACTCCCTACACTACCCAAACACCACTGCACTACACCCTAAATATACCCCCAGCATGACCTCCCACACTACACAAACACCACTGCACTACCCTAAACCTTAAAACACTACCCCAGCACGAACCCCTACACTACCCAAACACCACTGCACTACCCTAAACCCTAAAACACTAACCCCAGCATGACCCCCTTCACTACACAAACACCACTGCACTGCCCTAAACCCAAAAACACTACCCCAGCACTACCCCTACACTACCCAAACACCACTGCACTAACATAAACCCTAAAACACTTCCCCCAGCACAACCCCTACACTACACAAACACCACTGCACTACCCATAACCTAAACACTACCCCCAGCACGACTCCCTACACTACCCAAACACCACTGCACTACCCTAAACCTAAATCTACCCCCAGCACGACCCCCTACACTACCCAAATACCACTGCGCTACCCTAAACCATAAAACACTACCCCCAGCATGACCCCCTACACTACACAAACACCACTGCACTACCCTAAACCCTAAAACACTACCACCAGCATGACCCCCTACACTACTCAAACACCACTGCACTACCCTAAAACACTAACCCAGCACAACCCCCTACACTACCCATACACCACTGCACTACCCTAAACCCTAAAACACTACCCCCAGCACGACCCCCTAAACTACTGCACTACCCTAAACCCTAAAACACTACCCCCAGCACGACCCCCTACACTACCCAAACACCACTGCACTACCCTAAACCCTAAAACACTACCCCCAGCACGACCCCCTACACCACCCAAACACCACTGCACTACCTAAACCGTAGAAAAGAAACCCCACCCCATGCCCAATCCCCCTTACCTCTCACTCCTCATGGTTGCTCTCTCCTCGTGGTTCCTGCTTCACGTCATCTCTGAGGGGGGGTGCACGTCGTTGTGAGGAAACAGAACAGCCTCTGTTTCCTTACAACGACATGGATCGTCTACATGTTTTTAGAACGCATGGTCATTTACCATACATACCTTTACAACAAAATTCGTTGTAAAGGCATGCCTGGTAAATGACCATGCGTTCTAAAAAAATGCGTGGTAATGACTTCGTGATGTACAACGCATGCGTGGTAATGCATGCGTTGTAATGGTATTGCAAAGTAAAAAAGTCGTTGTAACGGCTGTTTACCAATCGAAGCTGGCCCCTGTTCTTCAGTGAGACATTTATTTGATTAATTAGGAGGAAGGAATGTGGTTTTTTTACCGAAAAGTGCATTCCCGGCTGTTGTATTGTGAAAGTGTCCGCGTGGCCAGGTTTCACTTCCGGTGAGAGAGTGGAAGAGTCTGTTTGGATCTAAAGGAGTTCTGTTGTTGGACGGGGCCGGCGCGACATGTCATCAGAAAACATAGCTAATGGAAAGCGTCCTCCCTGAAGTGTGGAGCAGTGCCATGAGAGGTCAACGAGTGTGCGTCCACCGAAGTATGACCGTACCACGTGACCCATGTGCCGCCTCCAGGGTACGGGAGGCAGAAGCGGCATCGCAGGTCCTCTTGAAGACCGTTGTAGCACTAATTCTACATTTTGGTACTAGGGCATTTTAACTTCGTTGTTCCTGCCAGATACAAAGAGAGATCCTGTGTTATTCAGTGCCCTCGTTACCTTTTTTGTGGGTTGTGGTGCTTGTCACTTCGCTGCCCCGCCGATGCACACGACTGGGCACCCCACCTCGTGTGCCATCTGCAGGGCCTCTGCCCTCGGATCACTGGTTTCGGTTTCTGGAGTGGCAACATAAACAGTTGCTCCCAAAGGACTAGCCTGAACACTTAGGTGAATATCCCCTGCACCAGCATTCCACGGAAATTCTTTCCTAGCTCTCCCACGTCAACGAGCACGGCTCCGCTCGCGACACCGTATGACGTCATCGGAGCCATAAGAGGACCTCGTCGGCATGCTGACGTCAGTTCCACCCATTTTTCCGTGCCACCGAGGCAAACAGGGGACCGAGACATTTTCACATGTATACATAGTATAATAAATATATATATATTCACTGAAAAAACCATAGGTTTCAGGCACGTTATAGTTAGAAATTAGCATTTAAAAAACCTTAGAAATTCACCGAAAAAACCATAGGTTTCAGAGGCGTTATAGTTAGTTGGACATTTCACTCGTACAAAACCATAGAAATTCCCCCGTTATAGTTAGTTCAGCTAACTATAACTCGTAGCGCCCGCAATGCACTGCTGATGATGTCACATATTACATCACTCATGACATGGTCAGTGACATCACTCATGACATCACTGATGACATCTCAAATGACATCACTGATGACATCACTGATGACATCATCCAGTGAATGTGTGTTTTTCTGAAAATTAAATATGTTTTATATATGTATATCTCAAGGTCGATGGAAGAATAAATGGGTATATAAGTGTCTAAATGGTTGATTTTTTTTGTAAAATTGATTGTATAACTGACTAAGTGTATCTTAGTGAATACAAGGGTTAGTGAGTAATGTTTAAATATGAAAATATCTGTATCAGTCTCTCACTTTGTGTATAAGTGGCTGCATGGGTTGGTGAGTAGCTACATGAGTGTCTATATGGGTTATTAGTTGGTTTTTTGAGTATCAGTATAAGTGTCTAAGTGTCTATGGTTCGGTGGGGGGTATTACTTAGTGCATAGATGCATGAATGAGTGACTCACTGTTTGTATGTGTTGAAGACAGCATGTGTGCAGGACTGTATAGCTGGATGAGTATGTGTATGGGTGTGTTAGTGAGTGAATGACTGTCTCAATAGTGTCTTTATGAGTAACTACATATGTTTTAAACTAGTATTTGTGAGTATTGGTGTATATAAGTGAGTATATGTGAGAGTGAGAGATTGGAAGAGTTCCTGTACAAATAAGTAGGTGTTTCTGTAAGTTATTGTTTAAGAGAGTAAGTATGTGTAAGTTTCTGTAGAAGTAAGTGTGGTAGTGTGTGTATAACTGTATAAGCAAGTAAATGGATGTTTGATACTTTGTTTGCATGTGTGACTATGTGTGTGAGTAACTCTATGGATGAGTGGCGGTGTGTAACAGGATGTATATGTGTATGAGTACATATGATGAGTGAGTACATGTATGAGTGACTGTATAGGGACTGTTGGTGAATGAGTGGATGTGTGTGTAGATCTTGGAATTACTGAATAGGTGTGTTGTAACTGGTATTGGTATGTCCATTGTTTTGAAAATGTTAGTTTGTATTTTTGAGTGTGTGTATCAAAGGTTATATTAGGGTGAGAGGAGGTCTGCCACTCTATCACAAGGATGATGTCATCAGTGATGTCATTTGAGATGTCATCAGTGATGTCATGAGTGATGTCACTGACCATGTCATGAGTGATGTAATATGTGACGTCATCAGCAGTGCATTGCGGGCGCGCGAGTTATAGTTAGCTGAACTAACTATAACGGGGGAATTTCTATGGTTTTGTACGAGTGAAATGTCCAACTAACTATAACGCCCCTGAAACCTATGGTTTTTTCAGTGAATATATATATATATATATATTCACTGAAAAAACCACAGGTTTCAGGGACGTTCTAGTTAGAAATCAGCATTTAAAAAACCTTAGAAATTCACTGAAAAAATCACAGGTTTCTGGGATGTTATAGTTAGTTGGACATTTTACTCGTACAAAATCAGAGAAATTCGGCCGTTATAGTTAGTTGAGCTAACTATAACTCGCGCCCCCGCAATGCACTGCTAATGACGTCACATATTGCATCATTCATGACATGGTCAGTGACATCACTGATGACATCACTGATGACATCTCAAATGACATCACTGATGACATCACTGATGACATCATTCAGTGACTATGTGTTTCTGTAAAGTTTAAATATGTTTTATATATATATATATGCCAAGGTGTATTGAAGAATGAGTGGGTGTATAAGTGTCTGAATGGATGATTTAATAGGTGCATGACTGACTGTATAAGTGAGTGATTAAACATGTCTTACTGAATGCATTGGTGACTAAACTGTGTGAATGTCTCTATCAGTCTGTCAGTTGGTGTGTAAGCTGCTGCATGGGTTGGTGAGTAGCTACATGAGTGTCTATATGGGTTATTGATTGGTTTTCTGAGCATCTCTATGGGTGCCTGAGTATCTATGTGGGTGCGTGGGGGTGTGTGTGACTCTGTGCATAGATGTGTGAGTGGGTGATTCACTGGGTGTATGGGTTCAAGAGTACATTTGTGAAGGGCTTTATGGGTGGGTGAGTGTGTGTATGGGTGTGTTGGTGAGCGAATGGATGTCTCAGTGGTACATGTGTGAATAACTACATATGTGAAAGGCAGTATATGTGAGTATTGGAGTATATAAATGACTATATGTGACAGTGAATGATTGTGAGAGTGGCTGTATGGATGAGTGTGTGCTTGTATCAGTGATTGTACAAGAGAGTAAGTATGTATTAGTATCTGTATGAATAAGTGAGGCGGTGTGTGTATAACTTTATAGGTGAGTAAATGGGAGTGTGATTGATTCTTTGCATGACTGACTACCTGTGTGACTAACTCTATGGGTGAGTGGCGGTGTGTAAGTGTCTGTATAGGTGTATGAGTGCATATGATAGTGCTGTATTGATGAGTGACTGCATGTATGAGTGACTGTATGGGTGAATGAGTGGATGTGTGTGTAGACCTAGGAATCAGTGAGTGGGTATGTAGTAACTGGTATTGGTGTGTCTATGGTTTCGAAAATGGTAGTCTGTATTTTAGAGTGGGTGTATCAAAGGTTAAATTAGGGTGTGATAAAGTGCATCAGATTATCACGTGGATGATGTCTTCAGTGATATCATTTGAGATGTCATCAGCGATGTCATCAGTGATGTCACTGACCATGTCATGAATGATGTAATATGTGACATCATCAGCAGTGCATTGCGGGGGCGTGAGTTATAGTTAGCTCAACTAACTATAATGGGCGAATTTCTCTGGTTTTGTACGAGTAAAATTTCCAACTAACTATAACGTCCCTGAAACCTGTGGTTTTTTAAGTGAATTTCTAAGGTTTTTTAAATGCTAATTTCTAACTATAACGTCCCTGAAACCTGTGGTTTTTTCAGTGAATTTCTAAGGCTTTTTAAATGCTAATTTCTAACTATAACGTCCCTGAAACCTATGGTTTTTTCAGTTAATTTCTAAGGTTTTTTAAATGCTAATTTCTAAGTATAATGTCCCTGAAACCTATGGTGCATGACTAATTGAAGGAGTTCATGCATAATAGCTGAGTGATTGTATAACTGCAATGGTAGTGTCTGGGTGATTGGAGGAATGCATGGGTAGTGCCTGGCTGTTTTGTAAGTGGTATTGGTGGAGTGATTGGATAAGTGCATAGGTACTGGCTGGTTGAATGGAGGAGTGCATGGGTGCATGGGTACTGCCTGCAAGATTGGAGGAGTGCAAGGATAGTGCATGGTGATTTTATAAGTGTATGGGTAGTGACTGGGTGATTGGAGGAGTGCATGGCTACTGGCTGGGTAATCAAAGGAGTGAATAAGTAGTGTCTGGGTGATTAGAAGAGTGCATGGGTAGTGCAAAGGTGATTGGAGCAGTGCATGGGTAGTGCCTGGGTTATTGCATGAGTGGATGAGTAGTGCCTAGGTGATTGGAGGAGTGCATGGGTAGTGCCTAAGTGATTTTGTAAGTTCTTGGTTAATGCCTGGGTGTTTGCATGAGTGCAGAGGTAATGTATGGGTGATTGGAAGGGTGCATGGGTAATGCCTGTCTGATTGCATGAGTTTATGGGTAATACATGTATGATTGCATGAGTGTATGGGTAGTGCCTGGGTGATTGTAAGAGTGCCAGGGTAGTGCATGGTGATTTTATAAGTGCTTGTGTATTGGCAGAGTGATTGGATAAGTGCATAGGTACTGGCTGGGTGATAGGAGGAGTGCATGAGTAATGCCTGGCTGATTTTGTAAGTGCTTGGTTACTGCCTGGGTGATTGCATGAGTGCACAGGTAATGTATGGGTGATTGAAGAGTGCATGGGTAGTGCTTGACTGATTACAATAGTTTATGGGTAATGCCTGGATGATTGCATGAGTGCATCGGTAGTACCTGGGTGATTGTAAGAGTGCAAGGGTAGCGCGTGGTAATTTTATAAGTGCTTGGGTATTGGTGGAATGATTGGATAAGTGCATAGGTACTGGCTGGGTGATTGGAGGAGTGCATGGGTAGTGCACGGGTGATTGGAGCAGTGCATAGGTAGTGCCTGGGCTATTGCATGAGTGGATGAGTAGTGCCTGGGTGATTGCAGGAGTGCATCGGTAGTGCCTGGGTGATTTTGTAAGTGGATAGGTATTGTTTGGATGATTTTGTAAGTGCATAGGTTTTGCCTGAGTGATTGCATGAGTTTATGGGTAATGCCTGGATGATTGTATGAGTGCAAGGGTAGTGCCTGGATGATTGCATGAGTGCATGGGTACTGCCTGCGTGATTAGAGGAGTGCAAGGAGAGTGCATGGTGATTTTATAAGTGCATGGGTAGTGACTGGGTGATTGGAGGAGTGCATGGCTACTGGCTGGATAATCGAAGGAGTGAATAAGTAGTGTCTGGGTAATTAGAGGAATGAATGGGTAGTGCATAATTGATTGGAGCAGTGCATGGGTAGTGCCTGGGTTATTGCATGAGTGGATGAGTAGTGCCTGGGTGATTGGAGAAGTGCAAGGGTAGTGCCTAGGTGATTTTGTAAGTTCTTGGTTAATGCCTGGGTGAATGCATGAGTGCAGAGGTAATGTATGGGTGATTGGAAGAGTGCATGGGTAATGCCTGACTGATTGCATGAGTTTATGGGTAATACCTGGATGATTGCATGAGTGTATGGGTAGTGCCTGGGTGATTGTAAAATTGCAAGGGTAGTGCATGGTAATTTTATAAGTGCTTGGGCATTGGTGGAGTGATTGGTTAAGTACATGGTACTGGCTGGGTGATTGGAGGAGTGCATGGGTAGTGCATGGGTGATTGGAGCAGTGCATGGGTACTGCCTGGGTTATTGCATGAGTGGATGAGTAGTGCCTGGGTGATTGCAGGAGTGCATCAGTAGTGCCTTGGTGATTTTGTAAGTGGATAGGTATTGTTTGGATGATTTTGTAAGTGCATACATACTTGAGACAGAAGTCCATGCACACCTTAAAATTTGACAGACTCCACTTCCAAATTTAAAGCAACAGCTAAAATTATGCGGTATACTTCAAATATACATATCCACACACTAAAACAAACTACCATAATCACTAATCCATATTCCAATATACACATAATACTATATAGAATTTATTTCAAACAACATTTAACTACAATAAAACAAACTGCAATAAACATCTCTACATTTAATAATATATTTCAAACATCAAAGTTCTTGATTAATTATTTAACTTGAAAAATAAAGCTTACACTTAATACACCTCACAAATTTATAACTCACCTTCCAAATTGATTTGTTTAATATAAAATATCAGAAACTCAGAAAAGATTTTCTTATGCACACAATAAATGTAATGCACCACTCTCAGCAAGGCAAAACCAGTAATGGCAAAGTTTCCCTCTCTTTCTCCACACAAATACATGTAAGTAACAAATCACATTCCTTCCTACATTATTTCAAATTATAAAACACATTTCTATTGGTTAGACATATTAACCCTTACCAACTGACTTCTGAAAGTGCCCAAACTGGTTCTGGAATTTTCCACACTTCTGTCATTAGGCTATACGTGGGCTACATCTGGGTGATATTTGTGCTACATTTGGGCTCCTTTTTCACTGGTGGCCATCTTGGGAGACTTCAATTCAATTCAATAAACATTTTTCGATCTGATTTAGAAACATAAATCATAAAAGTGTACATAAAAACAGTAAATCCTCTTTCTTAATACAATACAATGGGAATTAATTAAAACCAGTATGTAAAAACTGGGGTTACAAAGCCCAGCTCAGAGCAACTTCAGGTTAACAGAATAGTAAAGTTCAATGTTTCGCAAGATCAATCTCAAGTACTTTGTGCAAAATACGCAATACTAGGGTCCAAATAAGATGCAACGCTCCAATACCTGACCAGTCTGCACTATATAAAACTGCAAAAAAACAAAAAATAAAAAGTGTTTTGCACACTAATGTCATTGGGCTATATGTGGGCTACATCTGGGTGATATTTGTGCTACATTTGGGCTCTTTTTTCTCCGGTGGCCATCTTGGGAGACTTTTTTGTTATGAAGTTTCCTAATTTCCTAATTTACTACAGTCTCGTCAGTAGGAAATGCTTTCAGTTTTTTACTTTGAATCCATCAAGAAGACATTCAGATGTGCAACACATTTTCCACAAATTCAGAATGTTAGCACTCTAGTTGCTCAGTAGATCACTGTAGTAAAGCTACTGCTCACCAGGGAGTTAACTGGAAGTCTGCTGCTGGTATTGAAAGTGCATGTTTCAGTCTGCATGTCAGAAGTTTTTAATGAAATAGAAGAGGATTTGAGAAGTCACTCAAAATGTGCCCTAATTTTTCTTTCTGCAGCACTAACCATAATTTCTATGACAAAATGAACCCCACCCCCTCATGTTGTTCCTTTTTAAATTAAATGTTTTACGTGTTACCAGTTTATTCCAATCAAGATGGCTTCAGGTGTGCCATAATTCTGTCATAAGTAAGACTGTTAGCACTCTAGTTGTTCTTTAGAACACTCTGGGAAGCTGCAGTAGAACACAAAGGAATCAACTGACAGGCTGCTCCTGTTGAAGTATAACAGGAAGATATTTGAGATCTCACTTAAAACATGTCCTAATTTTTCTTTCTACAGCACTAACCATAATTTCTATGGCAAAATGAACCCCCTCATTTTGTTCCTTTTTAAATTAAATGTTTTAAGTGTTACCAGTTTATTCCAATCTAGATGGCTTCAGGTGTGCCATAATTTTGTCATAAGTAAGACTGTTAGCACTCTAGTTGTTCTTTAGAACACTCTGGGAAGCTGCAGTAGAACACAAAGGAATCAACTGACAGGCTGCTCCTGTTGAAGTATAAAAGGAAGATATTTGAGATCTCACTTAAAACTTCTAATTTTTCTTTCTACAGCACTAACCATAATTTCTATGACAAAATGAACCCCCTCATTTTGTTCCTTTTAAATTAAATGTTTTAACTGTTATCAGTTTATTTCAATCAAGATGGCTTCAGGTGTGCCATACTTTTGTCATAAGTAAGACTGTTAGCTCTCTAGTTGTTCTTTAGAACACTCTGGGAAGCTGCAGTAGAACACAAAGGAATCAACTGACAGTCTCTGCCCTTGTTGGATGTACATGTTTTACTGAGAATGTCAGACTTCATTCTCACATGACTGAGAACGATAATGTGAATTTACAAAAAATATGCTCTTATTTTAGCTTCTGGATCACCTTCCAAACCTCTATGGGACAAGCATGAGAAAATAGTTTTCTCTCAAACATGATTCATGATATCCCAGCAGAAGGTTTTTCACAGGGTAAAATCACCTTAGAACACACCACAATTCCTAAAATTAGTATGGTACCATCAACAAATGAATTCTAATGTAACTAAAGTCTTTTATCACCCTTTATAGTTCTCCTTTTGGTGACCCTCAAAACCTTCTATTCACTACAATGCATTTCAATGGGGTGCTATCGTGAATATTGGTCCCAAGATGGCTGCCAGCAATTCCAGGATGAAGTGCTGACAGCCAATCAGATCTCACGATGAGATGTGTGGTTAGGCTCCGCCCAGATATCGATATTTTTTTATTTTTGAATTCCCTAGAAACTACTGAACGGATTTACACCATTTAAAAAAAAAGCATGCTTTCTAGACCAAGACCTACCTTTTTGCCAAATTTGGTGTAATTCCGTTCAGCAGTTCGGGTTGTAACCTGTTTCAAAATTCCTATGGAAATTAACATGGGGAAAACGCGCTTTGGGACCCCCCTTTTTTCTCGGCCCCCGCTTGACGAATCACCCGAAACTTTCAACACAGGAGCTGACCGGTCCGCCCCATTAGTTTTGAACATTTCGCGAAGATTCGTCAACCGGTGCCAAAGATATTGGCAAAGAAAAAACGCTTTTTGAATAGAAACGAGGTCCTAACTATAACTACCTACTGGCGACCGCCAGTAGGTAATATACAGAACATAAATATATAATCCTACTGTGTAAAAAGAGTTAATACAGAGACACATTAAAAAAAATTCCAAGCTTAAAAGAAAAATTGTCTTACATTCTCGTGGTGGGAGATATGCCATTTCCAGTTTTCAATCTGTGAGCATTTAAAAGACAAAGTGCTTTTAATTTTCGCATATAACATGATCACCTAATAACATGAAATGGCAGGCTTCTTAGAATTGTTTGATTAATTCACAGTAAGGGGCCCTGGGAGAACACCATCAGTTTGAAAGCAGAGGTTCAGAATCATTTGTAGGAGTACTTATCAGGAAAATAAAGTACTATACAATGCACACATACTGTGCAATGCAAGATATAATTATGTTAAATCCAAATGCATTTTCAGCTGATTATGCTTTTGTATTTTTTCGAACACTTTAGAACAATACACACATTTGCCATGATGGAACATACACCAAATTATACTTAATGACACTCAAAGGTGAACCACTCCAGAAAGCAAACGCTTTTTACAGGATGTACTGCCATTAGGCTAGAAACAATATGTTTACCCTACTGTATACATAGATATTTCCTGGTCCTATATTATATTTAATTTTTTTAGGGGCTACTTTCTGACCTGTACTTGTTATCTCAAAAACTGCACAGTGGAACTGTTTAGCTATTATAGTTAGGCAAATGGCTATCTGTTAGCTTTCCCTCAGGCATACTTTACCAGTGCCACCATTGGCACTGAAAACACATTTTGCACTCAGTACCTGACTATAATCATCAGAGGTTCTATGCGAGTGCGTTCCGGGTAGTTCAATCGGTTTAAATCTGCGCTGCCAACACAGTTAAAAAAAGAAGGTTTTCTCCCAAAAGGTACGTCCTAACTAACATGGATCCTTGCCAGTTTCTAAAACGCCACTGTATTTCAAAAGTGTAAAACTGCCACTGCAAGGTTAATTTTGCAGAAGCATTGCTCTCAGAGGGTTTGCGAATTTCCAGCCAGCTCGGGTAGAGCCCTGCTGTGCACGAATCAAGCCTGGTTCCCACGTCGGCCGGGGACTGGCCATTTAAGAGCAGCTGATCGCTGCATCTTTCTTTTTTGTTATCTGTTACATCTTGTACTGCTCCCCTAACAGGTATTTGTTTAATGGGTCTGCCAGGCGGAAAGGTGCAAAAACGGTGCAGCTGACTGTCTAAAAATATGCCCGAGAGAAATGCTTGGGCCGCAGCCTGGAATCTCCCATTTTAGCTCTCCTGTTGGAAAGAGGGTGAAATGTAATTGTCATTAGGCTGATTATCAACCATTTTCCCAGCCTGGGATTTAAATTAAGAGATCGTGTGGGCATTCATGTGACCTGGCTCTCTTTGTTTTATTTGAGACTCTACCTGTGCAGTGCTTAATTTGTAAAAAAAAATAAGTGCCAGGGTCCTCATCAGGAGGACACTGCAGCCAGCCTACAGCACCCATTGCCCCTGCCAGCACTGCCAATGACAGTATCAAACCAGCTACTAACCATCACACTGCTACAGGTGTTCCAGTCCCCCAAAGCAATAAGATTAGCATGGGAGCACGTAATAGTCATTTTTAACATACATTGATTTAGTAAACAACTGTTGTTGTACTCACTTTAAATCAGTCAAACAGCCCACAAAGTGGCAGACTGTTATAAGTGCAGGTGCTCCCATTAAGTGGCCATACCGAGCACCGTAAACAGCTGTCCTCTATTGAGGACTGCCTGTCATGTCTGAATCAGCATGGTACCTCAGAAAATTAATTGCAGAATTTTGCTGTTGGTCCGATTGCGCACGCTGCAAGAACGAAAAGATAAGTGCAGAATGCACCAAGTCCATTACCAAGCATTGCCAATGTCAACAGTCCTGACATAAATGAAAGCGCCTCTTGAGTTAGTGATGGTTTTAGGCGTTTGATGAGACAACATACATGCATCCACGACCCCTCCCGATCTCGTACTTAGATCTGATTATATGGCAACCCTTCAAACCAGGAAGTGTTGGAAGCCATCTTTTGACTCGGTTTAACCTAGTCACAGAAAAAAGAGTTACAAAAAAGAAAAAGGGGCAGGGTAGAAACACCCAGACACCCTAGGCCTATAAAGGGGGTCCTTCAGGGACCCTGCAAGGCCAAAAAAGCATTTTTTAAAAAGGATTTCGGCTGAAGTTGCGCTGGATTCGCGAATCCCACCAAAAATGTAAAAAAAAATGAAGTGCGGGCTCCAGCACTTTGCTAAGTATAGGCCTTCAGGTGAGCCAGGTACCGGGGGTATTTGTAATTATAGGAGGGGGGCGCATGGGCCCCCCCTCCTGGAACTTACTAATGCCCTGGGGACAACCACCTCCACAGGACTTCTTTTGTACAAAAATGCGGGGGAGGCCTGTACAGCCTCCCTTGCTGCCCCAGGGACTACCACCTCCCCAAAGCTTGTTATCCTATAAATGGGCAGGCCTCTTCGCCCCCCTGCCTGTTGACCACCACCTCCCAGGGGCTCTTTGTTTAGCAAATGCGGGGGGTCATGTGGACCCCCCACACCCTCAGGGGACGCCACTTCCCCAGGTCTATAATTTTTAATAATGCGGAGGGCCGCACGGGCCCCCCCCAAGCCTAGGGGACTGCCACCTCCCAGGGCAATCACTAAGAGAAATGTGAGGGGCACGTGCTGCATCCATGGTGAAGAGCGAAAAGGAGAGGCTGCAACAGAGATGAATTTTGACGCAAAACGTGTTTCGGCTCCTGCAAGCCTTAATCATACTTTGATGTCAGCTTTGTTTGACCTTTTTAAATTGTAGCTCTAAACAGCAAAGAAGGACCAGGATACTCGCACAATGCATTGTTTAAAGTGACAGTGAATTAGTAGTTCCAAAATTTCATCAAACATAACGCATTGAGGCAGTTAATATTTCCACCATTTCTTGTACAATATAATCATACAATAGTGTACTACTTGGTACTCTCCATTCCAGCACTGTCTCTGATATGCATATTTTCCCATTTATCAGGATACAGGGTCCATGATGCTCTAATCTTGCTTGCTTGATTTTCGTTTTTGAATACTAATCCTAATACTAATTTTCTGTTACTTTGACTCTTCCAATATGCTTTTCTTGTGCCTTTAAAGGAATAATTCCATGTATTGCAAAGTCATTTGGTTAAGTCAAACGTTCAGGAGATACTGCTCCCATCCCAAACTTGAATTCTTAAGTCAGTTTGTCTCTTGCTATCTTCCTGTAGTTCAATCCGCACGACGTGCAAGGGTAAATACCCCCGCAAACCCTGGCTATTCCAGAAAGTATTCAAAGTTGAGGTGGGCCTCTCAACGGTGGCCCTACCGTACATGCTCTATACTCATCCTGGTATTTAGCCTCAGAGGCTTTTGGAATATATACATATACATATAGAGATAGATAGATAGATAGATAGATAGATAGATAGATAGATAGATAGATAGATAGATAGATAGATAGATAGATAGATAGATAGATAGATAGGTGGGTGGGTGGGTGGGTGGGTGGATGGATGGATGGATGGATGGATGGATGGATGGATGGATGGATGGATGGATAGATAGATAGATAAACAGACAGACAGACAGATAGATAGATAGATAGATAGATAGATAGATAGATAGATAGATAGATAGATAAAACCTTTATGTAACATATTAATACCTACATTCCATAGGGGAATCGTGTTTTGCTCTGGCAATATCTTTTGCACCATTTGACGAATCTTCCCGAAATTTTCAAAACTGGTTTGCCAAGCTGCTGTATTGAAAGTTTTGAGGTGATCTGTCAAGTGGAGGTTGAGAAGAAGGGGTTTTCTCCATGCAATTTCCCATAGAGATTTTAGACACAACTACAGCCCAAACTGTTGGATGGATTTACAACAAATTTGGCAGAAAGAGCCATTTTTGTTATTTGGTTTGAATCCATTCAGTAGTTTAAAGGAGAAACAAATTTGTATTTCTAGAGGTGCGGATCCTTTGCAAAGCATCATGAATCCACGTGCCACCCACTTACAAACCCACTCAGACACTCACACCAGCACTCACAGACCCACTCACACACATACTCATACATCCACACAGACAATCACGCAACCACTTACAGACCCACTGAGACACTCACATACTCACTCACAGACCCAATCAACCACTCACACCCACTCACAGACCCACTGAGACACTGACACACCCACTCACAGACCAACTCAGAGACACATGTACCCACTCACAGACCCACTTAGACATTTACATACCCACTTATTGACCCACTCACAGACTTGTGTACCCACTCACAGACACACTCAGACAATGACACTCCTAAGGAGATGGACAGAGTCACAATTGTGAATTGTAAATGTCCTTCTGTGTATTGAATGTGTGCTTTTGTTTTGTGGATTTGTGACAGATTTGCAAATTCAAAAAAGAACTAAAAGGAGAGATTTAAAAAGAAAATGAACCAGTGTTTGGGTAATTGGATGGCTCTGAGAAGAACCTTTGTATTTATTGTGTGTAGATGGTAACTACACATAAAACATGATGCAGTCTTTTAAGTTGTTGAGGAATACCCTGTTGCCTTTCTCTGTCAAATGAACTCCATCACTTTTACAGGAACCATTCATATCCAACTGTAAATTGTTGCTGTAGATAGAGCCCTTGTTATGGTCTCTGAGGAATGCAGAAACAGTTTTATCAACATGTTTCCTGGCTTTGTATATCTGTGGAAAGAATTATTTTGACCACTCCCAATTCTGAGTTTGGCATTTGTTGGAGAACACCAAGACAGTATGAGCAAAAAGTACCATAAATTGAGCAAAGGTATCCTTCATTAGAATTTCCAGTCCTACCCCAGTAAGTGTGTGTAGGTTATTGCCACCACAGTGCACAATCATGGGGTCAGGATGTTGGCAATCTGCAATGTTTCCAACGAAAGGCAGCAATGCCACTTTATTCCTCACTGGCCAACCCAAGTAATTTCCACATTAGGCAAGCCCAAGTCCCTGTCAATGCCACTTTTTCTAGCACAGTCCCTAGCCCAAAACAAAAAAGCTGTGACCCACAATCCACACTCTAACCATTTTGAAGGCAAGGAGGAGTAGCACACAGGTGAAGGCTGGAGTTGAAGGAGACAGTTTTCAAAATGAAAAAGTTAAAATGGAGGTCAGGACCTGGATAAAAAAAACCACATATTTGATTGGATGGTGTAAATATACAGGAAGTTAAAATTAGGTAGCAATTTTTAAGCAAAAGCAAATAGATCTGTGATTTGCTCTGGTAAAAACAATAAAATGTAATGGTATTTTGAATATATGCTTTTAATTCTAAACAGTCAATCACACCTGCTGCATTTGATTTTGAAACTAGTATGCTGCTTCCAGAATGTGCTGTGAACTTTTGACCTACTAGTTCAAGAGAGTGTTCCAAAGGGGGTTGCTAAGGGAACTCAACTAAGAGACTGTGGGGAAAGGGTAATAAACAGACTGTAGTGTGTTTGTGAAAGTTAGAGGGGTTTAGAGTCATCACTTATTACAGAGGGTTTATTTTCTCATTCAAACTATCTTATAAAGTGCATTGTAGGAGCAAAGATGTAAGAGTACAATGCTAAATACTTTTTCGGACTCCTGTGGGAATTCGCAAATCTGTTGCGAACTTACACTGGGGTCCACGCTGAGCCTTGCGAAGGATTCACGAATCTTCCTAAAAACACTACCAGTTTGGGCTTCTTAACAGAAGTGCAAGAATGGATTAATGAACACTGACCATTGAGAAGTCAAATAACAAAAGTAAAATATGACACACATCTTATGATTTGCTTACTATGCAGTATCACTGAAAGCAAAGTTGAAAAAGTTGCCATCAATGGTTGTTTTGTATGAGAGTGGTAGACTGTTCTTATGCTTAGATTTCACATTTTCAGAGAGAGAAAAGCGTAACTGATTCCGTAAAAAAAAATGACAGACCCACAAACTCATTTTAAAAGGTATTTGAAATAGAGTATATATATATATTTTTTAAATGTGTTTGAGAAGACGTGTGTAGATAAAGTGGATGAAACTGTGTGCGATGTATAGAAAAGTACAGAGAGTGTCTCAGATACAGTCAGAGACAGACTGATGCACTTATTTACATGTGCATTGAAGTATTGGTACTCCTAGTCAGTGATCCGGATTGCTGGGCCTTTAAACATAAGTTCGGCCTGCTACTTGAGAGCCTCTGTGTGCAGTTTTACTGCCAGGTTGACCTGGCATTGATAACATCTTGCCAAGCCTTAGACTTCCCATCTGCTACATATAAGGCACCATTAAGGTAGGCCATATGTAGGCCAAAGGGCAGAGTGGTATGTGCTTAGAAGGTAAGACATGTACTTTGAAGTTTCAGTGAGTCACATGCGCACTTCCAGACCCTTATGCCCAGTTATACTTCCAGTTTCCCACCCATACTGCACAGTGTGTTCTGATTTAGAAAATCATAATGCTACTCATCCACCCAGTGAGGCAGTCACAGAGAAAGTTACACATTCAGGTACACACCCACTCAGCAGCAATAAGAGAGCCTGTTGCAATCACATTTACATACCTCAACACTCACTAATACAGCCAGTAAGCAATCGATACAGCCACTTACATACACATATACAGACCCATTGAGATACTAAGACAGCCAGTCATATAACAACATAGTTTCTTACAGATCCAGTGACACACCCAGAGAGGGACTGATGCACTCATTCACAAATGTACTCAAGTACTGATATTCCTAGTCAATGATCCAGACTAGTAGGCTTTTAAACATGCATTCGGCTTGCTATTGCAGAGCCAGTGTTTGCAGTTCTACTGCCAGGTCGAGTTGGTATTAAAAACTCCTTGCCAAGCTTTAAATATCCCTTCTACTATACATAAGTTACCCCTAAGGTAAGGGTTAGGTAGGCCATAGGGCAGGGAGTATGTGCTTAGAAGGTAAGACATGCACTTAGAAGTTTTAGTGAGTATCTGCAGACCCATATGTATAGTTAAACATCCAGCATCCCACCCATATTGGTAGTCACATACTTGATTTGATTTATATATTTATAAAGTGCACGAATGCCCATAGGCGTCTAGGCGCTGAGGTCAAGTAGTCCGGATAGGTAGCCTTTGTGGTTGTACAGAGAATGTTAATTGGTAAAGAGCCAAGTTTTTAGCGCCTTCCTAAAGGATGTCAGCGTAGGGCTGTTGTTTACGGCGATCGGGAGTAGGTTCCATGTCTTGACTGTCCCTACCAGAAAGCTTCTTCCGCCCCAGTGTGCTTTCTTTTTTTTTTAAACTCTTTTTATTATACATCATAACAAATTGCACAGCTATGCAAAGAAGCAATAACATATGATCAAAAAATAAAAACCAGGTAGATTGTCCTCAGCAGTTTGTACCACATTAATGCATCAATCAAGTACCTCAATCTCGATGCCCGCTGGGCCATGCAATCTATCTATGCTGCGTTGTAGTTCCACTATCGGAGACAAAAATATTTCTGCTCTGTACGTATTCCAGGCTGTCCATTTGCGGTCCCATTTTTTGGGGCATCCTCTGTGTTTGAACACATCTTTTTCAGCAACCATAGCTCTGTCCATATCGGCCACCCAGTCCCTAATCGTTGGCGTCTCCCCCATGCCCCATTTTTGTGTATGTTTCCTTTAGCTATGGCCCACCCCAGTGAAGCCCACTCCCTCTCAGTCTGGGTAAGGTCCGTGGCCTCCCATATATTTAAAAGACAGAGTTTCGGGGTGATCGTCAATGTTTTCCCCCAGCATACTCCAAGTGGTCTGTAATCTTTTTCCAGTAGGTTTGAGCAACTGGGCACAAAATAATGTGGAAGAAAGTTCCCTCCTGATGACAATGTCTGAGGCAATAGGAATTCGGTCTCCTACCCATTTTGACCAGAACTTCCGCTGCCAAATAGACACGGTGCAGAACTTTTAGTTGGATAAGCCGCATTCTCATAGGGATGGCAACCTCCCGTGGGGATGCTAGGGTGTCTCGCCAATCCTCCTCCTTTAACTCTCCCAGGTCCACCTCCCACTGCTGCCGCAAGCGCACTAGGAGATCAGGGCAGTTGTTGATCAATTTTTTATATGTTAGGGATATGGCCTTCTTGACCATTGGGTCAAGTATCAATATATCCTCTAGCGGGGAAGCCTCGGGAAGCAGACCACCCCCTGGTACTGCTGATTTGAGTGCATGGCTAATTTGCATGTATCTAAATGTTTCGGTTGACGCGAGGTCAAACTCTTTTTGTAAATCCGTGAATGTGATCAGTCCCCTGGAATTCCACATGTCCCCCACTGTTGAAATCCCGATCAGGTCCCATTTGTTGAACCCTGGACACGTTCTCAGTCGCCCCAACCGCTCAGGCTCCCTGAGAGGAGTAGCGCGTGTGATCTTATTATGCCATCCCAATTTTTTATTAACTGTATGCCAAATTTCGATCGTGCGTGCCGTCGGGCCGGTAAGGCCCAGTTTCCTGGGGTTCGTGTATAGCGCTCTGTGATATCCACCTTGTCCCATAAGCCACCAATCCGTGCGGATACTCGGGTCCCCCCGATCTCCATGTGCCCAGCGGTTGATCGCCACAAGTTGGGACGCCAAATAGTATGATCTAAGGTCTGGCAGCGCTATTCCTCCGTCGTACCAACCCATCGTTTGTTTCTGTAGGGCTATGCGCGGCGCGCTTCCGTCCCATAACAAGGTGCACACTGTGTTGTCAATATTAGAAAAGTAAGCGTCGGGGATTCTATACGGAGTATTTTGTAACACATAAAGGAAACGAGGTAGCCCCAACATTTTAAAAAGGGCTGCTCGTCCCAGGAGTGTCAGAGGTAGGGAATGCCAATGTGTAGCATCCAGTCGGAAGCGCCTCAAGGGTCCCAGTAGGTTTGCCTCATGGAAACGGTTGGGGTCCAGCGTGATATATATTCCTAAGTAACGGAAGCCCTCTGAGGCCACTGGGCTATCATATCCCTTGGGTACACAAGGTTGGGGGCCCCGCAGTAAGTATATTTGTGACTTAGACCAATTTATCATATATCCAGAGTGATCATCAAATATTCGGAAAATATGAAGAATACGATGGAGAGTAGTTGTTGGAGAGGCCATATATAACAGTATGTCATCCGCATATAAAGAAATTCTATCTTCATGGTCCTCAGTCCATTTGAGTCCCCGTATAAGGGGATCTCCCCGCACCCATCCTGCCAAGGGTTCTAGCACTAGGGCAAATATTAAGGGCAATAGGGGGCCCCCTGCCGCGTTCCCCTTCCTAACTGAAACTGTCTGGATGTGTGTTTATTTACTACCACTTGAGCAATTGGGCAAGAGTAAAGTAATTTGATCCACTTTGTGAACTTGGGCCCAAATCCCATTCTCTCTAGGACCGCAAGCATATAATCCCACTCAATGGTGTCGAAGGCCATTTTGGCATCCAGAGACAGCAAGGCTGCCTCTTTTCCAATCGTATGGTGCCTGCCCAGCACCCCATGGAGGTGCCGCAAATTAAGGGCGGTATTACGGCCAGGCATAAAGCCGGACTGGTCCGGGTGTATCAACCCATTGATCAGTGGGATGAGTCTATTGGCTAATAGCTTAGCTAGTATCTTAACTTCCGCCGTGAGAAGGGAGATAGGTCTATAACCCTTACAGTCGTTGGCTGGTTTGCCCGGCTTATGTATAGCTACAAATGTGGCTAGCCGGATCTCTGCTGGCAACAGCCCTTTCTCGTAGCTTTCTGTATACATCTGGTGAAGGTAAGGGGCTAATTTGGAAGCTATTGACTTAAAAAACTTGATTGGGAGCCCATTGGGTGCCATAGCTTTACCCGAGCTTATATCACCAATGGCGTGTTGGATTTAATCGTCGGTGAGATCCTCCTCAAGGGAGTCACTCTCCTCTGTCGATAAGCAGTTGACTTTAATAGTACAGAGGTGTTCCAGCACTGCGTGCGATGGGACCGTCATCGCTGAGGTATATACCGAGTCAAAGTGAATGGCGAATGCTTCAACAATTTGACAGGGATCAGTGATTTCCTCTCCTGCGGGACCTCAATGCTTGTTCTTTTCTTTCCAGCCAGGCCAATAGTTTACCAGTTCTCTCCCCGTGTTCATAGATCCTATGGTAGGTTGCCTTCTGTCGTGCCCTAGCCGCTTCTGTAAGTAGTTGTTTATAATCTAAGGTCTTGACTGGCAATAATTGCTGAGCCATAAGATCGGGGGACTGTGCCAGGGCTTTCTCCCCTCTCAGGATTTCTACTTCAAGCTGGTCGATATGTTTCGTCAGTTCCTTCTTATGGCCCACCATCAGGGCAAGTGCTCTGCCCTTGATGACTGCCCCAAACGCGCCCCATAGGATCTGGGCAGAGGATAGTGAGCCATCATTTTCTTTAAAGTATAATTCGGTGTCTTTATTGAGTGCCGCCCTGATGTGGGGTATTTTAAGCACCCATGGGTTGATAGTTAGGGTCGTACACCTTGGTTGGGGACTTGCCGTCATTTTAGTCAGGATAGGGGAATGATCCAAAATCCCCCGGGCTAAGCAGCGGGCCTGACTGAATTCTGATAGGTCCTCGGCAAGTGTGAGCATGTAGTCTATTGTTGATTGGCTATTATGTGCCCCTGAGTGAAAAGTGAATTGAGTTGTGGTTGGATGGAGGTGTCGCCAAATGTCTGCCAGTCCTAGAGCCGCGAGGAACCCAGCCAATTTAGACCCCGAGCCAGGGTCTCTTCATGGGGGCAAGCGGTCAAGTGCGCCATCCACAGTAAGATTGAAGTCTCCCCCCAATACTAGCGTACCAATCGGGAGGTCGAGAATAAATTTACTCAAGTCTTGCAGCGTGGCTTGCTGCAATGCGGGGGGTACATAAATCGAGAGCACGTTCAGTGCCCTCCCCTCCCAGGAGCCCGATACTGCCACAAACCTGCCTTGCTCATCAGTCCATGTTCTCTTGACTATATAGGGACAGTTCCTATGTAGGAGCACCCCTACCCCTCGAGAACCAGATGTAAACCCAGCATGCACTATCAACTGATAACCCCATCTGTTCAGGGCTTTGCACGTATTGCTGATCAAGTGGGTTTCTTGCAATAGGACGATGTCGGGCCTGCCTCTTTAAGTATTGAAGGACTATTCCACGCTTAAGTTTATCTCCAAGGCCGTTTACATTCCATGAAAGAAACTTAAGTTCCGAACCCGATCCCATTATTAACGGTATAAGCGAATGCTTTGTGTGCTAGCCACTGGGAGGAAAATATAGTTTGAAATGGGAGCAGACCAGGAAGACAAGTTCTGTGGTCGAGTGTAAAGTCACATAGTAACCCAAGGTGAGAGTCTAACATCAATTTGTAATCCAATATAGCTGGTGCATTACTGTGCTGACCTAAAAATACTAAACATACAACTAGTCCCCCCCCTGGACTTCCTCCACCCCCTCCCTGCCTCCCTGCAAAAGGAATCCACAGATGCGCTTCCCCAACTGTGCAGAGTGCCCGTCACCCACCCAGCCCTGAATTAGGGGAAAGCAATGGCCCCACCCGCCCCTCCCATCCCCTCCCCTTAGAATCCTGCATTAAGCCACAGGAGTGTACATCAACAGTAAGGTATACTCATCACAGTCCTGGAGTGTCCTGCTCGTTCGTTGATGGGACTCTGCTTGATCCCACCCCAATGCCGGACCACAGCATCCACCATTACTTTGATTGGGCAATGTCAATCATGGTCTATCTCGGCCCCCAGATGTATCACCCACGCGGCCGGATACCAGAGCGGTGGGCTATGAGTCGAGGACCAGATCAAACTGCCAGGGTGGTCTCAAGGGCCACCCTACTTGCAGTGCTCTTCCAGATCCAGGGCGGAGTCTTGTCGATGCTGCGTTTTCGTCCCTCGTCGCTCTTGCCGCTCCGGTCGTCCCTTCTCTCCCACGAGCCAGTCCATCACATCCGCGGGGTCTGTAAAGAACCAGCTCTTTCCATCGTCTTCTACACGTAATTTCGCCGGGAACAACATAGCATACTTAATTACTCTGCCCCTTAAAGCTTTTTTGACCTCCAAGAAAGAACGTCTTTGTTTCTGTACCTTGGTGGTAAAGTCGGGAAAAAACGTGATCGTGCTATTTTCGTATTTGAGGGTGGGAGGCACACCGAGCTGCCTGGAGGATGTGATCTCAGTCTCGAAAGTTGAACACCCTCGCCAAAATAGGCCGAGGGGGTGCTCCCGGCCGAGGCCTGCCCCCGGGAATGCGGTAAGCTCTCTCAGTAGAGAAGTAGTTAGAAAGGTGTTTAGGCTGCAGCTGCTTAGTCACGAGATCTTCCACAAAGAGATCCACCACAGGCCCCTCTGCCCTTACCGGCACCCCAAGGATGCGGACATTATTACGCCGGGACCTCCCCTCGTAGTTGTCGAGCTGCGTCGCTAGGAGCTCTGTGCAATGTTGTAGTTCAGAAATTTGTTTTTTCCAAATAGAAGTGTCAGTGACCAATTGTTGCGTGACATTTTCCTCTTCTTTTACACGGTAGTCCATATTACGTAGGTCCACTCTAAGCAGGGATATATCCGTGGAGACTGCATCTATGCGACTCTCCAGGGATGTGCGCACATCGGTAATTGCAGTGAGAATGTCTTGGAGCGTGGGTGGCTCCTGAGCACCAGCTCTCTATTGGGTATCTTGGTTCGAGGCTGCACAAGGCTGTCCCCCATCCTGACATTGCTGCCATGTGAACTTGTCGATCTTTTGCTGGTGCGCATCTCGGCTACCCTTTGCTGTCGCCTACCGCAGCAAAAACCACATGGCCTGTTGGCTTCCCCCCTCACTGCTGAGCCACAGTCTCTTGTCAGAGGGCCTAGTTATCTAAGCCAGGTATTCCAGTACCTGGTCGTTACTGCCGGAGAAGGGGCGACCCCAGATAGTGCTCCTACACAGAAGTAGTGTTCATCGGCGGCCTCAAATGGTTCCAGGCTTCCTGATTACCCCCTGGCGCTCTCCCCGGGGCCCAGATCGCCATTGCAGAGGTGTGCCCCCCTCTAGGCCGATGAGATGGCCGACTGATGGTTCGCCTCGATTCAGAGGCACAATGAACAGTGTCCCGGATCAGGCATTAAGGGGCCGCCCGTTTCTCCGCTTTTTCCTTCTTGTTTTTTATTGTGTATTGTTTTTCTCAATTTTATGGGGAGATCAACGTAACCGCGATCCTCACCCCAGCAGCTCCTTGCGTGAGGCCTCGGTTCAGGAGATTACGCAGTCCCCACTTGTTAGAAATGGGATTTCTGGTTGGCTAAGGCTTGCGCCAAAGCCAAGCAGAAACCACCACTCTAGTCAGGGCAAGAGAGTTACACACCCAAGATAACCCCTGCTCACCCCCTTGGTAGCTTGGCACGAGCAGTCAGGCTTATCCCGGAGGCAATGTGTAAAGCGTTTGCGCAACACACACACAGCACAACACCCAAGGCACACTACAAAAGGAACTCCACACAAGGTTATATATAAAAATAGCCTTTGTATTATCATAACACATTAGAATAGTACGCATATACAATACACTGTGCCAACTGGCACGGGACAATATTTACAGGGGATTATGTACACATGACAGGGCCACGTGGACCACTGTCAGAACCATCACTTAGTAAAAGGTAATAGATGTAGAATACCTAATAAATGTAGGACATATCAGAACCGTACAACCAGTAATCACTGGCAACCACTGTACTTAGCATCAGCCTGTAACATAAACCATATTATGCACAGCATCACATTAGGCGCAAAACATTATGCGCCAACCTCACCAACATAAACACATTATGCAATTATCTCTCCAGTCTAAACGCATTAGACAATAACATACTAAGTCTAAATCACATTAGGAAATAATCTCAGGGGAAAATAACTCACAACCTAAAAGCATTAGGAAGTAATAACCTCACAAGCATAGAAACCACATTTTAGAGGTAACCAAAACAGGGTGCGTAAAACATACTACATGCATTACATTTCCTAGCACCACATACTCACAGTAGCACATAACCTCATAGTAGAAAGAGCCATAGCAGAGGTATAAATCACATTCGCCTATAACTCATAGGAGAGAAGCTTGCTAACACACAAATCACATTAGGGCCTGGCGCCCTAAAAACCTAGCAGTCCCCTTGGCCAACTGGCCATCTCTAAGGGGCTCAAATGCCCTATGTCCAAAAGTCAGGGCGCGCTGCAAGGGCAGCGAGAGTCAAGGGTGCGCAATCTGCGCGAGGCCTAAACGTAGCAGCTGCCCACTACTTGCTGGGCAGCTGGGAAAGTACTGGGGCAGAGGAGTGCATTCCACTCCTAACTCTAAGCATGCCCCCAATGAAAGAATACCCTAAACGGTGCAGCTGCCCACTACTTGCTGGGCAGCTGTGAATCAATTAGAGGCCTGGGCTCCCAATGCCCCTTAAAACAAATGTGCCCCCTTCGTTGGAGCCACGCAGGCTCTAGAAACACAAATCTCCATCGACGCAGCTGCCCTCTGCAAACGGGGCAGCTGGGATAAATAACCTAAAGGGGCCCTGGCACATCTGTGCCCTCGGGGCCCCACTGGGCCTTTTTAAACAAATATGCCAATCGTTGGAGGCACGCTGCCTCTGAAACCATCAGGCCCCAGGTTGGAGCCACACGGGCTCTAAAACAAAACATGCCCCCTTCGTTGGAGTGGCCCGCTCTCCTGCGGGACCACTCAGCACCAATGCGCTCACAGTGCCGCGATCGGCACCAACACTGTGCCCCTCGTTGGAGCCACCTGGGGCTCGGAACACAAATAGCCAACCGGTGGAGCCACCCGGGCTCTAGAAACAATCATGCCCTCATGGAGCGCACTGGCTCCTGAAATAAAATGTACCCCACGCTGGGGCGGCCCTCTGCCAGGCGGGGCCGCCCATACATGGTGCCTTGCACGGCACCAACAACATCGAGCCCCCACTCACCGGGACTCTCTGGTGCCGCTCTCGGTCTCTTCTCTTCGCTTCACCCGGGCCCCCTCCTGGGACCCGGGACTCATATCTCAAGGCGTGCGGGGCTCTTGTGCACACGCGGGGCTTCCCTCTTCCATGGGAGCCCCGCACTTGCATCGGTGGCCTCGGCCGCCACTTCTCACTTCACCCGGGCCCCCTCCTGGGACCCGGGACTCCTCTTCGGTGCTCGTGGAGGCGGGGTAGGCTCCCGTCCTCCTTTCCTTCAATCGCGGCAGGGGCAGGCACCGACAATGTGCCTCGTGCCCCCTCCGCCATGCCGGCACCTCTCCCCTTCACCCGGGCCCCCTCCTGGGACCCGGGACTTCATCACCGAGCCTGCGAGGCTCCGGCCGGATCTCTGGCGGCGGGCGGGACTTCCTTCCCTCGCTCCGCCCATGTCTTAGGCAGACGTGCCTGACTTCCTGGTCGCGCTGCAGCGGCCGGGAACAGATGTCTTCGGCAGCCCCGGGGCTGCGGCGGTGAAATGCGGGGTGGGCACCCGCTGTTTAAAAATAAGCCAAGAAGCGGGGTGGGCACCCGCTAGTAAATTTAGGCAATAAGCGGGGTGGGCACCCGCTCTTAAAAGATCGGCAAATGCGGGGTGGGCTCCCGCTGGAAGCCAGAAATGCGGGGGAATCCCTATGTCGGGATTCCCTGTCCATAATGAGCAGCTCAGCGCCGCAGAGCCCACGCGCTCCTCAGGGAAGGAAAGCGCTCTTTCATAAAGGAGATAAAGCGCTCACCAGGCGCTAGGATAAAAAGTCTTTTTGGGATCAAGGAAAAGCAAAAGGTCCCCAACAAGTCCTTGAAGTATCCAAGGACAAGGCAGGGCCCAGGGAGGCAAGCCCTCATGGCAGCCCCCCCTGGGCCCCAGCAGCAGCACGCCCCAGCAGGAACAGCAGCCAAGCACTCAACAACTTCATGGGGTCACAGCCCCTTCTTTTATACACATATTTCCCTTTGTGTCACAGCACAGGGCTTGGGGATACCAGTCAGAACTGGTATAGGGGGGATCTGGAGCACTCTGTTTATGATGCGGCATCCTGCCTTTGAGGAAGAGGGGGTCTGCTACCAGACGCACCGTGGGAGGTGGAGCCATCACTCACTTTGCCAGGCACAGCCCTGCTCAGATCAAAGGGTCCCCTCCCCATACTCCAACTGCAAATCTCTCTATTCAACCCACGTCTGGCTCAGCCTGCCCTGTCCCTCCAGCCAGACATGCAATCCACATCAGGCAGGCACATAGCGCACAGAAATGCCAACTTCTAAAAGTGGCATTTCTCACATAGTCATAATAAATCTGCGCACACCATTGTGCAGCATTTATTCTCACAATTTCATACATACCAGACTTGACCATGCTGCTACTCTTATAACAGGAATTACCACCTACACACTCATCCTCAATGCATTCCTATGGGAGGGCTGGCCAGTCTCACCACACACGCACACAGCGCGCACGCACTTTACACTGGGCCACAGTGCTTAAGTGCCTAGAGGCCTAAAATCACCAACACTACACAGGGAAAAGGCTAAGAGACAGGCAAAAAGTTCAGGGGTGAACCTGCCAAAAAGGGCCAGGTCCAACACCACTCTACTGGGGGAACGTATGTCCGTTAGTCCTGGCCACTCCTTTCCTGTGTTAAATCACTAGAGGCACAGGAAGGATTGGATTATGCCTCCCCTCATCGTTTTAGCCATAGTCCCGGGATCCGGTCTAATCCCCGGTCCTCCAGCCACCTTCTCGACTATGGGGAGGGGACATCAGCATACTGCCCGAACCGATGGTCGATCGCGTCTCACCTCTATCTAGGGCTCTCTGCTTGTCTCCGCTCTCGTGGCCAGTCGGTCGGGGTCCCCGCCAGGCGCCGCCCGCATGCTCCGTCAATGGAGCTGAAGAGGTCTAGTTAGTGTGCCTGGGCTCACCGTCCTACATCCGGGGGGCCCAGTTACTGGAGATCGTGGTCGCTCCGCTTCTCCAGGCCGCCGTGTCGTCGCGAGCTCTGTAGGACTGCAAAATGCCGTCGGGACCGCGGAAATCAATCCTCGTCGCTGGTGCTGACTCCTTTGCGGTTATTTCACCTCCTGTGGCCGGATACTTGATCGAATATTTAGGGGATAGAAGACGCCAGAGCCCCGCTAGAGAGCGACCATTTTCTCTGGCAGTTGGCCATGCCCCCCCAGCGTGCTTTCTTGAACCTAGGTGTTTGTAGGAGTTTACTCTGTGCAGATCTTAAACTTCTCAATAGCACATATTAATTCAGATGAGTCCTCAAAAATTGAGGCCCGGCACCATGTAGTGCTTTGAGGGCTAGACATTGGGATTTAAACGTAATTCTCTTGTCCACTGTGAGCCAATGAAGGGCTCTTAGGCGGTGGGAGACAGGCTGGAACCTGGGGATATCCAATAATAGTCTGGCTGCCACGTTTTGAAGACGCTGCAACCTTTGCAGATGCTGTGATTGGATCCCCATGTACATAGTCTGACCTGGACAAGGGTAGTGCTGTGACCAGTGTTTTTAGTAAGTCTGGTGGAATAAACGGGCAACATTTCCTAATCATTTTTAGGATGAGCCAAATGGATGATGTGAGGGTATTGATCTGATTCCAAATGTCAACTTGTCGTCAAAAATGAACCCCAGGTTTTTGACCTTGTGCACTGGAGCTGGGAAGTCGCCCAGGCTGGAAGGCCACCATCTAGGTGACCAGAAGGATGTATCGGAGCACAGCAGCAAGACCTCCGTCTTACCGCCGTTCAATTTTAGGCAGTTGGACCGCATCCATAGGTTTACCTGTGTCATGCAGCTGTTAAAGCGATCGGCTGTCTCATTAATGCTGCTTGAGACCTGCACCACTAACTGGGTGTCGTCAGCGTATGAGACTACTGAAAAGCCAAACTGTCTGATGATTGTGGCCAGCGGGGACACATATATATTAAAAAGTGTGGGGCTCAGTGACGAACCCTGTGGCACACCACAGGGAAGTGTAAAGGGCTCGAATGAAAAGGCTCCAGATTCTACTGAAAGGGTCCTATTGGAGAGAAAAGATGTCATTAGCATAAGAGCGGTATTTCTGATCCCCAGCTCTGATAGCCTGGTAGCTAATATTTCGTGGTTTACTGTGTCAAAGGCCGGCGATAGATCTAACAAAATCAGGGCGGCCTTGCCTCCCGTTTCCAATATTGCTCTTAGTTCTTCTGCAGCCATGATCAGAGCTGTCTCAGTTCCATGCCCCTCCCGGAACCCATATTGTGAGGGATCTAGGAGGTCCCTGGAAGAGATGAATGTAGTGAGCTGTGCATTTAGTAATTTCCCCAGCACCTTAGCTGGGAAACGTAATCTGGAGATGGGTCGATAGTTGCACAAATCCGTAGGATCGAGGTTCTTTTTTTTTTAAAAGAGGAAGAATTGATGCTATTTTCCAAGCATCCAGGAACGTGCCTGATCGAATTATCTCATTGAATACTAAATTCAGTAGTTCACTAAAAATATCGGGAATCAGGTGCAGTGCTTTAGGAGTACATGGGTCTGCCGGGGCTCCAGATTTAGATGTTTTTACCACCTGGATGATCTGTTCTATTGTAGGGGCGAAAAGGAGGGAAGCAGATTGGAAGAAGTGGGATGTATGACTGCTGTAATGTTCTTGGGGATGTCAACGCAGTCTCTAAAGGATTTGTACACACTCTCTACATTATCTCTGAACGACTGTGCCAGCATGTTGCAAAATTCGGCACTGCTTTCTATCCTGGGAGGTTCAGGTAGTTTAGCTAATCTTGTAACTGTTAGGAAGAGCTCCTTGCTAGAGTTTCTTGCCTATAGGATTTTTAAGGAAAAGTATTTACTTTTTTCTTCCAGTATCAGTTTCTTATAGTCTGCCAGTGCTCATGCCTATTTTTTTTTTCATTGGGGTCGTAGTTTACTCTCCATAGTCTTTCTACCCTTCTACAGATTTGTTTTTGTGCTCTAAGTTTGTCAAAAAACCATGGTTCTGATGGATTTTTCCGCTTGGAGAAGAAGGACTTCATTGGAGCAAACGGGTCGACTGCGGCTTTGATCCAGGTGGAAAGCCTGTGGGCAGCCGTGTTAGCATTGGTGGTAAGGTCTGGCTTTGTATGGAATAGGGACGACTGTTGAGTGTTGGGGTTGATATTTCCGCATTCCCAACCTTTGGCTGGGACCAGAGGGTTATGAGGTTTCGGGGTATGCTGATCCATGCTTGTTGTAAACATTATAGCCTTGTGGTCCGACCAAGGGACGGGTAACACTTCAGAGACCTTGATCGCTGGATTTGACGTGAACATACCATCTAGGGTGTGCCCTGCAACATGGGTGTTATGTTCGACAATCTGAGTCAGGGAGAAACTGGCAATTGTATGGAATAGTAGGGCTGTGTCATAGTCCTCCTGTTTTTCCAGATGATAGTTGAAGTCTTCTAATATTGTGAAATCTGATACTGCTATGCTGGATTCTAAAAAAGGGTTGATAGCATTCACAAAGGATGATCTTGCCTTTGGAGGCCTATATAAAGAAGGCCCGTTAAAGTATAATGTTTATTTAATGAGATCTGAAAGGATAGTGTTTCATAGTCTGGAGACCTTCCAGCTGAGGATTCTGAGACTTGTAGATTGTCTCTAGAGATAATTGCTAGTCTCCCCCCTCGCTTGTTCGCTCTGTCGGCTCTAAGACTAGAATACCTTGCTGGAATATCTAGGGCAAGGTAAGGTGCAGAGGATTCGTCCGCCCATGTTTCTGTAACAAATGCCAGGTCGAGAATATGAGAGCCCACTATTTCTGCGAATTCTGTGTTGTGTTTTAGTAGTGACTGAGCGTTAATCAACCTACCCTGGAATGCCTTTGTGGTTCCTCATTGTGATTGTTCGTGCTGGGGGACTGCAGCCTTGATTTTACTGAAGCTCAGATGCATTTTGCACTGGTGGCAGTGCTTGGGCTCACTTTGTAGATCTATTAGTGGGCAGGTAAAGTCTTTGTCAACCTTATTTAGGATAAGTAAATCATCCCGGGAGTATTTGATAATATATATTTAAAAAGCATACAGGCACTCTCCACCCAGTCAGACAGAGGAATTTACACATTCAGTCACATGCCCATACAGTACTTATGTATCAAGCAGTATAAGTATAAAGTGTTTTAAAAACAAAACAAAAATGTATATATGTGTATATACATGTATATATACGTATGTATATGTAAGGTATAAGGTTAAAGGGACATTATAGTTCGGAAACAGAATTTAAAAAACTTAGAAATTCACTGAAAAACACAAAGGTTACAGGGACATTATAGTTAGGCTCAGATCTCGTATAAAACAAATTAAATTAACCAGTTTTTTAGTTACATGAGCTAACTATAACTTACACCACCGCAATGTACTGCCTGTGACCTCACATATTACATCACTCATGACATGGTCAATGACATCACTTATGACATCACTGATGACCTCACTGATTAAATCATCCACAGAATCACTCATACACCCACTCACACACCCACACAACCACTGATATACCCATTCACAGACCCATACAACCACTCACACCCAATAACTCAACCATAGAGCCATGCACATACCCACTCACTCACCCATACAGGCACTCATACACCCAGTCACTCATCTATACAGCTACTCGCACAACCACTCACTCACCCATTGAACAGCTCACACAGTCACACATTCACCCATACAGCTACTCACACACCCACTTATTCAACCTTAGAGCACTCACACAGCCATTCACTCACCCATACAACCTCTCAACACAGCCATACACTCACCCCTACATCTACTCACACACCCACTAAGACACTCACACAACCACTTACATACCCATTCATACCTCCGTACAACTAATTACACACCTGCTCATTCACCCATACAGCCACTCAGACTGATACTCACTCTCCAATACAACCACTCACACACCAACTCACTTAACCAGACACCCTTTCAAACATCCACTCACCCACCCATACAGCCACTCACATACCCACTCATTCACTCATACCGCCACTCACACAGCCATTCTGTCACTGATGCAGCCACTCACACAACCATTCATGCACCCATGCAGCCACTCACACAGTCACTCGCTCACCCATACAGCTACTCACACACCCACTTACTCACCAATACAGCCACTTTCTCACCCATGCACCTACTCACACGCCCACTTATTCACCCATACAGCCACTCACGCACCCACTCACACACTGATACAGACAGTCACACAGCCACTCAGATGGCATAAGTTAGAAATAGTATCACTCATTAGTATTACAGAAAGTATAGTAATTAAAATTATACAGTAGCTTATTATATATCTTTAAGTCTCAGAAACGTTTCTGAAACACTTAAACTCACTGGATGATGTCATTAGTGATGTCATGAGTGATGTCATTTGAGATGTCATCAGTGATACCACGGACCATGTCATGAGTGATGCAATATTTGAGGTCATAAGCATTGCATTGCATGGGCGTAAGTTATAGTTAGCTCAGGTAGCTATAACTGCTGAATTTCACTAGTTTTGCATGAGTGAAATCTGGGCCTAACTATAACGTCTCTGTAATCTATGGGCCTGATTATGATGCCATGCAGCGGAACTGCCGCCTGACATCATGGCGTTCAGAAGACCGCCCGACATGCAGGCGGTCATTCCAGCTACCAAATTATGATAGAACCACCGGTGTGGTGGTCAGAAATTGTCCTTTTCCATTGCGGCTTGTGCTGCGGCCCAGGTAAAGGGCTGCAGCACATGCTGCAATGGAGAAGGACAATATGTGCACATCCATGCACCTTTTCAGTGGCCCACAACAGAGGGGGCCCTGTTTGGGGCCCCTAAATGCTATTACCAAAAGCCTTTCAATGGCTGTGTGACTTCCATGAAAAGATTGCGGGAAATGGTAATCATAATCCGATGGGGTGACTGCTCAGCACCGCTGCCATTAAGGGAATATTATTAATACCATTTCCCTGAAGGGATCGTAGATCCTATTGGATGTGGCAGCCTTTCCCTCCGCCCAAATCACTCCAACCGCCGGCATCATAATCTGGCTGTCGGGCGGACCCCCACCGACATCCTGTCGGTGGCGTTCCGCCCGACATCCTAACAAGGCCCTTAGTTTATTTCACTGAATAATACATATATAATACATATTCAGTAAAACCATAAAAAGTATAAACAATTCAATGAGAATTAATATATTTATGAAAGTAGATGATAAATAAAATATTAGAAGTGTAAAACCAGAAAAAAACACATTTACTTAAAAATACTATAAACATTCAAATACATTAAAAAATTAAAAAACAAATAATATAAGATATAAAAAAACAATGAATGCTATAAAATCTATTTAACCAATTCTCTGAAAACTATTGGAGTCTAAGAATATTACATATAGTATTCCCACTCTAGTTTATGCAATAGTAGGGAAAGTGTTGGACTCCAGAGGGGTTAAATTTACTACTCCTACTCCACTCACTGTAATAGCAGAGAAAGTGTTGGACACCAGAGTAGTTAGATTTATTATTCCTGCTCCAGTCAGTGCAACAGCAGGGAAAGTGCAGGACTTCGGAAGGGTTATATCTACTATTCCCACTCCTGTTTAATATTTATCTTAGCCCTTTAATTTAATCCAGTTAGCAGACAAATCTAGAGAAAAAGTGATCTCCTATGCGGAAGACACACAGTTGCTCTTCTCCTGGAATAAGATGAAAGAGGTGGATCGCTCTCATGTTAAAATCTGTCTCACCTCAGTCTTCCACTGGCTAGAAAAAACGCAACTGAAATGTAATGAGGACATAACAGAATTTCTCCTCTTCGAGGGATTCCCCATCATCTGGCTATCCTTTTGTCCAGATGATGTGCCCCAGATTTCCAAGAAGGGCCAGTAAAAAATTGGGGGATCTGGGTCGATGACAGGCTGTCATTTGGTCCCCAAAGCAAAAAGCTGGTTGGAACTTGCTTCGGGATCATGAGATCGCTAAAGACATTTCTGCTGCTCCTTCCATTCCATGCTAAGAAAACAGTCATTCCAACACTCATCACGTCCCGTATTGACTATGGCAATGCTCTGTATGCAGACCTTCCAGAATATCTCCTGGACAAACTTCAGGTGATCCAGAATGCTTGGCTTCTGCTCAACCTTCCTAGGTGGGCGCGCACTAGGCCGCATCTTCAGGATCTCCACTGGCTGCCTATTAGGGAAAGAGTGAAGTTCAAGTCTCTGGTGCTGGTTCATGCCGCCCTTTACAGCAAAGGTCCTACCTACTTGAGTACCAGATTTAGCTTCTACAACCTGTCTAGGCAACTGCGAACTTTGAATAAATTCCTGGTATGCACACCCAGGATTCGTAGACAGAGAACGGGTGGCAGATCACTTTCCTTGCTGGGGGCAGTAGCATGGAATCAGCTCCCCCTGGAACTACGCGCTGTAAGCGATCCATGGTTATTTAAAAAGAAGCTGAAAACCTGTTTGTTTTAATAATTGTGCGTGCACCCTTCCTAACTATCAAGTTGGTACTGCGCCGGGACATTCCCTGGAGTAGCTGTGCTCAATATAAGTGCCGAATCATATCAATATAAGCAACACTAGGGAATTCCCTAACTTCGGTGGGGTTAAATTTACTATTCCCACTTCAAACACCACAACAGTAGGGAAAGCGTTGAATTTCAAAGGGGTAAAATGTACTATTTCCACCCCAACAGCACCACTGTAGGAAAGTGTTGGACTTCAAAGGGGTAACATTTACTATTTCCACTCACTCCAATCTGTGTAACAGTAAGGAAAGTGTTGGACTTCAGAGGGGTTAAATTAGCTATTCCCACTCCAGCCAACACAACAGTAGGGAAAGTGTTGAACTTTGGAGGGTTTAAATTTACTATTTCCATTCCAAAAGTGCAGCATTAGGAACAACACTGAATTTCAGAGGGTTGAAATGTACTTTTCCCACTCCAAACAGAGCAACAGTAGAGAAAGTGTTGAACGGCGAAGAGGTTAATTTTACTATTCCTACTGCAGTTTAAGCAACCCCATGAATGTGGAAAAAATAGCAAACTCTTAATAAAAAAATGGTTAATTAACATTAAAAATTTATATAAAAATATGCACAAAAAAAACTAAAAATAATTATTTAATTTACATAATTGTTGTTGAATAAAATAATTAATTATCGATTAATTGATATGTGTTATTCAATTATTCATTAATGAAACGCCCACCCTATACCGCAACAAACCTGGCAGCCCACACCTAAAATATAACAAAAAATATAAGTATTCCATAACTTTCATATTAAAGATCAATAAAATAAGTAATTAACAATTGATTATTAATCATTAATTCAATATTTATTAATTAACTTCCCAATTTAGACCCCTACAAGCATAGCATCCCACAGCTAAACTATAATTTAAATAAATAAGTATTCCATCATTTATGTATGTAAAATTCAATTAAATATTAATTGTACAAATAATAATGAATAGTTAATTTATTATTTCTTAATTAACTTCCTAACTTATACCCCAACAAACCTAGCATCCCACAAATACAACATGAGTAAAATAAATCAGTATTCCATATTTAAAAATGAATTAAATAATTAATTATTAATTAATATTAAATTGTTAATTAATTATTGCTCACAGAACTTCCTATTCTAGACACCTACAAAACTAGCAGCTTGCATCTAAAATATATAAGTAAAATAAATAAGTATACAATAAATGACACAATTAAGTCAATTAAATAATTAGTTAGCTGTTGAATAATTAATTGTTAAATAATTATTACTTAACTTCCCACCCTATACCCCTACAAACCTATTAGACTGCAAATCACGTAGTGAAAATAAATCAGTATTATATAACTTACATAATAAATGTCAATCATATTAATAAATAAAATGTAAAATTTATTAAATAAGTCATAATGAATTATTACCTAATTAACTTCCCACCTTATCCCCTTCAAACCCAACAACTCTCTGCTACACAAAAAATTACTATTAAAAATGTAATAAATAAAGATTTCAAAATCTCTTAAAATTACAAGCTATATTTTACATAAATTAATATCATATAATATAATATAAATATAATATATAATATATAAACAATAGTAACACATAAAATTAATGGATCAACTAAAATGCATCATAATAATTAAAACACAATATTTTTACCACTATAGTACTGAAACTGATAATAAAACATGATCTTAAACAATATTACTTACCTCAAAAAACGATCTTCTAGTCAATGATATTTGTGCATCACGATATTTGTGTGTCATGATATTCAGTTTCCGATATTTCTGTCTTCCAATATTCTTAACTCTATATTTTGTCCAAACACCATAGAAAAATTAACATAGGAGCTATGGGCCTAATTATGACTTTGGGACAGTTGCGACGGATCTCCGCTGACACAGCTGCGCCAAAGCCCCGCAAGGACTGCCGTCGTATTACGAGTTGAACTCGTGTACGGTAGGCTGACATTCGCCTTTTCCCATGGCAGTGCCTAGAAAACAAGCACTGCAACTGGAACAGCAAAAAAGTTACAGCACGGCATGGGCGGTGACGTCCATGCTGTGCTGGGAATTTGGAAGAATACAGACAGGGGGGCACATGTTGTGCCCCCCTGAATGTATCCCCATGTCAGGGAAACATTATTCCTCCAATGCCAGACTTTTCATGGTGGGGCTCCCACCATGAAATGGCTAGCGCTGGCGGATCTTGTAATATGCTGAGCGGGGCTGCGCAAGTCCTGTTACATTGTGGCACAGCTCCGCCACCGCCAGCAACAACTGTTCCCTGAAGCAGCCAGTGTTCCCCGCCTCAATGACTTTTGAAGTCGTAATGCAGCGGACAGACCACCGCCAACACAAGTCTTACGGTCTTACGATGCCAGACTCGTAATCAGGCCCTATGTTTTGTATTGCTGCAAGTTTTTCCTGATGAAACCATGCACACAGACATACACAAAAATGCATGCACATGCACACTTACACATACATTGAATAACACCAGTAATTCTTAGTAATTCTTGTTACATCACGTTATATTATCTGCTGTGTAATATGGGTTTTATATTGTCTCACTGATCTAATTGCATATGTGAGTAAGCAGCTTCACTCATACATCTCTTAGTCAAACAGAGCTCCCACAAACATACTCATTGCAGCTTTAAAGTGAGCACTGCTATACTGAACCGCATTCTTTGTGGCATGTTTTACTTCTATCCTACGATATTATATGAGTACCTGCACCCACACTGCTAATATTCTTAGCCTAAATAACTCGGTGGCATAAATTCTTAAGGCACACAGTCAACGCTTACCCACATACTGTACTCATGTCACAGCCACATAACTCCACCCTTCGCCTCCTGCCAGTGTTTTATTTGTAAAAGAACAAGTGCCGGTGCCCAAAGCTCTGCTCAGAAGCCTGCAACCTGTAAATTAAACGTGGAATCGCCGAATACCGACTGGTAGCCTTCAATCCACCTCATGTGTCTTTAATCCGCCCAGGTATTCTGCTCTATCATTACTGAACGAGCGACGTGTACAATAAAAAATGCTGCAACTACTTACATAAAGCTTGCTTAAATTAACAATTAGTAGAAGCTTTGAGTGAAAAATATTATCGATAAGTATTAATTACATGACAAAATATATTGTGAAACATATTTGTTATTTGTTAACTTGTTCACAGATATTTCCTTTTTTATATTTATAGTTTATTCTTCCTCACAAATGTTCTTTCACTCTTACAAGAACAATGACCTGTCTGTTCATTCATTTTATTTTGAGTCGGGGTTTTGTGTTAGCAAACCGCTTTGAATGCATGGTGATAAGTCATTATCTTTCAGTATTCGGAAGGCACTCTGCACTCATGTATTCTTTGCATTTACACAGTCCAGAGACTTGTTCACTGAGGCAATGCTACTTGTCATCATTTTTTTCATGATAACCACTCGTGTTAACCACTGTAGTATTAAGTTCATTTGTTGGCATCACGGATGAGCAATTTTATTTCTTCAACAAAGCAAACATCTAATCCAGCACATCTCATCTGGGGCCTAATTAAATTTAATTTGAAATCTACTTTGCTTTGAGAAGCTATTCTTTTCAGCTTTTATCCTTACATAACTCCCTCAAATCAAAAAAAGTTAATGGACAAGTCATTTCCGTATACATCAGCTGTTCAAGTCAACAGTGCTTGTTTGTTTTAAATGTGTTTGTAAATAATTGGCATGCTGCTCCCATGCAATAGAGAGAAAGGCGATAGCCTCTTTAGAAGCAGTGCCAGGGGCTGCAATTCCAGTTCACAGGGGCAGATGATTCTTTTGTGCCATAAATAAACTGTGGGAAAACGAGCACATTTCCCTCTTTCAGGAAATTCTTCAAGAGAAATAAGTGTCTGACATCATTGCAAAATGTCACTGAAGTGAAAAAAAATGTGGCAAAG
Source organism: Calotriton arnoldi (assembly GCA_963921515.1). NCBI lineage: Eukaryota > Metazoa > Chordata > Amphibia > Caudata > Salamandridae > Calotriton > Calotriton arnoldi. The sequence continues at coordinate 396,978 of CAWUFW010003252.1, read as the reverse complement.
GTAAAATCTTTGGGGGGAAAGCAAAATCATGTCACGAATTGCCTCAGTATTCAATTTGTGCATTCACCTGCGAGGTGTTTGAAAACATTTTGCCCCAGATTTACAAAGGTGTCACGCAATGCAGTGCAGAAACCAAAAAGTGCTGGGCTGTGTTGCATGTGAGCGAGAGAGAAGGATAGCCCCATATCTACTAGGACATGACACCTTCCTATTCTCTCCCGAGCGCTGGTGCACAATCCGGCTGCTGAGCGCGGCGGTGCGTCCATTGGGGCGTAGCCCCCCCGCCCGCAGCTCCCTCGGCGTCTTTGAACCTAAGTAAACAATCAGTTTACTTAAGTTCAAAGACCGAGGAGAACTGACAATCATGTCAGTCAGCATGAGCGTCGGACCGCCCACCCCCTTCAGAGTCTGAAGGGGGTGGGCGATCCTGCGTCATGTTGACTGACATGATTGTCAGAGGACCAGGGGCAGCAGGCAGCACTGCAGCACAAGTGCGCATGAGTGGGTAAGGGCACCGAATTTTCGCGCCGTGCCCAGTCATGCGCACTTGTGTGTGCACTGGCTGCGCATGCCCATTAGGAGAGCGAGGGTTGAGCAAAGGCTCAAACCTCGGTCTCCTAATGGGCAGGCGGGCGAGAGGTAACCGTGCCCTAAGCCAATCCTGGCGTTGCCAGCAGCGCCAGGATTGGCTGAGAGGGGCTGGGCTCTTCCCTTCAGCCTTAGCGAGAGACTCTCTCTAATCTATAGTGATCTTACTCTCTCAGCCCTCCCCAGGGAGTAGTGTCTCTCTCCGTAGTGATCGCTCTCAGTCCTTCTCTGGGAGTAGTAGTGTCTCTCTCTGCAGTGATGTCACTCTCATCTCGCCTGCGGGAAGTGTCTCCCCCTCGCTCGGGGCATGTGCAGCAGGCGCACGGACCCACCGATCTTTGTTCGTGGAGTCGACGCTGCTCCGGTTCTTGACAGACTGAGCTCTGTAATTCGGATCAGTGAATGAGACCCTTGGACAGGAATCTGCCCAAGATCACGCCCTTGAGACAGGATGCAGGATCCAGAGGTGAGCCCCCCCTCCGCCCTCCTGTGCTGGGTGCCTGCTGCCCCCAGTCCTGTGCCGGGTGCCTACTGCCCCCCCCGACCTGTGCTGGGTGCCTGCTGCCCCCCCCCACCTACCTGTGCTGGGTGCCTGGAGCACCCTCTCGCCCAGTCCTTGGAGCCTGCTGCCCCCACACCCCCGTGCTGGGTGCCTGCCCCCACCGTCCAGTCCTGGGAGCCTGCTGACCTCCCCCCTCCTGTGCTGGGTGCCTGGAGCACCCCTCGTCCAGTCCTTGGAGCCTGCTGACCCCCCTCCTCCTGTGCTGGGTGCCTGTCTCTCCCGCCCCCTGCTAGGCGCGCCTGCTGCACGTCCCTTCATGTGATTCAGTTTGTGTTTGTATAGCACTTCTGCCTCCTCACGGCCGTCGGAGCGCTACAATGGGAAGGAAGGGTCGGCGGCGTTAGTAGGGTCGGGTCTTGGGGTCGGCTGGTGTCAGTGATGAGTCCCAGCCGTCTTAGATGAAGTCATGTTCCAAAAAGACCGGCGGTTCTAGTTAGTGTCATCCAGCTGACCCTATGCAGGTTTTTGGATGAGCCTCGTCATGCACCTACCTTCCTCTGCTACTGCTTTAAGTTTCATTTCTAGAATACAGCGTCCTCCTCTTTCAACGAGCACGAGATAAAATGTTCTCTCGGTTTTTAAACTGAATTACTGCCTCGAATAGGTGGTAAAGAAAAACAACATAAGGACACATTGCAGCAATGGTGCTTTTTATTGCTGCTATGAATTATATATGAACGTAGTAAGTTTATTTAAACATGTTCTTTAATACTAAATTTCATATGAGCGCCCTCCTTTTTGTTTGTGCTAAAGTCAGCATTTGCAAACAATATTAAAATAAAGCGTTTCTGACACAGTCACAAAACTGCAGCAGTCTTTGATGTGTCTCCAAAACAGGTGCAAACAGGTTAATTTTACAGATGGCATTTTTAGATAATTCATATCTTTTGTTAATTTCTATGCGATCAGGTTTGCACATCTTTTAGCATTTATCATACAGTGCTGTAGGCAGGGCCAAACGGAGTCGGACCCGAGGTGGCGCGGACGGCGGACCTCCTCAGAGTCAGGTAGGATTTTCTTTTTTATTTCAAAAATCCCCCGGGCCCCCGGCACAACCCCCCCCCGCAAGCCCCCCATTCTGTTTGCAGTTCCCTGCCGGGAGGGAGAGGGCAAACAGTGTCTCCAAGGCAGCGGCAGGAGCAGCCTGGGCTCCCGGCCCGGAGGTGGGTGATTCCTGGTGGCAGAGCGCAGAGGCGAGGCCTGCACCGCTGGCACCTATGTACTCTGCTCAGTCCACTATCTGTTCCATAGTATGCTTCTGAAAGATGCCTCAAGCACCTGCAACATAGTACACCCGTTATTGAAGCCTGAAGTTAAAATTGTGGTGGTACCATTTGAGCAGTGATCTAGGGGCCCAGCTACCATTAGTGCAGCTTTTGAAGTATCACAATTGCCCGAGGTGTAAGGGCCACTGTGCTGCTATTGTGGGGGTTCTCTTACTACCTAACGTTTGTGGATTGGTGGCATTCCCTTGCTTGAATTAGGGCCCATTGCACCCTTACTGCACTGATCGAAGATGTTTCTTCTGCTTCATTCCCTGTATCGCTCGCATCCAGCATGCTTATTTTGAGGCACCCCTCCAATTCTACGAATATACATCTTTAGCAGGGCTTTGGCCTTGCCCACTTCCTCAAGTTTTTACTCTATAATAAGTGTACTGTAAGCATGTGGAATCCATCATGGACTTTATTATAGAGTAAAACAGGGCTACTTGTCGTGCTTCCTCGTGCCTAGTTGGAAAAAAAGTACCTGCCTTTCGCCTTTTCTACATTCCAATATTTCAATTCGAGGGAGCATGGAATGCGCAGTGCGCACGCAACTGTAAACTTTGTGGGTGTATGGATGACTCTATAGTACATCTGATTGGTTTGTGCCCTGCTCCTTTAGACCTAAGACAAAAATATCTTAAGTGCGCTTTTTATAAAAGTCAACATCACCACAATCAATCTGGCGGTCAAATGTTGTTTTTAAACAGATGATTGTCGATTTATTGACTAATTGATGACATTTTTAGATCTTACATGTTCTCGACGACTGTAATACATAATTTAGATCACAGATAATATGCATTGAAGACTCTGTCGCTTTTTAGTGGCCGTTACTATTGTAAATACATATTTACTTCCTCTGTGCCATAAATCTCAGACTAGTTGGTTTTCCACATTAATGCCAGTCATAAGTGCAGTCTGATGGCAGCATCCCCCCTTCTCTTCAGGAATGTTCCTAATTTAGAAAGATTGCAGGCAGCTGCTAATGTGTGCACCAAGCTGCCGTGGTGGAAGGCATGCCGGAGAGGCCACTCTGGCTGCAAGGCACGACAGTTCCCATAAGGCTGTTCTTATGTCTGACTTTAATGGGGAAAACTCACCAACCTGACATTTATGTTCGTAAAAGAAGAGGGCGGAAGCTCGAATAACCCTGTGCGACACGGGCATAAGATGCATACACATTATGGAGGGATATCTCCATGTGCGGCCCCAGCGCAGGCGTGACGTCGCACGTGCCATGGATAGAGGTTGCATGGAAAGGCAGGCCAACTGATGGCATAGGGTTCACTGCAGAGGGGCTGGCGGCACGTGGAGACGGGGGTAGGGATGTTCCTGGCAGATGGGGGCAGTGTGTGGTTGCACCCTCCTGCGAGTAGCTGCAGGGAGATCCGGTGCAGCAGAGCAGGGCGCATGCGTGCTTGTGGTGTAAAATACATCTCCGATGGGCACCTGCAGTGGACAGTGATACCGCTTTAGGCTACGGATCCCAACTGATACAGGGGCTTGGTCACTTCGTATTCCCTCATCTCCTTGTGGTTTGTGTGTCCACAGCCAAGGTTGGCAACTTTTCCATCCGTTTAATTTCCTTTGTGAATGTATCTCTTAATTTGTTTTGTACATCAGACAATGTGTATGTTGCACTTGGGTGGCTAATCCGGCGAGTCAATGCTGAGAGTTTAGATGGGATGGAGATTCTCATTTGTGTCTGAAGGGTTACAGTTGTTGGTTTGTTCACGTGTCCTTCAGCCATTGTAATTCTCTCTTCCGCATACACCTATGACCATTATAGTTTCTAAAGAGCAGCGTTAGTGTGCGCATCTTTGCACTCGAGTATCTCCTCTGCAGTTCTTCAGTTTTGTGACTCGCCATGGGCCCAATGATATTATGTTTGTGTGATGATGCGTTTTGTTGTACATAAAGGGACATCCGCAGTTTACTTTTTTTTAAATATGTGTGTATGTGAGTGTGTCTGTGCTGCAGTTGATGGTACTTCCTTACAGATGTGCTGTCAGTAACTTGTGTGTACATCACACAGCCACATTGTAAACCGATATCAGGATATTGTTTCTGGTTCCACCCGCAGATTCTTGAATTCACCTGAGTAAGTGTTTGTGTGTTTTAAGTGGCACCAGAGCGCAGCGCGGCTTGCTGTGTCTGTTCAGGTGACATCCCGCTAGGCCCTCGGCAAACGGCCTACAAACACTTCCGCAATGTCACCAACAGTTGCCTCTGCCAACTTTCCTACATCAAGGGCAAAAACAAAAATTCACAAGTGGTGAGGGTGCAGATCCTTTTACTCCTGTACCCATGTCCGACCATATTGTGCAAATATCTGAAAATGCTGTCTTTTTATTACTCTCCAGTGAAGGATGAACTGTACACCTTTAAATACTTTCATTTGCCATTCTAATAGTTTTCTCTGCTAAACAACTTTCTATTTACTTTTCGAGTTTATGAGCGGTTTCAGGGCGCGCACACTGAATATCGACCCCAGAGTATCAATAGGGCACATTATCAAGGATAAAATATCAAAAAAAATATAGACAGGTGTGAGTCTAGATTTTCTACACCTAACACCACATATTGTATTAATTGTATTTATATAGCGACTCTACAATAGTCTACAGTGATGAGTACATATCACAAGAATTACCACTTGCTATTGTTTAATATGCTAAACTGAGGGAGACATTAAATGTACTGTGTTCTGCTATAGGTGATGAACTTGCCACAATGAGAATTTTATGGTGTTCCGGAGCATGAGTTGTGTTTGAGTGTTGCTCCCTTCTTTATTCCTTTTTGTTTCCTTTGGCTCTCATTCATAGTATATGTACAATTGCTAAGTGCTTGTATTCATAAACCTTCTACTCTATTTAAAGGTATTTTCTGTATTCCTGGTATGAATGGCTCCAAACTAAATGGCCAAGAATGAGTTCTGGTGTTGGAATATGCAGAAGGGTTCAGGTTTGTGCAGTAGAATGTGATGAGTTTTCAACTTCCAGAGAAAATATAGAGAGTACATGAGATGAGAGAACTCTCTTAAGGGCATACTTTTTGAGGAGGCCCTCTGCTTTTGATTGCAGTGGCTCAGTTTATTTGGTGATTCACAATTCCAATCATGGGTAAAACATGGCTTGTTGAACATAGATGAGATGTACTTGCAAATTGTTTGATTGCATATTGCATTTCAGGTTTTCAATTTGACCAATCCTTTGACTTCTTACCAACGAAATATGAGTGTCTTCCTGGTCGAGGACCACACTGCTTTTCTCTTATCTGTCTTGTATCAAGACCCTGCTGGACTATGGGGTGAAAGAAAGCTTGAATAAGCAGCTACCTATGTTATATGACATCTCTTTATTAATGTAATAACTGCACTTTCACAATTGCTTTATTAACCTTCCTGCTTTCTCAAATTTGCTTGAAAATGCACCATTTGTCCACTCTTTTTTCAAAATTTTCTCGGGGGGAGAAACCCCCCTAACCCCCCTTAGGTTGTTCGGGCTCGCTCGCTACGCTCGCTCGCTGCGGTGCAGTATGCCAATAATATTACGCCCCACCACTTTCAAATGTCACCAGCCACCACTGCGTAAGCACCTGTGCACCATAATGCAAAGGTGCCTGAGTCATTTCCAGCATAGGTTTTGTACTGGAAGGGTACATTCCCAGGATAAAATACTGTACTTTGAAACTTTTACCATTTCAGAAGTGTGTTGTACAGTGCAGCAGACATTCAAAGTGGGAAACGTTAGGAGAAATAGAAGTATTTCTCCTTTTTCCCGCCTTTTCAAGGTAGCGTTTTCAAAATATATATATATTTTGGTTTAAAACCATGTCTACTATTGATTGTAAACAGGGTTTTGCATCAAGACCATAAGCGGTTACATGGTAACACCTGTGTATCACCATGAAACTCCCCCTTGATGCAGAGTAACACAAAGCTCTGGAAAAGTAAATCCCAAAAATCCTTTTGCACAAGGTTGCATCACTTTTGAGAAGCAAACCCATTGCAAACTATATGTAAATCCGGGCCTTGTTCCAGGATTCTGAGTTGCAATTAATGTTGTGGAGGAGGGTGGGAAAAGCCACGGTGCTGCATCTGCACTGTGGCTGATTTTGAATGTCAAAATTCTGCCCCTGAGGTGCAATACTGCCCTGCATGTGAAATGGGAAATAAAAATCCAGCTGCGCTTCCCTGTTTGAGGCATATAATCATATTGATCAATGGCAACTTTCTCAAAAATTCCCCATAGAATTAGCACGAAAAGCAAGAGGTGGGGGAACTCATTTCCTGTGCTGCTTGCAAACTTTGAAACTGCTTTTCTTCAGTCGGAACATATGGCCCAACTACTGCTCAAGGATACATGCTGGCAACGTAGGGAATTATCCTCTGCTGCCAAACGTTTAAGTAGGAGACTAATGATGGTTCCAGACTAACACAGGAGACTTGTGCTATTTTATGTGTGACACAACAGAACTAAAATAATGCAAAGTTATTAATTTACTGCATGACTTCTACAGACTGGTTGCCAGGCCGTATAGCTAAGACAAAGGTTTGCACGGCAAGGCATGTGAAAATGTACCACAAACTATCCTTTGTGTGTCTTTAAAAACCAGCAGAAATATTGCTGGGCCATAAATACAAGCTCGTGGCTCCAGCACTGCTGATGATATGCAGTGCAGCCCCCAAAATTGTGCTCTTGAAGTTGATGTCTCTAATTTATAAACCACCTTTATTAAATCACCAAAAATAGCAAAGTGAGTATGGAGCCTGGGCTAGGAAGAAAGGACATCTGTGCACTTCAAAGACCCTTCTTTGTAGCCACCCCTACTTTAAAAGCCTAACTGGGTATAAGCACTGGGTCTCTGACCCCACCGGAGCAGACATATTTGGACCTGTAAAGAAACGTTTTTTCCAGTTTAAAACATTACATTGTTACAGAACATTTCACCTAACTATAAAGTTACTTTCTGCTGTACGTTCCTGCTGCCTGCTACCCTCTGCCCCTGCTGAGGAAGAACTGAACCCTGCTTGAACCCCGAGTGAGCTCCAAGGGCTTGTTGGATTGCCTCCTGTTTCTGAGGCACAGGGATATCAAAGTCTCACCACCTGCTTCTGTACCTGGTCCATTGGAAGTGGACCCAGTTACTTGCTCCAGTCAAACCGTCATATCTGCTGCCTGCGGAAAGCAGAGCTGATGCATCGTCACTGTTGCGGGAGCAGAATTGGTGCATCGCACTCAGAACCACTGCATTGCATCCAGAACCACTGCTTTAAACCAAAGCATCGCCACCACTGTGTAGGGAATATCGACGCATTGCCCCTTCAGTGTGAATTAACCCATGCGCATTGCCTTTGGAACCGGCACTTCGCTAAACATAACTGAAGCATCGCTGCAAGTGCGTGGAGAAATCCGGCACAACACCCCAACTGCATGGGGATCATCGATGCATCTCTTGCTGTGAAGAGGATTAAGATACTTTTGCTCAGCTGGCCCTGAGTGGGTCCTGCAGCTAGCATGCGCTCCGTCGCAGGCAGCCTGAATTCTTGACTTTGTCCCGATCCAGGAACATCAAATTAACTCTTTGAGCACTATTTGCTTCTATGTGCAATTTTTTATTTAATGTTTAAAAATTCATATCTTGACTCTTTTTCGTCTTGCTTTATTTATAAAATCATAGTTAATTTTTTAAACTGGTGTGGAGTCTTTTTGTGGTGTTTTAGCTGTGTTACTGTTTGAAGTGTTGTGCAAATACTTTACATATCGCCTCTTTGTTAAGCCTGAATGCTCTGTGCCAAGCTACCAGAGGGTGAGCACAGGTTATTTTATGGTGTGTATCTGATTTACTCTGACTAGGATTATGGTCCCAACTAGAGCCCCAATTTCTAACACTCAGCCAGCTCTGGCAAAAGAAGCAAGTAACTTGACAGTGCAACCACCACTGGAATGCCAGCTCACAGTGATGGTATATTTCCCCTATTTAGGGAGAGGAAAATGTCACTAGATTTCCCTGCTGGTAAACACCATGAGAGGCATACTTGTCTTGGGCAGGGAAATCAATGGCAGTGACACACAGGGAGACAATGCCCTGAATGTCATGGTTATAGATGCTTTATTTCTCAAGGACAAACTCCTGATTTGGGAACTTACTACTGGAAAACAAAACAGTTTGCTGAGTTCCTGACTCTTCAGATTTTATAGATCATGATGGCCAAAGGCTGTACACAGGGGTGGCTGGCCTCTCACGGAAGGTTGGGCACAAGGTCTGTCTGTCCAGCCATGGACAATCATATTGGACAAAGGCACTTTTTCTTATGTCATTCATTTCGGATCTTGACCAGTTTGTGTGATTTTTGACTGTAATGGTTCTGTGAGAGTTAAGAATCAAACCAATAAGGGCGAAATTCATTTAGGGTATTTCACCTCAAATGACTCGAGAATATTGTGACTTCTAAAATATTTTTGTGTTCAGAGAATATAATTTTTTTAACTTTGTAGAACATGTTGCAATCAATATTATTATAAGCAATGTTTTGTTTTTGATTTTTGTAGGTTTTCTCGTTATATTGTTTATCTATTCTGGGCGCCCGCCACTGGGTATCTATCTATCTATCTATCTATCTATCTATCTATCTATCTATCTATCTATCTATCTATCTATCTATCTATCTATCTATCTATCTATCTATCCAAAGATCGACCAACCTCTCACCACGTACAGCAAAGGGTGTGAGCAGTGTGGGGTTGGCTTCCTCCGGGTGGGTTGGCTGCCAACCTCGCAGCATGGGTTGGCTGTCTGCGAGGGGTGGGGTTGGTTTTACATATGTTAACAAAATATTACTTTACGTTAAAAAACCCTAGAAAAGCACTTAAAGAGGCAAAGATTAAAATGACGTTATAGTTAGGTGAAATGTTCAGAAACACTAACTTTTTAAACAAAAAAATCTTATAAATTCACCAGTTACAGTTATCTCAAATGACTATATCTCATGCTCTAACATAACTATAACTTGTGCCCTGTGCATGCACTTCTAATTACCCCACATATGACATCACTCATGGCATCTTCTATGACATCATTGATAATATCACTGCAACATTTGATGTGAAAACTGTGTATGTCCAGGGCGCAAGTATAAGTTACCTTGGGGCACAAGTTATAGTTCATTAAGATAACTAGCACTATAAATGGTGAATGTATGTGTTTTTTTTAGTTTAAAACATTACATTGTTACTGAACATTTCACCTAACTATAATGTTACTTTAACCTTTGTTTTTTTCAGTGAAGATATATATGTATATATATTAGAACAGGAGGTGGAGATTTGCATTTGTAGCTTCGGGAATATTGTAGTGCTACTAAGGGGCCGATTACAATGTCGGTCAGAAAGGCTCCAAATGGCATTCAGGTCGGCCGAATCTGATTCGGAACCCATCTTTCTGACAGATTCGGAAAGCCTTCGGACCGAGCAATCACGATAGTCAGAAAGCGTTCGGACTTTCCGACTTGGATCCGACTCGGTTCCAAATGGCACTCAGAGAAACCGTGTCGTTCAGAGCCGACTCGTACAGGTCTATGGACCACATTTCCGACCGACGTATTACGATGTCAGATTTGGACAGCCTTTCCGAATCGGTTGTTCCGACATGGATCGGCTGTCGAATCTGACCTTGGGGGCCTGTAGCAGGCCCCCCTTCACCCAGGGCCTTCCGAATGGGGCCTGTGGGGGTATCCATGGCTCCCTTCTTTCAGACCATACACAGTGTGGCAGGCACACAGGGTGCACAATTTTCCCCACCCAACCCGTCTTCAATGGGAGTCTTTTGTATTTGGTCGGATTGTAGTCAATGGGAGTCCAACCGAATGATGTTCGGAACCATCGTAATGTCGTGTAGTTCCTATAAACCCATATAGGATCTGCGCGTTTAGACAACATACACTGTAGGATTGGTGTCCAGACTGATTCTAGACACCCCCACTGGGTATGTTAGCCTGTATACCAGCTAGCTCACAGTGCCACTAGAAACCCCTCTTACCAAGGAGAGAATAGTTCTTGGCAACTATCGAACATGACAACCCTGATCCCTCAGAATCATGAAAACAGTGCGATACTTTTCACTCAGTCACTCGTGCTCACTTTGTCTCAGAGAGATACACAGAATAAATGGTGGGGACGTTTTTCAATAAGCATTTATTGAACCAGCATCATTCTAATGTAAAATAGGTGTGCTGAAACAACCATAAGACAGAAACAGATATAAATGATCGTGAGCACCAACAGAGTAAAAGGATGGTAGATTTCTACCACAGTGCTAAAATCATGAATACAGGCAAGCATAAAAATACATGACAATAAAATGCGTACTCCTACGATGCGACCCTGACTAGATGTACCTAAGTGTACCTAGCATGTATGCGGGTGTAAAAGCCACGAATCCCTTTAGGATAAAGTCAACCCCATTAGCTGAAGTGAGAGACTGTGGTACCCCATCTTGGTCTCGAGATTGACACCCCGCAAGGGATGTCAGACCACTGCGAGCTGGAGTGTCTGCGTGCAGGAACCTCAGCGTCTCGCGTCAGTGTGTCGGCATGGAAGTCCTTTTCTCCTCTGACTATCTCAGCAAGATATGGGGGGCATATTAGCAAGGAAGTGGCGGAGAGATGCGTTAGCCTTCTTGGCTTAACGCCTCTCTCCGCCACTTCGGAAACGCGAGGCTGCACCATATTATCAAGGATATGGTGCAGCCTCGCGTTTCCCCCTGTGATGGCAATAAGTTTTACAACTTAGCGCCAATGCAGGCACCCTTGCACCAGAGTGCAAGGGTGTCTGCGAGCAGGGAGGTTTGTTTATGTACAGGAAGGTGTCCCTTCCTGCACATAAACAAACCTAAAATGCCAGTTTGTAACTTACGTGTGTGCTGCTTCATGCAGCACACATGTAAGTTACAAAATGGCATTTTTAAAAAAGGTTTGTTTATGTACAGGAAGGGACACCTTCCTGTACATAAACAAACCATGGCATTTTGCTTTTTCCATGTGTGCTGCACAAGGCAGCACACATGGAAAAAGCAAAAAAGAGGAGAAATAAAGCATTTCTCCTCTTTTCGCCATCTTAAGACCAGGATTTTCCTGGTCTTAAGTTCGGCGCTGCCACCTATTATCGCCAGCCTTGATAAAAGGTGGCAGCGTCAAATTCAATGGGTGTTGCAGTGGAATGCCCACAACAACACCCACTGCACGCCCCTTTCACGTTAAATTTAGCGTGAAAGGGGCACTATTATCAAGGCAGCATTAAGCCACTTAACGTGGCTTTAAGCCACGTTAAGTGGCTTAACGCTGCCTTGATAATAGGGAGCTGGCCCTATCGCCACCACAACGTCACAAAAAGTGACGTTGTGGTGGCGATAGGGGCTTGATAATATGCCCCATGGTGTTTATATACCCAAAGTGGTACCCTCAGGGGTTCTACCTGCTGTGTCATGTCAGACTTAGGATGACGGAAGGAATGACCCTTATACATAGTTATTATGCAGGAGATGGTAGTCTTGCTGAGTTTCCAAGAATCCTCATGCATAATGGATGAGGCTAGTTTTCAGGGAAAAACCCTACATCCTGTAAGCAGTATCGTAACTAGGTAAAAGGTCAGTCCCAAGAACCGTTATGTAGTGAAGTGGTAGGGGAGAATATAGGTGAAAGGTTAGGTGACTACCTGAGCCTATATTGGGGTACCTATATGAAACATAACACCCACTCCTCATCCGACTGGACGAAATAATAAAATTTCTAACGTACTTTTGGGCATTTGTAAACAAACAACTAATTAGTTCAAAACATTAGTGTGTTTAAAAAATATTTTAAAAATGCAAAAAAATTGCAAAAATTGCATTTTAAGCGGTAGAAGTTCTACTAAAATATGTTCGTATATATATGAAAATTCCAAATTTGGATGTTTTTGAAAAAGCCAAATTTTTCCCAGCACACGATGAACCAAATGTTTATGTGTCCTGGCTGGGAGATGCAACATCACTGACGATGGTCCCTGCAACACCGTGCAGATCAGGTCAATCGAGCACAGATGTTCCTCTGTATTCTTCACAGCCGCTGCTGCGGATGCCTGTGTGACAACCAAGGCCTGACTGTTTGTTGAGGAGCCGGTCTCTGTTCCAACAGGAGCAGAAGCATCCTGTGGTGGCTCTAAGAATGCAGACATCAACATTGGAATATGCTGAGGACAATGCAGAACATGGGCCGTTATCGGGTCCAGTAAAGCATCAACGTCCGGTGGCGCAACTGATGGAAGTGTTAGACAGAGGTCCAACACGCATTCTTGTCCGCAGAACACGCATCAGAGGACAGGCAGAATACAGTCGACCCAGACTGGTCTAAATTATAGGAACCAAAATTCACTTAGTTCGTGAAGGCGAGGTGTGACCAGATGGAGTACCATGCGATCAAGGTATCGGCACTCCAAGAGTGTTTTTTCCCTCTCCTTGGTGACTGGGACGTCCATTGCATAGCAGAAAAATGACAATCAGGATACCTGCTATTAAGAACAGGATCAGCGGAAGCCCTCCAAAAATGAAGTTGGGAATAACTCCGAGGATTGTCTAAAAGGTACTGAACAGTCCAGAACCTATGGTCTTAAATAGGTGTACTATACCCGTTGTATCAAACATGTTAAAGATACGTTGTACAATTTCTGTGAAATGGAAAGGGCAGTTTGTTTGTACTGGTGCCTGTATCTCAGCCGAGGACCTTGCAACCTGGAGATCATAAGTTTCTTGGGCGGAGGTTAAGGGCACGGTTTGCTGTAAAAGCATGGCTTTCATTTGGCTCAGAGTATCAAACCGTATAAAGGAAGCATTCAACGAAGGCCATAACGGCGCCTCCCTGATTGTGTGGGTCGGTGGAAACAATACTTGCATACAGCAAATAACTCTGGAGCTTACAGTGACAAGATATGCGATGCCCAGGAGCATCCCACAACAACCTTGATCATTCAGCATCAAGTAACTCTCAGTTGAAAGCAACTTGAACACCAGATTAATCACAACAGCTTGGGACCCTTTCAAGTGAAAGGATAAGTTAGCAACCGAACCATTACAGGCCCCGTGAAGCATGATATCCTGGCATATGAGAGATCCACTTAAAGAATTCTCGCTGTTGGTACTGCTTAGCAACACTTCCATGTCCTCATTCTTGCATCGAAATCTGTATGGCAGTTCCCAAGATTTCTTGATGAATTTCCTACCCATCGCTTCATATCTGCCTGCCTGTTGTTGTTCTAGGCAATACTGAAACTGGAAAGTTGTGACCGGTAGTGTTATATGGCCATGGATTAACCATTCTGTGGATGGTGACTCTGTCACAGTAAAAGGTAACTTGTCGAGTTTTTCAATACGCAGCATTGTATATTTTGCTCCCCTTCATGCCATAGTTATCTGCTTTTAAGTTAGATTGTATGCATAAAATAGGGACGTACTGTTGATAAATCGCCAAGGCACATAACCAGCACACAATGATTGTAGCGTCCAGCTTAATAACATAGTAGAACGTAGTTGAGATTGTCCGTGTTGTAGTATGGACAAGTCCTGTTCTAGTATATCAATAGCAGAAGATGCAATGCTGCCCAGTGAATAAATCCTGGATATTAATGTAGTCATACCATTGTCAACTACAGCTAATGCCTTTTCTAGGTTAATTCTATCTATTTCATGAAGTCTCTCCGCAGCTTCTTGTTGAGAGAGTTACCAGATTTCATTACAGACAGCATAATTGAAACGTTTCTGAAGTGGTTTTTGGGGACATAATAAAAAATCCCTTAGATCCACCTCATCTGAGATAAAGATAAGTGTTGTTTCACCTGGGACAGTGTCGAGGTTTTTCAGCCAATCGAGGCATAACTTCCCAACACTGTGTGATGTCACCACCCCCGGATGTTCTCTTTGTACATATCGTTGGTCCGGCCTATGGATACTAAACCCTTCGGTTGTACCCCTGAATCTTGATTGACATCTGTTTGTGTCTGTGGGCCAAACTAACCATCCCTTCCAATTGGCGTCTGATGTATTGTACTGTATGATGTCATCTATTGTATCCCCTCCACGTGATGTAAAGTTTTGCAACCCCTCAAAGTGTGACGGTGTTGGAATCTGAGGTGTGTTCAAATCCTTGTTCTTGGCTAGCCCAAGACAGGAAGTCTGTTGCACAGTGTCATTCGGATATATTTTCTGCTGTGGAATCCGGCACGCTCTAAAAAGTGCTTCTGTTCCCTGAACTTGCCATTCCTTAGAACCCCAGACTGATTCTATGTCTACAGTGTCTTTCCATAAGTCGAAACCCTGTTCAGACAGTTGGGCAAGAAAGGATGCAGAATAGATCTGTTTTGTGTTAGTCAGCATATTTTTCTGTGCAGTTGTAGGTGCAACCTTATAGTAATATGAGGTCGGGTCAGAAGTGTTAAACCCTGAAAAATAAGAAAACTTCTGTGCAAATGTTTTTGAACTACCTTTTGGCGGTGTTGGGCAATTTTCCAATTGGTGGTATGTGAAGACATTTCGTGGGATACTGGATTTGTGTAAAAGGTGATGTCCATAATGATGGTAACAGTACACAGTGTTATAGTCTGATGTCTCTTCTAACATTTCAATGCTTGAAAATGCAGCAGATTGTTCTAAATCAGACAACATATTATTTACAGTTTCAAATCCCAATCATCAGAAAATGTACTGAAGTTAATGATATAATTTAGAGAAATTTTAAATAAATGTGGTATTTTCAAAAGTTCAGTAGAGCCAAATACATCATAATCAACCTTGTCCCAAACTATACCATCAGGAATTGGAACAGCTGTAATGTTCACGGAAAACAAGTCTCTTTGTTCACGGTGAGATGATGTATGAGGTTTCAGGACCAAGTTCACATTTGATACTGCAGAGCGTTCTGGGAGATATTTTCCATTTAAGAGTAAGCAAAAGACAGTCACTAGGCCAATCCAGAACAGAAAAAACAATATTCCAGTTATTATCCAGAGCTGTAGCCAAGGTGATACTAAGTATGTCTTTTTCAGAAAAGTGTAGAAATCACGAATTTGTTGCTTACGGGAAACTGGAGCTGGTGTTGTCTCCGGTTCACTGCGATCAAGAGAGAAGGTATCAAAATCAATGAAGTAGCCAGATGCAGTCCGATCAATCTTTCGTAGCTCAGCAGGTTTTGTTGAACTGGTAGGTGTCTCTTGTTGAGGCATATTGATGTAAACTTCGGTGGTAGGCCAAATTGATATTTGTCTTCGCTTTTATTTTAAAGTTCTGTTTCAAGTGGAACGAGTTCCATTTCATTGTTGGAAATTCCATCATTTTTTATTGGTGACTCTTCAAATGTTATGAGTCTTTCTTTCTGAACTTCATGTATGGTAGCGAGAGGAGAACGTCGGCTACCCAGGAGCCCATGAGGCCTACTATTCAGTATCGGCAATATAGTGTGGTTTGATCAGATCAATGGAGACAAATCACTTTTCTTTTTTGCTGGCAAGAGGCGGAAGAAGTACTGTTCTTGTTCCTTCAACAGCCAGGACAGGTACAGGCTTTCTGTATGATGTTACAAATTCTTTCTTGTCCTCGATCTTTTCTCTGACCAGATCCCTGACTTTAGGGATCCAGACAGGTCTTGTTGTGACTGATTTGACTTCCCCAGTGGCGGTGCGTTTTACTTGCGCGTTGCTTAGTAGTGCCCGGGATTCATTGAGATCCTGTAAATCATCCAAACATTTATTGAAATCAAATGGTTTTTCATCCGCCACTGTGCTTTCATAATCGAGATCAGGTACCCATATTCTCGTCCGAAATAGGACCTTGTATAAAGTGACACCCCCTAGAGAACTTCTTGGCATGTTATTAAGGGCTTGTTGGACCCCGTATAAGTGATTGACCCAACTACCACCCGAACCTAATACTCTTGCTGTTAAAGATTGCTTTAAGTCCCGGTTTTGCCTCTCCATGACCGAATTTCCCTCAGGATGGCATGGAGAGGAGTACCGCAACGCTACACCCAAACCTTCCATGGCTTCCTTGTAAGCCCTAGAGCTAAACGCGGGGCGACGGTCAGAATGTAATGTGCCATCTGCGTATGTCCCTATAAAGACTCGCAAATCTTTTATAACAGTTCGACCATTAGCCGAGCGCTGAGGCCATACCCATAGGAATCCAGAGCATGAATCCACTGCCACCAAGATATATTTGTAAGCCCCCATCCGATTGTAGGCGATCACAGTGGTCCAAATATACACAAGCGAGTGGTCTGTCTGATATTAGTAAAGGTGTCTGTGCTGGATGCGCTACGGTGGAACCCTTTATCTGCTGGCAGATGTCGCAATTTAGGACAACATTCTTTGTCTGTTTAGTTAAACCGGGCCACCAATAGCGCTGTTTCAGCAATCAAAATGTCGATGTAATCCCTCCGTGTGCAGAACCTAGTACCTATTGTGCAGCTAGAATTAAACCTAATCTGCGATCCATGTTTGGTATTACTGTATCCCCCACTCCTGGAATTTGAGCATACGGAATAATATTTGCATCTAACTTGTAGGAGTACTTGAGTGGAAAACCTTTCGGTAAGGCTGGGCTGTTTTTGCGTGAAGCAATGACAGCTACCATTATCTGTCCGTCTGTTCTCATTTTTGAACGAGTGATTGCAGCTACGGCAGCAGTTCGTACTGCCCCCTTTGCGGCGTCATCAGCCAATGAATTCCCTTCAACGTGAACGCCATCACATTGATGACTCAGCGTATGTATCACCTGAGCTCTTGGTAGTTCGTGTTTCAACTCAGCTACCTGTTCCCATAGCATTTTATGCTTAATTGTGCCACCTTTTGAGTCTTTAAACCCATTTTGACCCCAGTAGTGAAGATATTCATTGTATGACTGGACACAATAAAAAGAATCTCACACAATCAGTTTGGGAATTCTCGATCTGTATTTATTAGTGCCAGTAATAGGGCTTTTAGTTCTGCAAGCTGAGCCCTGCAGTCTCCTAGAGACTGTGTCTTCGTACTGCTGGGATGGAACTTGTCATCCCGCATACGACCTTTCACAATTGCACACGCAGCCCTTTATTGTTGTTTACTTCCTACGACCGACTGAGCAGATCCGTCAGTGTAAATAATGTATTCATACTGATCTAGAGGCATTATTTCATCTGGTAGAGGATATTCTTGTTCATATTGCAGGAATGCTTGTGTTTTTAAACTAGGGTCATATCTGTATTCTACATTTGTTGCAGTGAGAGAATTAGTCCATTGCATCCATCTTGGATGCAAGGCTTTAGCATTAGGAACGCTGGCCTTTGTAGCAGCCTCTAAGGCTGGTGCCGGAGTTACGACAATTATTCGTTTCTCCAGAGCCAGTGCTCTTTCTCTTACTACAGCGGTCTGTGCTGCTGTCATGATTTTTTCTGTAGAAGCAAAGTGCATTTCAGCATTTGTGAACAAGTGTGATTTGTATGCTATGGGTACTATTTCTCCTTCATTGAAGGTTAGGTAAGTATACCCAGATTGACCCGCTATAACACGGATCACCAAGTTGCAGACATTTAAGTGTTCTGATGTTATCATGTCAGCTTGTAGGGAACGAAGGATATCTGTGTGTTCCTGTGTCCAATGCCTAACTGAAAAATCAGGTCTGATTAAGTCGTAGAAAGGTTTTACTTTTTCTGCGTAATCCAAAATGTATGTTCTGCCAAAATTTTAAAATCCCAATATGGATTGCACGCTTTTCAGCGATTTAGGAGATTGGAGCAGTACACACTTATCTAAAAAGTTAGGTGCCAGACTTTTTCCTTCACTTGATAACTCATATCCCAAAAATAGGACATTGAGGTGGGCTATTTTCGATTTTTTAAAGTTGAATTTGTAGCCCTCAGAAGTGAATCCCAAAATGATGTTGCTCACCCTGGTCAAGTGATCCTTTAAATCATCATCCATCAGATAAATATCATCTGCATAGGACAATGCCTCTTCATCCAAATTCTGAAGTAACTCCGTTACCCTGGCGGAGAACAACCCAGGGCTATCCTTATACCCTTGGGGTATTCGACAAAATTGACGCTGGGAACTTAGCGCTGAGAATGCTGTCAACTATTTGCTCTCAGGTGCTATATTTTGGCAGAAAAATCCATTAGAGCTATCTAGTGTTGTTTTATATTTTTTCCGCACAATGTTATTCATTAATGCAGCACTATGTGCATTCTGTACTGCAAATGTTTTAGTGCATGTGTTCAGATGTCTGTAGTCTAAAACTAGACGGTATGAATTATCGGGTTTCATTGCAGGAAACAAAGGATTATTCATTACACCTTGGTATTCAAGTTGATTTAAGATCTCCCTGACCTGTTTTTTCGCTTCTTGTTTCATTGGGTACTGTCTCTGTGGAGTTGGAGTAGTTTTTACTGGGATTGTATGGTGAGGTGACTCAGCATCTCACCCAACATGATTGCGATAAAGTGCTGGAGCAAGTGCTATGGCCCACTCCTGCGCGTATGTGTGTTTTAAGTATATTGGAACGAGGTCAGAAAAGGCCGGTAACATTACCGTTTCTCCCTTTGGGCAATCCATATCAATTTCAGGCGGCCAATCTCTTTCAGCTAATAGGATGTCATAGCCAAAAGTCAGGTTCTCTCAAAAGAGACCTTTAATTTTTTCTGGGTTTGTCCCCCTCCATTTGGAGTGTTATTTCATGTAACCTATGTGGGACACTTAACCTTGTATCAGGTGTTTCCACTGTGATATGCTCATTCAACTCCGCTGTCACCAGAAATTCCATCAGGTTCTGGCGAGCTACTGTTATTCTGCTGCGCTGTCTAGTATCGTCAGAGCCCATTCCCCATTCAGAAGTTGAGTCCTCAGAATTCTGGGCATGTCTAACTTTAAGACCTGCTACTTTCTTCTTTTTAAATTGAGGTTTTGATTTTGGCCTGTCTTCTTTTTTGGAAGTATAATCTGAAGTGCGTGGCATGTCTCTGGACTTTGTATGCTCTTCTTGCCTGTGTTCTAACCGTCCTCTCTCTGAGTTTCTTGGTGAACACTGAAAGGAACGAGAGGAATGTGTATCAGTATCCTGACACCCTGTCAGGTTTTTTAGTATTATCACGGTTCCTAAGGTTGTACCTCCTTTTGGAGGGCTCCAATTGAGGAGACCCACCCCTGGATCGTGATCTATTCTCTCTATACTTTTGTTTTTTATTGTTAGTATCCAATTTCTTCTTGGAAGAATCAGGTGCTTGCTTGGTGTTATCCTTTTCAGGACCACCCATGAGTTGAGGTTTTATCGCTCTAGCTCCCAAACTATCTCTACCTAATTCAGCATAGGTGTCTTCAATAATTTTAGGTAATTCACATTCCTGTTGTAAAGGAGGGAAATCCCTCAGGCGTTGGCGTATTACCACTGCTGCTGCATCCCCTTTAATGTTGGCTAATATAATAGCTGATACCTGGGCAAAAGTTTCTAACAATTTCATCCCTAAGTTCAGAGCAAGTTCTGCTCCATACTCATTCTGTATTTATCTTAATACATCTAGTATTACTGCTAATGACAGGATACCATGAGTTCTTATATATATTGCAGCAAAAACTGTACCCCAAGTGGTACAATCCTCCATTTGGGGAGCTATCCCCATTGGCAAGCAGATTGTTAACATCCTGTGTTTTTCTTGAGGGCTTGTGTGTGGAAATACTGCCTCTAGCTGTGTTATTTTTTGAGCTATCCTGAATGGCATTTGCTCACATTTAGTGGGCGCTTTACCCATAACTGCGTGTAGCGTTCGTGGTGTTATTTTAGTTGTAGATCCCTGAATTTGTCCTGTTTGTGTAGCTCTTGCTGGCTGAAGTGTGAGTGTTCTCGTCACGAACTGTGTCAGGTTTCTGTCAAGTTTTATTATTTCTTTATGAAGTGGACGTAAGTCTGCCACTAGCATTGAGTCAATGTCTGGATGTGGTGTGTAAGCAGCTAGGACTGGCCAAGTTGCTCCGTCTCTTCCGAGCTGACCTAGTCTTACTTTGACTTTTATGTGGGGGAGGGCGCCTTTAAACCAGTTTATGTGCTCCTGGTAGGTGAGCGGAACTTCAATGTCCTCATATGGACGGTATTCATCTGGTGTTTCATCTTCAGTGTAAGAATGAAATGTCTTTGATAGTGCATCTGCTGGTGGGAATTTAACCTATGAATAGAACACCTCTAAATGATTTGTGTGCCTCAATCACGAATGGTACTATCCCACCCCTAGCTGAGACTCCGTAGTCTGCTAGTTCTTCCTCAACTCCTAAGGGCAGTTCTGACATTTTCTGAAAATGTTAATTTCCCCTTCTAGTTCTTCCTCAACTCCTGCACCCGCATGAAATGCTGGGGCAGTGTCACGAACTTCAGTCATTGTTGAAAACGTTTCAAGGGAACTGAGGTAAAGGTTTTATGTAGGCCTGGGCGGTAAATTCCGTTCCGCTCGCGGAATTTGCGGAATTTGGGTAATTTTGCGTTCCGCGGAGAACGCGAAATTGCCAAAAATTCCACGATCCGCGGCTTCGCGGAATTTTTTGCTTGTTCGCACTTTCAAAATGCGTGTTCACGAGATATTTCTCCCCGAGCACGCAAACAGCGTTCGCGAACAGGAAAAAAGCATTGCAAACGGGCGGAACAAGCAGTTCCGCGTGTTCGAGGAACTTTTGCGTGCTTGCAGAGATTTTTTACCGTTTCGCGGAGCTTTGCGTAGCGCGACTACGCAAATTCCGCCCACCCCTAGTTTTATGCACAATAGGAACTTTTTGTCCTTCAAGCTTGATTAACCTACAGGCAATACATAGGATATGCCTACTCAGCTGTGGCGAATAATTCTCTTCCTACTCCAGACGTCTCTAGGAAAATGTGATTAGGTGTCTCTGAGAAAGGCACGACTGAACTACTCAGATTTGACTGTTAAATAAGTACCAAACCAACGTTGGCGGCGCCATGTCGTGTAGTTCCTATAAACCTATATAGGATCTGCGCGTTTACACAACATACACTGTAGGATTGGTGTCCAGACTGATTCTAGACACCCCCACGGGATATGTTAGCATGTATACCAGCTAGCTCACAGTGCCACCAGAAACCCCTCTTACCAAGGAGAGAATAGTTCTTGGCAACTATCGAACATGACAACCCTGATCCCTCAGAATCGTGGAAACAGTGCGATACTTTTCAATCAGTCACTCGTGCTCACTTTGTCTCGGAAAAATACACAGAATAAATGGTGGGGACGTTTTTCAATAAGCATTTATTGAACCAGCGTCATTCTAATGTAAAATTGGTGCGCTGAAACAACCATAAGACAGAAACAGATATAAATGATCGTAAGCACCAACAGAGTAAAAGGATGGTAGATTTCTACCATAGTGCTAAAATCATGAATACAGGCAATTATAAAAATACATGACAATAAAATGCATACTCCTACGATGCGACCCTGACTAGATGTACCTAAGTGTACCTAGCATGTATGCGGGTGTAAAAGCCAAGAATCCCTCTAGGATAAAGTCAACCCCATTACCTGAAGTGAGAGACTGTGGGACCCCGTCTTGGTCTCGAGATGGACACCCCCAAGGGATGTCAGACCACTGGGAGCTGGAGTGTCTGCGTGCAGGAACCTCAGTGTCTCGCGTCAGTGTGTCGGCATGGAAGTCTTTTTCTCCTCCGACTTTCTCAGCAAGATATGGTGTTTATATACCCAAAGTGGTACTCTCAGGAGTTCTACCTTGCTGTGTCATGTTGGACTTAGGATGACAGAAGGAATGACCCTTATACATAGTTATTATGCAGGAGACAGTAGTCTTGCTGAGTTTCCAAGAATCCTCATGCATAATGGATGAGGCTAGTTTTCAGGGAAAAACCCTACATCCTGTAAGCAGTATCGTAACTAGGTAAAAGGTCAGTCCCAAGAACCGTTATGTAGTGAAGTGGTAGGGGAGACTATATGTGAAAGGTTCGGTGACTACCTGAGCCTATATTGGGGTACCTATATGAAACATAACAGTAATCAGTCGGTTGGACTCCCCGAATCCGATTTGGTCGGAAACCCTTCCGAGACCGATTCGTTCGGAATGCTTTCTGACCAACATCGTAATGAGGCCCTAAGTGTACTAAAAATGCAGTTTGGGAATCAGCATCTATAAATCAAAAAATATTATATATGTTACCCCATTCTGATTTTTAGTTAGGCTCTTATTTAACTACTTATTTTTTCAGCATGATAACACATACATTTTTATTGTAGTAGTTTAAACATATTTAATTATATAGGAATTTTATATGACTGTTTTGTTTGCATTGTGTGGTAGCTTCATGTGTGTATAGTCGAAAAGATTACAGTAGTGTATTAACAATATTTTCTAGGTAGTTGTCCTTGGATGTTTGGAAATAGTAGGACTTTGCTAGCAAGCATGTTATGCGTTTGGCGATTCTGTTTAGATGCTTTAGACCATAACTGTTTCACGTGGGCATGGCTTTGGCATTGGTCTTAATAACTATTTCCTTGTTTTTAAGATTTCCATGATTAGTATGGGGTAGGCTGGCTCCTTCCAAGAGTCCCCCGGAAGATGAAATTCCACCCTTCTACAGCATTATTAATTTTGGCTCCCTCAAATAGTATACTGCTGTACACATACCACCAAGGTATGTCAGAACTTTTTTGCATCTGTATCCTGGAACATGCATCATGCAGGCAGCTAACACAAGTACCTTTGAAATACTATAAGAAGGGTGGTAGCTTTTCCTCATTAGCTAGATAGAATGCTGATTCTAGTAGTAAATCACAAAATAGTGTCACTTCTGTTGGTGACGCTTATGCTAGGACAATTAGATTTTTTTATTTTGAAGGCAAATTTAGCATTGGTAAAGTGGTCAATACTTAGGGGTCAATTATGATGCTGTTCGGAAGGGCTCCGGATTGGATTCAGGTTTGCCGAATCTGATTCAGAACCCTTGTTTCCGTACGAATCGTACACATTTCCCAATGACCGATTACGATGCCCAGAAACCATTCGGGCTGTCCGATTCAGTTCCGAAAGGCATTCGGATAGGCCGAGTCTTTTGGAGCCGAATCGTACAGCTCTATTGACACGGTTTCCGAGCAAGCGATTATGATGACCGATTCGAACAGCCGTTCCGAATCGGTCTGCCCGAAACAAAACGGCTGTCGGAATCTGTCTTTGAGGGCCTGTAGCAGACCCCCCTTCACCCGGGGCCTTCCGAATCAGTCCCGTGGGGTACCCAAGGGTCCCCCCTTTCCAACCATGCACAGTGTGACAGGCACCAAGGGGTGCCCCCCACAGGGTGCACGATTTTCTCCAGCCACCCCTTTCTTCAATGGGAGCCTCCGTATTCGTTTGGAACACAGGCTCCCATTGAAGTCAATGCGAGTCTGACCGAATCGTATCCGGAAGCATCCAGAGGCATTGTAATCGGTCGGTCGTACTCGCAGAAGCCAAATAGTTCAGAAACGATTCCAAAACCGATTCGGTCGGAAGAGTTTCCTAACGAGATTGGAATCGGCCCCTTAATCTGCATTTGTGGAGCTGTCTCCATAAGGCTCGGCTGAAATGCACAACCTTGTGTTGCTTTGAGAGGATATTTATTACAGACTGTTTGAATATAAATTGTTTGATACCCATTTTTGGGATAGTTTATATTGTTTTTCTCTTATATAGTTGTTAACAATCCCTGATATTGTTATTTTCCTATTGTGCATAAAATGGGCAAATTAGTGGTGCATTAGTGTTGTGGTGCTGCTTGTTAATTGTGTATATCTGGGTGACAAGTGGTGGACAAGATTTAAATTTGCTGTCCACTAACCAGGAAGTACATTGTGTGAAGGTTAGTATGTTATTTACTGTGCAGAAAACAATAATTCTTTTCACATTATTCTCTTTATCACAGAGAATGAAGTTCTGTGCTGTGTGAGTTATTTTTTAGGTGGCCAAGATTACCTATCAGCTCAAATGTTCTTGGGGTTTTCTAACTTGGTTTCTAGTTTTTCTGGTTCTAGTAATTAGCCTCTATAAATTTGTGTGTGAGGGTAACTGTTGCATTAGTTCCTTGGTAATGTTTGGAATAATGTATTTTAAAATGGCTTATGTTTGGTACGTTTTGCACAATATTACTTATTTGTAAATCAGTCTGTAGTTAATGTGTGCTGGTGGGCCCCACTGGCACTTCTTTAAAAGGACTAGGACTCCATTAGACCCCAATGAGGACATTGGTTTGTAAGCCTTCACTTTCCTCAGCTAGGGCTGCTATCTATCCAAGTATCTGTATCCATGCTCAGGTGCTTATGGCGGTGCAGTGCTGTTTGCTGCAGGTGACACTTCATAGTGAAGCCATGTGACAACCCCGCCAGACTGGGTGGACAAGTGCTTGCCTGACTCCCCATATGGTCACATTTTAGTGTTATTACCAGTCTGTGCTGCTTTGTATGTAGGCTGGTGTTGGAAAGTGGATTATTAGTAGTGAAAAGTAGTGACTTACCACTAGTAATAAGCCACAAACACAATAAAAGGTTCAGTTTGGGTCCCAATAAATCATTCCCTTGCTCAACCCTTGGTAGTTGGTAATGAGCAGGCAGGCTTAACTTAGGAGACAGGTGTGTAAAGCATTTAAAAACAGCAATACAGTAAATACAAAGACACCATACACAATAAAAATCAAACTCCAATTTATATAAATAGAATATATTTTTATGAACAAATAGACACCAAAACAACAAAAATCCAATGTGGGGTACTGGACATAGGGATTTAAAAAATAATTAAACACTTTCTAGTGCTTAAAAACCCATAGCACCACTTTGGGACATCTGGTCAAGCTTCAACGGGACAAAATGAAAGTTTAAGGCTGACCAGGATGGAGCCCTGGTCGGATACATTAAGCAGGATGCCTCACTAAAAATGTTACCTTCAGACTTAGAAACTTTTCTGGAGGATTTTTCTCTCAGCGTCGTGCGGTTCCCTCCAGCAGGCCAATTTCAATGTGACATCACCAGATTCCTTTTCCGTAAGGCCTTGATCAAATCCTGGAAGACTGCAGCTCTAGAGCTTTCAGCTGGACTAACCTGGAATCCAGACCGGGTCGCGGTTGAAGGTATTCGCCTTGTCTCTCGACGTCGAGTCGGTCACCTTATAGAGCTTTTTGGCAAAAAGCTCCCAAACTTCACCAAACTTCTGTATCTTCTTCCAGGAAGTCTCCTTGAGGGTGCAAAGTGTCCAAAGCACAAATCCAAGGGTTTGGAATCTCCTAGAAGGTCCTTGGGATGTCTGGACTTCAATTCTCACAATGCACCTGGCCAAATCCTTAAAAGTCCACTATACGCACTCCTGGATGGGGACTCTTGATGGATATGATGCAGGCGGGCTCTGTTAACCTGTAGCTTGCAGGGAGTCAACTCCTTAATCCTTCTTGAAGTAAGGCAAAGTCCTTAGGACTGTAGTACCATATTGTGCAGCCGGTGCAGTCTTTCAGAGTGAAGTCCTTTGGGGCAGATCCAGTCAGCAGATCTGAGGAGCTATTCAACTCTCCGATATTTATTCACAGTTTCTGGGCATCAAGCAGGGGGGCAACCCTGACCAATGGGATCCAGGGTGCCCCCCAGGTGTATGACTACTTTCTCCAGTGTGTGCATATTCTTGCCCCAGAAAGCACCATTCTATCAAAATCCAACTTGGATAAAGTCTCTCCTTTAGGATTAGATCTGGCTAAGCCAACTCACTGGTGTGGCTAAGTTTGACTAAGACACCCCTTTCAACCACCTGACTAATCTAATTACTGACGCTCCTGTGTGGCTGGAGGTGCAGGATGCGGGGGTCAGCCTGTTCTGGGCCAATACTGTCATTCTCCCTTTGAAGACCAGTTTGGATCCCCCACCCTCTTCCTGCCTTTTGTCTTCTGCAGCCAAAGTTCTCCACACACAGGAAATCTATTGTCTACTCTGACAGGACACTTCACACCTCATCAAGCAGCTCTGGCTCAGTCTGGGAAATGCTGGCCAATCAGGAGAGGGCAGTTCGAAAGCTGGATTTTGGCTCACAGAAAAGAAAGTTTAATAACTTATTTCCTGTAAAGGTTATTATATATCTAACAGTGGCAAGTTGTTGGATTTATCTTAACTATTAATTAGAAACCTTGAAGTATATTTTTAGGTGGCTCTTGTCAATATTTATACTTAAATAAAATATCTCAATGTTAGCCTATGGAGATATTTACTACAGTGGAGAAAAATGGAACTGGCCATTTTTCCCTCACCAGGGCTTATAAGTAGGGATCCCTGTTTTCCGTTTTTACTCATTTTTACAGGTTAATACAGACAGAAAACCATTTATTTTCCTGTTTGCATTTATTTTTAAAGGTGGATAAAAACTGAAATTGGGTTGTTTTTTGAGTGATTCTCAATGCTGTCAATCATGACGACCAGGCCAATAGTTCTGTCGATCAAAAGGTAAGGGGGTTAAAAAAGTAAATACATTTTAGTAAAGAGCCTTAAATAGCAATAGATATGCACAACGTTGATATTGAAATTTGCATGTTTTCTTATAAGAGCATATTTTATCATCTGAGTGTGTTTATATCCCTGAAACCTGCCATTCGTTCAGGCATGAGTGCATATTTATCTGTCAAATAAATGTAGAAATATACTCATTTCAGATTCATTTTTTCACAAAACCCAAAATAAATACAGATAAAATTAGCAAAACATAAATATGGATAATTACAGACGGAAATGTCCAAAAAATAAATACCATAAAACCGGGAGCCCTACTTATAAGACATATTTTATAATGTCCCTGTTCATAGTTGCAAGGCACCCTACCCCTGGGGCCCCTAAGGGAGACCTTAGGGGTACCTCATATGTAAAAATAAGGTAGCTTGAGACTTTGGAGGTACCTTTAAATCCTAAGTCAAATTTGCATATACATTTAAGGTAAGGGCAGCCTGAAAGGCAGTGCTGCCTTTAAAATGACAGCATCAGTAGTGCACATTTAAGTGCATTAAGACTACTGGGCCTCTAAACCTGCATGTCTTATTGTATACTAGGGACTTACAGCTAGGCTGTCACTACGAATTATAATTACACCTAATTTGCATATCCTTATAATCAGAGCACTGGCCCTGGGCCTGGTAAGCAGAGCCCAAGGTGCGGTCAGAGTCAGTTACCGCATGTACCAAGCAAAAAAATGGGGGTGATCAGGGCAAAAAGGATTTCTGTCCCACAGCTGGGCACTGTGCAGCACATGTACAATAGAGCTCAGGCTTCAGTAGTGCAAGTACCATCATTGACCAACCCATTTCATAAATGACTGCGTTTGTACAGGGACAGGATTTGACCTGCTACTTGCCCTTAGTGATTTACTCCCTCCCAAGCCTTGTCTGATTGCCGTCAGATAAATCAAATGTCCCCCAATCAGGAAGCTGCAACTAATCTTCAATACTTTCCAAAAATAAACAAAAAATGTGCGTGTAGCTAAACAGGAGTGGACAGGCACTACTCCTGTTTGCAATTTTTTCAGAACGGTTTAACATGACGCCTGTTAGTATTATATGCAGATCATAATAAACATAGACCCAGATCTTACACCATAAATAATGTGAAGGAGGCTCCTCATGGGACAGACCAATTGGGAACAATAGTTTAGTGTTCACTGTATCCCAGCCTTATCATCATTGCTGTTTGGCCTCTGCTGCCAGAATCTGCCCATCATTTTAGAGCATGGATATTCGCTAAGGTAGCGGCGGCTCAGTCCTGCCGGGGCACACACAACTGATCAAACCTATCCCAGACTGGCCCATGCCGAGTTTAGTGCATAAGTGACAGTTTAGACATTAAAATATTTGGTTCCAGTTGTATTTTACATATTTAAATTTTTGCCAAAGGGAGGTTGAAGGCCACTGGTACTACACATTTTAGAGGTTGCAAATGGAGAACTGGGCCGATTGCGACTGCTAAAGAGTCATTTAGCATGTACTAACCCTATTTTGCAAGTCGGTAACCTATTACTGACTCGCAAAATAGGGTTTGCGTTTCGGTATTAGGAAGGGGTGGGTCAAGGGCGTCCCTTCCTAATAACGAGTTGCAGGGGTATGTATGAATGTTTTGCGACTGAAATGCCGTCGCAAAACATTAGTATTTTACCGACTCCATGAAGGAGGTGGTAACCCTTTTGCAAACGAGAAGGGTTACCTTCCTCTTTGTAAATGTGCGCAACAACATTTTTTAAGAGCAGGCAGAGGTCCCACGGACCACTTCCTACTCTTAAAAAATGAAAAGAAAACTTGTCATTTTTCTTTTTTAAATGCATCCCATTTTCCTTTAAGGAAAACGGGCTGCATTTCCCCCCAAAACAATTGCTTTATTTAAAAAGCAATCACAGACATGGTGGTCTGCTGACCCCAACAGGCCACCATCCCTGTGAATACAGGCCATTCCCAATGGGTTGCAAATTGCGATCTGCCTCCTGAATATTGATGAGGCAGGTCAGTAGCGACCCCATTGGGAATCGCTAAATGTGCCTGAGACACGGTACATCGCATTTCGTGAGTTCCTAATTGCGAGTCACAAAGAGTCACAATTAGTAACTTGCAAAATGTTTCCATCATACATGTGGTCCCAAGTACTTTGTCACAATTTGCTTATCTTAAGCTTTTTCATAGTAGGGTTGCAGATTGCATATTTTCTTTGTAGCTGCAAAAATTCCAGTCAGATATCTAGGTGAGGATTTAAATTCTGGACTACATCTTAGCCATTTAAAAAAATTGCTTGAGGTTACTGGACTTTGACTTTTACTGAGTGGTATCCTTAACATGAGCATCAGCAACAATTTGAAAGAAGGTGTCATATTACCAATGAGTGAAGGCACTGTTTTAAGTGAAACCATTTTCAGAATCATGGTGGTAAATATTTCTGTGGCAAAATATAAACCATGAACACAGTGCATGGACACTGCTTTTCTACATCCCCGCTCTTCTTGATAGCATGTCTCCAAGAAACCACATTCATACACCAATGAAAGCCACACAATTCACTGACCCAATCTCTAATCCTCCATATATCCTGATTTTGAAAAGCAACTTCATGTCCTCATAGCATCATGCCTTGCTTTTTGTATTCTGTATCTTCAGAACCAATAGATAATAGTACAAAGAGGTTCAATGCTTTAAAAAGCTCAAATGCCTAATGCAAGAAAAAAGCTAAACACAGTCAGCTGATCACAAATAACATTCTGTTGAGCAACAATTAATGGCATACACATGTTTAATGTGACAAAATCTCTCCCGGAGGTCAGCCTGTGGTCACTTTTGTGTGTGGCTCAGTTCACCACCGCTCTCTCTGCTCTTGTACAGTGTGGTGATCAAGTCCACGCAGGTTCAGGTGATTCAAAGAGGTTTTATTGAAGATGGTACAAGATCACAGGAAGACCATAAGGAGACCAGATCAAGACTCTCACAAGACCCCACCAGGAGCAGCCAGCAGGCAGCTCAGCCCAGTCAACTGTGAACATTTGACTCATAACATTCTATAACATGTCATCACAGTAAGATTCTACAGGCAGGGCATGAATAGCAATGAACTCAAGATATAACATACAGTCCATTGTAAAAGTTGTGTCAGTAAGATAATGATATTGTCCGTTGGTATCTGAGGTGCTGTAAGTAACGTATCCTTAAGCACTGGGATCTTGCCTCTCAGATGAGGGTGGCTCTGACAGTGTAAGTTTTTTTCTGATGGCGGTTGTCATCATCACACTGTATACAAGCTTATATGAGTAAATAGCAGTCTCTTCCAAACACCCCACCTACAGAATTGCACTTTCTGTTATTGTCACTGTCATGTCCTATGCCTCACCGCCATAATCCTGCATCCAACAGTGCTGGCCAAGCATTTCTGCACATCTGGATATGTGTAGATTTAGTCTTCGGTCAGTTTGTGGTTAATTTAAGTGATGCACTCTCAATTTGGTTTCCTTTCATTTCAGGGCAATGTTGTGAAGCATTGAAATAAACTCAATGGGCAGTATTTCTGACTTTTCTTTCTGCATGCTTTTGTAAAGTCACATTCTTGTCTCTAATGCCACGGCCTTCAGCTTGCATAACAGGGGTATGGAATCAGGACCTAGCCTCCAGCCAAAACCAACGCCTAACACTCCATGTACGGCCAACACCCACAGTACACATCCTTTGGCCATGCACCGCAGGGTTAGCTGCGGGGCCTACCCTCTGGCCAGGCCCTGCACCCATCTCTCAGTGAGAGGCCAACACCTGTCGCACACAGGTTTTGGCTGTGCACAACAGGAGTTTACTGCAGGGCCTGGCCTCTATCCAGACACTGCACCCAACACTCCAAGTGTGGTCAACCCCTGTTGTGTATGGACTTTGACTCTACATAGTAGGGGTTAGCCACTGGCCAAGTGCAGCAGTAATGCATTGAATACTTTTTTTCATTTTGTTAACGGGATTCACAAATCCTATGCTGGCTTCACAAATGAGGCGCCGCTGGATCTAGGGAGGGTCCTGGATTTTCAAATCCTTGAGGATTTGTGAATCATGCCATAAAAATACATTTTAATAGGTATTTATTTATTTTATTGCTAGGGGGTCCCATTAGGGCCCCAAACATCGACCTGAGAGTTAGGGTAGGTTCACCCATGTTTAGACTCATTCACTTTTCAATATATAACTATGAACCCATTAACATTTTTCTGGTCTGTTGTCATGCAGCCATGGCTATATAAACACTGTGACTTCCATCAGGGTTCAGAGAAGAACACTATATACCCCAATTTTAATCTATCTATCTATCTATCTATTCATTTATCTATCTATCTATCTTTCTAGCTATCTATCTATCTATCTATCTACACAGAAATGTCACGAAAAGTGTTAAATAATATGTAATGCTGTCACATGACTCATGAAATAATGGTTGAAGCAACACATGCCTTCTGGCACAAAGGATTTAACCAAAGCAATGGGTCTCCTCAACTCAGCTTGAATTTACATTCAACTAGCATCTCTAGATATGTTTTTGGAAATGTAACCATTTTGTCTTCATCAGCATATTGGTTTCTGAAAATGAACATGTTTTTCTATCAAATAATTCTTCCATTTTGGGCACACAGGCTCAATTTCCCCAATTTGTTTTCTGAAAAAAGAACAATTTTGCCTTTAAAATACCAATTTTAATTTTTCATAAATACACATTCACCAAGCTTCAGGTTGTCATTTTAATCAAATGATAATTTGTAGAAATGATTCACACAGAAACGTTTGCTAAAATGTACAGATTTTATAATCACATGCCAATAATGCTTCCCATAATACCAAGAATGCATCCAATATGCAAATAATTACACCAGAAGTACCACCGTGCCAAGGCTGGACATCATAATGCCAGGAGGCTCACAATACATCAGCCATGGCCATTATTATGTCAGGGATGGCCACAATTAGGTGAGCAATGCTCCCAAATGTCTCACTGATGATTGCCAGTGTGCACAACTAGACCAAGAATGTCCATAATATGTCAAGGATGACAATTATTACTTTAGGACCACTACTATACCAAGACAGAACACAATTGTTCCAGATATGAATCCCCATTTGATGGGAACCACGTACTTTTTGTGGTCCTTGACGCAAATAATTTCTTATCGGCTGCAACCATGCTTTTTGTGAAACACAAAATGCCAAGCAATCACTCAGACAGATGCACAGTTAAATGTGCACACGTGTATAGACAAATAGCTGAATGCACAGTGAGGCTTGGAAGTAGATCTCTGCTCAGAGTCTAGCCCCCACTCTCCTCAGCTCCTGGGCTGGTCATGCATACAACTCACACACTTTCTCTCCAGCTCCTGCTGGCCTACTCTTACATGCCTTTGCTCTTCTTTCCTGAACTATTGTTCACACACTTAGGGCCTCATTACGATGTTGGGCGGAAACTTGCCGCCCGACTCCTTCTCGGAATCAGTTCTGACTGACTCCCGGTCAGCGATTGACAGCAACTTCAAGGGTGCTGATGAGCTACAAGTTACTCCTTAACCTCTTGTTGGATACCCATGCTATAGAGATTGTAAAGCATTATTAAAAAAGACAACTTTAATGGCTATTCACAACAACAGAGAACCCATATGTTCTCTGACATCACTCGTTAGCTGTCTTTTGTAAGAGCTCATTTTTTTGAGAGCCCATGCAATGGTATGTTCTCTGCCTCAAAGCCTGACCTCTGAGCCCTGTTCCATACCTACTTGCACCCTGGTAAGGTCACTTCACCCTTACACCATAAGGTATCGGCCCAAGGATCCAGGCAATTCCAAGGCCCCTCCCCATCTTTCACCCGGTCCCCAATTCCAGATGTAGGATATTCCACATATCATATTGAAGAGCATATTTGGTTAGAAAACAGAAGAAGCCCAGTTATAGATACAGATAAACTTTGCCTCTGTGGAGTTGGGAAACTTCACCTGCCTTTACCGATGCAGTGTTTTTTGACCTCGCAGGTGAATGTTCTCTCTTTGCCCACCCATAAAAATCAGCGCAAGCAACTGTAACTCAAATAGATTAGCATTTATGGCAGCGCATACAATAAGGACCACAACCACCATCTTCCAGAGACTAAGCGCCACATGTACGACCATTTCCTTTTGCGACCCGCAATTTGCAAATTTTAGCGACTCACAATTTGCGAGTCGCAAAACGAAATGTACTAATGAGTCCCAGACACATTTTGCAATTCCCAATGGGGTAGCAAATGACCTGCCTCATCAATATTCATGAGGCAGGTCGCAAATTGCGACCCATTGGGAATGGGCAATCACAGGGATGGTGGCCTGCTGGGACAGCAGACCCCCATGTCTATGTATGCTTTTTAAATAAAGGATCTTTCTTTAATGCAGTCCGTTTTCCTTAAAGCAAAATGGGAAGCATTTCAAAAACAAAAATGAAACGTTTCAGTTTCATTTTCTAAGAGTAGGCCCCACTCTCAAAAAATGTTTTCACTGCCAATCACAAAGGGGATGTAGTCCCCTGGGGACCTCTTCCTGTTTGGGACTGGCTTACCACCTACTTGAAGTAGGCGGTAAACTGCAATTGTTTTGTGACCGCAATCCGGTCACAAAACAATCATAAATCCCCCTGCGACTCGCTATTTGGAAGGGACGCCCTTGTCATGTCCCTTCCTAATAACGACTCGCAAACTCTATTTTGCGAGTCGGTAACAGGTTACCGACTCGCAAAATAGGGTTGATACATACTACAAACCTTTTTATTGGTCGCAAACAGCCCGAATCTCTGTTTGCAACCTCTAAAATCGGTCGCACATGTGGCCCTTAACGAGGTGTAGGATAGGGATATGAGTAGTACAAATGAGTAGGAGGTAATTTTCCTATTAGTCGCCTTCTTTATAGTGAGTCATCTTTCTTGTTACAGTTCTTGCATAACCCAGTGCCAGCAGATTGATGACTAGGACACAGCCAAGTTCCTTATAGACAAAGAAAGGAAACCTTACATTACAAGCAGGCATAACAGAAGGTTTTGCGGAGCCCAGGTCAGAATCTTCAACGGAGGGGCCCATACGACATGCTCCTGTTCCTAAGTTTTTTCACCTTAAAAAAGTCCTTCAAGGAAAGAAAAGACAATGCAGATGTGGCATCTGCCACCATCTCGTAGTATTAACCGTATTAGCTGCTTCCTCATCAATAAACAAGACAGGCTTTTTGAAATCTATAAATGTTGCAGAACGAGCAGGGGGGCCTGAAAAAGTACTAGCCTTTTAGAATATTGTACCCTCTTCCCCTTCCTTCTGATACCCTGATGCAAACAAAAAACAATATTGCTGCCGAAAGTACTTAGGCATGTCAGTCTTCAGGATGATAACCTATCCTCACTGTAGGAATGACTGACCAGAATCAGACCAGCTACTGTGCTATATGAATCGGATAACACCATCAGCATGCACATAACTTTATGTTGAAATGTTTTTAGCAAATGTTATTAGCCTGTCTACATATTATTTACTGAGTTCTTTCATCAAACTTACTTACTGGATTCTAGAAGTTCAGAGCATTTAGATACCCCTTATTTCAAAATAAGACTTACATACACATGACCAGCATGAAACATTAGTTCGTCGATTACCTATTTAGTTATAACACTGGGTTTACTGGTTTAAAAAAAAACAGTATTGCCAAAAAATACTACCTAATTCTACCTCATTCTGTACCGCAGTGTCGTGTTGCCCAACTTTCGTTGCTTCTTTTTAGGCTGCACTTGAAAGACCCCTGAGGATGCTGTCCTGTTTTCACACTGCTAAGATAATTAACAAGAACACAGTTCTTAACAAAGGATCTGTCCTTAACTGACCTATTTGTAACAACAGCTACTTTGATCGTTATCTGTTGACGCTTGGCAGTGAAACCTCCACGGATTGTAGTTTTCTGACATTTACTGTGATTTCTCTTCTCTGCAGAGATTTAATGCTGGAAAAAAGTTTTTGTTCAAACTGATTACGGAAGAACATTTATATTGCCCGGAATGAACTTCGGTGCAACAGTACGTATTTACTCTGTTTAGAAAGTATGGCACATATTACATGCATTTCTTTATAATTTAGAGGTTGTTAGGTAAATCATCAAATGGATTTCTCTGCTTTCCATCACTGATAGTGTATGAAAGCTAATAGACCTCACTTTTTACCTTTCTTATGACCCTATAACGGCCCTATAGAGCTAATATGCTTACCTAATAATCTAGAGAACACAGGCAAATCAGGAAAACAACATTGAATTTGATTCTGGATTCCAAAAGATATGATCCTGTTGATAAAACGGGAGAGTGAGCATGTGGACAGCCGGCCCAATTCCTGATTCCACCTCAAACTCCAGTTTGCTCCTGACTGTATTCTACCAGAGAAGTGTACAGATTTGTATGCTTCAATTTCTGACACCAATTGAAAAAAAATATTGCTCCTTCCTCGTTGTAGGGTGCCAACAAGCTTCATTCACTTCACTATTACGACTCCGGCAGTCGGCGCACCAGGGGACCACCTGCTCCGCCAGGGAACCTAGTTCCCTGGTGTAGGAGCAGTGGTGAGAGGCCACAATATGCTTGGCGAGACTGCCAGGGTCCAGTCAAGTATATTACGAGTTTCCTCTAAGTCAGGCATTTCTTGGCTGTTCCACTGCCTCATGAAAAGCCCAGTAGAAAGGAAACAAAGGGGGGCCTACAGGGCCACCCCTGTGCCTCATACATAAGTGGATGCACAGGTTCCTGATTGGTCTTACGAGTCCATGCTGTGCAGTAACCTCGTAGTAAGGTCCCATTGCCGGGCCTCTTTTCATTGCGGCGCTGCCTTTAACAGAGGCATCGCCAAAGGACCGCCACGCTGCCCGCCTGGATGACTACTGTGTAGTCGTAATAGGATGGACGGGCGGGGAGAGTTTCCTCGGAGCGGTAGTGCAGCGGTTTGCACTGCCGCGCCAACGCTCCAATGAAAACTTGGAATTGGGGCCTTAGTGGCCATGGGTATGCCTAGATATGGGTCCCTGGTCATTGTGTCATAGGAATCAAACTACACCCTACTGAAGAGGACCAATCAGGATGAAACCTGCCTTGCGTTGTTTGTATTCCAGTATGGAGAGGACTTGACTTGGCAGTTCAGGCTGGACTATTTCTATTGGAGCAGCACCAAGACAGATTTGAATAAGACTTGGTCTAATCTGAGGTGGCATGGTGGGTAAATGAACTATGGGCACAAATTTTACCCTGGGTGACTGCCAGTAGTTGGACTTATTGCAAGCATTCCTCCCATCAGCTTCTGAGTGTTTAAAAATATTGTGTTGTAAAAAATACCTTGGGACAAAATATAGAAGATAAAAATATATTTTTTCAGGTACTATATACCTCTTTTTATGTAATGTAGCTGTATGTAACACCTTTTTTAATTATTTTGCTGTTTTTTTAGTTTTTGTTTTCTAAACTGTTGTTATTTAATGTTGAGTCTATATATATATATATATATATATATATATATATATATATATATATATATATATATTATATATATATATATTGCTCGATGGGGTCTTGTCCAACTAATAAGCCGCACTTAGAAACAGCATCGCTTTACCCCCAAAAAAAGCTTTATTATCGGTATGAGTAGCCAAGCAGTCCAGAAAAGCCCCCCCACACTGCCCTGAGGACCTCCACCTCCCTGGGGCCCTGTTTATTTAAATGCGGGGGTCTGTTGTGGACCCCTGGGGACCACCACCTCCCCGGGGCTATATTCACGTTGGGAGGGGGCAGCGTGGCCCCTCTCCTGGAGCCCTCGATGGCCCTAGGGACCGCCACCCCCAGGGCCGGATCCTGCAATGCCCAGGGGTGCCCACCCCCAGGACATTGCCGTTTGCTATGGCAGGGCGGGAGCGCTCCCGCCCTGCCATAGCAAACACTGCTCTCGCTTCCAAGAAGCATAGCAGAATTGCTTTTGGGCAAGAGGAGCTGCATGTTAGCAGCTCCCCTTGCCCAAAAGCAATGCCGGCTCCCACAGGAGGCGGGGAGCCGGCAGGGACCGTGGGGGCATTGGGGCCCCCCCACAGTCCCCAACGTATGGCCAGGCCCCGGGGGATGGGGTCCCCGTGGCCAGAAGTGGCCCAGGGAAGGGGGGCCACGCAGCCCCCCTCCCTTTGTAATTAAAATTAAGGCCGGGTCCCGGGGGATGGGGTCCCCGGGGCCAAAATTGGCCTCAGGAGGGGGGCCACGCAGCCATCCTCCAAAATTTTAAAAATAAAGAAAGGCTGGCCAGGTCCCGGGGGATGGGGTCCCCAGGGCCAAGAGAGGCCAAGGGAACGGGGGGCCACGTGGCCCCCCTTCCAGAAATATATATAAAAAATAAATGGCCAAGCCCCGGGGGATTGGTTCCCGGGGCCGAAAATAGCCTAGGAAAAGGGGGCGATGAGGCCCCCTTCCCGACAAATAATTTAAAAAATATAAAACAAACGAGGCCATGCCCCGGGGGGTGGGGTCCCCGGGGCCAAAATCGGCCTCGAGAGGGGGGCCGCGCGACCCTCTTCCCGTTTAAAAAAAAATGGGTCAGGCCCCGGGGGATGGGGTCCCCAGGGCCCAAAAAATACTAAAAGAAGAGGGGCCACACAGCCCCCTTTCTAAAAATGCAAAAAGAAAACCAGGCATTTCGCCGGAGGCC
Organism: Calotriton arnoldi; assembly: GCA_963921515.1. NCBI lineage: Eukaryota > Metazoa > Chordata > Amphibia > Caudata > Salamandridae > Calotriton > Calotriton arnoldi. Next base: position 359,297 of record CAWUFW010003252.1, on the reverse strand, counting down.
AATCCCCCTCCCTGCACCACTCTGCAAACGCACCCCCTGGTGCATTCTGGGTTGGGGGATTAAATCCCCTTGATTCCTAAGGGTCCCTGGGGGCTAACCAGCCCACCAGGTACCTCCAGTAAGCCCCACACAGTGGGATTGCTGAGAGGTGTTCTGAGGCCATGCCCCTTTTTACACCACTCTGCAAACGTGCCTCTTGGCGCACTGCTGGTGGGGCGATGAGGTCCTCTTGTGTCCTGAGGACCTCAGGACACAAGTGGACTTCATCCTCTGAGCAGCAGTGCACCAGGAGGCGTGTTTGCAGAGTGCTGTAAAAAGGGGGCATGGCCTCGGACCCTTCTCAGCAATCCAGCTGTGTGGGGCTTACTGGAGGTACCTGGTGGGCTAGTTGGCCCCCAGGGACCCTCAGGAGGCAAGGGGACTTCATCCCCCAACCAAGAGCACATCAGGAGGCGCATTTGCAGAGTGGTGGACAAAGGGGGTGTGGCCTGTGTCCACCTATCGGCAATCCCACTATCTGGGGCATACTGGAGATATCAGGTAGGCTAGTTGGCCCCTAAGAACCCCCAGCAGCGAAGGGGACTTTAATCCCCATCCAAGAGCGTGCCAGGGAGTGCATTTGCAGAGTGGTGGGGAAAGGGGGCGTGACCTGCTATGACAACTTAGCAGTCCCGCTGTGTGAGACTTACTGAAGGTAATAGGAGGAGTAGTTGGCCCCCAAGGTTGTCCTTGGGGGCCAACTACCTCTCCTATTACCTCCACTAAATCCCACACAGTGGGATTGCTAAGAGGTCTTTGGAGGCCACGCCCTCTTTCTCCACCACTCTGTAAACGTGCCTCCTGGCACAGTACTGGTTGGGGGATGAAGTCCACTTTACTCCTGTAAGTCCTACGCAGTGGAATTCGTAAGCGCTGGTCAGAGGCCCAGCCCCCTTTCTGCACCACTCTGCAAGCGTGACTACCAGTTAAAGAAGCATTTGTAATGTAATAGGTCTTGCATTTGCGAGAGTTAGAACTATTAGCGTTGTAAATGTAAAAGATTTTTACTAATGTTTTTTGATGTAGAGTGGATGTACGTTATGTTTAGTGGAATTATGTGGTATGTTATGCAGTGAAATTATGTGAATAGAAAGTATGTGGTATTTAGTTTATAGGAATTAGGTGAGTGGGATTATGTGTTTTGGAGAGTAATTATGTGGTATTGTAGTCTGTGTTGTGGAGTGGTAACCTCAGGTTTAGTCTTACTCGTTTCCATAGAAGCTAAACTATAAATTAGATGAGACACAAAAAAAAGGAACCACTGAGGAGCACTTCTGGACCTAGTCGGAGGTATGAGCAAGGCCACTGGAATTATGTGACTGTTCGGCTGCACCAATTTTCACATAATTAAACATTTTCCGCATTTGTCAAATATTCCATCATCTGGTGCCTAATCTGCAGATTTGAACAAAAAAAGCCTTGTTTCTAGCTCAAACGGCTTAAATGTTCCCAAAAATATAGCCTCACGTGTTACAGCATGGTGGAAGGCCCTTTGCAAAGCTGGAATGGTCATGTGTTACTTATTGCTAAATGTGGGTGTTAAATTGGTACTAATGGTGCACAAACCTCTCTTCTTTCTGTGCCTCTCTTGCCTATTTCTGCATTTCTCTTGCTTCTTTCTGCACCTTTCTTCCTCTTTCTACACCTCACTGTCTTCTTTCTGCACTTCACTTGCCTCTTTCTGCACTTCTATTGCCCCTTTCTGCACCTCACTTGCCTCTTTCAGCACCTTTGTTGCTTTTTTCTGCAGATCTCATGCCTTTTTCTGCACCTCTCTTGCCTCTTTCTGCACCTCTCTTGCCTCTTTCTGCACCTCACTTGCCTCTTTCTGCACTTCTCTTGCTTCTTTCTATACCTCTCATGCCTATTTCTGCTCCTCTCTTGCCTCTTTGTGCATTTCTCTTGCTTGTTTCAGCACTTCCCTTGCCTCCTTCTGTACCTCTCTTGCCTCTTTATGCACCTCACTTGCCTCTTTCTGCACCTCACTCTCTTCCTTCTGCACCTCTCTTGCCTCTTTCTGCACTTTTCTTGCCTCTTTCTGCACTTCTCGAGCCTCTTTCTGATCTCTCTTGCCTCTTTCTGCACCTCAAGTGCCTCTTTCTGCACTTCTCTTGCCTCTTTCTACACTTATCCTGCCTCTTTCTATTCCTCTCTTGCCTCTTTCTGCACCTCACTTGCCACTTTCTGCTCTTCTCTTGCCTCTTTCTGAAACTCACTCTCGTATTTCTGCACCTCTCTTGCCTCTTTCTGCACCTCACTTGCTTCTTTCTGCATCTCTCTTGCCTCTTTCTGCACCTCTATTGCCTCTTTCTGCAACTCTGTTGGTTCTTTCTGCACTGCTCTTCCTTCTTTCTGCACCTCTTTTGCCAATTTCTGTATCCCTCTTACCTCTTTCTACGCCCCTGTTCCCTCTTTCTGTACCTTTCTTGCCAGTTTCTGCACCTCTCTTGCCTCTTTCTGCACCTCACTTGCCTCTTTCTTCACTTCTCTTGCTTCTTTCCACACCTCTGTTGCTTCTTTCAGCAATTCTCTTGCCTCTTTCTGCACTTACCTTGCTTGTTTATGTACCTCTGTTGCATGTTTCTGCACCTCTGTTGCCTCTTTCTGAACCTCTGTTGCTTCTTTCTGCACCCCTCTTGCCCCTTTCTGCACCCCTCTCCCCTCTTTCTGCACTTGTCTTGCCAGTTTCTGCACCTCTCTTGCCTCTTTCTGTACCTCTGTTGCTTCTTTCTGCACTTTTCTTCCTTCTTTCTGCATCCCTCCTGCCTCTTTCTGTATCCCTCTTGCCTCTTTGTGCACCTCTCCTACCTCTTTCTGCACCCCCTTGCCTCTTTCTGTACCTCTCTTGCCTCTTTCTGCTCCTCAAGTGCCTCTTTCTGCACTTCTCTTGCCTCTTTCTATACCTCTCATGCCTCTTTCTGCACCTCACTTGCCACTTTTTCCTCTTCTCTTGCCTCTTTCTGAACCTCACTCTCTTCTTTCTGCACCTCTCTTGCCTCTTTCTGCACCTCACTTCCTTCTTTCTGCATCCCTCTTTCTGCACCTCTATTGCCTCTTTCTGTAACTCTGTTGCTTCTTTCTGCACTCCTCTTGCCTCTTTCTGCACCCTCTTTGTCTCTTTCAGCACCTCTGTTGCTTCTTTCTGCACTTTTTTCCTTCGTCAGCACCCCTCTTGCCTCTTTCTGTATCCCTCTTGCCTCTTTGTGCACCTCTCCTACCACTTTCTGCACCCCTCTTGCCTCTTTTTGCACCTCTGTTGGTTCTTTCTGCACTGCTCTTGCTTCTTTCTGCACCTCACTTGTAGATTTCTATATCCCTCTTACATCTTTCTGCACCCCTGTTCCCTCTTTCTGTACCTTTCTTGCCTGTTTCTGCACCTCTCTTGCCTCTTTCTGCACCTCACTTGCCTCTTTCTGCACTTCTCTTGCTTCTTTCCACACCTCTGTTGCTTTTTTCAGCAATTATTTTGCCTCTTTCTGCACCTCTGTTGCCTTTTTCTGTACCTCTCTTGCCTCTTTCTGCACCCCTGTTCCCTCTTTATGCACCTTTCCTGCCTGTTTCTGCACCTCTCTTGCCTCTTTCTGTACCTCTGTTGCTTCTTTCTGCACTTTTCTTGCTCTTTCTGCACTCTTTGAGCCTCTTTCAGCACCTCTGTTGCTTCTTTCTGCTCTTCTTTTCCTTCTTTCTGCACCCCTACTACCTCTTTCTATACCTCTCTTGCCTCTTTGTGCACCTCTCCTACCTTTTTCTGCCCCTCTTGCCTCTCTTTGCACCTCTGTTAGTTCTTTCTGCACTGCTCTTTGTGAGAAGTTGGCCTGGCATATGCTGTCCACTAATTATAGTGGGCACCTTGCACCAGTCCAAACAACACCTTATTGGAGATAGGTTAAAGACAACCTTTATTGAAAGCTATCCTAGTGGTAGCTATGGAGAGCAGCCTTCAGGCTAAGTCTTGAAGGAATGTAAAGCAGCTTGTTTTACCAGTCTATAATCTCTTGAGTGACCAAATGAAAGAGGACCACACCAGGTATATATTCAAAATATATGTATTTATTACTAAACACACCCCTCTAGTCTCTTTATGAGGCTAGAGTTCGAAGTACATAAATTATAAGTTAGTTATCTACAGTAATAGCACAAATACACGTTTGAGCCCCAGGGGCGTACCAAACCATATACCAATAAAGTGGTATAAGAACCACGACTGAGCTAGACACAAGGCCTAGAGCCTGTAGAAGTGCTTGGACCACAAGGAACCACCCAAGGCAGTGACACAGGGGACCCACGGGGACGCGTGCAGTGTATGAACACAGCCGCGAACCACCGTTAACTTCTATGGGGAAAGTCGCGATTTGAATTTAAAAGAAAAGGGACACTTAGAGGAGGACTTGGAGCAAACCCTTTGAGAACTAGGCTGTTCTAGTGTCAATACCCACGGGAGCACCGGAGTACTCGAGTTACCTCACCCAGGGAGCCGGGTGCATAGGTGTCTTTCGGGGTCGGGTTTCGTCGTCGCTTTCAATGGCGATCTGCTGCAAAGTGCTGCTGGCGGCCAAGTCGAAAGTGTTCGGGTGGATCCAAAGGTGGATCGAAGATCTGAAGAACCTGAAAGCAGAGGGGACAGAGTCTGGGTCACTAGCCAGTGACCAGGAAGGCGATGAGCAGATGCCCACCGATGTCGAGTGCTTCAGGTAGGTTGACGGTCGTCTTGACTCTTCAGCCACGAGGTCCAGGAGGCATCGACGACGACCAGGAGCTGGATTCGAGCTGATCCACAATGTCTGTCGATTGGAGGGGTAGCGGCGACCGGATTGGACTGAACAAGCCTTGGCAACGGCAAGTCTTGTGGAAATGGAAGAAGGACGATGTTGCAGACCAGCAAGGTCTGGGGGACTCACCCAGCGAGGATAAGTCAGGGCACGCCTGGAGCAACCAGGGACCCAAGCAGAAAAAGATTGGCCTTTGGGAGGGCCTACTAGCCAACGGACTAGCGACCGCGAAGGAGCCTCGAGACGATGCACGTGGAGCTGGCTCACAGGACACTCGTGGAGTGGAGGCCAGTGATCTTCGGTGCAGTTGGTGCTGGAGGCTGGGGCTACTCGGAGCCCAAAGCACGACTTCGTGGGAGACCCAGAAGAGGATGCACTTGCAAATGCGATCGGTGTCCAGGGGTCACGGTTCCACGTTACCCACGACAGCTACGGGCCTCAGCTTTGCTGGAGACTCAGGGCAGCCTCGGGGAAGTCTGAAAATCCACCTCTGGTGATGCAAAGACTTCGGCGTCCGACGGGAGCTTCAGCGATGCAGACCGGACAATTGCTTCTTTGGTGCCTGCCAAGCAGGGGAGTCACTCCTTGACCCCAAGGGAGATTCTTCAGTCCTCTAATCTTGAAGTAGAGCGTCGAAGGTCCAGGATTCTGTGTCAGAGTTTCGTCCAGGTAAATCTAAAGTCCTAAGGACTGGGGTCCCATACTTATACTAAGGTAGGGGGTTGGACATACTCTGTGGCCCCACCTATGGGAGGGTCAGGGCAGAGGGGTGGTTACACCCCTTTCCCTTTGTCCAGTTTCCGCGCAGAGCAGGGGCTGGAAGCCCCTGAGCCGGTTTGAACTGGGTATGCACAGGGACACCAAATGTGCCCCCAGTGCAGGACTTCAAAGCACCAGAGAGTGCTCCCGCCCAGCCCCAATACACACTATCCTGTCTGGGGAGGTGGTTACACCTCCCTGGGACAGGAAACCTATTGTCCAGGCCTCCCCTGCCGGAGTTTCGGTCAGCAGCAGGAGGCCAGACTCGTGTCTGTGGCAGCGGCATCCATTTTGTGATGCCAGGGCTCTGGAAAGTCAGTACCGGGTATACCGGTGTGTACATGTCTCTCCCTCTAGAAGGGTGGAATGCTACCCCCGCCGCCAGAACTGGCAGGGGGGTAGTATTCCAAGATGTTTGACACCAAACACGACATGTTTCCGTGCAGCCATCCCAAAGTTAGCATTTAACGCGAGGTTATAATGCGCTTAAGAGTATATGGTCGGGCTGCACTACAAACAGCATCAGAGAAGGGTCTCCGAATGCTGCAGAGGGGCCCAGCTCATGCAGGGGCACCCTCTCACATAGGAACCACGCACTCTGCCTTCAGGATTGATAAGGCCTGCCATAGGAGTGACTTATAGGTTTATATGTGTGTATGTATGCAGTGATATAGGTAGCCTATATCACAGTAAGGGGTGCATGCACCACCTTACCCAGGCTGCAGTAGCAGACCTGTGGTGTCATTTTGGATGGCCTTCCAGGGGTGGCACAATACATGCTGCAGCCCCTGGTAGGCCTCTGAGGTACCTATGCCCTGGGTACATAGTATACCATATACTAGGGACTTATAAGGGCACTCCAGATTCCAATCAGAGATGTGCCTAAGGCACATGGAAACCATTTTATAGAGGAAGCAGATAGACTGGGGCCCTGAATAGCAGGATCCCAGTCCAACTAAGTCATAAACCAGCAAAACACCAGGAAAAAGTGGGGCAACCATATAGTCAGATTCCACCTTCCTACATAACCCCCCCAAACGAAAGGAGATAAGGCTAACCTTGGCCAGTTGAGCCTTTATTGACTAAGTGGCCATATAAGGAAGCACCTGCACTAGCATGGTTGCCCCCTATCTTATGGTCCACTAAGCAATCCCTCACCCTAAGGGTATGAGAGGGTCTCCACCATGGGGAATTACTACCTGTGGTGTGCTTTGGTAAAGTACAAGGCTGGTGAGGTGTCTGAGAAGGGAAGTGAGGCCCTAGGAAGGTTGGTCTCAGCTTCCTCAGATCACTGGTCACCATGTATGCCTGTCTTTCCATGACTGAGTTGCACTGTGCTCTAAGGGTCAACCTTTGGCTGCCTACAGCTGGGGGTTGGGTCCCTTTGGATGGACCACTGGAGGGACATGGCAGGTTTGGAACCTTTTGGTCCCAGGTTTGCCCTTGCCTAACAGAGTCCTTCTGGGGGAGGTCCCTACACAAAGGTATGGGGGATCCCTCAGTGTGTTGAGGAATTTTCACCTGGCTAGGGCTACTAGCCTGGGTGCCCCTAATCTGCTGATGGGGGTTCCTCTGGACAGGGGGCCCTGGGGGTCCACTGACCTCCCTGACCTCTGCAGCCCTGGGCTGACTGAGGCAGGGTAGAGAGGGGCAGGTTACCTGCTCCAGACTGGGTACCACCTTGGAAGGGTCCTCTGCCATCAGGGGTGGGGCCAGGCCAGGCCTGACTACCTCTGGGGCAGTTCCTTCACTAGGGGTAGGGTCAGTTCCCTGAGGAGGCTGACCCTTACCTACTGTCTGGAGGGAAGAAGACTTTTCTTCAACCCTTGTGCTCTCTTTTGGGGGAGAGTGGGCCATTCTTCCAGGCTCCATCTCTCCAAAGTTTCCTGGGCTTGGGCTGTGGCCATCACAGCCCCACTAACCTTTACAGGGACGCCCAGCATTCTCAGATGGGTTTGGTGTTCAACTTCAGCCCAGGCTGAAATTTCCAGATCATTGCCCATCAGGCAATCTACAGGCAAGGTTGGGGACACTGCCACTCTTTTGGGCCTGTGACCCCTTCCCAGCTGAGATTGACTATGGCCATGGGGTGATCTGTTCTGACACCATCAATGTTGGTTACCTGGTATTTAAACTCAGGTAAAAGCTGGTGAGGGGGGACTAGTTTCCCTGCCACCATGGTGACACTAGCCCCTGTGTCCCTAAATGCCACAGCTTTCTGACCATTAATTATTGGCTCCAGTCTGTACCTGCCCAATGCATTGGGACCCATGGTAAAGGTGGCAAATCCTACACCACCATCAGAGTCAGAGGAGTCTGTTGAGGGGGTCCTGTCTAAACTAGGGCCCACCTCTGTTCCTCTTGCAAAAGCACCTAACTTTTTGGGTACACTACTCCCAACTGGAGGATTACTACTGGTAGTACCAGGAGGGGTGGTAGTAGTTGTTGGAGGAACATTTTCTTTATTGCCAATCCTGGGGCAACTGGGATCAGTTTTCCAGTGTCCAGGCTTTTTACAGACATGGCAATAGGGTTTCTTTTCAGGAGAGGAAGGAGTTTGGGACCCACCCCCAGAAGAGGACTTTTGGGGCCCTGTAGTGGATTTATCCTTAGATTTATCCCCACCTTTCTCTTGGGACTTGGTAGAATCTTTCTTCTGGTCACCACCCTGATTCTTAGTCTTTACTCTGGTTCTGACCCATTTGTCTGCCTTCTTTCCCAATTCTTGGGGAGAGGTCAGATCAGAGTCCACCAGGTACTGGTGTAAAAGCTGGTTTTGACAATTATTAAGGATCTGCTCCCTCATAATCAAATTGTACAATCCTAAAAAGTCATGCACCTTGTTGCCATGTATCCAACCTTCCAGAGCCTTAGTAGCACAATCTACAAAATCAACCCAGTCTTGAGTCTGAGCCTTTTGGGTGTCTCTGAACTTCAACCTATACTGTTCAGTGGTTAGGCCAAACCCATCTATCAGAGCACTCTTCAAGACTTTGTAATTGTCAGCATCCTCCTCTCTAACAGTGAGGAGCTTATCTCTACCTTTGTCTGCAAAGGAGAGCCACAAGATTGCTGCCCACTGCTCCTGAGGGACCCTCTGTACTTTACAGGCCCTCTCTAGAGCAGTTATCCATTTGTGGATGTCATCCCCACTCTGGTAGGGAGGGACAATCTTGCTCAGGTTTCTATGGTCATAAGACCTTTCCCTATCTTTGGGGAAACTGCTGCCACCATGGGACTCTAGTCCCAACTTTTGTCTCTCTCTATAGAGATCTAGGGACTCCTGTCTATAGCCAATTGCTGTTTTCTGAGTTCAAGCTGGGCTTGCTCATACTGAATCAGTCTCTTTCTCCTTTCATGAGAGGATTCCCTCCTATGAGAGGAGACAGAGGTCCCTATTGAGGTGTCAGAGTGGTTAGACTCCTGAGAAGGAGACCTAGACCTTCTGGGCACACTCAGAACTCTTCCTGGGGGACAAAGGGGAGGTCAGTCTGATCCTCCTCCTCCTCCTCCACAGGAGGAATTGGGTTTTCCAGGACAAGGTCATTTTCACCTTCCTGGCCAGTTTCAGAGGGGGGCCTGGGTTTCTTCACCCCTGGCCCCTTCCTCATCTTCTGCCCCACCCTCTTTGCCTACCCCTTCAGACCCTAGGGGCCTGCTGAGATCATCAGCTAGTAACACCTCCCTGAGGTGTTGGGTGCTGGCACTTTTGCCTGCCTTCAACTTCCTAGTATTGCATAATGCTCTCAATTCCAAGAATGGGAGTTTATCATACTTGGAGGGAAGAAGCCCACTGGCTTCTGGCAAGGACTCACTGGGTCCTGGCTTTGAAGACATTACTAGTGAGGTGTGGTGTATGCACTACCTACTCTAGTGTGGCCTACTAAACTCTCTTGAGTTGTAGAAAGGGTGTGCTATCCCTTAACACACAACTCTAAGTTCAGTAGAACTTACTGTATTACTAAGCTTGATTTATATGTACCTTAGGTACCCTTAGTGGTTTTCAGTTGATCAATTCAATTGAGATTATCTGGTAAAACAATAGCAAGCTGGAATCCCACACGCTGCACACCAATGTGAGAAGTTGGCCTGGCATATGCTGTCCACTAATTATAGTGGGCACCTTGCACCAGTCCAAACAACCCCTTATTGGAGATAGGTTAAAGACAACCTTTATTGAAAGCTATCCTAGTGGTAGCTATGGAGAGCAGCCTTCAGGCTAAGTCTTGAAGGAATGTAAAGCAGCTTGTTTTACCAGTCTATAATCTCTTGAGTGACCAAATGAAAGAGGACCACACCAGGTATATATTCAAAATATATGTATTTATTACTAAACACACCCCTCTAGTCTCTTTATGAGGCTAGAGTTCGAAGTACATAAATTATAAGTTAGTTATCTACAGTAATAGCACAAATACACGTTTGAGCCCCAGGGGCGTACCAAACCATATACCAATAAAGTGGTATAAGAACCACGACTGAGCTAGACACAAGGCCTAGAGCCTGTAGAAGTGCTTGGACCACAAGGAACCACCCAAGGCAGTGACACAGGGGACCCACGGGGGACGCGTGCAGTGTATGAACACAGCCGCGAACCACCGTTAACTTCTATGGGGAAAGTCGCGATTAGAATTTAAAAGAAAAGGGACACTTAGAGGAGGACTTGGAGCAAACCCTTTGAGAACTAGGCTGTTCTAGTGTCAATACCCACGGGAGCACCGGAGTACTCGAGTTACCTCACCCAGGGGAGCCGGGTGCATAGGTGTCTTTCGGGGTCGGGTTTCGTCGTCGCTTTCAATGGCGATCTGCTGCAAAGTGCTGCTGGCGGCCAAGTCGAAAGTGTTCGGGTGGATCCAAAGGTGGATCAAAGATCTGAAGAACCTGAAAGCAGAGGGGACAGAGTCTGGGTCACTAGCCAGTGACCAGGAAGGCGATGAGCAGATGCCCACCGATGTCGAGTGCTTCAGGTAGGTTGACGGTCGTCTTGACTCTTCAGCCACGAGGTCCAGGAGGCGTCGACGACAACCAGGAGCTGGATTCGAGCTGTCCCACAACGTTTGTCGATTGCAGGGGTGTCGGCGACCGGATTGGACCCAACAAGCCTTGGTAACGGCAAGTCTCGTGGAAATGGAAGAAGGACGATGTTGCAGACCAGCAAGGTCTGGAGGACTCACGCAGCAAGGATAAGTCAGGGCACACCTGGAGCAACCAGGGAGCCCAAGCAGAAAAAGATTGGCCTTCGGGAGGGCCTACTAGCCAACGGACTAGCGACTGCGAAGGAGCATCGAGACGATGCACGTGGAGCTGGCTCACAGGACACTCGTGGAGTGGAGGCCAGTGATCTTCGGTGCAGTTGGTGCTGGAGGCTGGGGCTACTCGGAGCCCAAAGCACGACTTCGTGGGAGACCCAGAAGAGGATGCACTTGCAAATGCGATCGGTGTCCAGGGGTCACGGTTCCACATTACCCACGACAGCTACGGACCTCAGCTTTGCTGGGGACTCAGGGCAGCCTCGATGAAGTCTGGAAATCCACCTCTGGTGATGCAAAGACTTCGGCGTCCGACGGGAGCTTCAGCGATGCAGACCGGACAATTGCTTCTTTGGTGCCTGCCAAGCAGGAGAGTCACTCCTTGACCCCAAGGGAGATTCTTCAGTCCTCTAATCTTGAAGTAGAGCGTCGAAGGTCCAGGATTCTGTGTCAGAGTTTCGTCCAGGTTAATCTAAAGTCCTAAGGACTGGGGTCCCATACTTATACTAAGGTAGGGGGTTGGACATACTCTGTGGCCCCACCTATGGGAGGGTCAGGGCAGAGGGGTGGTTACACCCCTTTCCCTTTGTCCAGTTTCGCGCCAGAGCAGGGGCTGGAAGCCCCTGAGCCGGTTTGAACTGGGGTATGCACAGGGACACCAAATGTGCCCCCAGTGCAGGACTTCAAAGCACCAGAGAGTGCTCCCGCCCAGCCCCAATACACACTATCCTGTCTGGGGAGGTGGTTACACCTCCCTGGGACAGGAAACCTATTGTCCAGGCCTCCCCTGCTGGAGTTTCGGTCAGCAGCAGGAGGCCAGACTCGTGTCTGTGGCAGCGGCATCCATTTTGTGATGCCAGGGCTCTGGAAAGTCAGTACCGGGTATACCGGTGTGTACATGTCTCTCCCTCTAGAAGGGTGGAATGCTACCCCCGCCGCCAGAACTGGCGGGGGGGTAGTATTCCAAGATGTTTGACACCAAACACGACATGTTTCCGTGCAGCCATCCCAAAGTTAGCATTTAACGCAAGGTTATAATGCGCTTAAGAGTATATGGTCGGGTTGCACTACAAACAGCATCAGAGAAGGGTCTCCGAACGCTGCAGAGGGGCCCAGCTCATGCAGGGGCACCCTCTCACATAGGAACCACGCACTCTGCCTTCAGGATTGATAAGGCCTGCCATAGGAGTGACTTATAGGTTTATATGTGTGTATGTATGTAGTGATATAGGTAGCCTATATCACAGTAAGGGGTGCATGCACCACCTTACCCAGGCTGCAGTAGCAGACCTGTGGTGTCATTTTGGATGGCCTTCCAGGGGTGGCACAATACATGCTGCAGCCCCTGGTAGGCCTCTGAGGTACCTATGCCCTGGGTACATAGTATACCATATACTAGGGACTTATAAGGGCACTCCAGATTCCAATCAGAGATGTGCCTAAGGCACATGGAAACCATTTTATAGAGGAAGCAGATAGACTGGGGCCCTGAATAGCAGGATCCCAGTCCAACTAAGTCATAAACCAGCAAAACACCAGGAAAAAGTGGGGGCAACCATATAGTCAGATTCCACCTTCCTACACTCTTCCTTCTTTCTGCAGCTTACCTGCCTCTTTCCACACTTCTCTTGCTTCTTTCTACACCTCTGTTGCTTCTCACTTGCCTCTTTCTGCACTTCTCTTGCATCTTTCTACACCTCTGTTGCTTCTTTCAGCAATTCTCCTGCCTCTTTCTGCACTTCCCTTGCTTGTTTCTGCACCTCTCTTGCGTCTTTCTGCACCTCTGTTGCCTCTTTCTGCACCTCACTTGCTTCTTTCTGAACCCTATTGCCTCTTTCTGCACCCATCTCCCTTCTTTCTGCACTTGTCTTGCCTCTTTCTGCACCCTTCGCACCTCCTTCAGCAACTCTGTTGCTTCTTTCTGCACCCCTCCTGCCTCTTTCTGTACCCCTCTAGCCTCTGTGTGTACCTCTTGCCTCTTTTTGCACCTCTCCTACCTCTTTCTGCACCCCTCTTGCCTCTTTTTGCACGTCTGTTGGTTCTTTCTGCACTGCTCTTGCTTCTTTCTGCACCTCTTTTGCAAATTTCTGCATCCCGCATGCCTCTTTCTGCACCCCTCTTCCCTATTTCTCCACCTCTCTTGCTTCTTTCTGCACTTCTCTTGCTTCTTTCTGCACTGCTCTTGCTTCTTTCTGCACTCTCTTGTAAATTTATGTTTCTCTCTTACCTCTCTTTGCACCCCTGTCCCCTCTTTCTGTACCTTTCTTGCCTGTTTCTGCACGTCTCTTGCCTCTTTCGGCACCTCTGTTGCTTCTTTCTGCACTTCTCTTGCCTCTTTCTGCATCCCTCTTGCCTCTTTAAGCACCTCTGTCACTTCTTTCTGCACCTCTCTTGCTTCTTTCTGCACCCCTCTTGCCTCTTTCTGTACCCCTTTTGCCTCTTTGTGCACCTCCCATGCCTCTTTCTGCACCTCTCTTGCCTCTTTCTGTAGTTCTCCAGCCTCCTTCTGCACCTCACTTGCCTCTTTCTGCACTTCTCTTGCTTCTTTCGTCACCCTTCTTCCCTTTTTCTGCACATCTCTTGCTGCTTCCTGCACTGCTCTTGCCTCTTTCTGCACCCCTCTTGCCTCTTTGTGCACCTCTTTTGCTTCTTTCTGCACTTCTCTCTCCTCTTTCTGCACTTCTATTGCATCTTTCTGCACCTCTCTTGCTTCTTTCTGCACCCTTGTTGTCTTTTTCTGCACCCCTGTTGTCTCTTCCTGCACTTGTCTTCCCTCATTCTGCACCTCCCTTGCTCCTTTCTGCACCTCTCTTGCTCCTTTCTGCACTGCTCTTGCCTCTTTCTCCACCTCTCTTGCCTCTTTGTGCAACTCTCCTACCTCTTTCTGCACCCCTCTTATCTCTTTTTGCACCTCTGTTGGTCCTTTCAGCAATTCTTTTGCTACTTTCTGCACTTCTCTTGCTTGTTTCTGCATCTCTCTTGCGTCTTTCTGCACCTCCGGTTCCTCTTTATGCACCTCACTTGCTTCTTTCTGCACCCCTCTTGCCTCTTTCTGCACCCCACTTTTCTCTTTCTGCACCTCTCTTGCATCTTTCTGCACCCCTGTTCCCTCTATCTGCACCTTTCCTGCCTCTTTCTGCACCTCTCTTGCCTCTTTCTGTACCTCTGTTGCTTCTTTCTGCACTTCTCTTTCTCTTTCTGCACCCACCGCGCCTCTTTCAGCACCTCTGTGTTCTGAACTTCTCTTCCTTCTGTCTGCACCCCTCCTGCCTCTTTCTGCACCCCTCTTGCCTCTTTTTGCACCCCTGTTGGTTCTTTCTACACTGCTCTTGCTTCTTTCTGCACCTTTCTGTTGCTTCTTTCTGCCTCTTTCTGCATTTCCCTTGCTTCTTACTACACCTCTGTTGCTTCTTTCAGCATTTCTCTTGCCTCTTTCTGCACTTCTCTTCCTTCTTTCTGTACCTCTCCTGCCTCTTTCTGTACCTCTCTTGCCTCTTTGTGCACCTCTCTTGCCTCTTTGTGCACCTCTCCTTCCTCTTTCTGCACCCCTCTTGCCTCTTTTTGCACCTCTGTGAGTTCTTTCTGCACTGCTCTTGCTTCTTTCTGCACCTTACTTGCCTCTTTCCACACTTCTCTTGCTTCTTTCTACACCTCTGTTGCTTCTTTCAGCATTTCTCTTGCCTCTTTCTGCACTTCTCTTCCTTCTTTCTGCACCCCTCCTGCCTCTTTCTGTACCTCTCTTGCCTCTTTGTACACCTCTCCTTCCTCTTTCTGCACCCATCTTGCCTCTTTTTGCACCTCTGTTGCTTCTATCAGCAATTCTCCTGCCTCTTTCTGCACTTCCCTTGCTTGTTTCTATACCTCTCTTGCGTCTTTCTGCACCTCTGTTGCCTCTTTCTGCACCTCACTTGCTTCTTTCTGCACCCCTCTCCCTTCTTTCTGCACTTGTCTTGCCTCTTTCTGCACCCTTCGCACCTCTTTCAGCACCTCTGTTGCTTCTTTCTGCACTTCTCTTCCTTCTTTCTGCACCCCTCCTGCCTCTTTCTGTACCGCTCTTGCCTCTGTGTGCACCTCTTGCCTCTTTGTGTACCTCTCCTACCTCTTTCTGTACCCCTCTTGCCTCTTTTTGCACGTCTGTTGGTTCTTTCTGCACTGCTCTTGCTTCTTTCTGCACCTCTTTTGCAAATTTCTGCATCTTGCATGCCTCTTTCTGCACCCCTCTTCCCTATTTCTCTACCTGTTTTGCTTCTTTCTGCACATCTCTTGCTTCTTTCTGCACTGCTCTTGCTTCTTTCTGAACCTCTCTTGCAAATTTATGTATTCCTCTTACCTCTCTTTGCACCCCTGTCCCCTCTTTCTGTACCTTTCTTGCCTGTTTCTGCACGTCTCTTGCCTCTTTCAGCACCTCTTTTGCTTCTTTCTGCACTTCTCTTGCCTCTTTCTGCATCCCTCTTGCCTCTTTGAGCACCTCTGTCACTTCTTTCTGCACTTCTCTTGCTTCTTTCTGCACCCCTCTTGCCTCTTTCTGTACCCCTTTTGCCTCTTTGTGCACCTCTCCTGCCTCTTTCTGCACCTCTCTTGCCTCTTTCTGTAGTTCCCTTGCCTCCTTCTGCACCTCACTTGCCTCTTTCTGCACTTCTCTTGCTTCTTTCTGCACCCTTCTTCCCTTTTTCTACACATCTCTTTGCTTCTTTCTGCACTGCTCTTGCCTCTTTCTGCACCCTCTTGCCTCTTTGTGCACCTCTTTGCTTCTTTCTGCACTTCTCTCTCCTCTTTCTGCACTTCTATTGATTCTTTCTGCACCTGTCTTGCTTCTTTCTGCACCCCTGTTGTCTCTTTCTGCACCCCTGTTGTCTCTTCCTATACTTTTCTTCCCTCTTTCTGTACCTCTCTTGCTCCTTTCTGCACTTCTCTTGCTTCTTTCTGCACCTTTCTTCCCTCTTTTGCATCCCTCTTGAGTCTTTCTGCTGTTCTCTTGCCATTTTCTGCACCTCTCTTGCCTCTTTGTACAACTCTCCTACCTCTTTCTGCACCCCTCTTATCTCTTTTTGCACCTCTGTTGGTTCTTTCAGCGATTCTTTTGCTTCTTTCTGTACTTCTCTTGCTTCTTTCTGCACCCTTCCCTTTTTCTACACTTCTCTTGCTTCCTTCTGCACTGCTATTGCCTCTTTCTGCACCCCTCTTGCCTCTTTGTGCACCTCTTTTGCTTCTTTCTGCACTTCTCTCTCCTCTTTCTGCACTTCTATTGCGTCTTTCTGCACCTGTCTTGCTTCTTTCTGCACCCCTGTTGTCTCTTTCTGCACCCCTGTTGTCTCTTCCTGCACTTTTCTTCCCTCTTTCTGCACCTCGCTTGCTCCTTTATGCACTTCTCTTGCTTCTTTCTGTACCTTTCTTCCCTCTTTTGCATCCCTCTTGAGTCTTTCTGCTGTTATCTTGCCATTTTCTGTACCCCTTTTGCCTCTTTGTGCACCTCCCATGCCTCTTTCTGCACCTCTCTTGCCTATTTCTGTAGTTCTCCAGCCTCCTTCTGCACCTCACTTGCCTCTTTCTGCACTTCTCTTGCTTCTTTCGGCACCCTTCTTCCCTTTTTCTGCACATCTCTTGCTGCTTTCTGCACTGCTCTTGCCTCTTTCTGCACCCCTCTTGCCTCTTTGTGCACCTCTTTTGCTTCTTTCTGCACTTCTCTCTCCTCTTTCTGTACTTCTATTGCATCTTTCTGCACCTCTCTTGCTTCTTTCTGCACACTTGTTGTCTTTTTCTGCACCCCTGTTGTCTCTTCCTGCACTTGTCTTCCCTCTTTCTGCACCTCTCTTGCTCCTTTCTGCACCTCTCTTGCTCCTTTCTGCACTGCTCTTGCCTCTTTTTCCACCTCTCTTGCCTCTTTTTGCACCCCTGTTGGTTCTTTCTACACTGCTCTTGCTTCGTTCTGCACCTCAATTGCCTCTTTCTGCATTTCCCTTGCTTCTTACTACACCTCTGTTGCTTCTTTTGAGAATTCTCTTGCCTCTTTCTGTACTTCTCTTCCTTCTTTCTGTACCCCTCCTGCCTCTTTCTGTACCTCTCTTGCCTCTTTGTGCACCTCTCCTTCCTCTTTCTGCACCCCTCTTGCCTCTTTTTGTACCTCTGTTGGTTCTTTCTGCACTGCTCTTGCTTCTTTCTGCACCTTACTTGCCTCTTTCCACATTTCTCTTGCTTCTTTCTACACCTCTGTTGCTTCTTGCAGAAATTCTCTTGCCTCTTTCTGCACTTCTCTTCCTTCTTTCTGCACCCCTCCTGCCTCTTTCTGTACCTCGTTTTCCTCTTTGTACACCTCTCCTTCCTCTTTCTGCATCCATCTTGCCTCTTTTTGTACCCCTCTTGCCTCTGTGTGCACCTCTTGCCTCTTTGTGTACCTCTCCTACCTCTTTCTGCACCCCTCTTGCCTCTTTTTGCACGTCTGTTGGTTCTTTCTGCACTTCCCTTTTTTGCATCCCTCTTGAGTCTTTCTGCTGTTCTCTTGCCATTTTCTGCACCTCTCTTGCCTCTTTGTGCAACTCTCCTACCTATTTCTGCACCCCTCTTATCTCTTTTTGCACCTCTGTTGGTTCTTTCAGCAATTCTTTTGCTACTTTCTGCACTTCTCTTGCTTGTTTCTGCACCTCTCTTGTGTCTTTCTGCACCTCTGTTTCCTCTTTATGCACCTCACTTGCTTCTTTCTGCACCCCTCTTGCCTCTTTCTGCACCCCACTTTTCTCTTTCTGCACCTCTCTTGCATCTTTCTGCACCCCTGTTCCCTCTTTCTGCACCTTTCCTGCCTATTTCTGCACCTCTCTTGCCTCTTTCTGTACCTCTGTTGCTTCTTTCTGCACTTCTCTTTCTCTTTCTGCACCCACCGTGCCTTTTTCAGCACCTCTGTGTTCTGAACTTCTCTTCCTTCTTTCTGCACCCCTCCTGCCTCTTTCTGCACCCCTCTTGCCTCTTTTTGCACCCCTGTTGGTTCTTTCTACACTGCTTTTGCTTCTTTCTGCACCTCACTTGCCTCTTTCTGCATTTCCCTTGCTTCTTACTACACTTCTGTTGCTTCTTTCAGCAATTCTCTTGCCTCTTTCTGTACTTCTCTTCCTTCTTTCTATAGCCCTCCTGCCTCTTTCTGTACCTCTCTTGCCTCTTTGTGCACCTCTTCTTCCTCTTTCTGCACCCCTCTTGCCTCTTTTTGCACCTCTGTGAGTTCTTTCTGCACTGCTCTTGCTTCTTTCTGCACCTTACTTGCCTCTTTCCACACTTCTCTTGCTTCTTTCTACACCTCTGTTGCTTCTTTCAGCATTTCTCTTGCCTCTTTCTGCACTTCTCTTCCTTCTTTCTGCACCCCTCCTGCCTTTTTCTGTACCTCTCTTGCCTCTTTGTACACCTCTCCTTCCTCTTTCTGCACCCATCTTGCCTCTTTTTGCACCTCTGTTGCTTCTATCAGCAATTCTCCTGCCTCTTTCTGCACTTCCCTTGCTTGTTTCTGCACCTCTCTTGTGTCTTTCTGCACCTCTGTTGCCTCTTTCTGCACCTCACTTGCTTCTTTCTGCACCCTATTGCCTCTTTCTGCACCCCTCTCCCTTCTTTCTGCACTTGTCTTGCCTCTTTCTGCACCCTTCGCACCTCTTTCAGCACCTCTGTTGCTTCTTTCTGCACTTCTCTTCCTTCTTTCTTTACCCCTCCTGCCACTTTCTGTACCCCTCTTGCCTCTGTGTGCACCTCTTGCCTCTTTGTGTACCTCTCCTACCTCTTTCTGCACCCCTCTTGCCTCTTTTTGCACGTCTGTTGGTTCTTTCTGCACTGCTCTTGCTTCTTTCTGCACCTCTTTTGCAAATTTCTGCATCTCGCATGCCTCTTTCTGCACCCCTCTTCCCTATTTCTCTACCTGTCTTGCTTCTTTCTGCACATCTCTTGCTTCTTTCTGCACTGCTCTTGCTTCTTTCTGAACCTCTCTTGCAAATTTATGTATTCCTCTTACCTCTCTTTGCACCCCTGTCCCCTCTTTCTGTACCTTTCTTACCTGTTTCTGCACGTCTCTTGCCTCTTTCAGCACCTCTGTTGCTTCTTTCTGCACTTCTCTTGCTTCTTTCTGCACCCCTCTTGCCTCTTTAAGCACCTCTGTCACTTCTTTCTGCACTTCTCTTGCTTCTTTCTGCACTCCTCTTGCCTCTTTCTGTACCCCTTTTGCCTCTTTCTGCACCTCTCCTGCCTCTTTCTGCACCTCTCTTGCCTCTTTCTGTAGTTCCCTTGCCTCCTTCTGCACCTCACTTGCCTCTTTCTGCACTTCTCTTGCTTCTTTCTGCACCCTTCTTCCCTTTTTCTACACATCTCTTGCTTCTTTCTGCACTGCTCTTGCCATTTTCTGCACCTCTCTTGCCTCTTTGTGCAACTCTCCTACCTCTTTCTGCACCCCTCTTATCTCTTTTTGCACCTCTGTTGGTTCTTTCAGCAATTCTTTTGCTACTTTCTGCACTTCTCTTGCTTGTTTCTGCACCTCTCTTGCGTCTTTCTGCACCTCCGTTTCCTCTTTATTTACCTCACTTGCTTCTTTCTGCACCCCTCTTGCCTCTTTCTGCACCCCACTTTTCTCTTTCTGCACCTCTCTTGCATCTTTCTGCACACCTGTTCCCTCTTTCTGTACCTTTCCTGCCTGCTTCTGCACCTCTCTTGCCTCTTTCTGTACCTCTGTTGCTTCTTTCTGCACTTCTCTTTCTCTTTCTGCACCCTTCGCGCCTCTTTCAGCACCTCTGTGTTCTGCACTTCTCTTCCTTCTTTCTGCACCCCTCCTGCCTCTTTCTGCACCCCTCTTGCCTCTTTTTGTACCCCTGTTGGTTCTTTCTACACTGCTCTTGCTTCTTTCTGCACCTCACTTGCCTCTTTCTGCATTTCCCTTGCTTCTTACTACACCTCTGTTGCTTCTTTTGAGAATTCTCTTGCTTCTTTCTGTACTTCTCTTCCTTCTTTCTGTACCCCTCCTGCCTCTTTATGTACCTCGCTTGCCTCTTTGTGCACCTCTCCTTCCTCTTTCTGCACCCCTCTTGCCTCTTTTTGCACCTCTGTTGGTTCTTTCTGCACTTCTCTTGCTTCTTTCTGCACCTTACTTGCCTCTTTCCACATTTCTCTTGCTTCTTTCTACACCTCTGTTGCTTCTTTCAGAAATTCTCTTGCCTCTTTCTGCACTTCTCTTCGTTCTTTCTGCACCCCTCCTGCCTCTTTCTGTACCTCTTTTGCCTCTTTGTACACTTCTCCTTCCTCTTTCTGCATCCATCTTGCCTCTTTTTGCACCTCTGTTGGTTCTTTCTGTCTTGCTCTTGCTTCTTTCTGCACCTCACTTGCCTCTTTCTGCACTTCTCTTGCATCTTTCTACACCTCTGTTGCTTCTTTCAGCAATTCTCCTTCCTCTTTCTGTACTTCCCTTGCTTGTTACTGCACCTCTCTTGCGTCTTTCTGCACCTCTGTTGCCTCTTTCTGCACCTCACTTGCTTCTTTCTGCACCCTATTGTCTCTTTCTGCACCCCTCTCCCTTCTTTCTGCAATTGTCTTGCCTCTTTCTGCACCCTTCGCATCTCTTTCAGCACCTCTGTTGCTTCTTTCTGCACTTCTCTTCCTTCTTTCTGTACCCCTCCTGCCTCTTTCTGTACCCCTCTTGCCTCTGTGTGCACCTCTTGCCGCTTTGTGCACCTCTCCTACCTCTTTCTGCACCTTACTTGCCTCTTTCCACACTTCTCTTGCTTCTTTCTACACCTCTGTTGCTTCTTTCATCAATTCTCTTGCCTCTTTCTGCACTTCTCTTGCTTCTTTCTGCACCCTTCTTCCCTTTTTTGCATCCCTCTTGAGTCTTTCTGCTGTTCTCTTGCCATTTTCTGCACCTCTCTTGCCTCTTTGTGCACCTCTCCTACATATTTCTGCACCCCTCTTATCTCTTTTTGCACCTCTGTTGGTTCTTTCAGCAATTCTTTTGCTACTTTCTGCACTTCTCTTGCTTGTTTCTGCACCTCTCTTGCGTCTTTCTGCACCTCTGTTTCCTCTTTATGCACCTCACTTGCTTCTTTCTGCACCCCTCTTGCCTCTTTCTGCACCCCACTTTTCTCTTTCTGCACCTCTCTTGCATCATTCTGCACCCCTGTTCCCTCTTTCTGCACCTTTCCTGCCTGTTTCTGCACCTCTCTTGCCTCTTTCTGTACCTCTGTTGCTTCTTTCTGCACTTCTCTTTCTTTTTCTGTACCCACCGCGCCTTTTTCAGCACCTCTGTGTTCTGAACTTCTCTTCCTTCTTTCTGCACGCCTCCTGCCTCTTTCTGCTCCCCTCTTGCCTCTTTTTGCACCCCTGTTGGTTCTTTCTACACTGCTCTTGCTTCTTTCTGCACCTCACTTGCCTCTTTCTGCATTTCCCTTGCTTCTTACTACACCTCTGTTGCTTCTTTCAGCAATTCTCTTGCCTCTTTCTGTACTTCTCTTCCTTCTTTCTGTACCCCTTCTGCCTCTTTCTGTACCTCTCTTGCCTCTTTGTGCACCTCTCCTTCCTCTTTCTGCACCCTTCTTGCCTCTTTTTGCACCTCTGTGAGTTCTTTCTGCACTGCTCTTGCTTCTTTCTGCACCTTACTTGCCTCTTTCCACACTTCTCTTGCTTCTTTCTACACCTCTGTTGCTTCTTTCAGCATTTCTCTTGCCTCTTTCTGCACTTCTCTTCCTTCTTTCTGCACCCCTCCTGCCTCTTTCTGTACCTCTCTTGCCTCTTTGTACACCTCTCCTTCCTCTTTCTGCACCCATCTTGCCTCTTTTTGCACCACTGTTGCTTCTATCAGCAATTCTCCTGCCTCTTTCTGCACTTCCCTTGCTTGTTTCTGCACCTCTCTTGCGTCTTTCTGCACCTCTGTTGCCTCTTTCTGCACCTCACTTGCTTCTTTCTGCACCCTATTGCCTCTTTCTGCACCCCTCTCCCTTCTTTCTGCACTTGTCTTGCCTCTTTCTGCACCCTTCGCACCTCTTTCAGCACCTCTGTTGCTTCTTTCTGCACTTCTCTTCCTTCTTTCTGCACCCCTCCTGCCTCTTTCTGTACCCCTCTTGCCTCTGTGTGTACCTCTTGCCTCTGTGTACCTCTCCTACCTCTTTCTGCACCCCTCTTGCCTCTTTTTGCACGTCTGTTGGTTCTTTCTGCACTACTCTTGCTTCTTTCTGCACCTCTTTTGCAAATTTCTGCATCTCGCATGCCTCTTTCTGCACCCCTCTTCCCTATTTCTCTGCCTGTCTTGCTTCTTTCTGCACATCTCTTGCTTCTTTCTGCACTGCTCTTGCTTCTTTCTGAACCTCTCTTGCAAATTTATGTATTCCTCTTACCTCTCTTTCCAACCCTGTCCCCTCTTTCTGTACCTTTCTTGCCTGTTTCTGCACGTCTCTTGCCTCTTTCGGCACCTCTGTTCATTCTTTCTGCACTTCTCTTGCCTCTTTCTGCATCCCTCTTGCCTCTTTAAGCACCTCTGTCACTTCTTTCTGCACTTCTCTTGCTTCTTTCTGCATCCCTCTTGCCTCTTTCTGTACCCCTTTTGCCTCTTTGTGCACCTCTCCTGCCTCTTTCTGCACCTCTCTTGCCTCTTTCTGTAGTTCCCTTGCCTCCTTCTGCACCTCACTTGCCTATTTCTGCACTTCTCTTGCTTCTTTCTGCACCCTTCTTCCCTTTTTCTACACATCTCTTGCTTCTTTCTGCACTGCTCTTGCCTCTTTCTGCACCCCTCTTGCCTCTTTGTGCACCTCTTTTGCTTCTTTCTGCACTTCTCTCTCCTCTTTCTGCACTTCTATTGCATCTTTCTGCACCTGTCTTGCTTCTTTCTGCACCCCTGTTGTCTCTTTCTGCACCCCTGTTGTCTCTTCCTGCACTTTTCTTCCCTCTTTCTGCACCTCTCTTGCTCCTTTCTGCACTTCTCTTGCTTCTTTCTGCACCTTTCTTCCCTCTTTTGCATCCCTCTTGAGTCTTTCTGCTGTTCTCTTGCCATTTTCTGCACCTCTCTTGCTTCTTTGTTCAACTCTCCTACCTCTTTCTGCACCCCTCTTATCTCTTTTTGTACCTCTGTTGGTTCTTTCAGCAATTCTTTTGCCTCTTTCTGCACTTCTCTTGCTTGTTTCTGCACCTCTCTTGCGTCTTTCTGCACCTCTGTTTCCTCTTTATGGACCTCACTTGCTTCTTTCTGCACCCCTCTTGCCTCTTTCTGCACCCCACTTTTCTCTTTCTGCACCTCTCTTGCATCTTTCTGCACCCCGTTCCCTCTTTCTGCACCTTTCCTGCCTGTTTCTGCACCTCTCTTGCCTCTTTCTGTACCTCTGTTGCTTCTTTCTGCACTTCTCTTTCTCTTTCTCCACCCTCCGCGCTTCTTTCAGCACCTCTGTGTTCTGCACTTCTCTTCCTTCTTTCTGCACCCCTTCTGCCTCTTTCTGTACCTCTCTTGCCTCTTTGTGCACCTCTCCTTCCTCTTTCTGCACCCCTCTTGCCTCTTTTTGCACCTCTGTTGGTTCTTTCTGCACTGCTCTTGCTTCTTTCTGCACCTCTGTTGCTTCTTTCAGCAATTCTCTTGCCTCTTTCTGCACTTCTCTTGCTTGTTTCTGCACTTCTCTTGCGTCTTTCTGCACCTCTGTTGCCTCTTTCTTCACCTCACTTGCTTCTTTATGCCCCCTTCTTGCCTCTTTCTGCACCTCTCTTCCCTCTTTCTGCACCTCTCTTGCCTCTTTTTGCACCCTTGGTCCCTCTTTCTGCACCTTTCCACCCCGTTTCTGCACCTCTCTTGTCTCTTTCTGTACCTCTGTTGCTTCTTTCTGCACTTCTCTTGCTCTTTCTGCACCCTTTGCGCCTCTTTCAGCACCTCTGTTGCTTCCTTCTGCATTTCTCTCCCTTCCTTCTGCACCTCTCCTGCCTCTTTCTGTACCTGTCGTGCCTCTTTCTGCACCTCTCCTACCTTTTTCTGCACCCCTCTTGCCTCTTTTTGCATCTCTGTTGGTTCTTTCTGCACTGCTCTTGCTTCTTTATGCACCTCACTTACCTCTTTCTACACTTCTCTTGCTCTTTCTACACCCTTTGCGCCTCTTTCAGCACCTCTGTTGCTTCTTTCTGCACTTCTCTTCCTTCCTTCTGCACCTCTCCTGCCTCTTTCTGCAACTGTCTTGCCTCTTTCTGTACCCCTCCTACCTCTTTCTGCACCCCTCTTGCCTCTTTTTGCACCTCTGTTAGTTCTTTCTGCATTGCCCTTGCTTCTTTCTGCACCTCTTTTGCAAATTTCTGCATCCCTCATGCCTCTTTCTGCACCTCTCTTCCCTATTTGTCCACCTCTCTTGCTTCTTTCTGCACTTCTCTTGCTTCTTTCTGCACTGCTCTTGCTTCTTTCTGCACCTCTCTTGCAAATTTCTGTATCCCTCTTACCTCTTTCTGCACCCCTGTTCCCTCTTTCTCTATCTTTCTTGCCTGTGTCTGTACCTCTCTTGCCTCTTTAGGCACCTCTGTTGCCTCTTTCTGCACTTCTCTTGCCTCTTTCTGTACCCCTCTTGCCTCTTTAAGCACCTATTGCTTCTTTCTGCACTTCTCTTGCTTCTTTCTGCACCCCTCTTGCCTCTTTCTGTATCCCTTTTGCCTCTTTGTGCACCTCTACTGCCTCTTCCTGCACCTCTCTTGCCATTTTCTGCAGTTCTCTTGCCTTTTTCTGCACCTCTTTTGCTTCTTTCTGTACTTTTCCTGCCTCTTTCTGTACCCCTCTTGCCTCTTTCTGCACCTCTGTTGCTTCTTTCTGCACTGCTCTTGCTTCTTTCTGCACCTCTGACTTAGAGGTAGTTTTAATCCCCCTGCCCTATTATGTACTAGGGCCTTACAGGGGAGGTCATGCTAATCACAGGGGTACCCCAACCCATAGTGTACCCTAGTGTATGTAGGTGTTTTCACTGTATTCTAAGTGTCTTTCAGCATAGCACTGGCTCCTGGCCTGGTAAGTCAGAGTCAGTTACCATTAGTACCAGTCAGCAAAATGTTGGGGGCACAGGATGACTTTGCAACAAGACCTCTTTCTGCACCTCTATTGGTTCTTTCTGTATTTCTCTGGCTTCTTTCTGCACCTTTCTTCGTCTTTCTGGACTTCTATTGCCTCTTTCTGCATTTCTCTTGCTTCTTTCCGTGCCTTTCTTCCTCTTTCTGCACATGTCCTACCTCTGTAGGCATAGTTAGAAATTAGTATTTAAAAAACCTTTGAAATTCACTGAAAAAACCATATGTTTGAGGGACGTTATAGTTAGCAATTAGCATTTAAAAAACCTTTGAAATTCACTGAAAAAAACACAGGTTTCAGGGACGTTATAGTTAGTTGGACATTTCACTCGTACAAAACCAGAGAAATTCGGCCGTTATAGTTATATGATCTAACATAACTCGCGCCCCCGCAATGCACTGCTGATGACGTCACATATTACATCATTCATGACATGGTCATTGACATCACTGATACATCACTGATGACATCTCAAATGACATCACTGATGACATCATCCACGTGATAATCTGATGCACCTCCTCATACCCTAATATAACCTTTGATACACCCACTCTAAAATTCAGACTATCATTTTCAAAACCATAGACACACCAATACCAGTTACTACATACCCACTCACTGATTCCTAGGTCTACACACACATCCACTCATTCACCCATACAGTCACTCATACACGCAGTCACTCATCAATACAGCACTATCATATGCACTCATACACCTATACAGACACTCACACACCACCACTCATCCATAGAGTTACTCACACACCTAGTCAGTCATGCAAAGAGTCAATCACACTTCCATTTACTCACCTATACAGTTATACACACACCACCTCACTTATTCATACAGACACTAACACATACTTACTCTCTTATACAATCACTGATACAAGCACATACTCATCCATACAGCCACTCTCACAATCACTCACTCTCACATATTGTCATTTATATACTCCACCACACACATATACTGCCTTTTACATATGTAGTTACTCACACATGTACCACTGAGAAATCCATTCACTAACCAAAACACCCATACACATACTCACCCACCCATACAGCCCTTCACAGATGCACTCTTGAACCCATATACCCAGTGAATCACCCACTCACACATCTATGCACAGAGTCACACACCCCCCACCCACCCACACAGACACTCAGGCACCCATACAGATTCTCAGACAACCAATCAATAACCCATATAGACACTCATGTAGCTACTCACCAACCCATGCAGCTGCTTACATACCAACTGACAGACTGATACAGACATTCACACAGATTACTCACTAACTCATGCATTCAGTCAGACACGTTTAATCACTCACTTATACAGTCACGCACTGACTAAATCATCCATTCAGACACTCATACACCCACTCATTCTTTAATACACCTTCGCATATATATATATATAAAAAACATATTTAAACTTTACAGAAACACACAGTCACTGGATGATGTCATCAGTGTTGTTATTTGAGATGTCATCAGTGATGTCAATGACCATGTCTTGAATGATGTAATATGTGACATCATCAACAGTGCATTGCGGGGGCGCGAGTTATAGTTAGCTCAACAAACTATAACGGTCGAATTTCTTTTTTTTTTACAGAGTTTTACATAGCGTGAACTTGACCCGAATCGGGTATCAGATTGCTTTACATAGCACCAGTTGCATTACATGAGGACACATTCATTTTTGTTAGGCACGGGGAGATTAAGTGATTTGCCCAGAATCACATGATGTTCAGCGTCATTGCCGAGACTCGAACCCAGTTCCCCAGATTCGAGGTCGACCGCCCTAGCCGTAAGGCCAACTCCTCTCCCCAATTTCTCTGGTTTTGTACGAGTGAAATGTCCAACTAACTATAACGTCCCTGAAACCTGTGGTTTTTTCAGTGAATTTCAAAGGACCGTCCCAAACCTTTGGAGATTGGAAACTGGATATTAGGGAAAAATCTCAACACAGTTTGCAAAAGTTTGAATCTGTCCATAATAAATGGAAGAACAAGTTTTGACCAACCAGAAAATAGTGCATATTACATTGGTAACACACCATCTCTTTTTGACTTTGCAGCAATCTCCTCGGAGAACATCAGATTAGGCCTGGGCATAAAACTTCACTCTGCTCATGGAGTTTTCAGTTTTCAGCAACTCCACATTCCGTGGAGAGCTTGGAGTTACCAATAAATTCTGCACTGCACTACGGAGTGGAAACTTTTTTTTTCTGTTGGCAAGCTCATGACGTCATTTTGCGCATGCAGGGAGCATGATAAGACTTGCTGGGTTTGCTATCCAGCCTCGAGCTCCCGTGAGATGTTACATCCGCTAACAAGGCTTTAGGCTATGCCAGCAATTTCCAGCACTTCCTTTGTGACATAGGCTAGCGGGATCGAGCGCGAGCAGCCGCAGCTGCAAACTGGAGAAGATTCTCCCCTCGAGAAGCAGCTAAGTCTCCTCATAAAGACAATTTGGAGCGAAAAAATTTCTCAAATGGACCATTTGTGTTGGGTTTTTTGTGCGAGGAACCCTTTTTTTATTTTACTTTCTTTTTCAACAAGAAGAAAGTGCCCAGAGACTCCAACTGCCTGCTCCTGTACAGCAGCCTCCTCCCAGTGATTTAGGCACTTCTCATTTGGATTTGAGCTGGAAGGATCACTCTCTCTTTGTGCCGCATATACACCATTGGATTTGAGGACATTGTTTTTGTGACATCACAAGTAAGTTGAAAAACTGTTGTATAAGGGTGTTATTTGTTTGCTAGATGGCATGCACCAGGATTTATTTGTACTTTTATTCGATTTTTATAACTTATTGTGGTGGATGGCCTGCAGTTTCAGAAGGAGCCTAGTTATTTTTTTGCATGTAATTTTTCTTCTTTTATAAAGGAAAAACGTTTCACAGTTCAGTAAATTCTCTCCATGTTTTTTAATAAATTTGCAATATTCATTTAATTCAGTATGTGATGACCTAGTCTGCCAATGGCCTTCCAGCCAGTAGGCCCAGTATTAGTCATGGGTGCATGAAACACATGTTTCTCTGCTGTTTGTTGAATTGAAACATAATTTAGGCCATGGATGGCATTGGATTCAATTACAAAATGTGTTTTTTGTGGGGTATTTCACATTTTTTCCCCGCAAACAGTGAATTGGTGGGGTGATATATTTGATAACTTTGGATTATATGTGCTGTAAAAGGTTTTAAATTAGTTATTTTTCATTTTTGGCATTGCTCAATTAATGCTGTTTTCTTCTGTGTTACCTTACCTGCTTTGTCTGGCCAGTGTGTGAGTGTGTTTGCCATTGGTCACCATTTGTCTTTGCTCCCCATGCTATGTGGCCTGGGGCCATTTTGTATAGTCAGTGTCCATAGGCCTGCATGTGCTCTTTGTTTTCCATGCCTCCTGCTTGATGTTTGACCATGTGGCTGGTGGCCATTTTGTGCAGGCAGTCAGTGTGCTTTTGTTTCCTAGGCCTGCATGTGTTCATTGTTGTGGCCATGCCTCCTTGATGGTTGTTGTTTGACCATGTGTCTGGCAGCCATTTTTTGTAGCCAGCCTGTCTGCTTTTGCCATTGGCCTGCATGTGTTATTTGTTGTTGCTGTACCTCCTTGCTGGTTGTTGTTTGACCATGTGGCTGTTGGCCATTTTGTGTAGGCAACCATGGGTTTTTCCCATAGGCCTGTATGTTTTCTTTGTTGTGGCCATGCCTCCTTGCTGGTTGTTGTTGTTTGCCCATGTGATTGGTGGCCATTTTGTGTATGCAGCCAGTGTGCTTTTGCCATACACCTGCATGTGTTCTTTGTTGTGGCCATGCCTCCTTACTGGTTTTTGTTGTTTTTTGACCATATGGGTGACAGAAATTTTGTATAGGCAGACAGTGTGCTTTGTAGGCCTGGACGGAGTTCGCGGAGTTGCGCAGAACGTTGTGAAGTGCCTCAAAAACTCCACCACACTACATGGGGTTTCGCGAGCAGGTAGAGCTACTCGCTGTGCCCGTTCGCATGATGTTTTACATTTTCGTCAACATGAAATCACACCAAAACAACACCACAAGTTTCGCATGGGCGCAGCCTTCTTGTTTTTTGCACTTTTTATGGTGCTGGGCCTACTTTTTCAATATTTCTTTAATATTTTTAATCTTCCCCCTATCTAACTTATCTACCCTCATTTTAAGTTATTATATTAGTGCGTGTTTTTTATGGGTTTTTTTGGGGGGTGTTTTTTGGTGACTTTTGTACTTTTTAAATTTTTCTCTTTACTTCCTCTTCTTTCCCTTCCTTCCTTCCTTTTCCTGTTTCTATCTTCCCCCCAGTCAGCACCATGGCAGTGCAGGGGAGCTGCAGCGCCAGGCCTTCCCCCTTACCACCCACAGCACCAGCCACCCACCTTGCTGTCAGCTGTGCCGTGAAGGGGTAAAACCAACAGTCCATTTGAGAAGTTTTTTAACTCCAAATTTACTTTTTGAGGAGATTTAGCTGCTTCTCAAAGAGAGAATCTTCTCCAGGTTGCAGCCGTCGTCGCTCGCGCTCGATCGTACTCCCCTACATCACAAAAAAAGTCCAGGAAGTCGCTGGCACGGCCTAAATCACAAGTGCTGAGTTTAACGGTAACTCTACGTTCTTCATGGAATGCAGAGTTATCGAATTCCGCAAACTCCGCGAGTGGAGCGGAGGTTTACGCCTAGTGCTTTTGCCAAAGGCCTGCATCTGTTCTTTATTTTGGCCATGCCTCCTTGCTGGTTGTTGTTTGACCATGTGGCTGGTGGCCATTTTGTTTAGACAGCCAATGTGATTTGCCATACACCTGCATGTGTGCTTAGTTGTGACCATGCCTCTTTGCTGGTTGTTTGACCATGTGGCCATTTTGTGCAACCATCCCTTTTTTAATTTTCAAAGCCATTTTGTTTGTAGAGGCTTAAGTCTTTTTGTGTGTGCTATTTTTTTTGCTTTTCCCTGATATCAGTTTAATAATATGCTTGAGGCCTAGCATCTCAATGCTCATACTAAATGCACTGTATGAACAGTGTTTTATATTATTATATACCTTTTTGGCATGTTTCATCTGCACCACTCTTTGACTCCCAAATCCCAATGGATTTCTCATGGTAGTCCCCTAGTAAATCAGCAATTATATTTTTGTAATTGTAATTTTCTTGATAACTTTTACACTTTTTTTAATCAATTTAAAAAAATGTTCATTTTTTTGTAATTTTGTTTGTAATTTTTTTACATAAAAAAAAATTGTAATGTTTTCACATTTTCCCAACATCCATCAACCTTAGGCACACAGCCGCACTACAGCATTAATTTTGTATGGATTATTCCCTTGTTACCTGCACCTGCCTGACTGCCACATCATAACTTGATACACATAAAGCAAACAGTTACATCTGTATGCTTCTGCTCTTTCTTATCCTTCTTGATAGTAAATGAAAGTTATGGTAGTAGGGTTGTACTTTTGAATGGATACACTGTATTGTTGTTAATTATTTATAACTTAAGTAACCACACTAAATGATATTGTTTGTACTACTAATTCAAACTGCAAAAATGCCACGTTTCACTGATGCTTTTCTTGCTTGTTTGCTTTTAGGTGCACAAGAGAAGAAACATCACCCACAGTGCTGCCAGACAGAAGGCCTGTGCACGTCCAAAGAAAGGTACTACCAAGAAAGAGGGCAGTGATAAGAAGGAGCTTACCACCAATGGTATGTCGCCCCAGACCTTTTTCAGGCAATGTCATGTGCCTGCCGCACCGGCCTCAGAGGAGCAAGCTGGGAGCAGCACTTCCACATCAATGGCCCCACCCTAATCTAGACCCAAGCCCATGTCTGTCACAGAGGCAGACACTGTAATCATGGCAACGCTGACGAGCAGTGACATTGAATTGGAGTTATCTCTTTCGCAAAGTAATACCCATTTGTTCCCGGGAACTCAGCTACAACTGCCACAGCCAGCAATAGTAGTTCCTCCTGAAGTAGGAGCACTTCAGCATTATGAGCTCCATGCTGAGAAAGTAGAAGAAGCCCCTCTTTCACAAGATCCATTGTCTTCCAGATATCCAGCAAGAAGAAGGAAGGGTATTCCACCAGCTTCTTCTCCAAGCCCCCCTTCTGATGATCAATCAATCAATCACAGAACTTGTAGAGTGCACTACTTACCCGCGAGGGTCTCAAGGCGCTGGGGAGAAAAAAGGGGGGGGTGCTGCTACTGGTCGAACAACCAGGTCTTGAGTAGCCTCCTGAAGGTCAGCAGGTCTTGGGTCTGTCGTAGGCTTAGTGGAAGGGTGTTCCAGGTCTTGGCGGCGAGGTGGGAGAAGGATCTGCCGCCGGTGGTAGTTCTTCGAAAGCGAGGGACGGTGGCGAGGAGAGGTCGGCGGAGCGGAGCTGGCGGTTGGGGACGTAGAAGAGGAGTCGTCTGTTGAGGTAGGCTGGGCCAGTCTTGTGGAGTGCCTTGTGTGCGTGGATGAGGAGTTTGAAGGAGATTCTCCTGTCGACGGGGAGCCAGTGCAGGTTCCTCAGGTGGGGGTGATGTGGCTGTGGCGTGGTACATCGAGCATCAGGCGTGCAGAGGCGTTTTGTATGCGTTGCAGTCGCTTGATGAGCTTGGCCGGGGCTCCCGCGTAGAGGGCGTTCCCATAGTCAAGTCTGCTACTGACGAGGGCCTGGGTGACTGTTCTTCTTGTATCTGTCGGGATCCACCTGTAGATCTTGCGAAGCATGCGGAGGGTGTTGAAGCAGGAGGAGGAGACTGCGCTGACTTGCTTGGCCATGGAGAGCGTTGAGTCGAGGATGACTCCCAGGTTGCGTGCGTGGTCGGTGGGTGTCGGGGTTGCTCCCAGCGTCGTTGGCCACCAGGAGTCTTCCCAGGCTGAGGGGTTGGAGCCGAGGATGAGGACCTCTGTTTTGTCCGTGTTCAGTTTTAGTCGGCTGATCTTCATCCAATCGGCTACGGCCTTCATTCCTTCATGGAGGTTGGATTTGGCGGCGAGGGGGTCCTTGGTGAGGGAGAGGATCAGTTGAGTGTCGTCGGCATAGGAGATTATGTTGAGGTCGTGCTGTCTGGCGATGCGTGCGTGCGGGGCCATGTAGATGTTGAACAGTGTTGGGCTGAGGGATGATCCCTGGGGTACGCCGCAGATGATCTCGGAGGCTTCGGATCGGAATGGTGGGAGGCGGACTCTCTGGGTTCTGCCGGCGAGGAAGGAGGTGGCCCATTCCAGGGCCTTGTCTCGGATCCCTGCGTCGTGGAGGCGTGCGCGTAGAGTGCGGTGGCAGACAGTGTCGAAGGCGGCGGAGAGGTCCAGCAGGATGAGGGCTGCGGTCTCACCGTTGTCCAGCAGGATCCTGATGTCGTCGGTGGCGGCGATGAGGGCAGTCTCAGTGCTGTGGTTGCTGCGGAACCCCGATTGGGATGGGTCCAGGATGCTGTTTTCTTCGAGGTATCGGGTTAGCTGTTTGTTGACGATCAAGACTCCACTTGGATCCTGCCTCAATCTGAGACATGCCAGGAGTGGCTAGGGAAAAAGAAGGTTCCTGAAAGCCTTAGAGTTATGGATGAAGACTAGGCAGATGATGACGAGCCAGTCATCATGGATGTTTGCCCAGCCCCAGAGGAGACCGATGTTACCCCACCTCAACCTGCTCTGAGGGATGTGGCACAGATACCTCCAACGCCAGCTTCAATATTTGCAAAGCCCCTGCGACCTACATCAACAACCACCTCAGTAGAAGTAGCATTGCAGAGAGACAAAGTTAAAACACCCACCTACTGACACTTCTTCGGACATGGGCAGTGGCACCAGTGTCAGAAAGTGGACCTCCCCAGTTTGGGACTTCTTTATGGTTAGCAAGCAAGAGGTGAACATTGCCATATGCTCATTTTGCAACGCAACTGTTAGTCCAGGTAAGCTTTGTACAAACTATGGTACCGTAGGCCAAACAACCCATTTAAAAAAACACCACACAATCCGGTGGAGGCGCACCTTATCAAAAAAACTGTAAGTGGTGTTTGTGAATGTGGTGAGAGCAGGGAATCTGCTCCAATCACAGTGGTAGTGTTATGAACCCCAATGTACCCCAATATAAGCCTAAGTAGTTGCACAACCTTTTACATACATTTGTCCTACCTTGCTCTACATTAAGGTTCTGGTGCCGACCTTTTACTTAATTAGGTGCCAAATAAATGTCGTGTGGTTTTCTCCGAAAACTAGCCTCATTTATTATGCATGAGGATTCTCAGTATCACAGCAGGATTACCATCATCTGCATAATAACTTTGTATAAGGGTCAGCACTATCGTCATCCTTGGCCAACATGCCCACAGTACAATGACACACCTAGGTAGAACCCCTGAGGGTACCTTTTGGGTATATAAGTAGCACATCTTCGCTGGGCAAACCTGAGGAGAAAGACTTCCATGCTGACACGCTGACATGAGATGCTGAGGTCCCTGCATGCAGACACTCTAGCACGCAGTGGTATGACATCCCTTGCAGGGTGTCCATCTCGAGACCAAGATGGGGTCCTTCATTCTCTCACATCAGGTAATGGGGTTGGCTCTTTCCTAGGGGGATTCTTGGCTACACACCTACATACATGCTAGGTACACTTAGGTACATCTAATTATGGTTTGCACCATAGGAGTACGCGTTATTACTGTCATGTATCTATATGCCTGCATATATATTCACTGTTTTAACACTACGGTAGAAGTCTACCTTTTATTTACTCTGTTGGTGCTTGTAATCCTATACATCTGTTTCTGTCTCATGGTTTTTGCAGCACACATATTTTATACTAGAATGACGCTGGTTCAATAAATGATTATTGAAAACGCCCCCACCATTTATTCTGTGTATCTCTCTGAGACAAAGTGAGCACGAGTGACTGAGCAAAAAGTACTGTACTGTTTCCACAATCCCTGAGGGGTCAGAGTTGTCATGTTCGATGGTTGCCAGAAACTATTCACTCCTTGGTAAGGTTGTGGGGCTTGTAGTAGCACTGTGAGCTAGCTGGTCTACAGACTAACATATCCTTTGGGGGTGTCTGGAATCAGTCTGGACACCAATCCCTCTGTTTATGCTGTCTAAACGTGCAGTTCCTATATAGATTTGTAGGAACTACACAACTTGGCACCCAACGTGGGTTTGGTTCTTATTTAACGGTCAAATCTGAGTAGTTCAATCGTGCTTTTTCAGAGACCCCTGCTCACAGTTATCCAGAGACGTCTAGAGTGGGAAGGGAAAAACCCACCACAGACGAGTAGGTGGATACTATATATTGGCTGTAGGTATATTCAAGCTTGAAGGATTATAGTTCCCTACATTGTGCATGAACCTTTATCTCTATTTCCTTGAAAAACATTTCGAAATGTCTTAGACGAGGTTGCGGTAGCATTACATGCAAATACAGCGGAGGACAGAGAGCAGGAAGGAGCAATAAACATTTCAGAAAATATCAGAAATGCACTTACTTTAAAACTAGCAGATTTTGGAGTCTCAGCATTAGGTGGGACTGTTACATTCGTGATTGAGGCACACGAGGCATACAGGACAGAGGTGTTCTCTTCCTGGGTGAACTACCTGCTGATGCACATACACATACATTTCATTTATATATAGCGGGTGACATACCAGAAGAATGCAATCCGTACGAGAACATAGATGTTCCGCTCACATACCAAGAGCATATAAACTGGTTTAAAGGCGCCCTCCCACACACCACAGAAAAAGTGAGACTCGGTCTGCTCAGCAGAGACGGAGCGACTCGGCCAGTCCTAGCTGCTTTAACACTGCATCCAGAAATTGACACATTGCCAAAAGCAGACTTACGTCCACTACACAAAGAAATAAGAACACTTTACAGAAATAGTAATGAGAACACTCACACTTCAACCTACAAGGGTTACTCCAGCAGGTCAACTACAAAGGAAGGGCAACTAAAATCACCCCACAAACACTGAACACAGTTATGGGAAGAATGCCCACAAAACGTGAGCAAATACCATTCTGGATAGCACAGAAAATAGCACAGATAGAGGTTGTGTTTCCACACACAGGCCCTCAAGAAAAAACACAGAATATTAATGATCTGCTTGCCAATGGGAATAGCTCTCCAGATAGAGGACTGTACCACTTGGGGCACAGTTTTCGCTGTCATCTATACCAGGACTCATGGCACCCCTTCAATAGCAGTGATACCAGAGGTATTAAGACAAATAAAGAATGAGTACGGGGCAGAACCTGCCCTGAACTTAGGGATGTAATTAATTGGCAATTTTTAGGTATCTACGATTATGTTGGCAAACATAAAAGGGGAGGCAGCAGCGTTGGCTATATGCCAACGCCTGAGGAGGAGTGAGAATTACCTAAAATTATCGAAGACACCGATGCTTCATTGGGTAGAGATAATTTGGGAGCTAGACCTGTGAAACCACAAGTAATGGGTAATCCTGAAAAGGATAACTCCAAGCAAGTACCTGATTCTTCTAAAAAGAAATATTAATAAACAACAAAAAAATAGACAGAATAGATCACAATCATGGGGTGGGTCTCCTCAACAGGAGCCCTCTGACAGGAGGTATAACCTTAGGAACCGTGATAACATTAAAAAACCTGACAGGTATCAGGATACTGATACACGTTCCTCTTGTTCCTTTCAAGATTCATCAAAAAACTCAGAGAGGGAAGGACGGTCAGAACACAGATCAGAAGAGCGAGCAAAGCCAAGAGACACACATCGCACTTCAGACTACATTATCAAAAAAGAAGATAAACTGAAATCCAAACCTCAATTTAAAAAGAATAAAGTAGCTGGCCTTAACATCAGAAATGCCCAGGCTACTGAGGGCTCAACTTCTGAACGGGGAATGGGCCTTAACATTTCCAGACAGTGTAGCAGAGTAACAATAGCTCGCCAGAACCTGATGGAATTTCCGGTGACAGCAGCGTTGAATGAACATATCACGGTGGAGACACCTGATACTAGAGCAAGTGTCCCACACCAGTTATATGAAATAACACTCCATATGGAGGGGGAAATACCCAGGAAAGTGAGAGGTCTCTTTTGGGAGAATCTGACATATGGATATGATATCCTTTTGGCTGAAAAAGATTGGCCATCTGAGTTCGTTATGGATTTACAAAAGGAGAAACAGTCATTTTAACAGCTTTCTCTGACCTCATTCCAGAATCACTAAAACATTCATATGCGCAGGAGTGGGGGGTAGCACTAGCTCCTGAGTTATACTGCAGTCATGTAGGGTGG
Organism: Calotriton arnoldi; assembly: GCA_963921515.1. Taxonomy (NCBI): domain Eukaryota; kingdom Metazoa; phylum Chordata; class Amphibia; order Caudata; family Salamandridae; genus Calotriton; species Calotriton arnoldi. The sequence continues at coordinate 323,176 of CAWUFW010003252.1, read as the reverse complement.
GATGCTGAGTCACCTCACCATGTAATCCCAGTAAAAACTACTCCAACTCCACAGAGACAGTATCCAATAAAACATGACATGAAAAAGCAAGTCAGGGAGATCTTAGATCAACTTGAATACCAAGGTGTAATAGAGAATTGCACATCTCCCATGAATAATCCTTTGTTTCCTGTAATGAAACCCGACAATTTATACCATCTAGTTTTAGACTATTGGCGTTTGAACATACGCACAAAAACATTTTCAGTATAAAATGCACACAGTGCCGCATTAATGAATAACATTGTGCAGAAGAAATACAAAATAACACTAGATATCTCAAATGGATTCTTTTGCCAAAATATCGCGTCTGAGAGCGAATATCTGACAGAATTTTAGGCCCTCGGCTCTCAGCATCCATTCTCTAGATTGCCCCAAGGGTATAAGAATAGCCTGGGTTGTTCTCAGCAAGAGTATCAGAGTTGCTTCAAAATTTTGATGAGGAAGCATTGTCCTATGTAGATGAAATTTATCTGACGGACGATGAATTATTGGATCATTTGAACAGGATGAACAACGTAATTCTGGGATTCGCATCTGAGGGCTATAAATTTAACTTTAAAAAATCAAAAATTGCCCACCTCATTGTCCTATTCTTAGGATATGAGCTCTCAAGTGAAGGGAAAAGCCTAGCAGCTAATTTTTTTAGAAAAGTGCGCACCGCTCCAACCTCCTAAATCTCTGAAAAACTAAAAAGTAAAACCTTTATACTACTTAATTAGACCTGATTTTTCAGTTCGACATTGGACAGAGGAACATACAGAAATTCTCCAAGCTGACATGATAGCTTCCAAACACTTACACACATGTGTTAACACCACAAATTTGGTAATCCGCGTAGTTGCGGGTCAATCAGGGTACACAGACCTCACTTTCAATGAAGGGAAAACTATCAATAGCATAAAAATCACATTTGTACACGAACGCTAAAATGCATTTTCCATCCACTGAAAAAATTCTGACAGCAGTACAGACTGCTGTAGTGAGAGAAAGAGCACTGGCTCAGGGGAAACAAATACTTGTCGTAACTCCGTTACCTACCTTAGAGGCTGTTACTAAAGCAAGCATTCCTAAGGCTAAAGCACTGCATCCGCGATGGATACAATGGGCTAATTCTCTCACTGCAACAGATGTAGACTACAAATTTGATTCTACCTTAAAAACACAAGCATTTTTGCAATACGAACAAGAATATCCTCTTCCAAATGAAATAATGTCTCTAGATCAGTATGAATACATAATTTACACTGACGGTTCAGCTCAGCCAGCCGTAGGAAGTAAACAGCAATACAGCGCAGCTTGTGCGATTGTAAAGGGATGTATGCAGGATGGTAAGTTCCGTCCTAGCAATATGCAGACGTAGTCCCTAGGAGATTGCATGGCACAGCTGGCAGAACTAAAAGCCCTGATACTGCCGCTAAAAAATACAGATCGAGAATTCTCCACACTAATTGTCTGCGATTCATTTTTTGTGTCCAGTCTTACAATGAATATATTCACTACTGGAGCCAGAATGAGTTTAAAGATTCAAGTCAAGTCATTAAACTTTATTCGGTGTGTAAAAACAACCATAAAAGTATACATGAAATACATACATCGCAAATAGTTCGTAACATAAAAAGAAAAATATGTAAAATGACATTAAAAAGATAATACAATTGCATCTAAACATCGGCCCTGAAGAATTCAACACTCCATGGGAACAATTATACTCTTACGTACATTAAATGCATTTATAATAAAAAGCGCCACATTAAAACAGACCCTAGCATCACTGAGCTCGGACAAAAATTTTGCTGCAGCAAGATGTGATCCACCACCAAATGCAAGCAAAAGTGGTTTAAGATAATAAATTCTAAAACCATTATAAAATTTGCAAAACAACATAAAGTGCACGGTGCTTTGTTTACTTCGTCCATCGCATGGGCACGGAAACGTGTCAGAGGGACAGGATTTCATTATGGGAAAAGCAACCAGAAGGTAGACAATACCCAATCTAAGTCTGACTAGGACAAAACGGTGCATGGGATTGTGTATGTAGGTCAGATAATCCTGGCAGCCCTCTACACGGTTAAGCGTTAGATAAAACATAACTGATGGTTTCTTATTCTCACTAGCTAGCCGAGTTTCCCTCCTATTATTCGTATAAGTTTCTCTGATGGATAGTTTACTAAATGATAAAACTTGTAGGGGGTCAGTCTGGATTGACATGTTAAACATTTTGCTATACAGTGAATTAATATAGCTTAGCCAAGGGATCATCATAGCGTTGTCCAATTTAAGACAGTCTTGGATAATTGCTTTGGTAAAGCTGGTTTCATCTTTGGACCATATAGAATACCAAAGCAATAGGGGGCGTGATGCAACTACATCTGTGAGGTACTGTAGTCCGACTTCTCTGTGAATAATCTCAGATGAAGCCAAGGTAGGCAGACAAAGCAGGCGTTTAAGGAAACCATTTTCCTTAGTCTGCAAAACTTTGCTATTAAAGTAACCCCAAACACCAGCCCCATATGTTGCAATAGATAAAACCCTTGCCTTATAAATTTCAGTCATCTCCTTAATTGGTCTGGAGCCCAACTTAACAGAAAAGGTAATGCCCAAGTAACAAAATGAATCAACAGAAGCCACTGGTAATTTATCCAAAAGAAATGATCTAATGATCTACATTTTTAACCCTGGTCCCACATACCATTGTGTAAGTTTTACTTTTATTAATGACCAGTTTCCGGGCAACAATAAAATTTAAATATTCAAAAGATTGCACAGTAAGCATAAATTATTTTGGGAACAAGTGGCATAGCTGAAAAAAGGCTTGCCGAGGGCTCGCGTGATTCATACGCTGAGTCATCAACGTGTTGGCATGCGCGTTGAAGGGAATTCATTGGCTGATGATGCCGCCAAGGCGACAGTGCAAACTACTGCGTTGCTGCAATCACTCGTTCTAGCATGAGGATAAACAGACAGATAATGTTTGCTGTCATTGCTTCGCATAAAAACAGGTCAGCCTTGCCAAAAGGTTTTCTAGTCAAGTACTCCTGCAAGTTATATGCACAAAATGTTCCGTATGCTCAAATTCCAGGAGTGGGGGATAGAGTAATACCAAACATGGATCACAGATTAGGTTAAATACTAGCTGCACACAAGGGTCTGGGTTCAGCACATGCAGGTATTACTTCAACAGATTCATTATTGAAGCAACATTATTGGTGGCCGGGTCTTACAAAACAGACCTAGAGCTTCATCCTTAAGTGTGACAACTGCCAGCAGATGAAGGGTTCCACCGTAGCACTTCCACCACAGACACCTTTACTGATATCAGACAGACCTCTTACATGCGTCTATTTGGACCACTGTTGCCCCCTACAATCTGGCAGGGCTTACAAGTACAATTTGGTGGCAGTGGATTCATGCTCTAGATTCCTGTAGGTTTGGCCTTAGCGCTCGTCTGACGTACAAACTGTTATAAGGGATTAGCGAGTCTTCATAGGGAAATACGCAATTGGCACATTACATTTTGACTGTGGCCCTGAGTTTAGCTCTCAGGCTTACAAAGAAGCCATGGGAAGTTTGGGTGTTGCATTGCGGTACTCCTCTCCGTATCATCCCGAGGGAAATTCAATTGTGGAGAGGAAAAACCAGGACTTAAAGCAATCTTTAACAGCAAGGCTATTAGGCTCGGGTGGCATTTGGGTCAATCACCTATATGGGGTCCAGAGGGCACTTAATAACATGCCAAGAAGTTCCCTAGGATGCCATACTCCCTATGAGGTCCTGTTTGGGATGAGAATATGGGCACCCAACCTCAATCGTGGCAGCACAGATCCGGATGAAAAAGTATTTGACATCAATGATCGTTTGGCTGTTTTACAGGAACTCAATGAAATCCGGGCACTTCAAATCAATGTCCAAGTAAAACGAACCACCACTGGGGAAGTGAAAGCTGTTTCAGCAAGACCTGCCTAGGTCCCAAAAAGTGGGGACCTGGTCAGGGAAAAGATTGTGGAAAAAAATAATTTGGGCCAAATTACAGAGTGCCTGTACCTGTCCTGGCTGTTGAAGGAACAAGAACAGTACTTCTTCGTCCTCCTGCCGGAAAGAAAGAAAAGAGATTTGTCTCCATTGATCTGATCAAACCACACTATGTGGCCGATACTGAATAGCGGGCCACGTGTGTTCCTGGGTAGTCGCTGATCTCCTCTCGCTAACATACAGGAAGCTCAGACAGAAAGATGAATAACTTTTGAAGATTCTACTATATGAAGTAACGGAGTTACCAACAATGGAATGGAACTTGTACCTGTCGAAACTGAACAACAACAAAATACAAATGAAACACAGATCTCAATTCGGCCTAATACCGACATCTATGTGAATATGTCTCGCAATGAGGCATCTGCCAGTTCAACAAAACCGGCTGAGCTATCAAAGATAGATTGAACAGCGTCTGGCTACTTCTTCAATTTTGATACCTTCTCACTGGATCTGAGTGAACCTGAGTCACCATCAACTTTTGTTTCCCCGCAAAGAAAAAATATTTAATATTTACCTTTGGCTGAAAAAGACTTACTTTGTTACTCCCTGGCTACAGCTCTGTACTGCAATTGGTCTACTGTTCCTAGTCCTCTGGATAGGTGTAGTGACTGTCTTTTTCCTGCTTCTGAATGGACATTATCTTGCAGAACGCCCCGCAACACAACATGTGAACTTGGTCCTTAAACCACATACATAGTCTTATCACAAACGAAGAGACCTGCCCATCGCAAATATTACAGCAGTTCTGATTCCTGAAGGAATAGTTTGGGATAGGGTTTCATATGATGTATTTAGTCCCACTGAACTTTTGAAAATGCCACATGTATTTAAAATTTCTTTGAATGATATCATCACCTCTAGTACATTCTCTGGTGATTGGGACTGATTTAGACCAATCCGCTGCATTCTCTAAAGATGTATTGTATGATGATAAATCTGATTTTGATACCATCTATTGTTACCAACATTATGGTCATCATTTCTTGCACAAAACGAGTATCCCACGTAATATGTATCAATGGGAACATTGCCTGACACCACCGAAAGGTAGTTAACAAATGTTTTCATAGAAGTTTGCTTATTTTTCTGGGTTAACACTACAGATCCGACATCTTATTATTACAAGGTTGCACCTACACCTGCAATGAAAAATATGCTCACCAACACAAAACAGATATACTCTTCTTCCTCTATTTCCCAGCTGTCTCTACAAGGTTTCGACTTATGGAGGGACACCATAGACACAAAATTGGTCTGGGGGACTAAAGATTGGCAAGTTCAGGGAACTGAGGCATTATTTAGAGCATGCCTCACACCAAAGCAGATTATCTTCCTGAACGGAACTCATTTTCACCAGTGTCCAGTACATGGTTTAAAATGGCATCCCCATAGCTAATAAGTGAGACACTCCATTCAAAAAAAGAGAAAATAATGTTGGAGCTATGACACCCCCTTGGCATACCCCTTTTCCACTAAAAATTATTCAGTGACATTGCCCTGGGCACCCCAACGGACTTGTGCAAAATTGTCATCATGAAGCCGGACAATTAACAACAACAGATCTGTGGGCATTCACACTTGATCCCCCCTGGATTGTATTCCGGCAAAAACTACTATCTCTCTCGCCTGTCACCTGTCTCCCTCCATTGCACATCTCCTCAATCTCTCTCTGCGAGGAGGCTCGGTCCCTTTGGAATGGAAAACAGCACAGGTTATGCCTATCCGAAAGAACACCAAGGCCCCGCTAACTGAGTTCTCCAATCTCCGGCCCATCTCTCTCCTTCCGTTCCTGGGCAAGCTATTGGAGAAACATATTAACATCCATCTTTCCAACTATGTCGAACGGACATGTAGTCTTGACTCTTCTCAATCAGGCTTTCGCCTCAAATACAGCACAGAATCGGCCCTACTAGTGGTCACCGACAACATCAGGATGACCCTAGATAGAGGCCACTCCATGATTCTGGTGCTGTTGGACCTTTCCGCCGCATTCAACACAGTTTCCCATAAGATTTTGCTCAGGAGATTGGAGGAGATTGGACTCAGAGACTTGGCTTTACAGTGGTTGACGAGTTTTCTCTCATCCCGATCACAGGCGGTTAACCTTGGTCCGTATCGTTCCACTGTATCAGAATTGTCCAAGGGAGTACCACAGGGCTCTTGTTTGAGCCCGACTTTGTTTAACATCTATGTGGCTCCCTTGGCCAATCTGTTAAGGAGTAGCGGGTTTATTCCCGTCTCCTATGCGGACGATACCCAGCTGCTCTTTCCATTCGCAAAATTTACACCCTCTGTACAGGCTGCTTTTTCTTTGGGAATGACAAACATCGTGCAGTGGATGAGGAGTAACTTTCTTCAGTGCAATGTGGGAAAGACGGAGATTATGCTTTTGGGGAGGTTCAACTTCTGTGGACCCCAATTGGAGGCCCACAGATCTGGGTACCGCCCCCGCCCCTAAGTCCTGTGTAAAAACCTGGGTGTTCGTCTGGAGCAGACCCTTACCATGAAGGAGCACGCTGCACAGACAGCTGGCTCCTGTTTCCATGTGTTGGGCCTACTGCGTCGCATCCTTCCCTTGCTTCCTGATTCATCCAGGAAGACGCTAACCCAGGCGCTTATTCTAAGTCGCCTGGATTATTGCAACAGCCTATTGCTGAGTGCTAACGAGGCTGCTCTTAATAGATTGCAGGTTGTTCAGAACACGGCAGCACGTTTGATCCTGAATGCCCCATCCAGGACATCCTCTCGGCCTTTGCTCTTTAAGCTTCACTGGCTCCCTATACGAGAACGAGTACAGTTTAAAATCTGCTGCACATACACAGGGCCTTGTCCAATTCTGGCCCTAGCTATCTTGCAGATAAATGTATTCCCTATATACCTCAGCGGTCCCTCCGTTCAGGATCTCAATCCCTCCTTGCAGTGCCTAGAATCAAACGGTCCAGACAAGGTGGGAAGTCTCTTTCTTATTTAGGTCCCTGCTATTGGAATAAGCTTCCTGTGCAGCTTAGACAGTGCACGGAATATTCCCTCTTTAGGAAACAGCTCAAGACTTTTCTTTTCCGCTTCTGATTTTTTTAGCAGTGAGCTCCTCTCAGGTGCCCTGTCCTGAGCGCAGAGATACCCCTTCGGGGGTCGATTCTGGCGCTTTACAAATTAATAAATAAATAAATAAATAAATTAAATGTTGTGCTTATTTTTTTTCCAGGTGCAAAAATAATTATTGCTTCCAATTTTTAGGTATATCCAGATATGGAAAATCGTTGAAATGTCTTTCCTCATTATGAATTGTAAAAGTTGGCACCATGTGACATGTTGAGAATTTTTAATAGATTAGAGAAAATTATGGAATGGGGGTTTTAGTGCAAAACAATTATTTTTTAATCAATCAATCAACCAGGGTTTGTAAAGCATGGCTACTCGCCCTTGAGGGTCTCAAGGCACTGAGGGGGAAAAGTGGGGAGGCTGATCCGTCTGGGCTCTGGGGTTCAGTCGAAGAGCCAGGTCTTTAGATCCTTCCTGTATTGGGTCAGTGACAGGGCTTGCCTGATGTGGAGGGGCAGGGTGTTCCAGGTCTTGGCAGTGAGGTATGAGAAGCATCTTCCTCCAGTTCTGGTCTTGTCTTGTGGATCCGTTGGACGGTGGCCAGGGCCAGATGGGCGGAGCGCAAGGGTCTGGTGGGGACATGGAATGAGAGGTGGTGGTTCAGATATGCTGGTCCTGCATCACAGAGGTCTTTGTAGGCGTGTGTGAGGAGCTTGAAAGTAATTCTTTGGTTGACTGGGAGCCAGTGGAGTTCTCAAAGGTGTTCGGTGAAGTGGCTGCGGCGGGGGATGTTGAGGACCATTCTGGCTATGGCATTTTGAACGTTCTGTAGTCTGAGGATCTTCTGGGTGATGCTGGCAAAGAGTGCGTTGCCATAGTCGAGTCTGCTGCTGATGAGTGCATGGGTGACTATCTGTCTGGATTTGGTGAGGATCCATCTGAATGTCTTTTGAAGCAGGCGAAGCATGTGGAAGCATGATGAGGATACGGCGTTGATCTGTTGGTTCAATGTGAGTGAGGAGTCCAGTATGATGCTGAGGTTTCATGCGTAGTCTGTGGGGTTGGGGGGTTCCTAGCACACCTTGCCACCAGGGGTTGTCCCAAGCTGAGAGGGTGAGTCCCAGGATAAGGACTTTGGTCTTGTCTGAGTTGAGTTTGAGGCAAGTGTCTTTCATACCAGTGGCAACGGCCTTTATTCTGCTGTGGAAGTTGTTTCTGCCGGCTGTGGGTTAGTTGGTGAGGGAGTGGATCAGCTCGGTGTCGACGGCATAGGAGACGATGTTGAGTCCGTGGTTCCTGACGATGGCAGCGAGCGAGGCCATATAGACGTTAAAGTGGGTGGGGCTCAGTGAGGAGCCCTTGGGCACTCCACATCTGATCACTGTGGATTCTGAGAGGAACGGAGGTAGTCTGACTCGCTGTGTTTGACCGGTGAGGAAGGAGTGGATCTGGTCCAGGGCCTTGTCACGGATGCTGGTGTCATGGAGTCTTGTGATTAGGGTGCAATTGGAGATGGTGTCGAAGGCGGCTGAGAGGTCCAGAAGGAAGAGGGTGTAGTATCTTGATGTTATGAATTGCCTCTCCCATGTTTCCCTGTCCCTGGCTACTCAGCCTGTGTGAGTGTTCTGAATGGAATGTTTGGTGTGTGGGCTATGAGTGGAATGCTTGGGTGACTGAATGAGGGATGACAGTTGATGGATGGGGCTGAGCAGCTAGCAGGCTGCTCCCGGTGGGGCTGCTGTAGCATTATACCTGGATTTGTTCTACCTGTTTACCTGCCTACCTGTTACCTGAATAAACCTACATTGACTTCATCACTCCAGCGTGGTCCCTCCTTTACGACATATTTTTGGCGACAAGTTGAGGACGTCCCCACGCTCTACACTTGGTACCAGTGGCCTGAAGAAGACTCAAAATGCCTCCTACAGCATGTCACAGAGAAGCTACTACATGGAGAAGTCAAAAAATGGAAGCAACAGGAACAAGACCAAACAAACAAGAGTTACAAGAGGACACACAACAGTGTCACTCTAAAGACATTATGCTACAAAGACAACATGTGAAACAGGTACAGCGACAGCACGCAGTCCAGCCCCACCGGTGTCCATCACATCGGACAGCCCCCACACAAGCGTGCTGTACCCGGTCTCAAGAGCTTACTACTACAAGGTACTTCATGAATGCTGCGCAGAGTGAACCTAAAAGTACATTGAACCTTCTCATCCACGAGAATGATGTTGCGCAGAATGAACCTTCAAGTACAGTAAGCCACTTCTTTCATTTTAATAACGCTGCGCAGAGTGTGACTCTCAAGGACATCTTACTTCTAACTAAGTTTACAACTGGCTACTTGATTTCTGGCTGCGGTGGAGCTGATTTGCACAGAGACACGTTTGTCCACGAACAGCAACACATGGTCTTGTTGATCGTTTTTTACAGGGTGCTGGGTGTGTTTTCTACCAGTGCCTGGCTTATGGTGAGCAAGTTTGAAATACTATGCGGTGCCATACAGCAGTGGTGTCTCTCGTACTCAACGGGGTAGGGAGAGATGTGACGTTTTTCTTTTTGAAATGACGCTTTTCTTTTTGAAATGTCACTAAACGGTACATGGATGCGCACCAACAGATCTATATGTACTTTTAGATCGGAACTGTGAGCTGCAAGCTGTGTTTGGGAGACGGACTCCAACTGCATGTCGTGCCCCAGCGTCCATGGTGAGGTGAGACATTGTGTGTCTGTGGTTTTTTACACTAACTTTAGACCTCATCTTGGTGCGTGGTTTCCAACCACCACTTTCAAATTTTAAAGTAATGTGGCACGAGCTCTGGTCAGCGTGCGCAATTTTACCTGTATTGAGGAGACGCGCTGACCAGTCTGTGCTCCTTCTGTGACGTTGCTTTCTCTTCTGGATCTGACGTGGTGGTCTCCATGTTCCACTGTTTTGCATAAGGACGTTTTGGAGTACAGACGTGCCGGGAGCCACCCGGTATGACGTGATGCAGCGTGCCGCCATTTTGGGGTTGGCAGGGGATGTAGTGTTGCCAACCACGTTTACTTTGAATGCGCGTCGTTTTCAAGAAAGTTCATAGAGTTCTTACACTGACGTCGTGTCAAGAAGGGAAGATTTTGAGGAGATCGTTCAGTGTTGCCAACCACGTTTACTTTGAATGCGCGTCGTTTTCAAGAAAGTTCATAGAGGTCTTACACGGACGTCATGTCAAGAAGGGAAGATTTTGAGGAGATCGGTTTTTTTTTCTTACTCCTTGCGTTGTTTTTAGAGCGGAAGAATTTCAATTTCAAGGTACTTTTCCTTCTTTTGTGAATTCAAACTCAGAATACGTTACCTTAGGAATTCTTCATCACGTTTATGTGGACGCTCTGCAGTTTGAAGATATGCTCTGCACCATTGACACTCATTTGGCTGTATTACGTCTTTTTGCATGTTTACTGAACCTATGCCTAAATTGTCGCATTTTGGATTGTTTAAATGTCCTTTTCTTAGTAACCTCTACACGGGGGTAATGTTTATGGGTCATTCTCCATTATCTACATTTTGTGACCTCATTTGGGGGTTGACGTTTGGGTTTCGGTTTCCCTTTCTCACTTTGTGTGGGTTTTTAGTCCCACTTTACGCTATATTTATATAGTACCCTTATGTGAGGGTGACCTCTTGAAGGCTGTTTGTTTCCTCTTTAACTTGTTGCAGGGGTGGTCCCTGCATGCATAAGACGCCTTGCGCTGCACAAAGTTTTGTTGCAGGGGTGGATCCCTGCGTGCATAAGACGTCTTGTGCTGCACGGGTTTTTGTTGCAGGTGTTGGTCCCTGCGTGCATAAGACGCTTTGCGCTGCACGGAGTTTTGTGCAGGGGTGGGTCCCTGCGTGCATAAGACGCCTTGCGCTGCACGAGTTTTTGGTTGTAGGGGTGGGTCCCTGCGTGCATAAGAGGGCTTTCACGTTTTTTTTCACAGGTTTCCCTTGTAATTTGTGGGGGCAGGACATAGTGTGTAAGTCCCTTTTGTCCTCATGACATTATTGTTTACATAGTGAAAATTTTCTAACTTACAGGTTGTCCCTTTTGATCGGCGGGGGCAGGACATTGGGTACTAGTCCCTCTAGTCCTCATTCACATACACGTTGTCTCTTGCTTAGGGTAGGGGCAGGACGTTGGGTACCAGTCCCTTCTGTCCACATTGACTTTACTCCTTACATGGAGATGTTACATTTTTACGTTTTCTCATTTTTTCTTCATAAGAGGAGGGGGATGGGTATTATTGTTTATCCGTCTTTCTCTATAGTCTTCTGTTCCTTTCCCTCTAGTGATGCGTGTTTCCCGCCATCCCTGGGTATGGGCTCTAGATTCATCTTGATTAGTTATATTCCCCTTGCGATGTTGTTTTTCCCTATTTACTGTTGCTGTAATTTTGTGTTTATAGTTAAATGCTGTTTTTATCTTTTATTCTTTGTTTACGTTACATCATTCTTCTGTTCATTAGGGAAGAGGTATGTAGTATCCTGATGTTATGGATTGCCTCTCCCATGTTTCCCTGTCCCTGGCTGCTCAGCCTGTGTGAGTGTTCTGAATGGAATGTTTGGTGTGTGGGCTATGAGTGGAATGCTTGGGTGACTGAATGAAGGATGACAGTTGATGGATGGGGCTGAACAGCTAGCAGGCTGCTCCCGGTGGGGCTGCTGTAGCATTATACCTGGATTTGTTCTACCTGTTTACCTGCCTACCTGTTACCTGAATAAACCTACATTGACTTCATCACTCCAGCGTGGTGCCTCCTTTACTACAGAGGGTTGCTGTTTCACTCCAGTCGAGGAGGGAGCAGATGTCATCGGTGGCAGAGAGGAGGGCAGTCTCTGTGCTGTGGTTGCATCAGAAGCCGGATTGAGAGATGTCCAGGACATGGTTGGCTTCGATGAACTCGGAGAGTTGGGCATTGATGACCTTCTTGTGACCTTGGCTGGGAAGGAGAGCAGGGAGATGGGTCTGAAGTTCTTGAGGTCTGTCGTGTCTGGGAGTGGCTTCTTGAGAGGGGGTGATCTCAGCTTGTTTCCAGTCACCGAGGAAGGTGGAGGTCTCGATGGAGCAGTTGGTGGTGCACCGTAGCTCGGGGCGATGGAGGTGGCTGCTCTATTGAAGATGCGGTGCAGGCAAGGGTCCAAGGGGGCTCCTGGGTGGATGCTCTTCGTGGTCCTGAGTGTGTCATCTGTGGTGAGCGGGGTCCAGTTGAGCAGGATCTGTTGGGGTGCAGCGTTGTTGGACATATTGGTGTCAGGTGTGGTTGGAGGGTCTTTGGGTGTCAAGGGTGTTGTAGATCTGCCTGATCTTGTGGTGGAAGAAGGTGCCGGGTTTGGTGCAGATATATGCAGATATATGTTGCAGAATGTTCTTGATGTGCAATAAATGTTTGTTTTAGCTGATTGGCACAATATGAAACATAAATGAACTTGAAGCAGTGCCTCAAGCATTGCTTGCAACTTACCCAGACCTGGATATCCAGCTCCTACTGAAATCTTAATTCCATCAAAACAGGATTCTTTCAATTCGCCCAGAACAACAAGCAATAACTGTCAAAATTGTCCCAACAATATGTACCTGCATGAGTTTGGTCCCTGACTCTCATCAAATGCCAAGTCAATTGGATTCCATCTCGTCCTCAGGGAACACATCATCAAGGTAAATAAAGCAACTTCAGAACTGCTACTCGAGACCTGTAGTCTCACATCTGGATCGGGGCATTGCTCTGCTCCATGGACTCCTTCACACCAAAATGGGCCTTCATAAAGGCATTCTATTGATCCAGCATTTACCTGGGCTCAATCAATAAATTAATAGCTTGTTCTGGATTTCAGTACCTAAGCGCACCCATAGAGGCTTTGGTCCTCTGATAGACCTTGCTCTTCGCATTGAGAGATGAGGAACCAGGGTGTCTGATGTTGGTTACCCAATGAGGACCAATAATTGGTAACCAACTTTACAAATTAGAAATTAAATTCAAATGCACTACCTTCAAGACCATGCTGTAGATCTATAAGAAAGCAACAGGAAGTCCAAACTTCCTGAAGAAGTTTAACCAGACCAAGATCATACAGATCAATAAATCTGCTGTTCCTATGCAGAACAATAATAAAAGAATTTGATTTTCTGAAAATAATCTATGACTATATTTGTTATGCATTAGAAACCCAAATATTGTATGTGTAGGAAAGAACATTAGTAATAGATTTATAAATGACTCAGACAATTGAGGGTGAATTAGTTATTGTATTAAAGAAATTCACCATTCAAGGCAATAATCAGCATTTAGGAAATTCAGTCATGAGTCTCAATATATAGTTACAGATGGTATTCAGACCATACCAAAATATCGCCATACCAAAATATCATGTCCAAAATATTGTGATATGGAAATATCATCAGCAAGAATATCGTTGTCAAGAATATAAATTTTAAGGTAAGTAATATTGATTTTTAAAACATCGAAGTCATTAATATGGTTTGCAAAAATATAGTTGTTTAAAATATTGTTAATTATTGTTATTTTTAGTAGTAATTAAATGTAATGTAATAAATTTTTGTCATTTTAGTGCTGTAGCGGGTTGTGGGTTCATAGGGGTATAGAGTGGGAAGTAATTCAATTATAAAACATTAATGATTATTTTGTATTTAATATTATTATTTAATTGATATTTTGTTATATTAATTGTGCTATTATTTTTAAATGTAACTCTTATGTGCAGGTTGTGGGCTTTATAGGGTTTAAAGGGTGGAAGTAATTTATATTTAATTGATTAATAATTAGTTGTTAATTAATATTAATTAATTAATTGATAATTAATTATGTTAATTGTGTAATTTTGTTTTTAGTGGCGGGTTGTGGTTTTTATAGGGGTAAAAGGTGGGAAGCAATTTATGTTTTATTAATTAATAATTAGTTGTTAATTGATATGGATTAATTGATTAGTAATTATGTTAACTTTGTAATTATTTTTTTTAGGTATGGGCCGTGGGGTTTATATGGGTAAAGGGTGGGGAGTAAGTAATTTAAATTAATTAATAATTAGTTGTTAAATACTATTAATTATTTGATTAACAATTAATTATTTTAATTGTGCAAGTTATTTTTTAAGTTTAATTTTAGGTGTGGGTTCTGGGGTTTATAGTGGTAAAGGGTGGGAAGTTAATTAATTTGAGTGAATTAATATTTAGTTTTGAATTAATAATATTTGTTTAATTGATAATTATGTTAATTGTGCTATAATTATTTTTTAAGATTTTAGATGTGGGTTGTGGATTTGTAGGGGTATGGGGTGGGAGTAAATTAATTTCTACATTATTACTAATTATTAAATTGATTATTAATTATGTTAATTGTGCAAATAATTTTTTGTTAAATTTTATGTGTGTAATGTGTTTTATGGGGGTTATATTGTGAGAAGTAAATTAATTGTAATTAATTAATTATTAATATTTAATTAATGATAATTTTCTTATTGATAAATATTTATATTAGTGTCAATATTTTGCTTTTTGAAGTTAAGTTTTAGATGCAGGTTGTCAGTTTTGTGATGTTATAGGGTGGGAGGAAGTAAATTAAATATATGTAATAAATATTTTTTGTTAATAAGTAATTTCTAGATAAAAATATTTATTTGTATGAAAATTATTTTTATATTTCATTTATATTTCATTCATACTAATATTTTTAGTTATTTGTTATAGGTTTTTAACATTGTAATATGTTTTTATTTTTTGACATTTTTAATATTAAATATATTTGTAGTTTTTTTCTACATATTTATTTTTCTTTAGTTTTTTAAATAATTTTATTTTGTTCAAGATATTATGTTTTTAATTTTGCTCTGACTGGAGTGGGAATAGAAAATTGTACTCCTCCACTAGCCAACACTTTCCCTACTGTTGTACTGACTGGAGTGGGAATAGTATATTTTACCCCTCCACAATCCAACACTTTCTGTACTGTTGTACTGACTGGAGCGGGAATAGTACATTTTACCCCTCCGCTATCCAACACTTTTCCTACTGGTGTACTGAGTGCAATGGGAATAGTACATTTTACCCCTCTGCAATCCAACACTTTCCCTACTGTTGTAATGACTGGAATGGGAATAGTACATTTTACCCCTTCGCAATTCAACACTTTCCTTACTGTTGTACTGACTGTAGTGGGAATAGTAAATTTCACCCCACTGCAATCTAACACTTTCTGTACTGTTGTACTGACTGGAGTGGGAATAGTAAATTTACCCCTTTGCTATCCAACACTTTCCTTATTGTTGCATTTATTGGAGTGGGAATACTACATTTTACCCCTACGCAATCCAACACTTTCTGTACTGTTGTACTGACTGGAGTGGGAATAGAAAACGTTAACCCTCCGCTATCCAACACTTTCCCTTCTGTTGCACTCACTAGGGTGGGAATAGTAATTTTTACACCTCCGCTATCCAACACTTTCCCTACTGTTGCACTCATTGGAGTGGGAATAGTAAATGTTACCCCTCCGCTATCCAACACTTTCTCGACTGTTGTACTGAGTGCAGTGGAAATAGTAATTTTTACCCTTCAGCAATCGAACACTTTCCCTACTGTTGTACTGACTGGAGTAGGAATAGTACATTTTACCCCTCCACAATCCAACACTTTCTCTACTGCTGCACTCATTGGAGTGGGAGCGGATCCTGAACGCCATGGCCGATGTCCGGTGGAGCTGCCTGGTTCAGCTGTTGAGGAGATCGGGTCCGGTTCGCTGCCTCGGCCGTCACCTACCCAGCTGGACATCGGGCACGGTGCTCGTCTTCACCCCGCTGGTTTCTTTTTTGTTCCCTCACCTTCAGGCGAGCTCCGGTGGGTCTGCCGGTCGCCTGCCTGCCCGCCGCATCGCTGCTGATGCCTGGCTTTGCTGCCCTGGTGGACGATCAGCGCTTACTTTGCTGATCTTCACTGCTGTTTCTTGTCTGCCTGCGGCGCCTCTCTGGTGCGCGTAGCAGCCCGCCTTCCTCTCTGGACCCGAGACGAGGTTGCCTTCCATCCCACGGCTCGGCAGTGAAGAGCAGCGAGACTGTGGCGGGGAGATCCTGCCTTTGCCAGCGTGCTGGTTCCTGGGCTGTTGCTGCCTGTGGTCCTGCTGGCACCTTTCCGGGGCTTTGTCGGAGACGCGTGGGTCCTATTTCCCCCGACGGAGCCAGCTTCAAGAATGCCGCAAAGCGGCTGCCCTGATCACCACGTTTGTCTCCCTCGCCTGCACCGACGCCCCCCCCTGACCCCGTGGCTGCCTTCCCCTCCGAGGCTGCTGCCTGAGCTCCCGTGTCTTCCCTGCTTTCCTTAAATTCCTTAATTCCGAAGTGCCGTAGGTGATTGAAGACCTTGACTTCCTCCATACCTGATCTGGTATCTGCCCCCACTCAGCCCTGCTCGTGGGGTAGGTTTTCCTTTTTGGGATTGTTTTTACCTGATTTTTGTTTGCTCGCAATCCCGCCATTTTTGTTTGTGAGGTACCTGGGGTCCGGGAGTCTCAAACCGCCATCTTATGGCCTCGTCATTCCCCTGACTGACTCATTCATTTGATCAGCGCCTTGTTCTACTTTACTGACTATCGGCTGTTATCTGATCTGTATTCGCTACCTTTTTTCTGTTCACCCTCTACGCTCCCTTTTATCGTTTTTCTATGCTATGTAACGACCTAGTAACTGAAGTTAACTTGTAAAAGATGTATTCTGTGTAACAATATGTAAACTGTCATGTAAAGCGCTCTGATACCTCCGGGTCTAGCCAGCGCTATATAAAACTCATCAAATAAATAAAATAAATAAAATAAATAAATAGTAAATTTTACTCCCTCCGCATTCCAACACTTTCCCTATTGTTGTAATGACTGGTGTGGGAATAGTAAATTTTACCCTCCACTGTCCAAACTTTCCCTAATGTTGTGCTGACTGGAGTGGGAATAGTACATTTTACTCCTCCGCATTCCAACACTTTTACTACTGTTGCATTTACTGGAGGGAGATTTGTACATTTTACGCAGTTTTATTATTTTTGTGTTGCATGAAGTGGGAGTAGTAAATGTTTTCTATATATCTACTGTAACAGTTTGTGTAGTTTTGTATAAATTGTAGTGAGAATAGTATATGTATTACATTTTATATATTTTGAATTTATTTTATATTGTTATATTCTATATTATTATTCTTTTGTTTATTTAAAAATATAATATTTATAATTATTAATGTTTTCAATGTGTAAAATATTTGTAATAAATGTTAAGTTGTTTACTGTTTTAATTTAATTAGAATGGTTTGCTTTTTAAAGATTTTGGGGAGTCATTACGATGGTGGAGAGACCGCCACCGACAGGCTGTCAGAGGCAGTCTCCCCGCCATCGGAAGGTCATTCCCCGCCCGCCACATTAGGATGGCACATGGTTCCGTGGTGGTCAGAAACTCAGACCGCCACGCATAGGTGGAGGGCCTCTCAATCCCTAAAATGGTGGCGGTGCCTACCAGGCACCGCTGTAGGGATTGCGATGTCCCTTTCCGCCTGCCTGTTCATGGTGGTTAACCTGCCATGAACAGACAGGCAAAAAGGGACTTTGGGGCCAGTAGAGGGCCCCCCTTACCCCCTGGTCCCCAAACACAGGACCTGGGGGGCATCTATGGTGCTCGCCTACATATCCCTGCACCATGTGGCATGCACCTCATGGTGCCTGCCACGTAGTGCAGGTAAATGTAAATTGTCCCCTTTTTGCATTGTGGTGGTTGCTGCAGTCAGCAGCACCCACCACAATGCAAAACATAGGCAATGCGACCGCCTCGGTTGCGGTCACATTGTAATTTGTACTGTGGGACTGCCGCCTTGTAGGCAGGTGGTCCGTCATCATAATGACCCCATTTATGTTATTGGTATATTTATATATATAAATATATATATTTATTTATTATATTTTTAAATTAATTACACATTTTGAAATTATAATATAAATTAAAAATATTAGTTTAATAATTGTTTTGTAAGCAGATATATGTAAATATATATATTAATTATTATATATGTGTGTTTAACTTTTTGTAATTAAGTTTATTTGTTATATTTGTTAAAATATATATTAAATCTATGTTTTTCAATTAATATTATTATTTAATATATTTAATATTTATTATTTTAATTTATATATATTTAAAAACGATATTTAATACAACACTATTTATTACAACGATTATAAGTATAGGATGACGATATTTTTTACATCGATATTTTGGTCACGATATTTTGGTATGGTGATATTTTGAGGATCAATATTTTGTCAGTGAACCGTACAAGCTAAATGAATAACCTTAATGGCCAGTGGGAAAATCTATGATTCTGACCAAGGAGTCCAAGAAAGTTAGCTAGGCGAGCGGTTTCTGCCAGCAACAAGTACAGGGGCCAGTTTGCAAGAATTTCTCAGTATAGACGTAGGATTGAGTCAGAGGCAGGGCAAGGAAGAAGCAAGGGCCAGCAAACCAGGAATGTCAGTAAGCCCACTGACATGAGCCCAGCATCAGCAGAATTAAAGAAACATCTGCTCCAAGAGGGAGATCAGTCCACACACAGAAAGGGAATAAGTGCGTCTACGGTGGTGACGACAATAATGCTGCTGCCCTCCTCCAAGGTGGATTTTGGTGATATAGTTTGGCAAGTCCAGCGATGGCATCAACTGTCACAACATCATAGTTTATACCATGTGTGTCCATCATCCGCTCACATGGTACAAAAGTAGATACTTTTGCATATTTTCCCATACCGAGTCATGGGAATGAATTGCTGTTCTATGCACACAGAATTGTCCACAAAGAGCAATCCATAATTGTAGCTTCCAGAGTGCTGAGGTTAAAAGTTTGGGTTCTCACAGTATTGTCCTTTTAGATATATCAGAACGTATGATTTCTGTTCAGGAATGTAATGTGAAAGTGCGACAAACTTACATGAGTGAAAAGCGAGGCAAGATTGCTTCTCACCAGTCCACAAGAAAGTGCAGGCCTAAGGAATAAACACAACTTAATGCATTTAAAGACAGTGCTTCCTAATTAATAAATGAATACATGAGTAGTTTCAAGCATAGTGTAATTCAATTAAGCATTTGTGTCAGATGCCATAAATTGGCAAAGATTGTTGCATAAAAATGTTCAATGTCAAGTATGGCCAATTGCCACAAATTTTCAATGTACATACAAGTAAAACATTCTTATAAAGTGATTATGAAATCTCGTTTGAGGAAATTTAAGACTATGATTGTAAAGCGTTAACGTAGAAGGTTTCATTCTTCCAAATTAAAGCATATAGGATTATTTGCACCAGCTTTTCAATATCTATTGGTGCATTACAATGAAAACAATGAAGGATGATTCACATTCATCATAATAGCCTACACAATTATAAATTAGACTCATGTATATGTAAAGTTTGATTGCTATATATTAATTTCATATTAATTTGCATCATGGCAGAAGAATACTTTTTGTAAGCTTTAATTTCAACATGCTTAAACCTCATATGAAAATCAATTGTTAGGCATGTTAGATACACAGTATATGAGTTTGTTCTACTTTTACAACTTTAAGCACTCTTTTACGGTGCTTGTACGATGATTTTTTCTCAAAATCATTGTCATTCTCTAAACATGTGTAAGGTGCACATTTTATTTTCATTTTTTTTTTTTAAACACATTTTATTGAGTTTTACATAACTTTCCAGGTACATTCGATGACACCGAAGTGCCATATTGCATATAGTTCAATTGACGAATTCGCTTCTACATGAAATACAAATAAAATGGCTTTGCCGCAGATAGAATCTCTCCCCCACCCGCAATCTAAAAGCCATGTACAAAGCAATAAACATTTGATGCGCATCTTATTAGAACCTTTTATCTTGAGTCAAGTCTACTCTCCCAGAACTACCACCCACCCATCCCTCCCACCAGGCGTGTCCCTTATAATCAGCATGTTGATCTGCGGACTTCGGTTACCCCGGTCTATTTGTGCAGGGGCAACCAAGGTAGAACTTTGGGATCTACCCCTCAATGAGGGCGGGGCGCATTATGCCCAGTGCCTAGTTTCGGCATTTCGCATGGTGCACAGGGCTATGTAACCTAGCCTACTTCTTCAGGGACTGCAGCCATGGGATCCTCTTCGCCATTATCGTCCGGGGCCTTTAGTAGCACCACTAGTGTTTCCCATTCTCTCGCTGCTTCCAATGCTCTCTCACTTCCCACTCTTTTTGATAGTTGCAGTCTAATTATTCCTTCACACTGTGCCCATTTGATTAATTCCTTCCTCCATCTTTTTACATTTGGGCCCCTCTTTGCTTTCCAATGCATAGTGATGTCTCGTTTAGCTAATAATAGCCCCATATCTAAGAATTTGCTTGTAATTTTATTTTTGGCTGTGTGGGGGAACCAGTGCAATAGGCAGGGTCCCATAGCCGGCTCCAACTCCCTATCAGTGATGTCGGTCAGTAATGTGGTCACTTCCTCCCAGAAGCTACCCAGTTGCGGGCAATCCCAGAACATATGTCGAAAATCTGCTCCCTCCTTATTACAGCATGGGCATGCTGCTGTTTGGGTTTTGAAATATTTATTAATCTACGCCGGGGTGAGGTATGCCCGATGTAAGACATAGAAATGCACCAGTTGGAATCTGGCATTTCTGGAACTCTTCCACGTACTTTCCACAAGATCCTCCCAGGTCTTTTCTGGAATCGCCTCCCCCAGGTCTTCTTCCCATTTTAGTCGTAGTTCAGTCAGGGGCACTAGCGTCTCCTGTGTTATGCGCCTACATAGACACGTGACCGCTTTAAAGGTTCCTGCCGCCGTCACTATGTATTGACACCCCATCGACGTCTGTGGTTCAATGAGTCCTTTCCTCCAGTGTTTTCGAATTGACCAGGGAGTGCAGAGTGTAATCAAAAAATCCCCTCCAGGTAGGTCATATCGTTCTTGTAAATTATTGAAGGGAATCATAGTACTATCCTCATATAAGTTCCCTATAGTGGACAATCCCCGCTCCTTCCAGACTGCCAGCCCCTTCCAGGTACCCCCATGTGGTAGAGCTTCACACATAACCAGAGGGATTTCAGGAGCATAGGGATATTTAATCCGTGCCCGTCTCAGACTCCTATTCCAGCACTGCCGTGCTGTTCTTAGTTCCCCCGGGACAGTATGGGTTCGGATAGGCAACTTCAGAATGATTTGAGACAATACTCGCAATGTCAGAGCACCATCTCTTAGCTCTTCCATTCCCCTAAGTCGGGACACCACTTCCTGCTTGAGCCATTGTAACTGAGCCGCCAAGTAGTAAGCTTCAAAATCTGGCACTGCCAGGCCCCCTTCCGACCTTGTTCTCATAAGGACTCCCAGCGCTACCCTCCTTCTGCCAGTTCCCCATAAAAATCCCATAATCATTGTCTTGAGTTGAGTAAAAAATCTTAACGGTATCCAGACTGGTAATGTCCCAAATAGTACAAAAGTCTCAGGAGGGTCACCATTTTAAGTAAGGCCACCCGGCCAGCTACCGACAGAAGCAGAGAACCCCAGAAGTCAAAATTGCCTTTCATTCCCCTGATGGCTCTTCCTATATTGCCCCCTAACAGATCCCCCTGAGTGTGGTATATTTGCGTTCCTAGATATGTCAAGCACCTGTACTCCCATTTCACACCTTCAGTCTCTTGCGGGACAGCTCTGTCTTCGGTTGTCGGGAATAGGCAGGACTTTGCCCAATTTACCTTGAGCCCCGCTACTCTGCCTAGGTCTCGGAGCAGTTCCCTTGCACCATGGAGCGCTTCTCTCGAGTCCACCAAGAACATTAGTAAGTCATCTGCATAAAGCGCAATGTGGTGAGTCAGCCCATACACATTGAGGCCCTGATAATGTTGCCCCATTCTGGCCCTAGCCACGAGTGGCTCCATGGCCAAGGCAAACAAGTGGGGGGGGAGCGGACATCCCTGTCTTGTTCCCCGGCCTACACTACAGGTGTCAGATATTAACCCACCCGTTTTAACCCTTGCAGTGGAGTTTTTATATAGCAGGGCTGTCCAGGCTACAAATGTATCTCCTAATCCAAATTTTCGCATTACCTGGAACAAGTAAGGCCATTCGAGACTATCGAATGCTTTTTCTATGTCCACTGCGAAGACAGTCGCCACGTCTCTCTGATAGGAATCCGCCTCCAAGACCCACAGGAGGCGCCGTACATTGACAGCCGTGTTCCTGGTCGGGATGAACCCGAATTGATCCTTATGTATTAGCGTTGTCATATAAGGAAGGAGGTGGGTGGCTAGAATACGGCTCAGGATCTTGTAATCTAGATTAAGCATAGAAAGCGGGCGGTATGCGGATCTGTCCCAGGGCAGTTTCCCGGGCTTAAGTAGCGGGATGATGATCGCCTCCCAAGTTGTTGCAGGCAGCTGACCCACCTGTTTCGCATCATTGTATAGTTTTACAAGCCTAGGGGCAAGTAGCTCAATGTATGCTAAGTAAAATTCAATCGGTAGACCATCTGTCCCCGGTGTCTTGTTCCTAGCCATGTTTAATAGCTCCCCTCACTTCTCCAATTTCCACATCCCGACCCAGCGTGTCCACCCGCTCCTCACCCAGGTTCGGCAACTCCACCTCATTTATGAACCTATTTATGCTTTTTTCTACTAGGGTCGATCTACTCTTGTACAGGTCTGTATAATAATCAAGGAACAAATCATTAATGCCTTGCTGGCCATAGCATACCTCCCCATTCTGTCCTTTAATCTCCAAAATTACTGTTCCCCTCCTGGCCGGGTTAGCTAGCCAAGCCAGGAGGGCCCCAGATTTGTCTCTTTCAGTGTGGGTTTGAGTGATGTATTTCTTGTAGTCAAAGCAGCGCAGGCGTTCTACCTGCACTGCCTCCTTCGCCTCCATGAGTTCTCCCTGTTTATCAGGTCTCTCAAGGCGTTCCTGCTCTACCTCTCGTAGGCGTTGGTCTGCCACCTGTATGTACCGCAAGAGCACCTTACGCACTCCCACCATCTCTGAAATACAGCGTCCCCTAATGACTGCTTTAAAAGCATCCCATTCCATTGAGGAAGTCGTCGCTGTGTTAGCATTATCTTGGAAATATTGTGTGATACCAATGCCCACCACTTCGTGGAAAACCTGATCATCTAAGGCGTCTGGCTGTAGGCGCCATGTGGGTAATTTAGACCTTGTGCGAGACCACTGCACCCTTATCAGTATTGGGTTATGATCTGATATTGTTCTAGTGAGATATTCACTACTCTGTACCCCCTCATGCACATCAGGTGAGCACAGAACGGCATCCAATCGGACATGGAGGTCATGCAGAGCAGAGAAGAAGGAGTAATCCCTAACCCCTGGGTGCTGCGCTCTCCAAGAGTCCACTAAAGCCCATCTCTGCTGCCAATCCCGCCTTGCTTCCGCTATTTTATGTATGGGTGCATCAGAGAGGGGAGGGTGGGAGCGATCCAGGTCAACATCAGAAATACAATTGAAGTCGCCCCCTAGTATTACTGATCCTGTTAGTATGGGCGCCAACTTCCCAGAGAGATACGAAAAAAAGGCAGGTTGCTTTGTGTTGGGGGCATAAACATTCCCCAAAACTATATCTCTGCAACCAAGCCTCCCAGACACTACAACATATCTTCCTTCTGGATCTGTGATTTGATTTGTGTACTGAAAGGGTACCCCTGCCCTCACCCAAATCAGCACCCCCCTGGTGAATGCCTAGTAATTGGTGTAAAAAGCCTGGCCTCTCCATCGGCGTTGTGGCGCCGCCCCTTCCTTTGCCATTATGTGTGTCTCCTGAAGCAGTGCAATTTGAACCCCCCTTCGGACTAAGTATGCATGTATTTTATGTCGCCGCAACATTGAATGCATCCCCCGCACATTCCATGAAATACATTTTAAGTCTAATGGGGTACCCATCTCATTAAGCTAAGCATTCCCACATTAAGTTCTTCCATTGTGACACGCCTGTTCCCAAATAACAACCCGTCAATTAAACTGAACCTCCAACTCCCCCTCCCCAGGACAGGTACTGAAAAACTAGTCCCCATCCAAACTGTATCTAAATACACAAAGTCCTCTAGTGATTACAGGGGTGTGCAGGTAGCACTAGTGCACATTTTATTTTCATGTGTGTTTGTTTTGTGTAGCGCAAAATTAGTCAGCTTTTAAGCTGCAACACTATGTACTTTAGTACACCTTATCAGTAATCAGAAGGTACTTGACTACATCACCCCACCCTGATGAAATTCCACTGGCTCACCTTGCTGGTCGCCACCATCTTTAAGACCAGCTGTATCATCAACAAAGCTATCACAATCAGCCATTCTGTCTCTTCGGCTGACAAGTTAATCTTTTCCAGTGGCTCTCAGCACACCCACATCCAGGATACGACCAGACTGAATATAAAGCAGTGAATAAAAGAAAAACCAAGACAACAAGGGGCATATTCACAAGGAGCTATCGCCGAATTAACTGCACTTTATCGCAGCCAAAGTCATGATAAATTTACTCCCCCATTCACAAGCCGGTGTTAACAGCCCACAGCACCAGTTTACCCGCGAAAGCAGCCGCAAAGAACATCGCCACATATCGCTAATGAGATGCAGAGTAGGCATTCCCGTGACAAAAGCCGAGACAACAGCACACCTCAACATTCACAATGACCAGCCACATCCACGATAAAAACACAAAACAGGCGATAAGGCGATAAGGCGCGTTAGCACCAGGAAATCTACACCTGCTCTGACCTGGTGTAAAGTCTGACGGCAGCCAGCACCACAAAAGGGAGCATAGCCCAGGGCCACAACCGAAGGGCAACAGATGCCATGGAGCCACACATCATGCAGCCCGGACACCCAAGAGGGCCACAACACCCAGCCCCACCACCCCAGGACCCCATCCCACACCCGGAACACCCCCCCCCCCGGACCAACACAGACGCAGCGCAGACAAAGACAGCGGAACCCCAGGAAACATACCAGCCGCACAGACCCAACATCTGACAATGTCACCTTCCACTCCAGGCTGAAAGGGACAACCGACCTACGCATCCTGACCATCATCGCCTAACAGGCCTACGGAAACAACACAGCGGACAACCAACATCCCACCCCACACAAAGCTGATGGCGTGACTGCACCTGTTGGCCCCTGAGACCCCCATCCAACACCCGCCAGAGTCGGAGGAGTCCCACAGCCAGCCACATCCAAGTCCCCCACACCTGTCCTGGACATCACCATCACCCTGGTACCCCAGTCCCCATACGTACAACACAATGCGCAGGATCCGCTGGAGACCAAGCAAGGACCATACGCCATAGGAGGATGCACGCACGTGTCGGGGGCAACACACAGCACACATGTACTACCTGTGCCCCCTGGTGACACAGCACACAATCACCACAACAGGAAGCACACGTCTCACACCAATGTGCAGGCAACAACAGAACACCGTGGAACACCCAACAATGTCGCCTTCAAATACACAGCCAGTGTGCATGATACCTTCATCCTCCAACAGTCCATCATCAACCAGCGTTCCCAGGATGGCAACAAGGGAAATGTACAGCCCCTTGGCAATATACAAATGAACACCCCACACACCTCAACACCACAACCATGCAACTTACAACTCTGGCAATGCACACGTCACAAAATCTCATACCACAGGCACAACAATATGCCCACCCACCAGACACGACAGAACAACTTACAATGTCCACATGGGCAAGCCCTGAAAATGAGCCAGCAATGGCATGGCACCTCAGCCACATACTAGCCGAATGTGGGGAGAGGTGGCAACCAGGCATGTGTGAAGGATGCAGTAGAACCATGATTGGGAAAGTACACAATGCCAACAGTGCTGGAGATGTGCTGGACACCTCGCAGTATGCAGTACACACCCATATCCATGGCGACATACACTGCTTGCGTATGGAGTGTAGTGGACAGTGGACACCACCATGTCACCACAGCCAGTGGGGGACCTCACGGAAAGGTTGCCTGTTACACCCCCCCTAAGTGTCAGCGGAGTGGGATGGCCCGGCGTACGCCACGCCAGCGTAGGGGTGTGAATAAAAACCATGTAGGTCTGGCGTGGTCCACTTCCGGAAAGACCCACGTCTCTGCCAGGGCGGCGCCTCCCACCTCGCCACGAGGCCGATGCCATCCTCATGAGCGGAGTTGCCTGAGATGCCATGCGCCTGCCAGACCCCGGCACGCTGGTCCACGAACCCGTCAGGCCAGCCCCTGTGCAGCCAGGCCACACTGATCACCTTCGAACACCGGCGTGTGTCAAGGAGGGCCCACCACGTGCCAGCGCAAGCCACAAGCTCGAGGCCCGAGACCTTGGCAGCCACCTCAGACCATCACGGCTGCCACGACACTGGCCCGCTTTATTCCTTTTTCGTTGACGTACTCCACTGCCGCCCCCGGCCTACTCTTCGGACCAGTAGGTCCCACATGTGGAACTGTGTCTTGAGTCATGAATGGCAGTGACCCCATATCCCGGCCAGCGGCCACAGCACCAGACCCCCCCAGTTCAGTGAGGCATAGTTCCATATGGGCATCTTGCGACACGTGGTGCCACTAACCCTGTTCAACGCCAGGCTTACACGTGGTGCCACTAACCCTGTTCAACGCCAGGCTGCTACACGTGGTGCGACTAACCCTGTTCAATGCCAGGCTGCTACACGTGGTGCCACTAACCCTGTTCAACGCCAGGCTTCTACATGTGGTGCCACTGAACCTGAACTACGCAGGCCGGTGGGGCCATCCAACCCATGTCGGCGACACTCGGTGAATGGGCCGTGCTGACCCCAGCCTCAGGCCTATACCACGGTCAGATAGGTCACACATTTGGAACTGAGTCTTGATTACACCATGGCAGTGAACATCATTTAAGGCAGAGAACTATTCACCATACACCCTTCGATGTGGTGGCAACAAGTCTGTGCATGGCATCACAACCACATGTGTCTGTGGGCCTATGCGGACCACTGCCTCCGGCCTACACTGCGGTCCAGTAGGTCACAGCGCCTTGATTTGGCATTCTTGGAGTTCACATCTGTGTACAGGCATCATCGCAGACTGCATCCCCTCCCAGCACCTGTGCCACTGAGTTTGTTCCATGACATTCATGGACCCTCACTGGTCATACATTGGGGGCGTTTGAGTCTATGGACTAGGGGCTAGTTTACATCCTCATGTAGCTGATCCCGAATTGTTGGTGAAAACGAGGGTTGCGCTTTCCACTCCTCCATTTGCTGCTTCCAGATGACATCAGACCTTCCGCATCATGCCCTGGAGGACACCTTCCACTGTCCCCCCGAAACCCTCCGCAACATACACCTCGGACATTGATGGGGACCCGCTCAGGTCGCATGGCCCATCTGACTGCACCGCAAGTCACCGTCCCGTGGCTGGGTGCCTGTGCCGGCCGCAGTGCATCCAGGGCCACTAACTCTGTGCTGGTCAGGCCTGGGACCCCTTCTTCTGAGACATTGAATGGCCTCTGTAGCGATGGTCTTGGGGTCATCAACGCCATGTGTCTGTGGCCCTGTGCTGTCCGCCTCCTCCGGCCCCAACTGCGGTCCACCAGGGCCCACACATGGCATTGAGTCTTGACCGGCCCGGACGTCGCATCACCGCAGGAGGCACACGCCACCACCGCAAGGACCACCTTCAACCGCCATCTGCCAGAGTCGAAAGGGTGGTCCTGACAGACCTACGGAATTGCCCAGACCTGTCATGGATGCCATCATCGGCCTGCTGCCCTGCTCAGCACTCGAGGTGCCAGTGACTCAGTGCACCACAAGCCATTGTCCGTTACTGATTGAGTTTTGTGCTGTTGTGAGGTTGCGGAGCAATGTCACCTCATGCAGTGGGGAAGACCTGGAACCATGATGAGGAAGTTGATGCAGGTGTATCACACCCAACTGCATCTGCATCAGGACTAACCCGAAGGGACACAATCCTAGCAATTCCTTCACATGAGCGCGCTCTTCTCTAGTGCCCCTACCTCAGTGCACTGCAACTCACGGAACGTCCAGACTGAATATTGGGTGACCTCTGTCCTTACTCCGGATCCCTCCATGCTTCTCTGCAATTGACTCTGTTATGCTGGTGTTTTCTGTTTCCATTACACTGGTGTCCACTTTTCAGGTTGTTGCCAGCACCTAGCACTCCGTGCGGGCTGGCTTATACTCACCCCACATACATCCAGCACAGGCGTCACTGTACATGTGGCCCTGCCAATAAAGGGGCCGTAGCCAGTTCAACACGATATGTGCATGTGTCTCTGTGGAGGTGTGGGTCTCCTTTGTGGGGTGTAGGTGGTCCCTGAAGGGTATTGGATACCCACGTATGTGTTCTACGTCGCATTCCATGGGTTAGGCAACACCCTCACCTGTTGGGCCACCTCCTTTTGGCGTTCGGCCACCTGGCATTGGGGTGCCATGTGTGGGTGGGTGACGTGTTGTGAGGCAGCCGTGATTGCGGGTGCTTCATGCTGTGTGGTCTGTTGCAGAGTCTGGGTTCTCCTCTGAGTAGCTTGTCTGCCCTGGTCCTGGTGGTGGGATGTCCATGGGCTGTTGTAGGGTGTCGGGTTCGGGGGTGTGGTGTTCGTCTCGGGCATCACTGATGGGCTGTCTGTTCAGACCTGCTGGAGGTGTTGTTTGTCCCTCTGCATTGTGAAGGGGAGGTGCATGTTGGCATTGTGTTGGCGCCTTGTTCTTGTCGACATGCAGACCGTGTGACAATGTACATTGTGACTGTTTGGGCGGTGGTGGCTATTTGAGTTGGGACAGTGTGCATTTGGCCTACATGGCTGATGTGGGGTTGTAGGGGTAGATGTGCATCTCACAGTTCCCTGCTCTGTCCTATGTGATTGTTCTGTTTCTGCGCCTGGGTGGACCCAGTTGTGTCCCCTGTTCTGCAGTGTGGGTGTTGCACTTTGTGCCACATTGTCATGGTATGTGCTGTGATTGCTATGTGTGTGTGCTGCAGTGTGCCACGGGGATGGGGGACATGTCCCTGGGTAAATGTGGGTGTGCAGTGTGTTACACCTCATTCTGCATGTGTGGCATTGTGCCCATCACCCCCCGTCCCCCCAGTCCCTGTTGGATCCTCACCCTGTTGTTGTTGTATCAGGTCCTGTCGAGCTGTGTCCGTACTCCCTACTCCTTGCACCCTCTCCACACTGATGACTGTGGCCTGGCTTTCCTCCTGCTCCTCCTGTGTCGCTGGACAGCCACCTCCTGTCGCCGTTGCTGCCTTCCTGTTGGCAGCGGGTTTGTACCTGGTTTAGGTTGTCACGTCCTGGCGGAGCCTCTTGGCCTCCTGGATTGGCCTCCTGGGCTCTGCGACTGCATTCCAGGCGGTCTGCTTGTGGGTCATTTGCTGGTAGTGTTCTGTCGCCTCCTTGGCCTTGGTCTTGTTTTCCTGCGGTCTGCACCCCGTCTTCCTCTCCATTTTCTCCTTGGCCTTCCCCGAGCCAGTTGTTCCTTGCTGGTGGTCTGTGGGGGTTGTGGGGTTCGCTTTGCCCTCTGCGCTTGGTCAGGGTGCATGGATGTTGCTACGTGCTTTGGCTTGTTTCTGGTGTGTTGTGCCTGTGGTTTTTATGGTGCAATTGCCCGCCAGACGTGTGGGAGTTACAGGCCTGAGGCTGCTTTTCGCACCTTTTTGTACCGCGATTGGCCTCATCGCATGATTTCTCGCGTTCGCGTTTTGCATTTTTTGGGCTTGGTGTTGATTTACACGCTGTCATTTGACGCGTTATCTGGTGACTATCGCATGGTACCGCCTTGTTGTGAATTCCACGTTGACACAGGGTTATTTTCCCGTGATAGGCTGCGTTATTGAAAGTTGCGTTATGCTACTCCTGCAGTAGGTATCACACGTTCTTGTGAATATACCCCCAAGTCTTCTGCACCTGCGCTCTCAGGAGCTTGAATCACAACCCACTATCGAGAAGGACTGCCTCAACTCTGCTCCAATTTGTGAAAAACCGAAAACACCTCTTTAGTGAAGTTTTTCCCATGTTAAAAGTGATGCACCAGCAGCGCAAGGGACTTGTAATTGAAGCCCCACAGATCTGTAGCACAATCGCATCGCATATTCGTGCTGCATCACCCGAGATATTAAACAACATTTTAAGAAACTCGTAATTTATTTACCCATTTTTATTTATTAACGGTTGAAAATATTGGCAATTAAGGGTTGGTCTTTTTTTCTCTGCATTGATGCTAAAATGGCATTTATATATACAAAGTCCTATTTGCTTGATTGCTGATACCTTTAACCCGCAGCCTGGAAGATTAAAGAGAAGAACTTGTGGTAAGGTTCATTGAAGGTTTACTGTTTTTACAATGATTTTTGTGTCTGATGTAAAGGGAGGGGGTGATCAAACAAACTGCAAGCCGTATTGGTGTTCAGATGCAAGACACTGAGAAAATAGCTGGTGTAACCCATTGAATTTGTTTCCTTTAACTCTCTTCTGGTTGACGTTTCATATAAATAAAGCATGAAGGAGCCATAAAATGAGAGCAAAGGATGTGATTAAGAAGAGGGGATTAAACAGTGAATTTCAGTGGCATCATTTCACAGGAGCAGCTGTAAAGCAGCTTGATAAATGTCATCCTTGATTTGCCTCGGTTGCTTCTGCATGGGAAATGGCGGATACTGAAATTTGAAGGTTGTATATATAGCTGGTAAGGCTTACATAAAATGTCGACCAATATATCCCACAAAGCATAATCCTTAAACTTAATAAAACACTGAGACCGTGTACTTAGGTTTATTTCATGCACCGAAGCAAGATTAGTGTTAAACATTTGTAGTGGTGAATATAAGGCAGTCTTAGATTATACCAGAGGAATTCACAGCATTATGGAAAAAATAAGCATCAAGACCAGAGAGCATATAATATCTGCATCTCGTAGATATGCTTCAAAGCTTTTCTGTGTGGGTTATAAACTGTTTAAAAAGATTAGCTGAGGATTTTAATATTGAATTGGAATATTCTTGCTCTGTAGGCTTAAAGAGTTTTGCTTCCTGTGAGAGTGTTGTGAACTTGTACACTAATCGAATGGGGAACCTCACAGTACATCATTTATCTACCATTGTGAAGCAGTAGAAATGTTTGTTTCTGTTGCTTTTGTAAACCCATAAACAGAGACGTTTTAAGCATGGGTAAAGGGCTCTGGCACAGGGCCCGAGCCCTTCAGGGGGCCCCCTGACAGAGTCAGGTCTGTTCTGCAGAGTCTTGCCCAAATTACCTTGAATTTTTCTTAAACAGATTGTTTTAAATACTGTTTTCCTTTCATTTATTTTTAATCTAAGTGATGTGTGAGAGTCCAGTACAGATATTTTGCAGTGAAATGTTGTGTTTATGTTTCATGCAGCATCCATAAAAACGTTTTTTTGATCAAAACAGGGCCTCACATATGAGAAATTGGAGGGTGTCACAGAGATTATTTGCAGTAATATTGGTGAGCTGCTGCTGTGTTAGGATATTGAAAATACACATAACTATCCCTGAATTATTAGATGTAAACACATTTAGAATTTGGAGGAATGTTCATGTGCACTTGCATGGACCTAGCCATAGAGGGCATGAAAGAGCTGAAACTGAATCATAAATTCAAAGCTGTTCCGAAAAGGGGCCCCAAAATATGTTTGGCCCAGGGCCCACAAAATCCTTAAAATGTCCCTGCCCATAAATACTCTCATGCATCAAATTGTAATTAGTAGTCATCTAGTGATGTGTAGGGTGAATGTCCGTTCTAGAATGTGACTTTCTTTCTTCTTCACTGCTTTGATTTTATTCAACGGACAATGCGTTTCATGTGGAAGTATTTTATTAGGTATGTGAGGGAAGGTGGCAATTGTCCTAGCAACTAACATGCCAGCGCTGTAACCGCTGAACCTCAGCCATGCGTGCCAGTGCTTGTGATATCCTAAGGAATGTTAGGCATTTTTTAAAACCTTTATTCATCAAATAGCCAACAGAATGGCAACCGTCAGGACAGTAAATGACAGGATATATCAAATAACACATAGTGGCATATTCTCAAGAACGTGTGATAACCACGGCAAGTTTAGCTTAACGCAACTTTGCATATCGCAGTCTATCGCGGGAAAACAACGCCGTGTTAACGTAGTATTCCCAACCTGGCGGCACCATGCGATAGTCCCACGATAACGCGTCAAATGACCGCGTTAAAATTAACACGACACCGCAAAAATGAGAAACACGAACGCGAATAAAGTTGCGATGAGGCCAAACCCGATACAAAAATCAGCGATAACCAGCGACAGGCCTGCAATCCCCACACGTCATGCGGGAAAATGCACTATAAAAGCTGAACAAGAAACACACACCATAAACAAAATAAACTGCGTAGCAACATGGATGGACCGGGAACGAGTGCCCAGGTCAACGCGAACCCCACAAGCCCCACAGACTACCAGCAAGGAACCTTGGGGTCTGGGAAGGCCAAGGAGAAGAGGAAGAGGAAGGCGGGGTACAGTCCACATGACAACCTGATCGTCGTCACGGAGGCGACAGAGCACTAACAACAACTGTCCGTCACATCCACCGTGTCATTGGCAACACAGACGGAAAAATGGCATTCCATCGTGAATGCAGCCGGAGTGTTGAGGAGGCCAAGATGCGCTGGCACGATGTGAAAAGCCAAACCAAGCAGAAACCCGCTGCCAACAGGAAGGCAGCAACGGCGAATGGAGGTGGGAGTCCTGCACCAAAGGAGGAGCTGGAGCAAATGGTGGCCACAGTCATCAGTGTGCAGACGGTGCAAGGAGTCGGGAGTCCGGACACTGCTCGACATGACCTGACACAAAATCAACAGGGTGAGTAACGAACAGGGACTGTGGGGACGGGGGGGATGGGCACAATGGCACACATGCACAATGACGTGTAGCACACCGCACACCCACAATGACCCTGGGTCATGTCCCTGATCCCCGTGGCACACAGCAGCACACATACAAACATCAAGTAGGCCCCCGTCCACCATGTGCCCAAAGGGGTCCCACCCAACACATCACCAATTCCACAACACACACATGCACCCGTGCGAAACACAGCAAAGATGCGTATGTGAGAGCCACACTGGCAATGCAAGTGACACCACATGACGAGCAGCATGGCTGGAGAACAATCACCATGACATTGTGCACTCCACGAGACTGAGGTGGCTGAGTGTGGACCACATCTGGAAAGGAGCAGGTCACATTCTGACACATCCACGTGCACAAACAACCACTGAGGTCAACAATACATCTGCAGACAAACAATGCACAAGAGTACAAAAACCGACCAAGAGCACAAATGACCCAAGTTGCCAACATCACAGCACCTTAAAAGCGCAAAAGCCAAAGGCACACCGCCTCCAAGGGATAAGGGGCAGCAAAATCACAGCTGCGACTCTCACACAATGCAGCACACACACATAGCAATGACAGCACATCCACATGGACGACAATGTGGTACACAGTGCAACACTTACACTGCAGAACAGAGGACACAACTGGGTCCGCCTGTGCGTCAAAAATGGCCAATCACATCTGACATAGCAGGAAACTGTGAGATGCAAATGTACGTGTACAACCTCACCTACGTCATGTAGTCCCAAGGTCCACTGTCCCCCATCAAATAGTCCGCCCCTCCCAAACAGTCACAATATACATTGTCATGCAGTCTGTATGTAAACTTGAACAATGCGTCAACATACATGCCAACACAATGTCAACAAGCATCTCCCCTTCACATTGCAGAGGGACAAACAACACCTCCAGTAGAGCAGAGCAGACAACTCTACAGTGATGCTGAAGAGGACCTCCACACTTCCAACACCGACGCTCTACAACAGTCCATGGACATCTTAGGCAATCGACCTCCAGGAGCAGGGCAGCACCGCTGCATCGAGGATACCCCACCCCCTGCACAGACAACACAGCTGGACACACCCACCACCCCGGCTGGCTCCCAGCAGCCCACCCAAGCACACATCGCATTCCAAGGCCAGGTGTCAGACTGCCAGAAGGGGGTGGCCGAACATGTGCGGGTGGGGTACTACCTCATGGAAGCCTAACTAGATCACATACCTGGGTGTCTAAGTCCCATCAGGGACCACCTACACTCCCCAACGGAGACCCACACTGCGACAGAGACACATGCCTTTGCACATTTCCAGTACTGACCCACACCCAGAGCCACGGGATAATCATCCACACCCCCACGCTGGACTGGCGTACGCCGGCCGAGTTCACTCATCTTACGTATTGAGTGGGAGACGGCAAAGCTAAATGTGCAATGTCTCACCCGCTGCCTGCGGTGACATGGCTGCGTCCTCTGTACATGGC
Source organism: Calotriton arnoldi (assembly GCA_963921515.1). Lineage (NCBI taxonomy): Eukaryota > Metazoa > Chordata > Amphibia > Caudata > Salamandridae > Calotriton > Calotriton arnoldi. The sequence goes on along the minus strand of CAWUFW010003252.1, from coordinate 288,615 downwards.
ACAATGTAATGTTGTAGGGCCCGGGGCCCTAATGCATACATCATGAGCACACGGACACACTCAGATAGTTCGTTGAACTGGCTACGGGCATGTGTGCTCGACACCTTTATTGGCATGGTCACATGTACAGTGACGCATGTGCTGGATGTGTGTGGGGTGAGTGTAAGCCAGCCCTCATGGAGTCATTGGTGCTGGCAACAACTCGAACAGTGATCACAATTAAAGCGGAAACAGAAAACACCAGCATAACAGAAACAACTGTGAAGCATCATGGTGGTAGCCGGAGAAAGTACAGTGTTCACCCAACATGCAAGCAGAATGGTCCATGATTTGTGGTGCACTGAGTTAGTGGCACCTGAAGAGCTGAGCAGGGTATCAAGCTGATGATGGCACCCACGACAGGTGTGAGCAACTCTGATAGTCTGGCAGTAAGACACTTCCGACTCTGGCACCTGTTGTTTGGAGTTGGTCCTGGCGGTGGTGGCGTGTGCATCCTGCGGTGATGCGACGTCCGGGCAGGACTCAATTTGATGTGTGAGCCCCGGTGGACCGCAGTTGAGGCCGTTGGCAGCGGACAGTGCAGGGCCGCAGACACATGGCCTTAATGACCCCCAGTCCATTGACCCAGAGGCCATCCAATATGCTATCAGACAGGGGCCATGACTTGAGCTGCACAGAGGTAGTGGCCCCGGATGCACTGCGGCCAGCACAGGCACACCGCCACGGGACGGTGACTTGCGGTGCAGTGAGATAGGGCCACGCGAGGTGAGCGGGTCCTCGTCGATGTCAAAGGTGAATGTAGCGGAGGTTTGCGGGGGACAGTGGAAGGTGTCCTCCAGGGCATGATGCAGAGGGCAGAAGCCGGCCGGAAGCGGCAAATGGAGGAGTGGAATGCGCTAGCCTCGTTTTTGCCACAAAGTCAGTATCACCGACATGATGATGAAGACAACCCCCAGTCCATAGACTCAGTCGCCACCAAAGTTCAACCAGAAAGTGTCCGTGGATGTCGGGGAACAGACTTAGTGGCACCGGAGCTGAAAGGGGATGCAGTCTGCGATGATGCCAGTACAATGATATCAAGTCTGCCATAAATGAATCATGACTGAATTCCCAATGTGTGACCTACTCGACCGCAGTGTAGGCCGAAGGCGTAGTCATCAAGGGCCCACAGACACGTGTGGTTGGGATGCCATGCACATACTTTGTGTCACCACATCTAAGGGAGTATAGTGATTTAAACTCTGCATTGATATGTGTACTCGGCCATTGTGTAATCAAGACTCAGTTCCAAATGTGTGACCTACTTGACCGCTGTGTAGGCCCGAGGTAGCGGTCAGCAGGGGCCCACAGCCACGTGTCGTTGGCTCACGATGCACAGAGTTAGTGACACCAGAGCAGTTGTCGGCAGTGTTCGATCACCTCCGTAACGATGATCCTTTTCTCCTCCGGACTGAACCACGTCTTCCTCTTACTCGTCTCCTTGCGTACAATGATATGAACTCCGCCATGCAGAAATCAAGACTCAGTTCCACATGTGTGACCTACTCAACCGCAGTGTAGGCCGAAGGCAGTAGTCAGCTAGGGACCACAGACAGTAGTAGTTCGAATGCTATGCACAGAGTTGGTGGCACCACATCGAAGGGAGTACAGTGATATAAACTCAGCCATGAAGTGTGTACTCTGCCATTGCATTATCAAGACTCAGTTCCAAATGCGTGACCTACTTGACCGTAGTGTAGGCCGGAGGCAGCGGTGGAGTACGTCAACGAGAAAGGAGTAAAGCGGGCCTGTGTCGCGGAGGCCGTGATGGTCTGAGGAGGCTGCCAAGGTCGCGGGCTTCGGGCTTCGGGCTTGGAGCTTGCGCCGGCACGTGGTGGGCCCTCTTTGACACACGCCGGTGTCGGCAGGTAAGCAGTGAGGCCTGGCTGCGCAGGGGCGGGCATGACGGGTTCGGGGACCAGCGGCCTGGGGTGCAGCAGGCGCACAGGATCGCAGGCCACACCGCTCATGGTGATGGCGTCGGCCTCGTGGCGGGGTGGGAGGCACCGCCCTGGCAGACACGTTGGGCATTCCGGAAGAGAACCACGCCCAGAGCTACGTGCTTTTTATTCACACCCCTACGCTGGCCTGGCGTACACCGGGCCAGCCCACTCCGCACACGCTTACAGGGGGGGGCGTCACAAGCTACATTTCCGCGATCTTCCCCACTGGCTGGGGTGACATGGTTGCGTCCACTGTCCACTACACTCCAAACACCAGCAGTGCATGTAGACATGGATATGTCTGTGGTCTGCATACTGCAGTCTGTCCAGCACATCTCCACCACACTTGGCATTGTGTACATTCTCATTCATGGGTCACTTGCCTCCTTTGCACATGCCTGGTTCCCACCTCTCCCCACATTCCGCTATTGTGTGGCTGAGGCGCCATGCCATTGATGGCTCATGTACATGGCTAACCAAGGTTGCCACAGTAAGTTGTGCTGTCATGTCTGGTGGGTGGGCATGTTGTTTGGCATGTTGTATGTGATTTTCTGACTTGTGCAGTGCCAGAGCTGTGAGTTGCATGATTCTGGAGTTGAGGTGTGTGGGGTGTTCATTTGGTACTTGCCAACGAGCAGTGCATTCCCATAGGTGCCATCATGGAAGCGCTGGTTGATGTTGGACTGTGGGAAGATAAAGGGATCATGCACACTGCCTGGGTAGTTGGCTACGACATTGGTGAAGAGTCCCCTGTTTTCCACTATTGCCTGCACATTGATGGAATGCGTGTGCTTTCTGTTGCGGTAATTGTGTGCAGTGTCGGCAGGGGGCACAAGTAGGACATGTGTGCAGTCGATGCCCCCAACACGTGCAAGAATCCAGCTATGGCGTATAGTCCTTGCTTGGTTTCCAGCTGTTCCTGCGCATTGTGGGGGACGTATAGGGACATATAGGTACTGGGGTACCTAGCTGATGATGGCATCCAGGACAGTTGTGAGGAACTTGGATGGGGCTGGCTGTGAGACTCCTCCGACTCTGGCGGTTGTTGGTTGGGAGGTACCAGAGGCCAACAGGTGCAGCACAGCCAGCAGCTTTGTCTGCGGAGGGATGTTGGTTGTCCGCTGTGTTGGTACCCTCAGCCTGTGGGCAATGATGTTCAGGATGCGGAGGATGGTTGTCCTTTTGAGCCTGTAATGGGCATTGACATTGTCTGGTGTTAGGTCTGTGAGGCTGGTGTATTTCCTGAAGGTCCGCTGTCTTTGTCTGCGCTGCCTCTGTGGTGGTCTAGGAGGGGGGGCGGGATCTGGGGGGGTGGTGGTCCTGGGGGTGGTGGCAGTGGGTGTTGTTGCCCTCTCGGGGCTCCGGGATGCATGGTTGGTGGCTCCATGGCATCTGTCGTTCTTCATGTGTGGCTCTGGGCTGGGCTCCCTTTGATGGTGCAGGTTGTCGTCCGACTTTACACCAGGTCAGAGCAGGTGTTAATTTCCTGCTGCTAATGCGCCTTATCGCCTGTTTTGTGGTCTTATCGCCGATGTGGCTGGTCGTTGAGAATGTTGAGGTGTGGTGTTGTCGCGGATTTTTGCTCGGGAACGCCTACTCTGCATCTCATTAGCGATAGTTGCCGGGGTCATCTCTGGCGATGTTTTTTGCGGATGCTTTCGCAAGTAAACTGGTGGTATCGTCTGTTATTTGCACCAGCTTGTGAATGGGACGATAAATTTATTGCGACTTTGGCTGCGATAAAGTGCCGATAACTCAGCGATAGCTCCTTGAGAATTCACACAGTTAATCGTTAGGGCAGATACATGCAGACCTCCTTCCAAACGCAGGTGGGTCAGTGAGAGGCTAAGCTGTTCGAAGTAAGGGGAAAAACTAGTGTGAGTCATCATTCCGTTGTTCCGCCTCCCTGCTAGTTAGATATTGTCACAAGGGTTTCCATATATCCTGAGGCAGAGACTTCCTCTGCAGCAGTTCTCCATAGATGTCCATCTGAGTGTGGCAGGTTAATAGGTTCATTAGTCGAGCCAGCTATAGTAGGAGCTCTACCTCTGCCCTAACTCACGGCCAGCCTGCTTTTGCTCAGTAATTCAATCAATCAATCAATCAATCAATCAATCAATCAGGGATTTTGACGCGCGCTATTCACCCGTGAGGGTCTCAAGGCACTGGGGGGGAGCAGCTCCGGTCAGTCGAAGAGCCAGGTCTTGAGGGTCTTCCTGAAGATGTGCAGGGTGGGGGCGCGTCTGATGTCGATCAGGAGCTCGTTCCAGGTCTTGGCCACGATGTAGGAGAAGGTTCTTCCACCCGTTCTTGCTCTGCGGATGCACAGGGGTTCGGCAAGGGCGAGGTTGGTGAATCGAAGGTTTCTCTTGGGTACGTGGAAGGAGATTCTATCGTTGAGATATCTGGGTCAGGTGTTGTGGAGGCATTTGTAGGCGTGGGTGAGTATCTTGAAAGCTATTCTCTTCTTGACTGGGAGCCAGTGGAGGTTTCACAGGTTTTGCGTGATGTGTTCATGTCAAGGGATGCCAAGGACAATTTCTGGCTGCAGTGTTCTGTATGGTCTGGAGTTTGTGGAGCAGAGACTTGTGGATCCTGGCATAGAGGGCGTTTCCGTAGTCCAGTCTGCTGGTTATGAGTGCATGGTGACAGACTTCCTTGATTCGGGGGGGATCCATTTGAAGGTCTTCCGAAGGATGCGGAGGGTGTTGAAGCAGGTGGAGGCGACGGCGTTGACCTGTCAGGTCATGGAGAGGGAGGAGTCGAGTGCGATGCTGAGGTTCTGCCCGTGGTCCGTGAGGGTGAGGGGGCTGCCGAAGGGGTGTGGGTCACCAGGTGTAGTCCCATGCAGAGGGGCAGGGTCCAAGGACAAGGACCTCTGTCTTCTCCAAGTTGAGCTTCAGGCAGCTGATGCTCATCCAGGATGCGACGTCCTTCATTCCTTCCTGGAAGTTGAGTCTGGTGGTGATGGGGTCTTTGTCCCGAGAGAGAGGAAGCAGCTGGGTATCGTCGGCATAGGATACTATGCTGAGTCCGTGATGTCTGACGATGGCGGCGCGGGGGGCCAGACCCACGAATTTCCGTACAACCTTCAGGACTTTTTGACAAAGCAGCTTAGCACCAGTAGGGGTGTCTGGTCTCAGGGTCAGATATGTCATGGCATTAAGTACTCTGAATAGTTTGCCCCAGTAGTTGTTATTCTGGGGGCAAGTTCATGAAAGGTGGAAGAAATCAACTCCAGGGGCGCAGCAGTGCGCACACCGTGCATTATCATGCCCTGTGGACAGCGCCATGTCAGCTGGTGTGTAGTACACGTCGTGTAGGAATTTATAATGCACCAATCTGCATATTTATTGATACCTCCTTAGGGCCTGATTTACAAAGGTAAACATGCACTTTTGTGTTAGTTTAAAATTGTTTGCTATTCACAAAGGGAATTTCAATTAGTATCGTTATGAGAGCAAAGTCTACACATATAAAAAGATAGGCTTTTTTATGTGTGGAGACTCTGCAATCATAATGATGCTATTCATAAATCCCTTTGTGAATAGCAAACAATAGTAAACTTACACAAAGTTTCCCCAACACTCCTCCGTAAGCTCCAACTCAAAGTCCCATGACCACTGTGCCCTAGCCCAGGTTAGAATGTCATTTCCCCCATCCCTGTATTGTACATTAGTGTAATAAGCTTTCTGGGTGTAAGGCCCAAAGCTACTAACGACAGCAACTCCCAATTTTGTGGTTCTCTGGGGAAAGAGCAGAATCCATGCTTCACTATCTCACGTAATCGGAGATAGAAAAAGTTATCCGTGGTGACACTCCCCCCCGTTCTACATATTCCTCAAGGGGAAAAAAAGGTGGTTTCATGTACTGATCTCCCAGTGTAAAGAGTACTCTATCCTTCAGCCCTCTGCCTACTAGTGGCTCAAAAGTGAGGATAACCTTTAGATTCTTGGCCAGTGGTATGTGTGGGGAATATATTGTATTTATTGCACAGAGTTGCACAGAGAGTTGTCTATGCCACACCCACACTGTGTAATTGACTGCGTGGAGTTTCTCTTTGGCCCTAGATGGGGCCTCGAGTATCATCATGTTGATGTCGCTGTCTAGTGTTAGGGAACCAGTGTGTGGCTTATTGAGCCTACACCACAAGATGATTCACTTCGAAATTCGGTGCTGCAAAGCCAGCATATTTGTAAGGACATTGGACAGTTGCCAAGCTGAGCCGTGGCTGCTTGCCAGCCCAGTCGAGCATATTATTAATGACTGAGGAGTGTTTATGAATGTCCTAGTGAGGGACATAGGAATATTCTGGAAGAGGTATAGCAACTGGGGAAATAAAACTATTTTTATGAGACAAATTCTTCCAGCCATTGTAAGCGGCAGTTAGATCAATTTTTCAATATCAGTAGGTATTTTGTCTACCGTTCTGTCATAGTTCTCACAATCTATCACTGAGATCTCTCGGGGGAACTGCACTACCATATACCTCACTGATGTTTCCTGCAATTGTAAAGGGTGCACTAGCTGCGGTTGCATGTTGCTGGTCATGAGCAGGGTCATAATCGAGTGTGACCAGTTAATAGTCAATCTAGACCATTCCCCAAACTTTATTATATCCAATATTAATAGTTGGAGGTTAAAATCTGGGTTTCTTACTATTGACAGGACATCATCGGCATTAAGTGAGCTCAATATTCACAGTGCACCAAATTGGAAGCCTCTGTGGCTATGTGTTTCATGGAGCATGAGGGCCAGGGGATCCACTGCCATGGCAAATATTAATGGTGAGAGGGGGTAGTCCTGTCTGGCACCCCTCTGAATCTCTAAGGGATCTGAAGTTCATTCATTCACCCACACTCTGGCCACCAGGCGTTCATATAGTAGCCCTAGCCAATGTAACATTCCTTTACCCAGCCCCAATCTCTCGAGTGTTGCCATCATGAATGACCCCTCAATGGAATCAGATTCCTTTGTGGCATCAAAAACGGCAGCTACCACACTATTCACCGACTCTAGTTGAGGTGCCATTGTGAACAGCGTCCATAAGTTGTCCACCATTGAGCGGACAGTAATAAAACCAGACTGGTCTGGCAGTACCAGCCTCTGCATCAATAGGAGCAACCGTGCCACCAATATCTTTGCAAGTATCTTATCAGCAATATTTATAAGTGACAGGCAATTGTAGGAGTCACGTTTCTGAGGTGGTTTGCCAGGCTGTTGCAGAGTAATAACTATTACCTCCTTGAGTGAAGGAAGCAAGTGCCCCTTCTGGATTACCTCACTGTACATGTCTAGAAGGTGGGGGGTGAGCAGATCACTTTATTATTTGTAGAACTCAAAGGTCAGCCCTTCGCTACCCAGTGCTTTGCCATTCCACAGCTCTGCTATAGCCAATTTAACATCCTCTTCAGTGATCGATGAGCATAACATCTACCCCTCTGCTGCTTCAACCTTTACTATTGTGACCCCATCGGCAGAAGCAGCGAATGTTTATTGCCTGAACTGTGTACTGTGTACTATACAGTTTAGTGTAGTAGTCAGTGAATGCGGTGAGACTATTGGATGATCAATAAATGCTAGCTCCCTGTCCAGTATCAAGTATAACAATGTCGTCTGCCACCCAATGGGGTTCTTATTAATCATGCCAGTTTGCGCCCCGGCCTCCCCCCCTCTCTGTAAACACTAGATACCACATATTTGCCCATGTAGTGTACTTCACAGTCAGCCTCCTCTCTGTTTAACCTACCTGATCTTCAATCTGAATGCACTATCCAGTAGCATGTGAAGTTGGAACCTCCTGCCTCTGTGTTGCTTTGGAGAATTGGGGAGGTGTAGTGATAAAATCAATGAAGAGTGATCAGAATAGGTACATAGGAGGTGCTCTATTGCGACAAACCAGCCTATCACATCTCTAGTTCCCAGCCAGTAGTCCAGCAGGGATGATGTGCCATGCACTGCTGAGTGGAAGGTGTAGACTGCTGAGTGGAAGGTGCTGAGTGGAACGTGCATTGTGGGGCCTCTGGATCCCAAGACAGCCATGGGCAACAGGTTTATCCTGGTCTTGGTGGACCATGCCACCTGGTACCCGGAATCCATCCCTCTTCAGACTGTGATGGCCCCCGTGGTGGGTCGTGCGTTTATGGGGATTTTCTCCCATGTGGGGTTTTCCAGAGAGGTGGTGTCCGACCGGGGTACCAACTTCATATCCAAGTATATGAAGTCCCTGTGGCAGGAGTGCGGTGTTACATACAAGTTCAACACTTCTTACCACTCCCAAGGCAATGAGCTGGTTGAGAGTTTCAACCGGACCCTAAAGGGCATGATTATGGGTCTTGGGGAACCCATGAGGCATAAGTGGGACGCCCTCTTACCATGCCTTTTGTTTGCTTACAGAGAGGTGCCCCAGAAGTCCTTAGGGTTCAGTCCCTTTGAGCTGCTGTACGGCCATCCTGTAAGAGGACCTCTGAGTTCAGTGAAAGAAGGCTGGGAGAAAGCTCCCAGTAAACCTCCCCAGGATGTATATAGCTACATGCTGGCTTTCAGGAACCAGACTAAGCGTTTCAGACAACTCGTTCAGGCGAATCTGGAAGCCAGCCAGGAAGAAATGAAATGCTGGTATGATCAGAATGCCACTCTGATCGAGTTTCAGCCCGGACAAAAAGTTTGGGTCATGGCCCCAGTAGAGCCTTTTGCACTCCAGGATAAGTGGACCGGACCATTTGAGGTGGTGGAGTGCAAGAGTGACATCACCTACTTGGTGGACTTGCAGTCTCCCAGGAACCCTTTGCGGGTCCTGCATGTGAACCGCCTGAAGCCCCACTTGGAGAGGTCCGAAGTGGGCATGCTCCTAGCAACAGATGCTGGGATGGAAGAGGATACTGAGCCTTTTCCTGACCTCCTGTCTGCAAAGGAGCAAGATGGGTCAGTGAACGGTGTGAACCTCTCTAGCGCCCTGACCCCTGAACAGCAGAGTGACTGTCGCCAACTGTTGGGACAGTTTTCTGATCTGTTCTCCCTGACCCCCGGTGTCACTCAGTGGTGCGTCCATGATGTGGACACTGGGGACAGTCCTCCAGTAAAATATAAGATTTACAGGGTGACTGACAGGGTCAGAGCTTGCATCAAGGAGGAGGTCTCCAAGATGCTGGCACTAGGGGTGATTGAGCCCTCAGACAGCCCTTGGGCCAGCCCAGTGGTCTTGGTCCCGAAGGCTGCAGTACTCGGTGCCAAAGCAGAACTTTGGTTCTGTGTGGACTACTGAGGGCTCAATTCAGTCACCAGGATTGATGCACACCCCATCCCCAGAGCTGATGAGCTCATCAGTCGGTTGGGGGCTGCCCGGTACCTCAGTACATTTGACTTAACATCTGGGTACTGGCAGATCGCCTTAACTGATGAGGCAAGAGAGAGGTCAGCATTCTCCACACCAGATGGGCACTACCAATTCCGGGTGATGCCTTTTGGGATGAAGAATGCCCCTGCCACCTTTCAGAGGTTGGTCAACCAGTTATTGGTTGGGCTGGAAGATTTCAGTGCCGCCTACCTGGACGACATTGCAGTGTTCAGTGGGAGGAACATCTGCACCACCTCTGGGAAGTGTTGAAGGCACTGCGGAGGGCAGGCCTACGATCAAGGCAAGCAAGTGCCAGATCGGGCAGGGTTCAGTGGTGTACTTGGGACACCAGGTGGGGAGCGGCCATGTGGCACCCCTACAGCCCAAGATTGATACCATTCTGGCTTGGGAACCCCCCCAAGACCCAGACCGAGGTGAGGGCCTTTTTAGGACTCACAGGGTATTACAGGAGATTTGTCAAGGAGTATGGCACCATTTCTGACCCCTTGACAGAGCTGACTTCCAGGAAGCAGACCAAGAAAGTGAATTTGACTGACACCTGCCAGAAGGCTTTTGATGCCCTGAAATCTGCCATTTGCACAGCGCCCGTGCTTAAGGCACCCAACTTCTCAGAAGAGTTCATTGTGCAGACAGATGCTTCAGAGCATGGTGTGGGGGCTGTGCTCTCACAGCTAAATGAGGAGGGCTTAGACCAACCTGTAGCCTTCCTTAGTAGGAGGTTACTTCCACTGGAACAGAGGTTGAGTGCGATTGAGCGTGAGGCATTTGCTGTGGTCTGGGCGCTGAAGAAGCTGAGACCATACTTGTTTGGGACTAACTTTCGGGTTCAGACAAACCACAGGCCCCTCAGATGGTTGATGCAAATGAGGGGTGAGAATCCAAAGCTGTTGAGGTGGTCCATTTCCCTACAGGGGATGGACTTTACGGTGGAACACCGCCCTGGTACAGAACACGCCAATGCTGAAGGTCTATCCAGATTTTCCTGCCTTAAGAGAACTCACAAGAGGGTGGGTAGTTCTCCCCACATTTCATCTGGAGGGGACACTTGTTAGACCTGGCACCATTGGCATGGGTCTTCCCTCCATTTTGTCTTTACCTCCTGTGTTTTGCTGTGTGTTGGACTCCATTTTTGCTGGTCTAGATGCTTTGGGCACTTTGCCACTGCTGTTCAGTGCCAAATTGCAAGTGCTCCCTTTGGAAATTATTGTTATGGATTAGTGTTTCCATGATTGGCTATTTGATTTACTTGTCAGACCCTAGTATAGTGCACTGTGTGTACCCAGGGCCTGTAAATCAAATGCTGCTGGTGGGCTTGCAGCACTGGTTGTGCCAGCCACCAAAGCAGCCTGTAAAATGTGGCTCAGGCCTGCCATTGCATAGCCTGTGTGCCATCTGGGACTGCCATGTCGACATGGCAAGTTCACACACTTGACAGTCCCTAAACCTTCCCTTTTCTACATATCAGCCACCTCTAAGGTACGCCCAAGGTACCCCTGTGGGCAGGGTGCATTGTATTTGAAAGGTAGGACATGCCCTGATGTGTGTGGCATATCGTGATAGTGAAATACTGCCAATTTTGTTTTTCACTATTGCAAGGCTATCTGTTCCCATAGGGCAGAATGGTGGGTTTATAACACATTATAAACATAACTGACCCTGGGAACAAGATATAAAAGTAAAGTTTAGTATGCCTGAACTCAGAATGTTAAAGTGCATCTTTTTGTGAGGGTGATTTTTACATTCCGTGTTTGAAAATACCACTTTTAGAAAGTAGGTATTTTCTTGCCTAACCATCCAGTGTGCCTCTGCTAGGTTTGTGTATTACATGTCTGGCTTTTGGATGACAGGGGCTGGAGAGGGGCAGTGGCTCCAGAAGTCTGATGAGTCAGGGCTGGGCTGAATAGACCTGGGCTGCATTTAGAGTAGGGGGAGGAGATTTCCTTTCACCTGCATGGGCCTGGTCTGCCTTCAACCAAGCTGTCTCCACCTCCTGCCAGGAAGCTGCACCAGTGAGGACAGAACTGGTTTTGGCTGGGTACAGACACTCTCTGCCTTCAGAGAACAAAGGATTTTTTGTGTATAAAAAGAGGGGCCCAGACCCCAGACTTTTAGATCACTTCTGGGAAATAAAGAGGAACCTTTGCCAAGGAGAAGAGCCGAATAAGCTGAGGAGGAATACTGCCCCTGTGCTGTTTGCTGTCTGGGGTTGGCCTGCAGTGGCTGCTTGCTGCCAAGGAAAGGAGAAAAAGGACTTTGCTGTTTGCTTTGTCACCTGCTTGAAGAAAAGATCTCCAAGGGCTTGAAACTGAGCGTGCCTCCTGTTCAGGGACACAAAGACTTCATCCCTTCTGTCTCTCTGCATCTGGAACTGCTGTTTCAGCTGCCACAGAAGGAAATTGCAACACCGACGCCGGCGAGCAATGCCGTAACCTTCACCGAAGCCGTGGTTACCGCTCGTGAAGAGCACGACGCACCGCCCCGACTTGCACCGTAGGCCCGACGCTTGCTGGCGCCGTGCCGCATCAACTCCAAAGCCATCAGCGAGGCCGCTGCCTGCACCGTAACCGAGGACACCGCTCATGACGTCCACAACGCAACGTCCCGACTCGCACCGCAGCCCCAACGCCAGTGATTCATCAACGCGGAGCCGATCCTCGATGTGGGTGACTCCTGAATTCATCGACATCACACCGTCGTAAGGAACCGCCGCCTCGCTGCCATCGTGACGTCACCTACCCGACACAGTAAGGAACAGACGTCTCACCTTCCCTGCAACGCAGTAAGGAACAGAGGCTTCGCCTCCCCTTGGGTCGTAAGGAACCGACGCCGCAGGCGCCAACGAAGCATCACCTCCCCGACGCCGTGCACCGCCGTTGCTTTCATCAATTCCTAGGTACTGTTCCTTTTGGGTCTGCTTGACTCCGGGACCGATGCTGCGCACCTCACGGTCGGCACCGTTCTTTGGGATTTTTATCTGTCACAACGTTGTAATGACTCCAGGTGGAGTTATTTGTTGCTAGAAGCTTGATTTGAGTGAATAACCTATTTTTAAGGATATTTATGACACTGTATTGTGGATTTTTGTCGTTTGGTTTTGTTTTGGTTTAGATAAAGATTACTTATTTTTCTAAACTGGTGTGGTGTCCATTTGTAGTGTTTTCACTGTATTACTGTATGTGTTCACAAATGCTTTACACACTGCCTCTGAGATAAGCCTGTCTGCTCGTGCCAAGCTACCAAGGGGGTGAGCAGGGGTTATTTTAGGAGTGTATCCCCCTTACCCTGACTAGAAGCAAGGGTCCCTATTTGGACAAAGGTACCTACCTCTGCCAACTAGAGACCCCCATTTCTAACAATATCTTTGAGGAATGCAACTATTTTCTGCAAGCTGGGATCTGCCCCAAATCTCACCTCTGGCCACATACTGTTGTAGTCTATTACCAGCACAGCAAAAGGTTGCTGGAGTGGTAAAACATAGAAATTTCCAACTAAATTAACTCCTACTTTTACCCATGGTCAGAAGGCAAATCAAAAGGTTATAGTGGAGATGAATTGACTTTACATTTTGTCAGAACCTGACAGTGTCACACACTTCTTTGTCCACGCTTGGTCAGCAATACGTTTTTCGATGGGCATAATTATTAATCACCGGGCTCAACCTTTCAGGTGGAAGCAACCTATTGGGATGTTTCAAAATAATATTGTCTACTAACTGTTCTTTAGAAACTTCAAAGTATGCCTATAAGTCCCCATGTAAATTACCTATGTGGGACTAGCTTGTAGGACAATCTGACAGTCTGGCACTGCAAGATGGCCAGCTTGAAAGGACCATTGCATGGGCTGTTTTTTTGGTCCCATCACTGCCAACAGGAAAAAAGGATCACACACTGGCACAAATAATCCACCATTTCCATTTTCCCTTTTTTTAAAACAACACTTCTTTGCTAAAGCATGTTCAAAACATTGTCCACAATACGGTCATGCTCATCACGATGAGGAGCAAAAATAAATACATTGTGCTAGAACATCGCCACCACATAATGTCTTTTAACACAATGTGCTAAAAGATGAGTGCAGCTTAAGACAGTCCAAAAGCCGTCTAACAATACTGAAATGTGCTAAATGGAGATAAAAACCTGTGTAGTCTCAAGACTTTCTCTCAGGCTCGAACTGATGGTATGCAGAAAAACGATTGTGCCACTCCCAAGTGGGCCAACAATTCAGCAATTTTGGGAAGAGGATGTAAGCATACTAATATTTCCTTGGTAAACTGCAGAGGTCGATGCTGACTCCTTGCTTGCCATTACACTTTTGTGTAACAGTCGACAATGAAAGACACAAGTAACACTCAACAGGCTCAATAATTCCTCTCTTGCACAAGATAACAATTTATTTTTCCAAATTCTCCCTTATGCTGAAATGGATGTTTCTCAGCTAATGATATACTGAGATGACACCAATTTGTACATTGATACAATGTTTGAATCCACTTGTCTTCCCAAGCCTCCTGGAAAAAGAGATACCTGTTCCGTATTTCCCCCAAGAAACACTGTTCTGTAATCAATATTCCTCTGGTCTTTTTCAATCAGTCTCAAACTCGTGTCAACCCTTGACTGCCACATACGTTTTCCATTGCATTTGTCTGTCTTTAAACTCAGGTATTTCCTAAAATAAACACTGCTGCTAAAATCTCCTTCCCTCACTGGGTATGGGTGCCCTATCAGGAAGAAGAAATAATATATAACTCTAGGTGATGCAGACAGATCTTTGGTGATCATTGTTCTTGCTCCAGAATCAACTAATAAATGTGGAGTTGAGATACGTCAACAGAGGGATCTACAGCTGTTCTGACCTTGTTCTTACCCACAGCTAAGAAAAATAACATAACATAAAATTGCAGAACATAACTGTAGTAGTTTGCATCTTACCTCTGTTATTACCCATTGTGATGTATCTCCTTGGTTACGGAATGTTACTGTTCAAATGCTGTGGGTGGTTATGTCATTCTCTCTGGAAGCTGTGGAGAGGAACGGTCAATAAACGTAGTGTTTCTTCACTTACCTGTTTTGGTGTCATCACTACAAAATTGTCAACGATTTAGACCGGTTGGCATATCTACCCATGTCTGCAGCTTGGCCATCTCGCAGCATCCACGCTGGAGTCTCGCAAAAAGAACAGTGAGACGCGCTGTGCTGTTAGGGAGCCCATCTCCATGTAAGTCACAGTGAGAGCGAACGGCCATAACCCTGTGTGGTGAAGAGCTGAGTTCCGGTGGTGAGCCTCATAGTCTTTGACTGACCACTGGAGCACGGTCATATAAGGGCGAGTATCCTGGCGGAAAGGAGCTGCGTGGTAGCGGTGAGCAAAGGACTCTGTGACAGCCCACGGAGGCAGAGTCTGAGGAGGGTGAACATTGTTTGGACCGGGAGGTCTGTTAAGCACAATTCTACAGTGCCTGTCCTGCAACGGTGAGTGATGAATGTTGTGAGGAGCTGCGAAAGCAGAGTCTGAGGGCCAGCTTCGTCATTCCCACAGAGGTCTGTTCAGCTCAAGGTATCCTGGCCGAGTGGTGACACAATCAAATCCTCTCATCGCAGCAGCCAGTACATGCGAGTCAGGAGCTCTGTTCAGCTCAAGGTATCCTGCCCGAGTGGTGACGCAATAGAATCCTTTCATTGGAGCAGCACGTATGTCGTGTCAGCTGATCCCTGACGTTTCCTCGTCATCCATCGTTGGAAGGATAACTAGAACACTGACTGACGTCTATGTTTCCTACTTCTGCGGTTGGAGTTGTCCGTGCGTGTCAGCTGATCCTGGAATCTTGTACTCTCGCACGCTCGTTATTCATCGCTAACCTAGCACGCTGACTGTCGCATACGCTTCGATTGGAGTGAAGCGTTTCAGTGACATTTTTGTGTTTTCTCCACATTCATCACTGGCCGGTGGAGGCTACTTGGGTGAAGGTTGGAGTTGATAAACTTCAAACTATTTCATATATTTACAAAACTCTACACAAGGTTATCATTTAGACTCATCTGCAAGCGCAAAAGGAGTATGGACAAAGAGAGATTGCTGAAGGAATATATATATATTTTTTTGTTTTGTTTTTGTTGTCTTCTTAGGTCAACTTAAAGTCTGATTTGGTATAAAAGTTTGTAGTATAAGTCAATTAATGGAAAATATGCAGAATGTGCAAGCTCCCCCACCATTTTTAGAGCTTCCAGGAGACCCACCAGTTAGGTGAAAAGTATGGTATCGAGCATTCACTCACTATTTAGGAGCGGTGGGGGGAACAAGGTTCAGTGCGGAACGTAAAAGGTTTATTTTAGAGCACAACCTGGGATTTGAGGGGCAGGCTGTGTTAAAACATTTACCTCCCCTAGAAGTTACTGAGGGTCAGGAGACCCTTGATGAATTTGAGGAGGCGGTAGCCATGTTAGAAAAACAGTTTGATGTAGGGAGTAGTCTGGTAGTAGCTGGACACAAGTTTTTTACCAGGGAACAAGACGCCGATGAGAGTATAGTGACAAATGTTGCGGCACTGCGCATTTTGGCATCAGAATGTGAATTTGAGCATTTTACCACACAACCGATAAGGGACCAAATTGTAGCACGGTGCAGGGACAAAAAAGTACAAGAGAAACTTTTTTTTTTTAAATCTTTTTATTTTGTATTTCAAAAATAACAAACACCATTTCTGCGTTACAATGCATCGTTTGTGTTAGAACAGCCAAATGCAACAGTAAGACCAATCAGTACCATATTGCCCCAAGGGAGAGGACAGTTCAGAGACCAAAACCCAGCAGTCCATTTGGCAGATGAGACTCCTGCCTGTGGAGGGGTCAACACGCCACTGTTCACGTGACTGCGCCGGTTTGTCTTTGCAGGTACATTCGTAGTGGCTCCCAAATGTCTCTGGGTTTAGAGGAAATCGGTAGCTCCTCCGCATATAGTTCCAATGTTTCCTTACAATAAACCATATCTTTGATGCAGGTCGCAACCCTGGGCATCCGTCTGCAGTCCCATGTGACAGCCACCACTCGCTTGGCCATAAGTAGAGCAATACGCACAAACTTCCCCAATACTCCCTTTGCATGAGGGACGTAGCTCAAAAGGCAGACTGAAGGTGTACACTGAACATCCAGTCCTGACATTTCCTTTATATGCTGCACCACCTGCTCCCAGTAGCGACCCACCCCCCCGCACTCCCAAGCAAGATGCATAAAACCAGCCCCCACCCGCCCACACCGCTTACATCCGCTATTGTCCCGCAAACCAGCTTTACATAAACGAAGGGGCGTGTGATACGTCTGATGTAAGTATTTAAAGTGGATAATGCGTAGATTCCCGTTAGGAGAGAGCCTGCGGGTAAGGTCACACACATGCTCCCAGTCTTTCAGCGTCAAAGGCATGGGCAGTATCGCATTCCACCTTGCTAAACTTTTGTCTGGTCTACCCACTTTCTCATTCCTGATTGCTCTGTACAGCCTAGTAATTAATTTCTTGCGCGTGGGGGTGGTCAGTAACATTTGTAGAGACTGAAGTGGCTGCGGTTCTATTGGATACGTGGGGTAATGCGATCTGATAGCATGCCTCAGGCGGTGTATAGCAAACTGAAAGAGTGGCGTGGGATTGGTAATATACTGCATATCCTCCATGGATAGGAAGGTGCCGCCCGGGAACAGGTCCTGCATGGTGGTGAGTCCCGCCCCTCTGAGCAAGCGCATGGGGCCAATCTCCTGTGTCACGGTAAGCGCCGCATGATATTCTATTGCCATCGCTGGGGCATAGAGTGGAAGCCTGCCCGCAAGTTGCCCAATAGAACGCCAGGCTGCTATTGTAGTGTCAATCGTATTTATTTCCGTTTTCGGATTTTCGCGTCGTGTGTGGGTGAGGAGACTGCGGAGAGGCACCGGTGATGCGTCCCCGTCTTCAACCGCCACATGGGGTATAAAGTCATGCGTGTTTACCCAGTAATATGCATATTGCGCCTGCGCACTTAAGTAGTACACATAGAGGTCTGGCACACTAAAACCCCCTTTAGTGTAGTCTAGAGTGAGAGTGTCCCAGGCCACACGAGCCTGTTTGCCTCCCCATATCAATCGGAGAATAGAGGTCCGCAATGTGCTGAAGAACCCCTGCGTCAACCTAATTGGAATGTTAGAGAAAAGGTACAGGAAGCGGGGCAACACCACCATTTTAAGAATAGCAATACGATCCGCGAGGGACAACGGCAGTGTCGTCCAGGTATCAATATGTCGATCCAGCTTGGCGCAGACCCGCCCATAATTCTCCCTTACCACCGTCTCAGGGTCCCGGTGGACCCAGATTCCCAGGTACTTGACCGGGTCTACAGTCCACAATATAGGGTATTCCAGTGGGGGTGCGGAGGTAACTGCCGTCAGGGGGATGATAAGCGATTTGTCCCAGTTGATGGTAAGGCCCGAGATCAGCCCGAATCTGGTATATTCCCGCAACACCTGTGCTAGATAACGCTCTGGCTCCCTCAGAAATAGAACCATATCATCGGCGTAGAGTGAGATGCCGACCGGTCTATGATTAAAATTTAGGGCGGTCTCTCTGTGCCTCTGCCGTATTGCACACGCCAATGGCTCAATAGCAATGGCAAAGAGTAGTGGCGACAGGGGGCACCCCTGACGCGTGCCCCTCTCAACAGCAAATGCCTCTGATGTCAGTCCCCCAACTCGGACTCTGGCCGACGGAGCCGCATACAGAATCCTAATCCAGCCCAAAAACAACGGCGGGAAGCCCATGCGCTGCAAAATACGGAACATATAGTCCCATTCAATGGAGTCGAACGCTTTAGCAGCGTCGAGCATAACAGCAGCAGCACGCAGGTTGGGATCTAGAACATGCAGCATAGCAAAAATGGTACGTACGTTGTGGGAAGTGGAGCGCTCCGGTATAAACCCCGACTGGTCCGGTAAGACCAGTCGTTGCATTAATGGCTGGAGTCGAGTGGCCAGGATCTTGGCCAGGATTTTTGCGTCCGTATTGATCAACGATAGAGGCCGATAAGATTCACAGGCGTCCGGGGGCTTATCTTTTTTAAGAAGAGTTATGATAAGAGCCTGCCGAAGAGATGGAGGCAGCACACCAGTATCATGTGCCTCGTCGTACATCGCTAGTAAGACAGGGGCCAGGAGGTCCGCATAAGCCTTATAGAATTCCACGGTCAGGCCATCCGGGCCTGGAGCCTTGGCATTCGGCAGGGCACATATCGCGGCCTTGATGTCCGCCACATCCAGCGGTTGGTTCAAATACTCTCTGTGACCGTCAGCTAGCCAAGCGCACGCTATGCCATCCAGGTAGTCCTCAGTTGCGGAGTCTGGTCCCGTCCCGCGTGATTCGTACATGCCAACATAATATTCCCTAAACTGCTCTAAAATGTTCAATGGGGTGTAGTGTTCCTGGCCTTGAGAATCAACTATCTTGTCAACCTGGTAGTGGTCTTCGACCTCTTTAATTTTCCTAGCCAGTGTGCGGCCCGGTCTTCCGCCCTCGCCATAGCGCCTGGCCATGTGTCTGCGGTTGATGTATCTTAGTTCTGTGTCCGCAGCCGTGTCATAATCGTGAATCAGAGTTTGGATGTGCGATAGCTTGTCTAGGGAGGGGCTAGCTGTATAGGCGCTCTCAAGTTGTTTTAGGGAGGTCTCTATCTTGTGGAGTTGTGCACGTAAGTCCTTCAATATTCCGGCGGTTGTGCTCATACAGACTCCCCGAATCGTTACCTTGAACGCTTCCCATAATGAGGAGACGGTCTCCACGGTGCCTGTATTTTCAAGAAAGTAATTCTCTATGGCCTTACGAACAGTACCGTTATATAGTGGTTCAAGGAGTGCCTCCGATCGGAAGCGCCATGTGAACGGGCGGCGGGTGGGAGTAGGGACACAGAGGGCAAGCTGTACAGGATTATGATCAGAAAGCGTTCGCGGGTGGTGAGTGACCTCTGTCACCCATTCCGCTGTACTCTTGTCAAGCAACCAATAGTCTAGCCTCGACCAACTGTTGTGCGCAGGCGTAGCATGTGTGCCCTCCCTAGTGGAGGCATTGCGCAGCCGCCACACATCCACCAATCCAAATTCCAGCATGGCCTGGTTAACGCTCCGAGCTACTCTGGGGGTGCGGTTGCTCTGGGGGTTGGACTTATCAAGTGTGGGATCTAAATATGTGTTGAGGTCCCCACCCCACACTATAGCTGTCTCGGGCCATTGTCTAAGCTCGCTATACATGCGATAGAATACCTCCGGCTCATCTGCTATGGGGCCATACATAGCTATGATTGTGAGTAGTGTATCTCCCAGCTTGCCTTGAACCATCGCGCATCTACCTTCTCTATCTGTGTGGGTACGATGAGGCACAAACGGGACCCCTTTTTTAATCTGTATAATGACTCCCCTGGCATAGGATGAATAGGAGGAAGCCCGCCCAACTGCGCGCGAAGTTCACCTCTGATGCCTTGGTCAAGTGTGTCTCCTGTAGGAGTACGACCTGGGCGCCATGTCGATTTAAGTATGCAAGCACTTGTCTGGATTTCTTCGGGGAGTTGAGCCCTCTAATGTTCCATGTTATCAGTGTATATTTCTCACCCATGGAGCCACGTGGCATCATAACATGAAGGTACAGTAATCATCTGAGTGTCATAATGTATTAATTGAGCAGTACAGTAGATAACCTTGGTATTGATCCATTCAAGAATAACATCCTTCAATATGGCTGTATAGTTACATTGGCTACATGCAAACGCACGGTGTCCCCCCACCCACCCGCCTCCCACTCCAACCTCCCAATTAGGTCGAGAAAAAGAGCCCCTCCCCATCCCAAAAATTACCCCAACTATATCAAAATTTACAACCAAATAGGGGATCACCCTCTGGGGGGGAGGAACGGCAGCGAACACCCACCGATAGGCAGGGTGGCCAGACTGCGTATGCAGTGTAATTGACTCTCACCGAGACCCCAAAAAAGAGTACTTAGACAACAGGTCAGCCCTTTCATGCATGTTAGGGACACACCCATTATTAGGGAGACCCTACAGAGGGAGGCAGCGAATCTGGTTCAATATCATCGTTCACAATCCGAAAGAACAGTCATGGGGAGTAAATTGGTAAGACGCCCGTCCAGGTGGGTCTGCACTTCCCCTGTTGGGCTTTAGTGTAGCTTGATCATCAATCCGCATCGCTGTGAGACGGCGACGAAGCAGCGTTCTGAGAGACAGACTTGTGAGGTTTGCGAGGGCAGATATGTTTCGCAAATTTCAAGGCCGCTTTAGACTCTGTAAAAAAGTGTGCCTTATCTTCATGGGTGATTTTCAGTTTGGCCGGGTAAAGCATAGCATAAGGAACAGAGGCGGACTGCAGGATTCGCTTCACCGGCTGAAACTCCCTGCGAGCTGCCTGCACAGTCGGTGTGAAGTCCGGATAGAAGGACAGGGTGTTGCCTTGATGTACGACCGGGCTTTTAACTCGTGCTTCACGGAGTATGGCATCTCTATCCGCATAATTCAGCAGGCGTGCTATTATTGGCCTCGGCGGAGTCCCGGCAGCCGGCCGAGGACCAAGGGATCTATGTGCCCTCTCCACAATCATAACCGGAGACAGCACTGGACCAAACAGCTCGCGGAGTAGGTTATCAATGTAAGTCTCCATCTTAGAGATGGCTGTCGATTCCGGAAGGCCAAGAATACGAACATTGTTTCGGCGCGAGCGCGCTTCTAAATCTTCATTTTTCAGCTTGATGACCTCCAGTACTCGCTCCATGTTCAGGACCTGCGTTCTCGTCTCAGCAGTGGCATCATGTGTGTCGGACAGCCTGTTTTCCAGGACATCTAGTCTGGTCTCGTGCACATCTACTTTTTGTTTAACGGCATCAAGGCTGGTTGCAAGAGCATCGATTTTACTGTCTATTGTTTTCATACCGGTGCGCACCTCGAGCAGTATTGTTCACAGGTCTTCCTCTGGATCATCAACATTGTCCGGTGTGCCTGTGCCGAGCGGGGTTTCCGCTGTGCGGGTGCGCCTCGCACTCTCAAAGGGGAGTTTGGGCTGCTTGGGGTCCGTTTTGCCCATAGTCGCCAATCGCCGGTATCACAGCGGGTCGCGCCGTATGCAGCTGGCAGTATGGCAGTCCACAGCCAACGAGGGCCGGTACAGTGGCGCCCCCACGTTTGTTCAAGGTAGTCCCGAGTGAGCCGTTTTTTTTTTTCCGGCCGGATCCGGTCAATTCCCAGCAGATCAATCAGAGAAGGCCGACACAGATGCCAAGGCCGGTGGCAGCCGCAGCCCACCTATACCGAGATGGTCAGGCTACAGTGGAGTGACAGCGTGGTGCCGCCCGCGATCGCCGCCGCCGCCCCCACCAGGAGCACAACACAGGAGGGCCCACCGCCCAGCCACCACGCGGAGGTAGAGCAGGACCGGACGGCCCGTGCACCGTACTAAAGACAAACCCCCGCAAGCCTAGCGAGGGGGTGTCTGATGGCGCCCGCAGCCCTCCGCGTACCGCCCCAGATCCACAACAGCGATCAGGGGGGGGAGCACTGCAGGAGACAGACTAGGCCCCAAAGACCCGCACAAGCCTTAGCACACACGGCGCTGACCGCAGGACCCCCAACGCAATAGCCGCGGTGCAGGTCCCGGCCGCCCCGCAATGCCCAGCACCTACCTTATGCGTGCAGGACCTCCTAGGCGGGAGCTCCACGGCTCGATCGGGTCACCACAGTCTCTTTCCTCCGCCCCGTGGCCAGCGCAGGTCCGCCTCTCTCCGGCAATGGCAGTCTCCGCCTCTGTTGCGCTTCACGTGTAGGTCAGCAGCCGTCCCCGGGTCACCTCAGGATGTCTCCGCTGTCACACAGGGCACCCCGCTCACAGCCGGTCTCGCCGCTCGCCAGACACCCTCCACAGCCACGTCCGGGGTCTAGATGATGGCGGCCATGTTCTCGGCAGGTCCGCCGGCCCGCGCCGCTTGGCAGTTCAGGGGTTCCAGGTCGCGACCCGGCTCGCAGATTGCAGCCGCTGGTGCAGAAAAGGTCCAATAATCAGGGCATACGTTGGTCTCGGTCTCAAGCCGAGTTGAGCATATGGTATTTGCCGGATATTGCAGCCTGGCCTGCGGAGCTCCCTCAACAGGCAGCCATTTCGCAACGCGCCGTAGCCACGCCCCCCAAGTACAAGAGAAAAAAAAAAAAAAAACTTCTCACAATAAAAATCCATCTTTAGAGGAGACCATCAGTATTGTTAAGAGCTTTGAGCTTTCACAAAAGGCGTCAAAAGAATTGGTAAAATCAGATAAGGCTGTTGTGGGAGCTGTTAAAGAACGCAGAGATCAGGCGGAAAAACAACTGTGTGAACTGAAGATCAACAAGAACACTGTAGGTAGAATGTCAAGTCAATATAAGCTTTATTTCGACAAAATGTCATAAAAGCTACGATTGCAATAAAAACACATTGCTGTTCTCGGGAGAGCAAAATACAGATTTACAGCGTCATTCGTTTTGCATAGATGTTACTACAACAAAAAATGATCAATTAAGCTCGTGAAGCAATGATACAAATGTCATATTCAAAAGGTTAAAAGATTAAAACAGAACAACAGAAAACCAATTAATATATACACGATTTAGTTCGAATTATTTAGTACATATCAACATTAAAACTAGGATAAAATCATGTGATATTTCATTTTTACAATGAAGTATTAAGAAAATTCAAAAAGACATTCGGTTTTCCTTAACTAATAACAGAATTTTTGATGAATAAAGTGCTTGTGCAAAGTGGATCCAGCAACTTATATAATAGGACTTTGAGGTCCCCACTAATCTGCTTTCAAGCATTCACCATGCTTGTCCTAGAAACTTTGCTACACAGCATGCGTAAAACGGCCTAGGATCGGATCTAAGAATACGTATTGCTGTATAGTAGTCTCGTGTGCCCAATTGTCGACAGAGCGGTTTCAGCCATTTTGCCTGCGATAATTTGTACGCCGGGCAAGCAAATATTAAATGGGCAGTACTTTCAATCGGGGCCTTGCAACATGGGCAATTTTTCTCCTTACTTGGGCTCCACTTTGCTGTCGCCTCACGGACAGGGAGAGTTCCGAGCCTAAAGTGGATATAGAGTGTTCTATCTCTTGGTACTGTAGGTAGAATGGAAAAAGATTCATGTCTCAAACAAATGTATGTACGAAGTGTGGTTTTCCCTCACATTATTCCAATAGCCGATTCTGCCCCCAAGGAATGCTTCTTGTTGCAAGTGTGGAAAACATTGGCATTTCGCAAAGGTGTGTGTGTCCAAGGATAAATTCAATCTGGTGCACACTGTCCGCAGATGTGGTGAGCTCAATTAAGGATTTAATTCTGGTTGTTAAGGATGAGTCAGACAAATGTGTGGATCCTGTGGTCGATATTGTTGTGGATGGAAAACCTCTTCAGCTTTTGGTAGATTCTGGGGCATTTATGACCATGATAACTGAAGAGCTGTTTGAGGAACAGTGGGTCAACAAATCTTTGGAAGCACCAGGCAGAAGTCCTGTGTCATATGAGGGCAGAAAGATCGAACTAAAAGGTTTTCTTCAAACCAGCTTAAATTTCAAGTGTCGATACATTCAGGGCAAAGTTTATGTAGCCAAAAAGGGACTCAACATCTTGCGGTGGTATCACCAGGGTCTTTTTGGAATGACGTTAAAAACAGGGACCAAAGAACAAGTGTCATTGGTGGCGGACAGCTATCAGGACGATGGTCTGTTTGAGCGGGCCAACAAGTACAAATATGTCTTTGCAGATAAATTGGGATGCATTAAAGGGTTTAAACACCTTATCAAGGTAAAAGATCAGGCGGCTCTAGTTAAACAAAAGCTACACAATGTACCGTACAGTGTTAGGGATGACCTGTCGGAAGAGTTGAGGAAGATGTGTGAGTCAGGGGGTCATCAAACCTATTGAATCTTCTTTATGGCTGTCTCCACTTGTCGTTGCACGCAAGAAAAATGGTAGTTTGAGGGTGTGCATCGATTTGCGGAGCTTGAACAAAGAAATATGGGTGAGTTCTCATCCTCTACCGCGTATTGATGATATTCTGTCAAAATTTGCGGGGGCCAAGTATTTTTCCAAAATTGATTTATCATCGACCTATCATCAGGTAGAATTGGACAGTGGTTGTAAACATCTCACAGCGTTCGGTTCTCCAATGGGGACTTTTCAGTTTAGGAGGATGCCGTTCAGGCTTGCCTCAGCAGCCCCGGTGTTCCAACGTGTCATAGAAAAGGTATTGGAGGGTGTGGAGGACACGGTTGTGTTTCAGGATGACATTCTGGTTGCAGGCAGATCCAGGGTATTACATGACAAGCATCTTACGGAGGTATTGAACAGGCTCCAGGAGAAGGGCATAATTGCTAACAAACAAAAATGTGTCTTTGGCATGGAGTCCATTGAATATTTGGGGCATCGCATTTCCGGTGAGGGAATTGAACTAAGAGAGGGGTTGATTGAGGCAATTGTGAAAGCTCCTTGTCCCACGTCTAAGGATCAGGTGTCTTCGTTTTTAGATGTGTGTGAGTTTTACACAAAATTCATTGCAAATTTTGCAGCTAAGACAGTTTGTATGAGGGAACTGTTCAAGAGGAAGGTCACGTTTATTTGGAGTGAGGCATGCCAGAAAGAATTTGAGCTGATTAAAGAGGAGCTCCTCACGTGTAAGATTCTTACACCCTTTGACCCCTTGAATAAATGTGTAGTCTCGGTTGATGCAAGCCTTGATGGTTTGGGAGGTATGATCACACAAGTCAAACAGGGCAAAGAACACACGGTGGGGTTTGCTTCGCGTGCCATGTGGCTGAGTGAAAAAAATTACTCTGTCATCGAAAGGGAGTTATTGGCATGTTGTTGGGCTGTGGAGAGGTTTAAGTGTTTTCTGTGGGGGAGGACTTTCAAGTTGTTGACTGATCACAAGCGTCTCATTCTCATATTGAATGATCATATTGTGAAAGATCATACCCCTAGGATCGTGAGACTTAGTTCTAAATTTTTGCAATATAATTTTGAGGTGGAGCACTTTCCTGGGGGAGACCCCTAGGACAGATTTCCTCTCTAGATCACCCCTGTCCTTGGAAAAGGATGAGGAAAATAAACATGATGATGATGAAGAGTGTTTGATTGCTACAATGGATGTTTGCAGTGTTTGTGGGTTTTCTGAGAAGGAGTGGCTAGGGGCTTTGCAGTCTGACAGGGTGCTTAAAAGGGTAAAGGAACATATTGTTCATGGATGGCCCAAGGAGAAACATCTTGATTGCGAACTCCAACCATTTGCCAAAATTGTGGATGAGCTGTCTGTAGAAGACGGTGAGATGATCATGCGTGGGGAAAAATTCAGTCCACCTGAGAATCTCAGGGCTCGCATCATTGAGTCCGGTCATGAGGGGCATCTCGGACAGACCAGTACCAAGAGGAGGATTCGTGGGGTCTACTGGTGGCCATCTATTGATCGCCAGATTGATGATCTGGTCAAGGGTTGTATGATTTGTTGTACTAGTGATAAGGTCATCAAAACGGTCATGCCTCCTAAACAGGTGATTGAATTACCTATGGGGCCTTGGATGAAACTTGCGGTTGATTTTATGGGGCCTTTCCATGTCTTTCCAAACAAGCATAAATATGCAGTGGTGGTTGCTGATTATTACAGCAAATGGTAGGAGGTTCATTTCATGACAGACCCTAATACCCAATAAGTGTTCCAATATGTTCAGGGTTTGTTTGCTAGGGAAGGCTTCCCCAAAGAAATTGTGTCAGACAACGGTGTCCAATTCACATCCAAGGAAATGTCGAATGTTTTACATAATTCTGGCATTCAACATTGCAGGGTGGCTTTATATCACTCACAAGCCAATGGCTTCAAAGCATGAACCACATGTTGGTGGAGTGCATTCAGTGGGCTGTAAGCAACAGTATTGGGCTCCAGGAAGTGGTGCAGAGCATGTTATTGGCACATCGCACAACAACTAATCAAGTTTTTGACAAGAGTCCATTTGAACTTTTACGAGGGAGGGAAGCCACTTTCGACATGTGCCCTGCTTGGAT
Source organism: Calotriton arnoldi (assembly GCA_963921515.1). NCBI lineage: Eukaryota > Metazoa > Chordata > Amphibia > Caudata > Salamandridae > Calotriton > Calotriton arnoldi. The sequence goes on along the minus strand of CAWUFW010003252.1, from coordinate 262,187 downwards.
GGGGAGATGGGGTTTGCGTACGAAACCAAGCTCAATGGGTGCAGCTAATAGGAAAACAACTATTGATGCGAATGATAAAGGAGAAAATCATTGTGGGTTTGCTCGGACAGAATCTAAATACAAGGTGGGTGATAGGGTTAGGATTAAATTACCGCACAAAGTGGCTAAAGGCTTGTCAAAATTTGGTCCTCCCACCAAAGTGGATGCCACGTCTCACTATGCAGTGAGAGTTAATCAGAGGAGCTGGTGTAATTTATCCAGAGTGTACAGGATTCCCAGACAGGTTGTTACCAGCATGAATTTGGAAGTTGGGTCCGGTAGTGTTGGAAATAGGCAGTTTGCTGATCATGTTTCAGTACCGCCAGAACCACGTCAGATCACTCACACAAATACAGGGTTGACTGGAAAGGAGGGATGTGATTCTTGTATTGTAAACTTTGACCAGCAATCTGAACCGCGCAGGAGTGGAAGGAAGGTCAACACACCTAAGCGCTTGTGTTGGTGATTTTCATCAAATATATATATATATATATATATATATATATATTTTTTTTTTTAAACCTCCGTGTTGGCTATTTTTCAATATGTTGTAATGCTCATTGCTCTTCCTTTTTGCACTTGCTGTTTTTCTGTCATATGTTTAATTCTTGATATGTGTCTTTTTCTTTACCTTCCTTTTTCCCCTTACAGTGCTAAGTTCTTTTTGTTCCCACAGAAAGGAAGGAGATGTAGTAGTTTGCATCTTACCTCTGTTATTACCCATTGTGATTTATCTCCTTGGTTACAGAATGTTACTGTTCAAATGCTGTGGGTGGTTATGTCATTCTCTCTGGAAGCTGTGGAGATGAATGGTCAATAAACGTAGTGTTTCTTCACTTACCTGTTTCGGTGTCATCACTACAATAATATAACATAATATAACATAACATCATGTCCTCCATTCCTTCCTGTAGTTCTTCTATCTCAGCTTTACTGTGGACAGTATTACATTTTTTGCAGGATATAGTTTCCATCTTTCATGGGCGCATGATAACCACCCTGTAACAGACATTGGTCTGTCTAAACAAAGTGCCTAAAGAAACAGTTTTTACTCTAATCCTGTCACTCCTTTACTACTCTAGCATTGTTTAGAATTGTAGAACAAACGTTTTTTTTCCATCAAGCTGTTTCACAGATTGCCGGGATGTGTTGAAACTCTTTACCGTCTTAATGATCACTCGTTAATGTAAGATTGCCCATTGGCAAGAGTTGTTATTGGATACGTTTGTCAGTACAGTAAGAAATATATTGCTCTCTGACCAGTTGTTCCATGAAATGTTCAAATTGGCAATCCGCCACTAATCTACATAGAGCTGTGATGTATGTATCCAAATTATCTCCTTGTCTCGTGTTCTCTTGAAGAATGTGTGTCTCAATGCAACTACAATGGGCATAAAATCAAATTGAGTTTTATTTTCTTTAGTTTATTGGTATTCATCTAGAACTTCCCATAACTTCTGATTCATTTAACACTAGTTCTGTCAGGTGGGTTCAAATAGCACTACATTCAAACTCCAAGGAATGAAGAAAAAGTCATTTTTTTCTCTTAGGTTTGAATCGCAAACTGTTGTTCACACAAAAATAAGTCGCTTTTTATGCTTAAACCAATGCTTCTAAAAAACCAGTAATTCTCCTGGACAATCTAAAACGTTGGTGGTGGATTAACAGATTGCATGACAAAAAACACACACAAAAGCTGTGGAATAAATTGTATTAGACCATCAATAACGAAAACAGAAAATACAAGTTGTACTCTACACCCTGACAACTACTCATATAGAAATAGACATATTATATCATGTGCAAGAAACCCATCCAGAACAGTACACAATGTGGTATGTGTATCACTGCTGTACAAATCCTTCACTTAATTGCATGTGTTATGTGTATCACTGTTGTGATATACACTGATTGATAATTCCCCAAATCCTTATGTGTAGTGTGTGTGTAACCATTATACAAATCTGCCACTTGACTGCACATAGTGTCTGTAACAGCGTCGTAACACACTCCGGGGCATATTTACAAGTCCCTATCACCACCGGAGTGTCACTTTTTTTGACGCTTCGGAGGAGTAGCACCATTTTCCACATTTACAAGCTGGCTCTAGACCACTTAGTGTGGCTTAACGCCATCTTGTAAATATGCCCCTTTCCGCTGCAGTCCTCTTCTGCTAAGGGGTATGCAATGGGCGTTCCACTGCAACACCCATTGCTTTTCAATACTGACCCAGATTTACAAGGAGTGGTGAATCTGTGGCAGTGCCAAAAACTACGGCCATGCAAGAACAGGCGTCAGAATGGCTCACAAGGGGAGATGTCTTTATTTCTCCTCGTTTTTGCTTTTTCTGTGTGTGCTGCATTTTGCAGCACACATAGGAAGAGCAAAAAGCCATTAATGATTGTGTATGTGCAGGAAGTTGTCCCTTCCTGCACATAAACAATCATTAAATAATGACGATTTGCTACTTCTATGTGTGTAACAAATAGCTATTATGGATTGTTTATGGGCAGGAAAGGACACCTTTCCTGCACATAAACAATCATTCCCTGCAATGCAGGGACCCTTACACTATGTTGCAAGGGGACCTGCGTTGGCGCTCGGCAGCTAATTTTATCGTCAGCGCTAGGGAAAATGCAGAGGTGTGCCGTATTGTAGTAAATACTGCTCATCCCTGCATTTTTAAAAATGTTGGACCACGGCGCTGCCAAATTTGGTGCAGCTCCGCACTGTGACATTTTCTAGTAAATATGCCCTGCTGCTTGATAATTTCGCCGAACCAGTATTGTCTTCTATTCCTTCCTGTGAAAAAATCTACAATCTTACACATTAATCTAAAATGGCCATATATGATTCACTAACAAAACTACAACAGAGTTTCCCACTTCTGTTTCATAGCAACCAAGTATTGTAGCACTGTAAAGTTTGGCAGGATTAGGAGCAGGCAAAGCGACCCGACATTGTCGGCATCCCCTCACTGCCCCTCCTAAGCAGAGACGTTTTAAGGCATGGGCAAAGTGGGCTCTGGCCCAGGGCCCCAGCCTTTCAGGGGGCCCCTTGAAAGAGCCAGCTCTGATCCGCAGAGGTTGCCCCGGTGACTTGAATAATTCTTAAACAGATTGCTTTAAATACCGTTTTCCTTTAATTTATTTTTTAATGTGGGGATGTTTGAGAGTCTATTACAGGCACGTTTCAGAGAAATGTTGTGTTTTTATGGTGCATTAATCAAACAGAACCTCATATGTGAGAAATGGGAGGTGTCAGAGATTATTTGCAGTAATATTAGTGAGCTGTTCCTGCATTACAATATTGAAAAACACGTCATTTCCCCTGAATATTAGATGTAATCACAATTAAATTTGGAAAGTGTTCCTAAGCACTGTCAGTGACCTGGCTAAAAAGGGCATGAAAGAGTTGAAATTGGATCATAAATTCAAAGCTGTTCCAAAGAGGGGCCCCAAAACACCTTTGGCCCAGGGCCCCCAAAATCCTTAAGATGTCCCTGCTCCTAAGTGCTTGGCTGAGGAGGGTGGGGGAATGTCAGTGCTTAATTTGAGCCGGTGCTTTCCGGTGCTTGGTACCTGCACTTAATTGCCAGCACCGGCAATTGGAACAGCTGCTCATTTAAAGATGAGCAGGAAAACAGTTATTTAATAATTCAATACATGTTTAAAACATCTAATATCTGCCACCCAAACCATTTTTAAAGCTTGAGGGCCTTGAACAGTCTGAATTCTCAAACTTGTAGCAGTGTGATGGTTAGTAGTTGTGTAAGTTCTGTTAGTTTCAGCGCTGGCACTGGCAATGTGTGGTGCAAACTGCGGTGGCCTCATCACGAAGGTTGTCCTATCTGTTTACAAATTAAGCACTGGGGAATGTTAATTTCCCGAGAACAGCTACACCCAAGTGGTTTTAATAATAAAATGAAAATCCAACGCAGGATTTGACCACACTCTGGGCCTCATAGTAATGCTTCAAAGGCGGGCCTCTATGATGTCTACCTGTGTAGAACATAAAACAGTCTACAATTTGCACACACACGCACACCAACGAAGATGAGATGGCTAGACTGTTTAAATTTACTGCTTTGTCAAATTCATTCAAGACAGCCTCTTTTTATGTCGAATTATTGAATATTGACCCCCCAAGAGTATCGTGGTACAAGAATATTGAAGAAAGAATATGAAGGGACAGAAATATCGAAGGAAAAGTGCAGTATAGGGAAGTGTAGATTTACTATTCCTAACTCTACATCTCTGGACCTCGAAGTTATTTGTACCACGTGGGTACCTATATGTGGATTTAAGTATAGAAAATCTAGGGGCATATTACCTGGGATTTGCGATAATTATCGCAAATCGCGCTGTTTTTTTTTTATTGCCGGCTATCGCTGGATTTCATCGCGGAGATAACGCGTTATTATCAACGCTTATCTCCAAGGCGATAAAAAATCCAGCGATAGCGGCGAAACCCAGCAATAGCGCGAGAAATCCAGCGATAAAATCACTGCGCTAATGAAAAGCTCGCTAATAGGCAGGTGAGGACTTAACCTTACAATCCACCTCCCATTGACAAGAATGGTTAAGTCAAGTTTTTAGCAGGTGTTAAATTCCAGCGATAATCGCGGTTAGCGCGACTTTTTTTATCGCTTCGCGGGCATTGCTAATAGGGGGAAGTTGTGTTTGCGACTGTTTCCAGTCGCTTTTAGTTGGGAACTCCTACTTTGCATGTCATTAGCGATAATTATCGCTGACTTGCAAAGCGGCACCAAAACGGTCGCTTTCGCCATAAAGCTGTCGCTAACAGCTGTTAGCGACAGCTTGCTAATAGGGCGATAGAAATATCGCCGCTTTAGCTGCAAAAAGTGCCGCTAAAGCTGCGATACCGCCCTTGCTAATATGCCCCCTAGACTTAGCTGTTGATATTTTATTTTCAATATTTTGTCCTCAATATTGTGTGTCCCATCGATAATGTGGTGTCGATATTCAGGATTCACACACTCTTTTTAGATTCAGTAGTTAGTATAAGTGAATGTTGTGCCCCTGTGAGGCCGGGTGTCCTGATGTAAGGAATAAGATGGGCGGGAAGGATGGAGGTAATGACGCTTAAACGCGTGTAAGCCGGAGAGATGATTTGCCACGTGAACAAATACAACTTTATAGCATACTTTCACTTACTTTACGGCTGAAACACCCGTTATCATTTGTCTGAAGAACTTCACCATATCTCAGTGTGTGGAAGGTATTAAAATATGCACACTGAATATAATACTTATAAATATTCATAAGCCTAATAAATTGACTATTTCTGCTTATGAGACCTGGAAATGTGCAAAAGACTTTCTCTTTTCTTCACTGGAAGCAAAATAAAAATAAAAAGTTCGCTTAATGAGCAAGAGATGCACCTGGACATTTCACAACAGGGATTTAGAAGGAACACAGCGATTTCAGCCTCGGGAGGCATTTTTCTCGAAGAAGAGATGCTTTAAAGGCAACAGCTTGATACATCATGGGCTTCACGCTGACAAAATAAGCAGTATAAGGTATAACCAATGGCGCCATTTAGCTGACGGTGTTTTACTATAAAGGCAGGCAATAGTGGTGACATGTCACAAAAAATGCTGAAGAGGCCATAATGTCTACCTTCAGAGGGAGGTAGTGCTTGCAGCTGTCTGCATAGGTTTGTGCGCCACTACAGTAATAGCTGGATTTTTCGTTCTTTATTGTCAAAATATGATTTGTATTTTATGGGAAGGCATAGATCATAAAATATATAAATGTGCTCAGCAATAAAAGGTTGCTAGATCTTTTTTGTTTCCTATTATGTCTCTGCCTGCTGCTACTTTCACATTTGAAAGCACAGCAAGACAACAATACACGTGGGGTACTGCAGCTCCTAGGTGGGAAGTCTTTCTTCCCTGCCTACATTTCAAGAGTGAGTCAAGCAGTGAACAAAGTCCAGGTGCTGTATAGAGGTATAGTTTCTATGCTCTGCAACACAGTGCTTTCATTCAGAACGAGAAGCCGGGCAAATATGAACGCACAATTCAGAGTTTAGTCTTTCCTGGGTAAATAGCAATGTACAGCCAGCTCAGTAAATCGTATAAGGTTGCATATGTAAACAGAAATGTACTGTTTGGGATCTGTTTTAACCGAAAGAAGTGCATTAGTGAAATTAATATGCAGAGAGGACGCAAAAGCAAACCTTAGTTACCTCAAGTAAATATATATATTGTAGACCGTTCAGCATATTGAAACATAAATGAACAAAAACAAGCTTTGACAAAGGTGAACAGTTTAGCTTCTCTATAATAAAAATCTTCAATAACTCATTAAGAAAAAAAAAAGGTCCATATGGACTGCAGGAGCAATAGGCATCCTTTTACATTGAAAAGTTTAGCATATTGATGTTATACGTACCAGGACCCTCGTGGTTCTGGGGGGACTCTGAACAGGAACTACGTCATATACGGGAAGGTGTTAGGGTGTGGTTAATGCTATGCATGAGATAATGCCCAGTGTGTGAGTGTATGTTGAGGAATAAAGAAATATTTGATGGCAGCTCCCATGTGGCATATTTCATTCCCATGCTCCAGGGCTGGGGAAGACGCTACATTTGCGATGAGTAGGCGATACATGCCCCAAAGAAAACAAGGCTGCTCTCCCTGAGAGTTTGCAACAGAACAGCAGACTGCTTGTGCATGCCACTTGTGCCTCAAATTGATGCAAAGCAGTCTGCAACTGGTACATGTGGAATCACAGCCCTGCTCCAGACCATACACGGCCAAACAAGAATATGAAGGCCCTACAGAGGAGCACATTCAAAATTCCTTCCAAAACCACTGGTGAAGCAGTCGAATATGGAGCAATTTTTCAAACAAATCGGAAAGATAACAGCAGCGACAAACATGTATGATAAACAGAGAATTTACTCACCGTCAAATACAAGTGAGGCATTCTTTGACCTCTGATCGGGCGTGGTGACCCAATTTTAAGTACAAGGGTTGTGCTTCCAGTATTTGCAGGGGCTGTCGGGTACAGCAAAAGGTGTCTGAACAGCACGTGCTTTCAATGGCAGAAAAGGAGAGTGCAAAATTCAATGCAGCTTTGTTCCTGAAGCCACCACTGCCCTTCAACACTTCTAAGAAGTACAACATTGGTGCAAGGTCGGCTGCATGGATTGAAACATTCAATGACTTCATACATGCATTTGAAGAAGATGAAAACAAGATCATCAAATACTTGAAAAACGTTGCAGGCGATGGAGTGAAATAAATGCTAAAGAAAGTTTCACAGACTGATGAAAAATCATACCAGAAGGTAAAAGAAGTGTTGGAGGCCAAGTTCAACCCAATGCTGAATGTTGACTATGAAAGATATATCTTCAACCAAGCATGACAACAGGTTGGTGAAACAATGGATGAATTTGTTGAAAGACTTGATACACTCATTAAACATTGCAAATTCTGTGATTTCACCAATGAAGAAGCCATGCACCTCAGAGTCATTGATGGCTGCCTTTCAGATAAATTTAAAAGACATGTTGAGAGAAACCCGCAGCTTGGGGAATATGCTGATGGTTGCGAGAGTGGAAGAATGAGCAGACCAACAATCTGCTGACATGGAAGCAGGAACAGCCCACAATGAATCAGTCTTGGCTGTGAAAAACAAGCACAAGAAAAAGCAAGATGCACATAAATTGACGTTTTCGAAGAAATCAAAGCCAAGCTTCCAATGTGGATTTTCGTTTCCCCATCAAAGCGAATGTCCAGCCACAGGGCAGGTCAGCAGAAGTTGTGGGAAAAAGAATCATTTCATAACTGTGTGGCAAGCTAAAATCAAGTGTGTCACAATGGAAAGAAAAGATAGACACGAGAACATTCCAGAAGCCCTCTCACCATGCCCAGAAAACAAAAAAGAAACATCAGGTATGAAAAATGGAAACCAGGCAAAATCAATCATCGTCAAGCTTATCGTACTGATCCAGCGCGGCTAATATAAATTTCTCCTTATGACACCAATCCAGGAAATACACCTACACACAACTTATGTCGGTGGGGCCCATGACACCGCATACATGCATTCATTCAATTTCTGGATTAAATACTAAGGAGAATGAGCTGCTGGACAAGCGGGATACCTTATTAAAATTACTGAATTATAACCTATACATTATATACATTGACTTCGAATCCTGTCGGTTCTAAACATCAAGGTACTCCGCTATTCGGTCGATGGACCAACTAGTAGAATCAGTTGATGGTGATTAAGACCAGCTCAATCACAATTGGAACCTTTAACATTTATTACATCATAAACTTGTTTTAAAGAACCACAGACTCATTTTAGAATTAGAATACAATTTTATCTAAAATTCTTCAAGCAAATAAGTAAAATTCTTTATTAGGCAAAACATTTAGAAATATCAATAAACATTTAAGAAAAGTTTTAGGAAAAGTGAGAAATTATGCATTACCCTCGGCCATGGGGCGATGACAAGAATGGTTCACCAAAGAAGATGAACCGCAGATCACAGGATAGGACTCCCAAACTGACTGACTGTCCCGCTAACCTCCTCGGACGCACCTCCCGGGCATAATTCCCGCAACGATCTCGTTCCTTCCCAGTCAAAGTTCAAAGTCCAAAATGACAGAGTCTCTCGCAGCATCAAGGTTGAAAAATAAAAAGCAAGTTTTTTCACAACGTCAGAGCAGACCCTCTTATACCCTACTTTCTGGCTCTCTACACTCTCTACCACTAATGCTAACTGGTCCATTGGAGGGGTGGTGATGGTCACCTCATCGACCTCCTTGTTCGAACCGGTTTGGGGACAATAAAGCACACAATAAGTATCATGACCATGGTGTCCAAAAAGTAGTCCAATTTGTTAGTCCATTTTGCAACAATCTTTGATGGTCACACATTAGTTCATCCCCTGTCGCTTGTCTTTTCCATCCGTTCCCAGGCATACATGCTGAATACTTGGCACGTTGCTTCATCGCAGGTCAGATTAGCCTTGACATCCCTCACTCCGAGCACAGGCCGCGTACACATGACTGGAGCATTCGTACTGAGGCTGCGTGGGGGCCATCTTTGTTCAACACACGCAATCTCGTCCTTTCCAGCGGCCATTTTAGAAGCATGGCCTAGCAGGCCCGAACGGAACTAATATAAGAACAAACACAATAGAAATTAAAATATGGAAAATAAGCCTTTCTGTTTACCACCCGCCATTCTAATGACCCGTGTTAGATATTACCTAGCGAAAGCGACATTTAAAGCCATTTTACTTACCATCTGCATTCTTTGCCACAATACAATTCTACTATGCAACACAAATCATGCAATTCACTTCTAATTACTACGCAAATCACAATACTAACGTTAATTACTTCACATTTGTAAATAAATTAGATTTTGCACAAATCAGCATATTACCCACGTGTAGTGTCTACTAAAAAGGTGTATTTGTTGGTTAATTCATGCATTTCAAACGGTTAGTATCATTAGCGTTATGAGGTTATTAATTTCATAGGGGTACAAAAAAATATTTTGTTTCCCTGCTCCATCAATTCCCCCTTTGGTGATTTTTAACATCACCACAAAAACCTATAAAATTTTATCAGATAAATGTTTCTTGTCCACTTGCATTTGTTAATTTAGACAATCGTGTTCTTTTCATCTTGTTTTTTAGACCTTTTGTACATGTTCTCTTTAAACTCTTCCAATTCGATCTCTCCCATCTCCCGTTCTCTTTCTTTATTTTTCTCATTTTCTCTTTTTACTTTATTTTGTCTTTTTCTTCTTTTAATACACATATATGCTAATCTCAATACAGATATTATCACTATTACTACAGTCACTGGAATTAGTATTTCCCAATAAGAGAACTACCCATTTCTGTGAACCATTTCTTCATTGAGGAAAAACTCTTACCAAGTCTCTCCCAAGCACCTTCAACCTCCAGTGGGGCAATTTCTTTATGCAATTCAGTAATGTTCTTTATATACTTCTGTATATTCTGACTTTTGTCTGGAATGTAAGTGCAACAATGTTGTACCTTCAGCATTCCACAGACTCCACCCTCTTTTGCCAAAAGAATGTCAAGGGCAAGTCGATTTTGCATCACCATAGCTCTCATGGCAACCATTTCGGTATTTACCATCAAGAACCCTCCAGCAGTATTCGTTGATAAACGATCTACTACTGTAGACAATTTCCGAATTTTGTATGCATTCAAAGATATACCCACTGCTGGTATCAATGCTCCAAAAATGTCACCTATTATTCCTGAGAAGCTTTCCCTCCTCCTACGAGTTAATGGTTTACCTATCTCATGAATTCCTTTCGTTCCTCTTTCCACATGAAAAATCTTTGGAAAGACCAGGCCTAGATAGCATGGTCCGTACCAATGGTCCGGCAACCTATAATAAGCTCTATTTCTACAAATGTAATAGATCCCTGGAAATACTGGATCTTTTCCTCCTTTGAATCCCCATCCCTCTAGAATTTTGTATGTATCTCGGCACTCACTAGAACCCACGAAATAGTTATCATATAAAGTGTTGTCTCTACTAATGCACAATTTTCCTTGTTGGGGCCAATCTAGAATCATAGCTGCATTTGTTTCACCTTTGTCATAACTTCCCTCTTCAAACGCCCAAGCTGGGGTTTTTGTCTTTTCTCCTGTTGCCTTTCTTTGAAATTTAGCCCTTCTGTCTTCTACCATGTCCAAGAAAACCTTTTCTTCTTTTCTTAACCCACAAGTAAGATTATGTCTAAATGCATATTCTAATGTTAATTCTTTTGTTTCTAGGAAAAATTCTCCAAAAATCTTTTCAAATTTCACCTTATTTAGATCAGGGACTACGGGAACTTTAGCAAAAACTGCATCTTTGTCAGTGTAATAATACTCTAATATACCTGTTTTATAAAATAAGCTAGCTAAAACACTACAAGTTATTCCATACGTCAAAGGAAGGTGATGATACGTCACGCCTTCTGTTACAGACGCAGGTAACTGCATACATACATAACAATATCTCACATCCATTGTCTCCACGTATTCGTACAAAAGTTTTGTGAAGACATTCTTGGAAAAATCAGTTATTGACTTGTCCCTATGGAAATCAGTACTATCTACCAGTGTTGCAGTGTTCTTTATGTTAGATTTTTTGTCACTATTTGTGTCATTCACGATTACAGATGTATTTTCTACAACTAACCTAAGTGGGATTATTATTGCCAAAATAAACCAGATAAGCATTAGAAAACCTGTACAATAGAAACACATCTTACACCATCTACGGAAAAACTCACATCTAGTTCTTCTATTCTCAGTGTCTACCATGTTGAAAAATTACCTAATTTATATGTACAGAAAACATATGACCAAACCGCAAGTGACTTAACGTTGACTGGGATCGACTATTTTTAGCGCACCTTTTCGGTTTCTCAGAAATTTTTCTTTGTCTTTATTCAGTTTATGTGTCTAGTCCGGTTTTCTTTCTTTGACTTTATCAGTTTGTGTGTCTAGTCCGGTTTTCTCTTTTTGACTTTTCAAGGTTGGCGCATTTCACTCTCACCCATTTGTTCACAGCCTTTGTCTGGGTTCTCGTGACTGCTGTCCACTTCTTTAATGTCAGACAATGCTATGTATACCCATTCAGGTGACTTGTATTTCAAGTTAGGTCTTTTCACTCTTTTGGGTCTCGGCAATTGTCTTTTATCTGTTTTTCTTTGTCTTTCTTGACTTGTTATTTCATTCACTTGTTCTGCATTGTCTTTGTTCAAGTTTATGATCTTATATCTCAGTCTTTTGATTTCGTTGGGCCAATTATCTCCTTTTCTTGGCCTTTTCAGTTCACTTTCCTTTTCTCCCCGTTCCACTTTCCAAGTTCTCTTTCTTGGACCTATTCTTTGCCTTCTTTCGTCTTCACTTTCTTCAGATTCTGTCTCAGATCTCACTTCACTTCCTCTAACTTGGAACTTTATGATCTCAGTCTCTTTGTCTGAATCTGAACCTTCTTGTGTTTCCTCTGCTTGGAACTCTGAGTCTAATCCTCCTCGTGTTTCTTCTGCAATTTTCCCAAACTCTCTGTCTGAATCTAAATTTCCCCGTGTTTCTTCTGCTTGTAATTTTGAGTCTAATCCTCCTCTTGTTTCTTCCGCAATTTCCCCAAACTCTCTATCTGAATCTAGATCTTCTTGTGTTACCTCTACAATTTCCGGAGGAATTTTCCCATAACTTATACTTGGCTGTTCACCGTCACTGTCTATTGGTTCAGTTTCTCCTGTTTCAATATCAGTTCTTTTGTCTTCTGAATCTTTTGTTTGTCTTTTACTGCATTCAGGTTGGTCTGTTTCAGATGCTGAACTAGTATCTGATATTTCCAGATGTCGACTTACATGTCGATCTTCAAGATCTGGAACTCTAATCATTTCAGGTTCTTCTTTAGTTGTCAAACTGGTACCTGATTCTTCCAGATGTCGACTTACAGGTCAAGCTTCAGGATCTGGAACTCTGATTGTATGGCTGGCATGAATCCAATTTTTCACACCTGCACACTTCACTGCAGTCGTTGTCACCAGAATCACTTAATGTGGCTTGTCCCAGCGTGGAACCAAGCAATTTCTTCTTCTGTGGACTTTTATGCCGACCCAGTCTCCTGGACTCAGATCATGAGCTGGTTTTCTTTCAAGAGTGGTCGCATCCGGTCCAACCTGATGAAACACAGAATGCACCACATCAGCCAATCCTTTGCAATAGTCCAGTATGAGATCATCAGTTATAGTCAGCAGTTTGTTGACAGGTACATATGCTTGTCTCATTGCTCGTCCCATGATTATTTCATGAGTACTCAGACCTGTTTTTCTGTCAGGTATGCTTCTGATGCTCATCAGCACCAATGGCAGGGCATCGGGCCATTTGAGTCCTGTGGCTTGACACATTTTTCCTAACCTATTCTTTATTGTACCATTTACTTGCTCTACTACTCCAGAAGCCTCTGATCTGTAGGCACAGTGCAGCTTTTGTTGAATTTCTAGTGCTTCGCATATCAGTTGGATGAGTTCGTCCCGAAAATGCGTTCCTCTATCTGTTTCTATCGTTACTGGAAAACCATATCTAGGAATGAATTCTCTCAGCAGGAGTTTAGCTACAGTAACTCCATCATTCCTTCTTGTCGGATAGGCTTCCACCCAACGAGAAAACAAACAGACGACCACCAGAACATACCTCAGTCTATTACTCGGGGGCATTTCAATGAAATCTAGTTGCATTCTGGTAAAAGGACCTCCTTCATGTCCTATTACTCCCAAACTCACTACTGTCTTTCTTCCAGGATTTATCTGTTGGCAAATAAGGCATCTTTGGCAAAGGCTTTCAGCTATGGCCCTAAATTTTGGGTTATACCAGGTCTGTTTGAAAAGTCTGATCATGGCATCTCTACCTATGTGTGCCTGTCCATGGTACATCCGTGCCATGTTAGAGATCATGCTATCAGGCATAACTGGTCTTTCGTCCCTGTAAACCCAAACTTCATCTTCTTCTCTCCGCCTGCAACCTGATTTTTTATCCAAATATCTTTTTCCTCATCACTTGCCTCTTCCTGCAATTGTCTTACCTCATCCCATGTTTCAACTGGGTTAGTAAACAGCAAGGGACATGAAACATTTTCTGTCTCCCTTCTTCGATTCAATGAAGTCATATTTCTGGCACAATATTGAGCTAATTCGTCGGCAAATTTGTTACCCACCGCAATATAGTCAGTTCCATTTTTGTGAGCAGAGCATTTTACCACCGCAATTTGTTTAGGCAGCTGTATCGCCTCAAGCAACTTCTTCACAAACTCACCATTCCTAATAGGAGACCCTCTGGAAGTCAGGAATCCCCTCTGAGACCAGATCTGTCCAAAATCATGGACCACTCCAAAGCCGTATTGGCTATCCGTGATCACAGTGATTCGGAAATTCTTTCCCAGTTGGCACGCTCGAATCAGAGCAATTAGCTCAGCAACTTGGGCTGAACGTATTCTTCTCAAACAAGACGCTTCCATTATGGTTGCTACCATACATACAGCATTTGCAGCACTTAAAGCTCCCTCATCTGTCCTCAGTCATGACCCGTCCACAAACATCACATAATCTGACTCTTTTAGAGGTTTGTCCCTAATATCAGGGCGAGGCTTTGTGCAAAATTCAAGCCATCCAAACACTTATGATCAATATCATCCTTGACTTCTGTATTTACTTCATCTGGCAGTGAAGTGGAAGGATTCACACTCGTGCATCTTACAATGGTTACATTGTCTGCACCCAAGATCACCTTTTCATACCTAGTCAGCCGACTATGTGTCATGAATTGGGTTTTTGTTCGGGTCAGAAGGATTTCGACTGAGTGTGGGACATATACTCTCAAAGGATATCCCATCACAATGCCTTCACTCTGTTCCAGACTCACACTAGTAGCAGCTACTGCTTTCAGACATCCAGGCAACGTCTTTGCTACCGGGTCTAAAACAGCTGAAAAATAGGCTATTGGTCGTCTCATTTTTCCATGCCTTTGCACTAACACTGATAGTGCACATCCGTCCCTCTCGCTACAATATAGCTCAAATTCTTTCTCATAATCAGGCATTCCTAATGCCGGTTCCTCACACAAACTTGTTCTCAGTTCTTCGAAAGTCTTCATTTCCTCCTCATCCAATTCAATCGGATCTCTGACATCCTTCTTTGTCAATCGCTGTAAAGGTTTTGCAATCAATAAAAATCCACTTATCCATTGTCGGCAATAACCAACCATTCCAAGGAACATTCTCACCTCTCTTTGTGTCATTGGTGCTCTCATTCCTTTGATAATCTTTATCCTTTCTGTTGTTACCTTTCGCATCCCTTTCTCAATCTTATGACCTAAGTACCGTACTTCTTGTTGACAAAATTGCAGCTTTGATGGTGACACCTTGTGTCCTCCTTCTGCCAAATGATTTAATAAAGCAATTGTGTCCGTAACACATATTTCTCTAGTCTTTGATGCCACTAATAGGTCATCAATATATTGGACCATCACAGATTTTTCAGGCATTTTTAAATCTTCTAAGGATTTCTTTAGAATTTGATTAAAAATCGAAGGACTCTCAGTATACCCTTGAGGAATTCGGCACCATGCCAAAATACGCTCTCCGAACCGGAACGCAAATAATGGCTGGCTGTCAGGGTGCAGTGGAATAGAAAAGAATGCATGGCACAAATCAATAACTGTGTACCATTCTGCATCATGTGGGATTTGATACAGTATTAAAGCAGGGTTTGGCACAATTGGGCAGCAAGGAAAGACAATTTTGTTTACCTTTCTCAGGTCTTGCACTATCCTATATGTTCCATTTGACTTTTTCAATCCCATTATAGGAGAATTACATGGGCTGCTCATTATTTCTCTCAAAATCCCTTGTTCAATAATTTTATTAATTACAGGTGTTATTCCTTCAATAATTCTGGCGTCAGTTTGTACTGCGGAGTGTTTGGGTAATTTGTTCCTTCTTTTACAGTAATTTTTACAAGGTCAACTTCTCTCATTAGTCCAATATCTTCACCTGTGAAATCCCATACATCAGGTCTTACTAGGGATTTTCTCTGCATCAAACACAGGAAACATATCATTCGCTCCTGGTTCTAGTTCTGCCATTGTCATTTTATACAGAACATCCTCATCTGGTGTCTGGAAAGCAATACCATCTGGGGTACAATAGATGGTACAATTTATTTTGCAAAGTAGATCGCGTCCCAATAAATTTACAGGACTGCAATCACACACTACAAAGCGATGCATCTCTTTTAATGGTCCAATCTCCACCTCTATTGGTTTTGTAAGAGGGGTTTTAATCTGCCTGTTCGAAACACCTACAACTTGGATGGATTCTCCTGAGAGAGGAAGTTTTGGAATTTCCACTGATCTAACAGTAGAACGGGTAGCACCAGTGTCCACAAGGAATGTAACATTTACACCATTCACTTTTCCATCCACAAATGGACCTGACTGATCTACCTCTAGAGTTGCGCCAAGCACGCACTCTTCTTCCTCTCCTAGGCACCGTCATAAACTTTCATCCGACTCATTTCCATCCTGCCGTAATCAATACTGCGAAATTGCAGCTGCGCGCTGCAATTTTGTTACCTGCTCTCCTCCGTAGAATCCTGCCTCTGTACTGTATCTTTGAGGATTTACACTCTTTGGAAGAGGTGGTTGTGGCACCTTACACTGTTGAGTAACTACCTGCGGTTGTTGCGGCTGTTGGTAACTCACCTCACTCTGCACCTGTGGATTCAATGATTGATTTTCTGTATTAGCTTTCGGAGGAAATTTACACTTGTTTCTCCAGTGCCCTAATTTTCCGCAATTATGACATGGCGATTTCTTTTTAGCTTCTTCTATACTCATCTGACCTTTTCCCTTGCCAATATTCGGTTTGGATTTGGTCTGTCCTGCATCACTAGACTGACTGTTCATCTGAGCTTCTTGCTTTTCTGCAACCTTTACTTGTGCCCACATTGCCTTTTCCTTGAGTTTACGCTGTCTACATTCAATATTGTCACTACAATTTTTTGCATGCCTTAATACTTCATCTACTGTGCTATTCTGCCAACACAACAAATTGCTGCTTAATCATTTCACTTATTTCAAGTCTCAAGCCATACACGAATCTATACACAAAATGACTCATGTTTTTTTCACTCAAGTTCTCGTAACCGTTATACTGTTTAAAAACCAACAATAATCTCTTGTAGTAGGCATGTACAGATCCCTTACTCTCCTGAGTTGTTCTATCAATATTTACCCAGTCCATTTCTTTTGGTAGGATTTTATTTTTCAAAAATGTGATTGCCTGTTCATATTTTCTCATTACTTCTGAACCTGGGGCTCCTGTTTTTGCATCTCTAGGATATTCTTCCTTCGGCCAGTCAATTGTAATTTTACACTCTGTCCATAAATCTGCTGGAACAACAACCTCAAATAGTCCATCCAAATCTTCCCACAATACTTTTGAAACTTTTACATACCTTTCTACCTGTCTATACCATTCTACAGGCTTCTCTCTCAATCTTGGAAAGTCATTCGTAAATGACAATATATCTTGTCTGGACCATGGGACATGTACATAACTTCCTCCTGGAGTTTCTCTCATTGGATACTCCATTGCCGTTTGTTCTTACTCTTTTACTGGAAAAGCCAATGATGCTTTATCAGTTGTTCCCTCCTTTCTCCTTATCCACCTACTTCTCCACTTACCAACATCACCCCATTTTCTCAATAAAACAATGAGTTCCTTTATTTGCGTCAATCGTCCTGAAGTGTTCAGATTTTCTATGTCTTTTTCACTAAAATCTACCCTGTACGGTTTCTGTAATCCTCTAATTTTTCCAAATTCTACTCCTAGTTTGTTCGTTGTTTCTTCCAATTTTTCATGCAAGTTTCTAGCTCTCCAAGTGACACTTTTACACATAAACATTAATTCATCATCTTGATAGGACTTCAACCGATCTGTACCAATAGTTCCTAGGATTAATTCCTCCATGTCTATCTTTAATCTGACCACATCCAAAAGTTGTGGTTCTGTATCTTTTTTCTGCAAGCTCCTCACCCAATCATTTAATTCCTCTGCAGTCGGACCCACAGGGGTTTTGTTTATTTCTGCCCAACTTACACTTCTCTATGGGGTTTCATTTGCTGACTCGGCTCCCATAGGACTCCTATTTATCAGACTCTCATTAACTGTCAAATTTACAGGTGGAATTGACCTAAATGGACCAACAGAATCTTCCTTTTCTCTATTTTCTGAAATCATCTCTTCTCTTACTATATTGGAATTTAATGGAATTGTTAAGGAGTGTTCATCTATCTTTTGATTTTCAAATACTGGGATTACTGGCCCTATAGTTACTGGCACAGTCACAGCTTCCATATTCCTTGTCAGTTCTCTTATCTTTTCAGTCAACTCTCCTGTGGTCCTAGCTAATTCAGCTGTATTACCATTATCATCTTTTACAGTCTGTGGTGTTTCTGGTTTATTAAACGGACTATTTATTTCAGACATTCGTTCAGGGCTTTGATTTATTACAGTTCTCATTGGCGGTGCATTTGGTGTCACCACCGCAGAATCCTGTTGATATGGAGGGGGTCTTTTATTTATAATGTCCTCCAGCAACTCATCCTCTGTGTCGCTAACTTCATACCCGTATCTCTCTGTTACTGCATGTTTCTTTTTCTCCGTACACTTTCTCCCTGCAAATTCTTCAACTGTTCTGACAGGAAACAAACCATCCGTCATGTTAGCATACCGCCATCGTCTCATCCTGTCTTCACGATTCAATCCCCATACTCTTCCATGAACCAAACTATAATTCTTTGCACCTCTGTGTCTTTCCCTTTCATACATCTCATCTTCGCATTCACCTAAGGCTTCGAACTGTGTCGGTCTAGGTCTCGGTTCAAGTTTCATCATCTTTTCTCTCAAATTTCGAAGT
Organism: Calotriton arnoldi; assembly: GCA_963921515.1. Classification (NCBI taxonomy): domain Eukaryota; kingdom Metazoa; phylum Chordata; class Amphibia; order Caudata; family Salamandridae; genus Calotriton; species Calotriton arnoldi. The sequence continues at coordinate 243,630 of CAWUFW010003252.1, read as the reverse complement.
ACTGCTGTGCTAAACGATCCATTTTCTGGAAATGCCAATACTCCATCGCCTTGGGTGTATTTCGCCCAATTTTCCAACCAAATGCAGGTATGATAGCCATATTTCAACATCATATGAGATGCTGGCGTTTTCGGCAGAGGAAGTACTTCTCCTTCCCTAGTCACAACCTTCTTGTCTTTCCTGAAAAAGTTTTTAATCTTCACAAACCATGACGGTTTCTCTCTACCATACTCATAATAAGCCATATTTTGCTGTTCTTTTTCTCAAAACAAATACACGCAATTCTTCACCACTCTGTTCTTTCTACTGCTCGGCTATTCGGACCTATCCCATCGCGTCTCACACCAACGCACCAATCAGAAAGCTCTACGTCACTCTCCCACTAACCTATCCCAGCGCGTCTCACACCAACGCACCAATCCGGAAACTCTCTGTTCTTCCACAACTGGCCAATACCAGCGCGGTTTTTGTTGACGTCAGTTCTACTCCTGCTTCTACTGACCCCTCCTTTACAAAAATTATGGCAGTTTTCTTAGCTTCTCTTTTTGACAAAATCTATTAGTTACAACGTAAAACACATTACCATTGTCTGTTTCGCTAAACAAAAGAGATAGTTTGTTCTAACTTACAAGAATACTGTTTCGTTCGATAAGTGTAGCACTTCTCTCTACCTTACCCTTCTCTCAAGCAAGAGGTAAACCCGTTTCTCTGGGGTTAAAACACATGTGGAGACTACACTGCTCCTGAGAATTAAGGCCAAAGTTTCACAAGAAAACCTGTTGCTATTTCACTCAAATGAAATTCATACGTGAAATGTCCCTAACATAACACAGTCCTGTGTTATCACCAATTTTGAAATCAGACAATGCACATTTCCGTGTGACTTCTCTTGCCACACGTGTCCACTTCCTACTTCCCGGAAGCTTCAAAATTTTGACTTATACATAACATAATACAAACTCAACATAGAGTGTTTAGACATGAAAAAATCAATAACTAATAATCACCAAACTAATCTATAGAAACCATAACTCTGCTACCAAGAAATCTGATTCAGCGGGCTAATATAAATTTCTCCTTATGACACCAATCCAGGAAATACACCTACACACAGCTTATGTCGGTGGGACCCATGACACCGCATACATTCATTCATTCAATTTCTGGATTAAATACTAAGGAGAATGAGCTGCTGGACAAGCGGGATACCTTATTAAAATGACAGAATTATAACCTATACATCATATACATTGACTTCGAATCCTGTCGGTTCTAAACATCAAGGTACTCCGCTATTCGGTCGATGGACCAACTAGTAGAATCAGTTGATGGTGATTAAGACCAGCTCAATCACAATTGGAACCTTTAACATTTATTAAATCATAAACTTGTTTTAAAGAACCACAGACTCATTTTAGAGTAAGAATATAATTTTATCTAAAATTCTTCAAGCAAATAAGTAAAATTCTTTATTAGGCAAAACATTTAGAAATATCAATAAACATTTAAGAAATGTTTTAGGAAAAGTGAGAAATTATGCATTACCCTCGGCCATGGGGCGATGACAAGAATGGTTCACCAAAGAAGATGAACCGCAGATCACAGGATAGGACTCCCAAACTGACTGACTGTCCTGCTAACCTCCTCGGACGCACCTCCCGGGCAGAATTCCCGCAACGATCTCGTTCCTTCCCAGTCAAAGTTCAAAGTCCAAAATGACAGAGTTTCTCGCAGCATCAAGGTTGAAAAATAAAAATCAAGTTTTTTCACAACGTCAGAGCAGACCCTCTTATAACCTACTTTCTGGCTCTCTACACTCAAAAGTTGCAATCTTTAGGGGCAAGAATCACGCTAATTGGTCCATTGGAGGGGTGGTGATGGTCACCTCATCGCCCTCCTTGTTCGAACTGGTTTGGGGACAATAAAGCACACAATAAGTATCATGACCATGGTGTCCAAAAAGAAGTCCAATTTGTTAGTCCATTTTGCAACAATCTTTGATGGTCACACATTAGTTCATCCCCTGTCGCTTGTCTTTTCCATCTGTTCCCAGGCATATATGCTGAATACTTGGCACGTTGCTTCATCGCAGGTCAGATTGGGCTTGACATCCCTCAATCCGAGCACAGGCCGTGTACACGTGACTGGAGCATTCGTACTGAGGCTGCATGGGGGCCATCTTTGTTCAACACACGCGATCTCGTCCTTTCCATCGGCCATTTTAGAAGCATGGCCTAGCAGGCCCGAACGGAACTAATATAAGAACAAACACAATAGAAATTAAAATATGGAAAATAAGCCTTTCTGTTTACCACCCGCCATTCTAATGACCCGTGTTAGATATTACCTAGCGAAAGCGACATTTAAAGCCATTTTACTTACCATCTGCATTCTTTGCCACAATACAATTATACTATGCAACACAAATCATGCAATTCACTTCTAATTACTACGCAAATCACAATACTAACGTTAATTACTTCACATTGGTAAATAAATTAGATTTTGCACAAATCAGCATATTACCCACGTGTAGTGTCTACTAAAAAGGTGTATTTGTTGGTTAATTCATGCATTTCAAACGGTTAGTATCATTAGCGTTATGGGGTCATTAATTTCATAGGGGTACAAAAAAAAATATTTTGTTTCCCCTGCTCCATCAGTACAAAGGCTCTTCAACGTCACTTTCAAGTACCAGCAAAGAAGATGGGTGTGTGCTGATGATGTCTACCAAAGGATGGTGTGTACATGTGATGTTGGCTGCCTGTAAAGAAGATCACAATTCAAAGAAAATTCCCCAAGCAAAGCGACAACCTTTATTTGGACATTGTCCCAAAATCACTTTGAAAGTGAACGATCACCCAATAACTTTTATCATAAACAGTGGTGCGTTGATTACTATCATGCCTATGGGAAAGTTTAATGGCTTATCCCCTGTGCCTCACCTCACTCCATCAGGCACGAATGTATACACCTGGGCCGCTTCTGAGCGACTGCAAAGACAAGGGTCGTTCACTGTGATAATGTGACCCAAAAATACATAGGTGCAAGCCACCATTCATGTTCTAGAAGGGACTTTGTTGAGTGCCTGTTTGCTCAGTTTTGCTACCGCTGCTGACCTTGGGTTAATATCCCTCAACTACCACCTCTCTGCTCAGTGTGAGATCATGAGCCAATTCCCATCATTGTTTCATGGCCTGGGAAATCTCAAGAAAATAAAAGTACAGCTTCAAATCAATGAAGCTATTCACCCTGTAGCTCAGCGACACCCTAGAGTTGATTTCCATTTACAAGAAGCTGTAGAGAAAGAGCTGGAAACGTTTTTAAAGCATGACATAATTGAACATTCCACAGGCATTACACCATGGGTTTCGCCCATAGTGGTATTACCAAAGAAGGACGGTAGTGGAGCAGTGCACATCTGAGTTGGACTTCCCAAGGCAAACAAAGCCATCAAGAGGGAGAGACACCCTGGTGCACATATAGCGGACATGATCATGCAATTGAATGGAGTCAAAGTGTTTTCCTGCCTTGACCTGAATTAAGGATACCATTAACTCGAGTTGGAGGAGAACTGCAGGTACATTGCTACCTTTTCGACTCATGTTGGTTTGTTCAGATATAAGAGACTGAGTTTTGGAGTATCTTCGGCTACTGAGATATTTCAGGATGTTATTCACTGAGTAATCTAACGTGTTACACATGCTTTCAGTTACTGTGATGACATACTGGTTTTTGGGAGAACACAAGGAGAGCATGACAAAGCCCCTAACCAAGTGTGCCAGTTACTTGTTGATGCCGGTCTCACTCTGAATGCTGCAAAGTGTGAGTTTCAGAAAACCAAACTCAAGTTTTTTGGGCACATATTCTCTGATGGGGAATGCCTCCAGACCCAGACAAGGTGCAAGCACTAACATCCACCTGCCCCTCCCAAGATGTTACCATGCTTTGCTCGGGACACACGTGGAGGACCGATGCCTGATTCCAGCATGGAGGCCGCTCTAAACTCGATCAAACCACTTTTGAGCAGGTAACGGCTGGGCTGGTGGTTGGCTGCAAGGACACCAAAGGGGCGCATAGTGGATTAGGGAGAGGTTCATTGCTGATTGTTTGAGGCATTTGGGTGCACCGGAGGAGGGACTCCTTGTCATCTGTATGCCTGACCTCAACATGGCCGCCGCACCCTGGGCATGAAACACAACCACAGACACGCTGAAACTCACAAGAAGAACATGCTGACGTCAGCTGATTGATGAGGAGGGATGCGCATGCTGGGATTGAACTCCTGGGGTCACACTGGTTCCCTCCTGCTGCTTCTGCTTCAGGGAAATAGAAATGAGCTTTCTCCACACTATGCAATCCATGGAAAGAGAAATGAGCTTGCTCCATGCTCTGTAATCCATGGTAAGAGAAAGAGCTTGCCCCACTCATAACTTTTGGTGGCCATCTTGGAGTGATCCTTTTCACCTTTTTCCCCCACACCTAGCACCTGAGTTTCAGTTTCAGTATCTTATTTAACAATTCAAAACATCTCTACCAGGTCCCCCTACCAATTTGGGCTACCTCCCAACCTTTTGGGCTCTTTTAATCACTGCCTACTACGCTCCCCAGTTAACATGGCACACAATACTTATCTCGCCTCTAACCCCTTTGTCCAATCTGGCGTAAACTCTGTGAAGATTATCTACCCCCCAACCTATCATTAAAGGCTAAAAAGACCTTTAAGCACAATATCCTCAAGAGATGGCCCGAAACACTGATATCGGACACATATATCTCAAATAAGGGCACTATAGTGACGGATCTCATCTTCTACACCAACAGAAGAGCGCAGTGGAGAAAGACCCTCACCTCTATGCTGCACTCCAAATTAACCAAAACTCCACATGGTTTTCGTTTAACCACGCTTCCATCCCCGGCCCTTATGGCGGAGCTGACTATCTCCCTTTACAATAATGGTAATGTCCTTATCCAAGCTTCGGACCTGAACCTCAAGCGATTCAATGATGCCTTTTTGAAGCTCAAGAACACTCTAACTAACCCCAACACTTCCACCGACAGTCAAAATGTTCCACTCACTGGCTCGGATCCCGAGGCGATGGACGGCCCCTCCTCCCTAATGCCCACGCTCCTGTCTGTCAACACGCTTCCCACAGCTCGACCCAACCTAACAGATACCATCCCAAACCCCCACACTACGAACCTGGAAAACACACGTCTGTCTCGTGCTGAGGAAGGTTTAACTGACCTGAGTACCTTCTACCGGGAAACATCCTTTACATCGCGGTGATTACACCGCGATGCATTTAGAACGCTGCCATTACAACGCAAGCGTTACATCGACTTGCACTGGAGGGCGCTATAACCTAAGGAATAGTAAGATTTACTATTCCAACACCTTCCCTACTGTACGTAGACTGGTGTTGGAATAGTAAATCTTACTACTCCTAAGTCCAGCGCCCTCCAGCGCAAGTCGTTGTAACGACTTGCGTTGTAAAAACTGCGATGTTACATACCGCAATCATTTTGATCGCGTTGTAACATCACATATTCCTTCCACCTTATTACTATCCACTCCAATTCCCCTCCTCTACCTGGCCTCACCTCCTATCCTCAATCCCCTATATCACACACTATTAATTCCAATAACGGGAGTGATGACCACCCTACTAACCCTAATAGTCAGGTAGGGTTGGATACTCGCCCCTTAGGCCCTGTATCCTCCAATCTCAGGGCCAGGAACCTTGTTGGTGCCGCCGGTACATTGACCAATAACAGACAATCACCCACACTATCACAACACGCCTCACCACCCACTACTCCTCCTAATTCCACTCCGTCTCTCCCTATTCCCACTCCAAGCTCTGATCCCCATCTCGAGTTTGACCCTATCTCCCTATGTAACTGTGCCAATGGTCCTACCCAAACCTCTAGTAACCCTACAAAAGTGGATCCTATCCCACCAGAGTGGGCTACTCCGGCGAATAACTGCCTGAACAATCATGGCTTTGAGAAGAAGATTGATGACCTCAAGCATGATATCTCAGTAGTCAAAGAATTGGTGCAAAGCATTCTGCAGCTCTCCTTGAAGATGGGGAAGCATTGGGTTTCACCCCCCGCGATGAGGAATGATATCCACAATCATCGGAAGATTTACTTTACCAAAGGCATTACCTCCTTCTGCTCCTATCTTAGCTCTAGCTAGAGCTCGAGGCCTCTACCTAACCACCACTCTCGGCCCCACAGACCCTCACCTTAGTTATCTGATGAAGACATCCTCACCCTGCTTGGGTCCTACTCTGACTCTAAAATGGTCTCCCAACCCAACTCTACTCTCAGCATACCCTCAATCGTTGCTGACCCTGACAGGGAACCGAGCCTTAATCTCAGAAAGTTGAACATAGAGAACCTACGTCATATAAACACGTTGACTCAAGAAGTGGTCACTTCCAACCTGCACATCAACTCGATGCTTCTCAATTGTAGATCAGCTGTGAAACATGCAGCTGATATTTCTGATCTCATCATTGCACGTAACTTGGACCTTCTGATCATCACTGAAACCTGGCTCAATGATACTTCCTCCCCAATTCTTGACATCTTAATACCTCCCGACTACTCTATACTCAGAAGTGATAGACTGGATAAAACAGGAGGGGGCATTGCCTGCATTCCTCGCTCCAACCTCACAGTAAAACAATCCTCTAGTACTGTCTTATCCTCCTGTGAACAGCTAGTCTCTGAAATCTGGAACAAAGACAAGAAGGTTTGTGTGCTACACTCGATCTACCACCCTCCTGGTGACAATCTAGTCTTCACAGAGCAAATCATGGAGGTCATTAGCTCGAGCTCGGATCAACCCTGCCATATATTCCTCTGAGACTTCAACCTTCATTGGAATGACACAAATGATCCAGTTGTCTATTCCTTTAAGACTTTCCTCTCTGACCTCAATTTCTTGCAGCTCTGTAAAGGCCCTACTCACAATAAAGGCGCCACTCTAGACCTCATCATTGCCAAATACAACTTCATACAAATAGGAGAAATCCTACCCTGTGACTGGTCTGACCATTTTCAAATTCCCTTCCTCATCTTAGACAAGGGACTGGGTAGACAGGGTCAACCCCTTAAAGCGAAACAAATGACTCGCAATATGAGAGACCTCGACATTAATTTGATAACCTCAATCACTAAAAATAGACTACAGCCCCCCCCTAATTTAACCAACCTTGATGATCTTTCGGAGCATTACATTAACACTTTTTCTAACATGCTTGACTCGGTTGCTCCGAAACAACTCAAAAGGATCCCAGTCAAACTTTCTAAACCATGGTTTAATGGTGCCCTAAATGATGAACGGTGCAATCTAAGACTCTCAGAGAGACTCTGGAGAAACTCGCCTTCCACCACAAATCTCTCTCAACTGAGGAAAATGAGAAGCGTTTACAACAAACACATACGCTTGGCGAAAATCGATCATTTCAGACTTCAACTGGATGGAGCCAAAAACAGACCAAAAAAACTCTTCGAAATCATTAAGGAACAATCTAACCAATCCTCTAACCAGAGCTCGACTCCGTTATCCCTGCTCCCTAGTGGTGATGATTTTACAGCTCACTTCGCAGAAAAAACAATGAAAATAGAGCTGGAGCTATTACACACTACCCCAACTTTGCTATCCAAGATACCGCCGGCAGGATTAGGGGAGGTGGCAGAATCCACGACAATACACTCGCCTTTGGACCTCAAAAACAACGCCTCTTGGAGCAGTTTTCTCCTACCAGACGGCACTGAGATACTTCGCAACATGGCATCCATCAAACCCTCAAACCATTTTGGTGATCCTCTCCCCGCCAAGCTCTATAAAGATGTAATCTCGGCAGTTCTCCCTCTTTGGTCCAGGATCATTCATGAATCCCTCTTACAGGGAAAGATTCCGGACTGCCTAAAAGTTGGGCAAGTTACTCCCATTCCCAAGAAGCCCAATGCGGACTTATCAGATCCAAACAACTTCCGACCTATCACCAACAGCATGACTCTAACAAAATTGCTTGAAAAATGCGTTCACTCGCAGCTCTGCAAACATATTGAGAAATATCAACTCCTGGATTCCCATCAGTCAGGATTCAGAGCAGGGCACAGCACCGAAACAGCACTAACTCACATTATTGATGACGCTGTGAGTGCCCTCGACCAAAATGTCCCTTGTCTCCTGATCCTTCTAGACCTGTCCTCAGCCTTCGATACCATCAAACACAAAAACTTGATTGATCTCCTACAACATAGGATGGCATTGTCGGGCCCGGTCCTAAACTGGTTTGCCTCCTTCCTTCACAACCGCACGCAAAGGATCAAAGTTAATCATGCCCTCGCTTCCAGTACCCCTGTCCTGATTGGAGTCCCACAAGGTTTTACACTCTTGCCCACTCTCTTCAACCTATTTATGGAACCTCTTGCGGTCATTTTGAACAGAGCCAACATCCAATACCACAAGTATGCGGATGACACGCAATTGTACCTGAAGATCTCCTCGCAAGAGGACATAAAAATGTTAAACACTGCACTTGCCCAAACTCAACAATGGCTAGCTCAGAACCATCTCCTTCTAAATACTCTCAAAACGGAATTTCTGTTGATCACCCCACCTAATCACTCAGCTCCTACCCTAGACTGGATTAAACACCTAACTGCTCTGAACTGCACTCCTCACGTTGTAGACTCTGCCAAATCTTTAGGCATCACCTTGGATAAACACCTAAACATGCAGGCACACATCAGTGCTACTACTAGGGGAGCCAATCTCCAACTCAACACACTGAAGAAAATCAAACCATTCCTCCCCCCGCAGATCTCAGACCGGCGGTTCAATCCCTGATTATCCCTAGATTGGAATACGGGCTGGTGACCCTCGCAGGACTTCCCAAAGCTAGCCTGGCCCCTCTCCGAGCTACATTGAATGCATCGGCCAGGCTTTTAACGGGTTCTAGGAAATTTGATCACATTTCACCCGACCTTTTGCAGCTAAACTGGCTATCTATTGAAGCAAGAATCCGACTCAAGATAGCCTGTCTGACTCATAAAGCCATACACTACAATACCCCATACTATCTAGCTAATAAACTTGAACTATCGGGCTCCAACAGGAACCTCAGAAGTATGTCCACCTTCTCCTGAAACCTCCAAGATTCAAAAAGAAAAGATCATACAACCGTGCGTTCTCCGGTCTTGCTCCAAGAATTTGGAACTCCTTGCCATCAGAGATCAGATCAAATCCTTCCACTACTTCCTTTAAAAAATTGGTCAAAAGACTACTAATGAACGAACGTTAAGCGCGCTGATCATGTTAGTGTGTTATGTTAATAACCAAAATCTTGAAATATTTCTCACTGATGTTCTATGACATATTTTCCCTTCTTTTTGTTCTAGTCCTAGATAGCTCCTTTAACTGCATCAACTGTTGATTTTTGCTCGCTCCCTTTTTTCTAAAAACTTTTTTTAGTAATATTCCTTGATGCTCATCGTATATCTTGGTTCTTTCTATCTGTAAGATGTTTTACCCGAACCGCTAGATTGCACCACTGATACTACTGTATTACCTTCTTTATGTTCTGTATAATTGCTGACGACAACGCTGTACAGCGCTCTGATACCCCCTTGGGTCTTGTTCGCGCTCTATAAAACGTTCAAAATAAATAAATAAATAAATGCTATGATCCTTTCTAGGCATGGCCAGGTATTGCTCAAGATACATTCACAACTTTGCTACACTGAGCGCCCCATTAAGAGACTTGACAAAGCCAACTGTATCATTTGAATGGTCTCCAGAATGTGCAAGGAGTTTCTGAGACATTAAACATGCGATTGAAAATGCAACTGAAATGTCCTACTTTGACCCGAAATTACATACTGAATTAACTGTTGATGCAAGCCCGATAGGGTTAGGGGTAATCTTTGCTCAACACAATGGTCATCATTATGCTCAGAGACACATTGTGGCCTATGTCAGTTGGAGTCTGTCTGAGACAGAAGGCACCTACTCTCAGCAGGAGAAGGAGAGTCTGGCTGTGGTGTGGGCCTATGAACATTTTCATGTATTAAAACGATTCACTATCATTACAGATCACCAGGCGTTACTCACAATTTTTGGGAACCCAAAAGCTCAGATGCCCCCTAGCATCGAGAAGTGGGGGTTAAGAATTCAAGAGTACGACTATGAGATTGTGCACAAACCGATGAAGGATCAAAAACCCTCAGATTATTTTTCACGAGTGCCACTACACTGTCACAGTTCGACATTCGAAATGACGGAAGCACATCTCAACTTTATTGTGAGATCCAGAACACCAGAGGCTCTATCAGTGGAACAAATCATTGCTGCCACTGCTGATAAAGACATGATCATCGTTAAAGAACTTATTGCTACACAATCATGGCAGAGAAGTACCCAGCCTCTTGATGATGGTGCTGAATTCCAAAAGTAAAAAAATGTGCAGAACAAGCTAGCCGTCATTTAAGAAGGCAGAATACTAAGAGGATTGAGAATCATCAAACCGGAAAGCCTAAGAAAGCAGGTCATCGAGCTGGCCCATGAAGGACACCATGGTATTGTAGCCACCAAAAGAGCCCTACAAGTTTGAGTGCGGTTCCCTAGACTAGATGAGCGAGTTGAGAAGGAGCTAAAAATTTCCACATTTTCAATTGCTTGTTCTCAAGGTGACACAATACCCTGTGACAATGTCTGACCTTCCTGCCCATGCGTGGGAGAGAGTTGTAGTTGACTTCTTTGGGCCTTTAGGAAATGGACACCATCTCCCATCTCCTGGTGGTCATTGATGACTAATTGCGTTTTCCTTTGGTGGAAAACCTATCTTCAACAACCCATGACATGGTCATAGAACGACTTGATGACATTTTTGCAACGTGGGACATTCCTGAAATCCTTATATCTGACAATGGCCCTTTATCAGCAAAGAGTTTCTTGTCTGACTCAATATCAAACACCAAAAGAGTACACCTCTCTGGCCCCAAGCCAGTGGTGAACAAATTCATGGGCATCCTCAAGAGAGCCATCCAACGAGCGTCCATTGAAGGAATTGATCTTAACCAAGACATGTGCCAGGCCCTCAAGGCCTATTGATTAACTCCTCACTCCACAACTGGTGAGATTCCAGCCACCTTGCTATTTGGGGAATGCGGCTGCCCGCATTCTTTTTGCCCTCCCTAAGCACTGCCATACCTCCCATCTCCTGTACCGTCTACACTGGCTGCCTATCGAACAGAGAATTCAGTTCAAAACTCTCTGCACCACCCATAAGATCTTGCACGGCCAGGGCCCCCGGATACTGCAGGAGCTCTGTACACGATATGTCCCAGCGTGAGCACTGCGCTCTGCAGACCTGCATCTGGCCTGCACTCCTAGGGTGAGCAGGAGTAGAGCTGGCGGGCGCTCTTTTAGGTCCTTGGCCCCTGCCCTATGGAACTCTATTCCACTCACGGCGCGCAGCCCACATGATCACTGGGAATTTAGAAAACAGATCAAAACCTGGTTGATTTCATCCATCTAGCGCATGTTGTGTGTGCATGCTGCGCCCCTGTTCCCTGGGCTTTTAGAAACAGTCTCTACCTGGCTGTCTTTCCATCTGGCAAGCATCACTTTCCCTGGTCCCCCGTCCGCGAGCGCTGAGACGCCCCGATGCTGGGGCAGCCATGCGCTATACAAGCACAGCTAACATAACATAACATAACATAACATAACATAACTAACCCTGGGCGTAGTTCGCGTAGTAGCGCTACGCGTAGCTACGCAAAGTGCACTTCTCACTACGCGAGCTACGCGTAGCACTACGCAAACTGCGTAGTGCGGTAGGAAATGCTGTTCGCAATGATTGCACAGTGCCGGATGCTTGTCCGCACTGTGCAATCATTGCAAACGGCATGGGGCAGTGACAAACGGGGACTAACACAGGGACGTCTGGATACTGTCACTAAAATACTGACACGGGCACAACACTAGGAGAGTTGCAAGACACAGGGACACTAACTCAAGGGCTCTGACTGGGCCAGCACAAAGCTGAGGTACTGACCTGTGGTTACTGACTGGGGGACACTGGCATACTAAAAAATGGATAAAGACATCAAGACACTGACACAGGGACACCAGAATTGATCATGACACTGCTACACTAACATGGCCACTGGGCACTGCAATGCTGCCTGCCGTAATGCCACAGTGACCTGTCTGGGTACACACACACTGACACTGCAACAAGACCAAATGACACAGAGACACTGAAACCAACACAGAAATATAGGCATTGGGATGCTGAAATTGACAAATGGGCAATGACACAGAGAATCAGGAATATTGACAAGTCCACAAACATTACTACTGACACACTGATACAAAGGTACAAGTGTTGAGACACTGAAACAAGGATGCTACAAAATATGAATGCTGACACTAACACTAGGAAGTGACAAAAGACAAGGGAACCAACATGGAGGCATTGACACTGTGTCGCTTGCTCTATAGCACTAACACAGGGAATCTCTCAAAGGGACACATGCACTGAGGCAACAACACTCATACATGAATATTGACGGGGGCCCTCACACAAAGATACTGATACTGGAACACTGACAAAAGGGCACTAATGTGGACACTTTGACAGAAGTACACAGGGACACAGAAACTGACACGGGAACACTAGCACAAACATTGGTCAATCCAATGCTGTAACTGGGCCACAGCCAGCGATACAATGAGACACTTACACAGGGAAACCTAAACTTACAATGCTTAACCATCAATTTTAATGCCTATAATTCACCCGTAAGATAGGCCCTAAATGCCCATAGTGCAAGATGCATGGTACTTAAAAAGTGGGACATGTATATTTAATGTATATTTTCACTGTGGCAAGGCTTGCCCTCCCATAGGGAAAAAAGAGGTTAATTGCAACATCTATAATGCTTAATTTCAGTTTGGGGGCCACTAGAATGTTATTCAAGACTCATTTCAATAGTAATTTAAAATCCAACTTAAATGTAAAGTCAGATTTTATATTACTATTTTAGAAATGACTCTTATAGAAAGCTGTAATTTCTCTGCGTACAAACAGTGGACAAAAGTCTTGGGTTTGGTGAAGTGTTTTTGAACTTGATGGCCTAGGGGTTGTGCCAGCACCTTTCTGAGTTTTGAAGGGTGTCTACCCAGTCACTGGCTCATGTAGCTCACTACTAGGCCTGCCTGCTTTTGTCTTTGTAGTCACCTTGGCTTCAAACCCAGTGGGGTGTGGGGGGAGACTTTCCAAGAACTGGTTTAGAGTGACCACTAGAGAGAATCTGCCCATTATCATAGCCACACCTCTGGGTGGGCCTACAAACTCTGACCAGGGGAAGTAAGGTTCTGCTGTCACGCACTCACCTGGTCCCAACCACCGAGATGACACTGGAGCCAATGCTGAACCTCCTAGCCCTCTTGAGGACAATGCAGATCCAGGAACCAAAACCTGAGAGCTCACACTATCCCCTAGGGGCAAGAGGGGTTGGAAATATTAAAAGCAAGACTTGCAGTACTGGATTTGCTCAGCTGCTGTGCAACACTGCGTAACAGGATTTGTCACTTCTGAGACCATCTACATTTGTGAGGTGGATGTTCAGTAGGACCAGAATCTCTGGCTTTGCGATGACACAATGCACTGGTAATAACAAGAGGATGCAGTTACCATCAGCATTTTAACAAGTTCTTACATATAATAAATATGCATTAACTTTAGTGACACAAATTTAGCAATTTTATCAGCAGCTCGACATGAGAGCAGAAATACCAAAATCACCGATTGGAGTGTGGCACTACTAGGAATAAACTTGAAATACAGATTGGAGTTACTGGCTCACCAGATACACTTGAAGCAAAGGTTGGAGTGACTTGCACTCCTAGGGATACACTCGGAGCAAAGGTTGGAGTGACTTGCACTCATAGGGATAAACTTAAAACAATCCAATGGATTTTATGGAGACTGAAGTGCTTTTGGTTCTGGCAGGATTCTTCAGGTGAGTAGGAAGGATGAAGCTTGTTCTGCAGGGAGTGAGATCAAGCCACAATTCGGGTTTGGGTGGAGTTTATGTACCCTCTCGAAAGCTCAATGGATGCAGCTAGATTACGTTTGGCCCGTGGGGCAATTGGTCTTCTGGAAGGTTCTTGAAACTAGGTTAAAACACGTGTTAGTACACTCTCTTTGACCTCACAGAATGGGCAGCAGTAACTTGTTGATCAGAACCAAATAACAGGAAATAAATGCATTATTTACGCTTGAACATGCTTAATGGAAAACAACACCAGGGCCCCATTAACAGCAAGAGCAAGGCTTGCCATTGGATCACGGGATTCTGGGGGAAGCTTGCAGGGATTTAATGTAAAACCACACCATTGCCCTAGGAACAGCAAGAGCAGTTAATCCATTGGTTCACTGGATTTGGGGAACGCTTGCAGGGGTTCAAGTGTAATGGAATTTACAGGTGCTGGGGAAGCATTGGTCATGAGGATGCTGGAGGAGCACCAGTCATGAGGGCAGCAGGGTACATCGGTCCTGAGGGTGTTGGGGGGACATCAGTTACAAGGGATGCTGGGGGAGCATTAGTCATGAGGGAGCTGGGGAAACATCAGTCATGAGGGATGCTGGAGGCACATCAGTCATGAGGGTGTTAGGGCGGGACATCAGCCACGAGGGATGCTGGGGGCGCATCAGACATGAGGGAGCTGGGGGAACATCAGTCAGGAGGGATGCTGGGTAAACATTAGTCATGATATTATAGCATGCTGTAGGGCATCATAGTGATAAAGCAACATAAGCCCTGTGCGCTAGACCAATATGCTGAGGACGCAAGAGGGGGTTGTGACAGAGAAGGAGCAGGAGGGTGTCGTGGTATCTGTCAAGTTTAATTTAGGTAGAGAAGGGCATTGTGGGATAGTTTTCAGTAAAACACACAGAAAGTGCTGCAAAGTAGTAGGGTCCCCTTTGGGAACTTTTACCCCATTGATTAGGGAGTGGACAGGAGTTTCTCTTATCCACAGGCTGGCACTAGGCATAAATGGAGCACTCCTCAGCTCATTTCTGGACCTGTGGAAGAACAGAAGAGTAAAGGACCTGGTGTCTGTGACTGGAGAGAGCCTTAAAGACTGGACTCTCCCCTTGTAACCAGGAGAAATAATGCGTATCTCAAACATATAAAGACCAAGGGCCTGAGTATGATTTTGGCGGATGGGATACTCTGTCACACACGTGATGGATATCCCTTTCGCCATATTACAAGTTCCATGGAATATAATGGAATTGTAATTTGACGGGATATCCGTCATGTTTGTGATGGAGTAATCCTGTGCGCAAGATCCTAATCAGGCCCTAAGACTTCTCCCTATGATTTAAATAACGACGCAAGCCTTGTCACTATGCTCTCACTTATGGAAGATGAGTTTTAGTTTTTACTTGACTCCTCTAGAAGTGCATGGGAACAAACTATGTTAATATTCTGTTGTCCCCTAGTATTGACAATGTGTATGTGCATACTAAAACTCTAGCACCTTGTGTGTGGCATTCATATATACATGCATAAATAGTCCATTAAACAAATTCTCTGTGTTCCATCACAGGACAACCCTGGCAAAATGTACAATCTGCAACTATTCAAGGAATAATTCAAAGTTTGTTTTCATCAACAGCACTACTTTCTGGAAACGTTTCTGTATTCCCAATATCCATCAATACAAATCCATAGGAAGCTATAACTCTATGTAGAGAGGTCCTGACTGCAACAACAGTGTATCATGATTGACTAGATAGCGTGGTCCATGGAGACAGTTTTTTTTGTTTTATTTTATTTACATTTTCAAATGGCATACAATCAAACTTGGCACAACAATCTATGCATGGCTATAATCCTATACACGTACAATCAGTTCAAACAGTACTCAACAACGAAATAAAGCATGGCACCTAGGTACATCTCTTTCGTCAGGTTGCAGGAGATATCTTGAAGTTCAAAAATGCTGTACAGATATTCTGCAGTGTAGATACTTTCCAATAAACAGGTATACATCAAAAATTGACAATATCTTGGTGGTTATCTATAGTATTTGCTCAGTTTTAGGCAATCCCATGCTAAATCAATTGGTACTTTATTTTATTTATTTTTATTTGAAGAGTTTTATATAGCGCTGGCTAGACCCGGAGGTATCAGAGCGCTTTACATGAGGATCATAGAGTTACAAGTTACACATTACATCCGTTACAAGAGCATAGTAAAACACAGGAAAAAGAAAAACAATGTTACGGTATTTCGTCGGAGGGAGGGGGAGGAAGGAGACACAGCGGGAAGACTGGGAGAACAGGGAGAACTGTGCCCAATGTCCGGCTGGGTAGGTGACAGCCGAGGGGATGAACCAGGGCCGATCTCCTCTATAGCTGTTTAGCAGCTCCACCGGGCATCAGCCACGTTGCTCAGGACTCCGCGGCCAGGAAAAACAAGAATAGCAGAGCACTTTACATAAGGATTTGTGAGGTTACATGGTTACAAACAGTTACTGGAGCATGGCAATACATACTCAAAGACAAACAAACAGCAATGTTACATTGGTACATGATACAAGACGAATGTGGCATGGGAGGAAGAGGGGTGAGGTAAGGGATCAGAGGTAGGGGTAGAGACGAGGAGAACTATGTCCAAGGTCCGGCTGGGTAGGTGACGGCCAAGGGGTGACCCAGAGTCGATTCTCCTCTATAGCTGTCTAGGCAGCTCCACCGGACATCGGCCATGTTGATCGGTCTCTTTGCGCTTAGGAGTTCATGTAAAATTTAGTTCGTGGGGGAGGCTCAGGCTCACTCTTTTCTTGCATTCTCAGCTGCTGTGATTGGGTAGTGAGTTGATTATTTAAAGTTTGCCAAGGGCACTTAGCTGATCCCCATATTCGGTTAGACATGCAGAGGGACTTCACACAAGACGTCTCTCGTCTCCTTCACTCCCTCACCCCTAGACCCTCTGCAGTCCTCCTGGCCCTTGTAGACCATTCACCTTTTACCCAAGCAGAGTGTTTTACTGATAACATATAGACCCAGCTGAAGCAAATCACCTTCTTTACAAAGAGCTACATTTGTTTGATTCGTGTATGGAGGAACAGGTTAAAGGTCTGAAGGAAGTTGAAGCATCCACATTGAACATCACCCGTAACTCATAACAGCAGAACCCATCACCTCTGTGTCTCCAGGCTCGACCCTGGCCATGTAAGTCTAATATGGTGTTGTAGGGATTCTGCACATATACAGAGCTATGCACAGGATAATAGGACCTCGGAGTACAGTGGTGAACCAACCATGCACCTTAGTACCCACAATCCCATTCCGACTAGCTTTAGCGTCTCATTCGCAGCAATGCTACCAATGATTAGACAACCCAGAACACGGTCTCTCTCAGGACTCGGGGGAGCAAGAACACCCTTTCATAACTCACTCATACTTGTCCACAACGTGCGTAATAAGAGACACAGTATAGTTTAAAATGTTTATTTCAACTATCGTGCTCTAAGATACAGTACACGTGCCAGTACTATCAGCATAATGCATAATGATAAAATAAGAAGCATAGTTACAATTCCAAAGAATACAAACGGGGAAAGCATTTCATAAAGCAGTGGATATAGGGCTAAATGGCCTTACCACCCTCCCCGTGCTATTAACTAGTTTATTATAAACATAGAAGAACTCTGGGCGTTGTCAGGCGGACCCTCATACCTTAATATCTAGATGCAAGGTTTACATCATCAGACAAGCACAGCTCTTCTCCCTGGAAAGGTTTTTCTCCAAGTCTCACAAACAGCGAGAGCACAATATTAAAAGCACACAAATTTCTCCAGTGCAGCTGTACTTAGTGTTATGTCTAAGTGCGAGGGACTGGCCAGATCAGCAAGAACAAGGGACGTTGTTTTTCGACCTTGTACATGTTGTGCAGACGAAACCCACAGGGACCAGGAGAAAAGGTGAACGGCAGAAAGGCAGACAGTTCTAATATAGCCGGGCACAAGCAGAGGCTGGAAAAACAAAGTCACAAAGTAACGTGCGCAAAAAGGCATCATGGCAGCCAGGCCTAAGCCAACTTAGCAATGCAGACAATGAGGCCACAAACCACACGATACCCTCCCCTGGTCAGTCCATAGGTGAAGACATAGGACGAAGACAGATTTCAAATAGATGGAGCAGAATGGAAACGTCTATCCTGGAATAGTGCCCAATAAAGGACAGTGAATGGAACAAAAATTCAGGATAAAAAAAATCCAGATAGGGGGAAAAAAAATCCTGAGATTCAGAACATTGAAAGCGGAGGCCCCCTAATCCAATAGAGTGTAAGTGCAAAAAACCGCCACACCTTCCAAGAGGAGATCGTTGGAATCGTCTGAAAAAAGAGACGCCATCCAGTTCAACAAATCAAAACTGCATTCATGTTCCTCGCAAGAGGGAGCAGTGATCAGCATTGCGGGACAACTTGCGTGATACTCAACATAACTTCGTTGTAGGAGAGACTGAGCAGCCGCCCAGACATCCCATTGCGCCAAAATTCCCAGTGCAGCCGCACGCGCCATCAAGCCATTGCCGGAACAGTCCTGTTCAAGGGCCTCTAAGGGACCCATCAACTGGCCAAAATCCGGGTCAGACAGAGACGTATTGGAGAGGCAATAATCCAAGGACCAAGAAAAAGGACATCGGATGCAAGACATCACAGGTTGCACACAAGTGAAATACGCAAAGCGAAAAAAAAGTCTATAGGACACACTGAGTGTCGCCAATGGCAGGATGCCGAAGCCGATGAGCATGCATTCACGGAGCATCCGGAGTCGGCCCTGGTCGAGGAGGCCCCCAGGAAGTGCAGCCATTGCGTAGCAAACAGACCAAAAGCAATATACCAGCCGCTAAGGCGAGGATCAACGGAAAGCCGCCAAAGACGCTGGAAAAAATAGAGTGAATAAAAGCTGGTATTACACCAAATATAGCTTGAAAGGAGGTAACAAGGCCAGAGCCCACAACTTTAAAAAAGTGCAGAAGACCTTCGGTGCGAGATGCATTGAAAACACGGTGAATCAGCTCACCGAAATGTTATGGGAGGTTTGTGTTCAAAAGGGCCTGTATCTCACTGTGGGTACTAGCCACCTGGAGGATGAATGTCTCCCGTGCGGATGTGAGCATAACCTCCTGGTTCAATAATAGCGCCTTTATTCTGCTCAATTTATTGAAAGCTGCCTTGAAAGTCGGAATGGAAGGCCAAATGGAACTATCTATTATGTCGTGCGGGGGAGGAAAAAGCACATTTTTGCAGCACACAACCCGGTGGGAAACAGTTACAATATAGGGGATGCTGGCCAGCATTCCACAGCAGTCCTGATTATTCAGTAGGAGATAGCTAACATTAGCAAGCACAGTGAAAGTAGGTGATATAGCAGGAGCAGGAATGCCCTTTAAAACACAAGCAAGATTAGGAGCCGAAACATTACAAGCCCCGTGCAATTTAATGTTTTTACAAATCAGGGAATGACCCACAATAGAATCGCATGACTCTCCTGTGAGAAAAACGTATTTTCCGTCCCTAAGGCATCTATACATGAAAGGCAGGGACCAAAGTTCATGCAGGAAGGCACTGCCTAAAGGCTGAAAATGGCCAACAGGATAATGTTTCATGCATGAACTGAACTCAAATAAAGAAAAAGGCAAGGCGATAACCCCGTGAACTAGCCACACTGCAGAGTCCAACTCCGCCACAGAGAATGGTAATGGCTCTATCTTTTCGATATGCAAGAGAGTGTATGTTGCATCTTTCATGGACATAAATTGCTGTTTGTCAGTTAAATTAAACGGCAAGAATAAGGCAGAGGTTTTCAAAAAATGCCAAGGAACTTTACCCATTGTAAGTGTCTGCAATGTCCATGCAAACTGCATCACTGAACGCAATTGATTTTGACCATGATATAACACAGATACATCATCTTGTACAATATCAACAACAGAGGAAACAATATTCTCTAATGTGTAAATGCGGGAAGACAGGGTATTAATACTATTGTCAACAACAGCAAGCACCTTTTCTAAATTTGCTTGATCGATTTCCCGAAGACGGGAAGCAGCTTCAATTTGCGAGAGCTTCCAGAGTTCATTGTAAGTTTCATAAATGAATCTCTTAGGTCGAGGACCACGAGGCCCCAGAATAAAATCGGACAGATCAATGTTGCCTGATAGGAGGGATAAATGTTGTTTAACAGAATCTAAGGAAGAGTGCTGCAACCACTGTTTACACAATTTACCAACAGAATATGTTGTAACAGTACGAGAGTCAGAAAACCTCGGATCCGGTCTATCCTGTTTGTAACCAGGAGCCGAGTCATGAAAACGCAGTTGGCAGGCATTTGATGCTATGGGCCAAGCCAACCAGGGTGACTGAACAAACGTAGAGACATTAAACGAATTGTTTTGAAACAAAGCTTGCAAAGTGGCAAGGGAAATATTGAAATGCAAGCTCTCGTGGGGAGTAGAAGACAATACGGGAATGGATGGGGCATTTAATTGTTTGGAAGTAGCCAAACCCCAACACGTTGTTTGATAGATTGTATGATTTAAAAATAAAATTTGGGCCGGGATTAGGCAAGCACGGTGTAAGGCTTCCGTTCCTCGGACCTGCCATGATTTGGTGCCCCAAATAGATTTTAAGTCAATGGTGTCCTGCCAGTGCTCATAACCACCCACAGCTAATGCGTTCAAAAAGGAACCCGAATATAGCAATTTGGTGTGGGTCAACATGATCTTCTGTGCGGACGAAGTGTTCAATTTAAAATAATAGGACCCAGGGTTTGATCTATCAAAGTCTGTAAAGTAAGTGAATTTACTTCTAAGAGTTTGGGAGCTACCAGGCAAAGGGGTCGGACAATGTTCCCATTGGGTGTAATTAAAAGGTCCCAGAAGAGCACTTGGTTTATGGAGAAAGTGGTTGCCCCAATGCTGGTAACAAAATAAGTCAGCATAACTTGCAGAATTCAAATACAGATCTTCAGCATTAAAAGCAGCATAATATTTCAAATCAGTAAATAACGATTCAACGGCATGCACATCCCAATCGTCAGAATGAATATTACTTTTAACGACATCACCCATTGAAACACGGAGGACATTTGGTACATTTATAATCTCGGTTGGTCCATGAATTTGGAAATTTACCACATCCCATACGATGCCATCAGCGACTGGGAAAGCTGAAATGTTCACAAATGTGTGGTCACGCTTCATGATGTGAGAAGAAGAATGCGGAGCCAAAGTTCCAGCGACACAGTTCACTGCAGAGCGTTCTGGTAGATAGTGACCATTGATGAGTTAGAAAAAAACTGTCACAAAACCAATGGACATGAACAGAAAAATCAGGAATAGTACCAACCAGATGTATGTCCATGGTGGGATCAAAAAATTGTCTCTGAACCAGGATATAAAAATACTGAAGCTGGACGGGATATGTGATGAGGTGGAAGCCGAATCAAAGGAATAACGGGTGGGGCTCAGTGGCGTTGTTGGTAGGTGAGCCACCGACTCGTTGGCGGGGTATGTATACTCGGTCTCCTCGTTGCAGGGGGAATCCGGGTAGTCGAGCAGGCGATCAGGCAAATCTACCATCTCAATGGCAACATCAGTGACCGTGTGGGCTGGAGGGCCACAAGCATTTGTCCTAGAAATGGCTGGACAGGAGACCGCTGGTGTTACACTATTCAGGATCGGCCAGATGTTGTAGCTTGACTTTGTCCACTGAGATGTATCTGTTGTCTTTGCGACCAGGAAGCGGTGGTAAGATGACTGTACGAGTACCCTTCAAGCCAAGGACTGGAACCGGTGCACAATAAGAGGGGCCAAATTCTTTTTTGTTCTCCACCTTCTCTCGGACCAGATCTCCAACCTTCGGAAGCCAGCCGGCAACCGGAATCTGCAGCGCAGCGTCTGTGGCTGAAGGTAAATGTTCGTTTGCAAGTTTGTCACGGGCTTCTTGTAAGTCCTGCAACATAGTAGAATGATTATCTACGTCAAAGATTGCGGATTGCGCCGCCATGTCTAGACCAACAAGGTCGGGCACAAACATTTGGATGCCAAATAGCATTTTGTATGGGGTCCGCCCACCCAGAGATCTTCTAGGGAGATTATTAAGTGCACGTTGTACGCTATACAAGTGGGCCAGCCAGTTCCTGCCAGTACCTAAGACTCTAGCTGTCAAGGATTGCTTTAAGTCACGGTTCATTCGTTCAACAATCGAATTGCCCTCAGGCCGATATGGAGACGAAAATTGCACCCGCACCCCCAGTGACCCCATTGCGTCCTTGTACGCCTTAGAGGCGAACGCTGGACCTTGGTCGGAATGCAAGGTGCCGCAGGCAAAAATTCCCACAAAGACACGCAAATCCCTCCTGACATTTCGAGCGTCAGCACTCCGTTGTGGCCAAACCCAGATGAAACGTGTGCACGAATCCACTGCAACCAAGATGTACTTATATGCAGTGTCAGAAGAAAATGGACCGCAGTGATCCAGGTAAACACACCCAAAAGGTTTGTTTGAAATGCAGAGCTGTGTTTGTGGTGGTCGTGTAACCGTCGAAGGCTTAATTTGCTGACAAACGTCACAAGAAAGCACAAAAGTACGGGTCTGTTTATATAAACCACGCCACCAGTACCGCTGCTGCAAGATGGAAACAGTCGCAGATACGCCAGCATGGGCTGAAGCCAAGCCTTCATGTGCGGCCGTTATCAAGGAAGGTCTGCGGTCCGCGTTGGGAATCAGCCGATCACCAACGTCTTGAATTCGTACGTAAGGAGCCTGTTCGGGACTTAACTGATAAGAGTACTTGGAAGGGAAACCCCGTGGGTAATTAGCACCTTCCTTTGTTGCATCAATAGCTGCCAAAATATCATTATCTATTTTTTAGTCATGGATCTTGTAACTGCTGCTACTGAGCACGTGGCTACTGCTGATTTGGCAGCTTCATCTGCCAAACCGTTACCGACAGCGTGTGTGCCCACACGCTGGTGGCCAAGAGTGTGAATCACCTGTGTGAGAGGCAGATGTTGTTTAAGATCTGCCACTCGAACCCAAAGCATCTTATGCTTAATTGTGCTGCCTTTTGCATCTCTATAGTCGTTTTGCGACCAAAAGAATAGATTGTCATTGAAAGATTGAACACAGTAGTATGAATCGCATACAATAAGAGTCGTCACGTCTGGATTCGCGAACTCAAGTGCGAGCACCAAAGCACGCAGCTCAGCCAATTGTGCACTACTGTCTCCTAGTGCCTGTGTGTGCACTATATTCGACTTGAACTCTCCGTTCACCATATTACCTGCAACAATAGCACACGCTGTGGAATAAGCATGCTTGGAACCTGTGGCCGGTTGTGCCGAACCATCGGTATATATAATACATTTGTACTCCTCAAGCGGTAGCAAAGACAGAGGAGGAGGATGAACAAATTCATACTGTAAGAACTCCTGTGTCTGAAGAGAGGGATAAAAGATAAAAGTGACATCCGGGGACGTCAGAGATGTAGCCCATTGTATCCAACGGGGGTGCAAAGCCTTAGAGTTCGGGACACTTGCCTTCGTCACTGCCTCAAGGGCAGGATATGGTGTTACCACCAAAATGCGTTTTCCCTGTGCCAGTGCGCGTTCTTTCAGAATCGCCATTTGCACTGCAGTCAAAACTTTCTCCACAGAGGAAAAGCGCAACTCCGCTGAAGTGTAAAGATGTGACTTGTATGCAATCGGTACTGTGTCACCTTCGTTAAAGGTTAAGTACGTGAAACCCACTGCCCCTGGTACAATTCTAATCACCAGGTTTGTGTGGTTATCACGAGTCAACAAGAATTTAGATTCAAGTAGATCAGACTGCAAAGAGTGCAGTATCGAAGAATGCTCAGGAAGCCAGCATGACTTCGAAAAGTTGGGCTGTATCAAGGCATATAGAGGCTTGACACGCTGGGCATATTCGGGAATGTAAGTATGACCAAAGTTCAGAAAACCCAGTAATGACTGAAGCTTCTTCAGGGTGATTGGAGGGTGCAAAAGTGCGCACTTCTCCAAGAAATGGGGAGCTAAGCCCTTACCTTCATTGTTGAGCTCATAGCCCAAAAACAAAACGGTAAATTCAGCAATGTGAGATTTGGCAAAATTAAATTTGTATCCTAAGACCGCAAATTCAAGAATAATGCGGTCCACTCGGGAAACATGCGGCCATAATTCGTCGTCTGTCAGATAGATATCGTCGACGTACGAACACGCATCTGGGTCTATGCTGTCCAACAAAGAGACAACACGGGCGGCGAAGACACCCGGGCTGTTCTTGTAGCCCATGGGGAAACGCCGAAATTTGAAAATGTTTACCACCGGAAGTGAAAGCGCTCCATTGGCTGCACTCCGGGGACAAGTTGTGCGTGTAAAATCCATTGGATAGGTCAAGTGTCGTTTTATATTTTTTACGAACGAGACTGTCTACAAGCGCAGAACTGTGAGTATTTTGTACCGCAATGGTCCGACAATGAGAGTTCAAATGTTGGTAATCCAATACTAGGCGGAACGATCCATCGGGTTTAGAAACCGCGAAAAGGAGATTATTCATTGGTGATACGCATGTTTCTATTACTCCTTGATATTCTAACTGTGTCAGAATGTCGGAAATGGGACCTTTAGCTTTCCGCCGGATGGGATATTGGGGTTGTGGCAGCGACCGCAAAGGAATATCATGGGGGGGAGAGTCTTCATCCCAGCCCACGTGATTACGGTATAACGCCGGAGCCAGGGCCCCAGCCCATTCAGCTGCGAGAGCCTCCGCTTTGTCCTTGGGGACATGACGAGAAAAGCTCGGAAGGATTACCTCCTCCCCTCTATGAGCAGCAAGTACGAATGGGGGCGGCCAATCCGCCTCTGCCAACAAAATGTCGTAAGAAGAGGTCAGATTCTCCCAAAAAATCCCTTTAATAACACGCTCAATGTCACCTTCAATTTGAAGGACAATATTAAATAGTCTGTCAGGGGGCGCCACTCTGGTGTCAGCTGTCTCGACAGTAATGAATGTGTCAGTTGCTGTTGCCTCCACATGAGGACGTAGTGCCTCCCGCACTATGGTAACTTCCGCGGCGCTGTCTAGGAGCGTCACTACCCACGTCCAATTCAGGTGTCTCGTTCTCACCGTCTGTGGCATACCTTGCTGTAAAAGCTGCAACTTTCTTCTTCTGAAACTGTGGGCGAGAACGTGGAAATTCTTCGTGTTTCCCTCGTACTTGTGGTCGAGGTTGTTCTCGTCCCTGTGGGGCCTCTCTACCCCTGCCTCTATCCTGGCGATCTGCTCCACCGGTCGTGGAGGTTGATGGTGCCTGTGAAGAACGAGGAGAACGCGGATCAGGGACTTGAAATCTCTCAGGAGATTTAATTCTCGCTCTGTCGCGCAAATCATAAGTGCGTTCAGAAGATACGGAAACCGGGGATGCACCACCCGACCCTGGTTTTTTCTGTTGCTTACCCTGTTTCTTCAACCTCCAGCTCTTTTTAGTAAAGAACGGTTTCTCATCTTTCTCAGATTGAGTTTTTTGTTGTGGCTGTGATTAAGTTTGCATTTTAGCAAAAGGCTTAACTCCCAGACTATTGCGGACAATGGTTTTATAAGCCTGTGCTATAATTTTTGGTAATTCGCGTGGCTTGTCCGGTTCTGGGACTAAAGCCAAAGCATTAGCTACTTGAAAGTTAACTGCATCGCCCTTGACGTTCGCAAGGATTAAATCAGCCACAACATCGAACACTCCCACCAGTCTCATCCCCAATTCCACAGCTGCTTCAGGGCCATGCTCATCCTGCACTCGTTTAATTACAGAGGGGAGAACTGTCATGGAAGGAGTGCCGAAACACTTTGCATATACTGCTGCGAATACCTTGCCCCAGTTGTTGCATTCTGCCAACTCGGGAATTAAGTCTTTCGGCAAACTAATCGTCAAAATCCTGTGTTTTTCTACAGGAGAAGTATTTGGAAAAACTGCCTCCAGCTGGTCAAATTTTTCTGCAAGCCAATAAGGCAAATCGTCCTTATTTTGGGGGCGCTTGGCCATCACCGAATTAACCATGACGTGACTTATGGTTACACCGCCCGGTCCAGCTGGATGCGACGCAACTCCAGGAGGGGCTCCCTGGACGTTGCCTGTAACATACTGTACCAAAGCTCTGTGAACGCGTATCAAAGACGTATGCAATGCACGCAGTTCATCAACCGCAAGCGTCAAATAACGCGGATGTGGGGTATACCCGGCCAAGACTGGCCAAGTGTCCCCGTCTATTGATAGGGGGCCTAAACGAACCGGGGTGACCGGATGTGGGAGGGCGCCATTAAACCAAATACGGTGTTGCCATGCCGTAAGTGGTACCTCAAGAGCCTGATAAGGCCGATAAGCATTGGGTAGGGCAGTGAGAGTGTACTCATGAAACAAATTGTCCGTTCCATCCACCGCCGGAAAAGTGACCCAAGAGTAAAACACCTTAAAGTGGTGAGCCGGGTCAGCCTGCACCACAAAGATGAGTGTGACACCCGCGTCAGGCACTCCATAAGCCAGTAAATGAGCCCGGAGCGCAGCACGGCTATGTGCCGGTATATTTATATCCGCCATTAAGACCAGAAATGATCGACAACCTAATATGAGGCAGCGCAATATAGGGTTTACTTAAACACCTTTTAATAACTTCAAGCTTGAAAGAACCTATAAAAACGTCAATATAGGAGGTATCACCCTCACACACGTTTCCGGAAGCGTATGCGAAGGGTGTTGTGGACAAGCACAAGCACTACTCAAGCGTTTCGCAGATAAGAAGCCCACTACGTTGGTGGCGCCATGTTGTAGGGATTCTTCACATATACAGAGCTATGCACAGGATAATAGGACCTCGGAGTATAGTGGTGAACCAACCATGCACCTTAGTACCCACAATCCCAATCCGACTAGCTTTAGCGTCTCATTCGCAGCAATGCTACCAATGATTAGACAACCCAGAACACGGTCTCTCTCAGGACTCGCGGGAGCAAGAACACCTTTTCAGAACTCACTCATACTTGTCCACAACGTGCGTAATAAGAGACACAGTATAGTTTAAAATGTTTTTTTCAACTATTGTGCTCTAAGATACAGTACACGTGCCAGTACTATCAGCATAATGCATAATGATAAAATAAGAAGCATAGTTACAATTCCATAGAATACAAACGGGGAAAGCATTTCATAAAGCAGTGGATATAGGGCAAAATGGCCTTACCACCCTCCCCGTGCTATTAACTAGTTTATTATAAAAATAGAAGACCTCTGGGCGTTGTCAGGCGGACCCTCATACCTTAATATCTAGATGCAAGGTTTACATCATCAGACAAGCACAGCTCTTCTCCCTGGAAAGGTTTTTCTCCAAGTCTCACAAACAGCGAGAGCACAATATTAAAAGCACACAAATTTCTCCAGTGCAGCTGTACTTAGTGTTATGTCTAAATGCGAGGGACTGGCCAGATCAGCAAGAACAAGGGACGTTGTTTTTCGACCTTGCACATGTTGTGCAGACGAAACCCACAGGGAACAGGAGAAAAGGTGAAAGGCAGAAAGGCAGACAGTTCTAATATAGCCGGGCACAAGCAGAGGCTGGAAAAACAAAGTCACAAAGTAACGTGCGCAAAAAGGCATCATGGCAGCCAGGCCTAAGCCAACTTAGCAATGCAGACAATGAGGCCACAAACCACACGACAATGGTCCCCAGATATCCTTGAAGTGGCTCTGGGGCGGAAGCAGCTCACTATATGTGTCGGATTGTGTGTTGCAGTATGCCTTATAAGTATGCCAGTCCTTTAAGGTCAGGAGTGGACTAAAAGCCCAACGCATAGCCACCCATCTCTTCGTTAGCAGCAAACCAATGGCCACCAGATGCCGAACCTCCCCATGCTGCTCCCTGTTGTGTCCCAGCAGTGCTAGCAGAGGATCAAGGTCTAGAGTCTCTCCAATAATGGCACCCAGCACCCTGGACACCGCACAGCAGAATCTATGAACCCTGGGACAGGATCAAGCAGGATGTACAAACCCCGCCTTCTCCTCCCCGCATCTCTGACAATTCGCATTGTCTCGAAGCCCATATCTATAAAGCCGCTCCGGGGTGTAATATACCCTATTGATGTACTTAAAGTGCACTAGTTGGTGTCTACTGTTCAGTGAAATAGTCGTGGTTACGGAGCAACAGTACTGCCATTGCACATCAGCAAGGACTACATCCAAATCTCTCTGCCATGCAAGCCTGGCCTGCATCAGCACCAGTCTACGATCCTTCTGCACAAATGCATAAAGCCTTGTTATTGTTATCCGATGGGAGGAGGTATTGGTCTTCAAGAGCAATGTTAGTGCCGGCATCTCAAAAGGTTTTAGAAGATCCTCCCCCAATAACTCCCACAGTGTGTGTCTCACTCTGTAATAACGATATTGAGTGAGGACTGTGGGTGTGACCCTTCACTCTTAGGCCACCTCCCATGCACACACTGTGCCATACTGGAATAAATCCCCCAACACGCTGACGCCAATCTCCCGCAACGCATGGACTGCTACTCGCTCACGACTTAGAGGAAATCAGGAACACCAGGCCAATGGTACATGCGGCGAGTACTGTAAGGATCCCACTTGTCACTCCCAAAGGAAGCGCCATGAGTAAGTCGTGGTATTCAATGAGTCGAAGACCCTCTGTCTGCACAAGGGTTGTGAGACTAAATAAGATTTGGGGTAGAGTGTAAGGATTCGAAAGTGTCACATTCCGGGTGCAAATGTGGCAGATGTCGGGGACCATGCACCCAATAATGGGCAAACATGCACTGTGCCACTCTGTAATAGGTTTCTAGATCAGGGGCATTAAGTCCTCCAATATCATATGGCAAGGTAAGAGTCGTCCAGCACACCCTAGTCTGCTTTCCAGCCCAGGCCAACCGGATCATAAGGGATCAAAGATTATCGAATACCGCCCAAGGTAGTAAGATTGGAATATTTTGAAACAGGTAACACAACCATTTTCATGATGTCTATCCACCCAGTAAGTGATAGTGGCAGTTTAATCCAATGCTTGATAGATTCTGAGAGTCTCTGTGCCTCCTTACCATAGATGTCAAGGAGGACCACTTCAGGGTCGGCGTGTACCTATATACCTAAGTAACGGACAGAGTCTGTCAACCACTGCAGTGGGTAGTCCAATGGGATTGGCAGCATAGCTGGGGTAAGAGGAAATATGATGAACTTATCCCGGTTCACTTGAAGACCAGAGTATCCTACAAACCTCACCACATCCTGCAGCATCGGGACCAAGTTCCGCTCCAGGTTGCAAATGTAAAGCAAGGTATTGTCAGCATACGCTGAAATGACCAAGTTATAACCTTGAAAGTGCACGCCCGGTGGCCATGATACTCCCTGAGAGCGCAGACCAGTGGCTCCGCCACCAAAGCATACAGCAGGGTGAGAGGGGTAAGCCCTGCCTTGCGCCCCGCATGACAGACATGGGAGCGGTCAAAGCACCATTTACACGTATCTGAGCAGTCGGTGATGCATCTAATACTTACACAAGTCGCATAAATATCTCCCTGACCCTAATGCACCATTTTCTCTGCATCCAGAAACACCGCAGCCACATGTGTCTCCGGGTCAATATGCTGAATGGCGCCAAACAGTGTTCTAAGAATAAATGTCAGGCTCCATCCCAGAATAAAGTCAGCCTGCTCTGGTCCCACTACTCCCGGGAGCAGCTGGGCTAATCAATTAGCTAAGATCTTCGCGTAAAGCTTGGTGTCATCATTTAATTGCGACAGGGGCCTATAAGAGGAGCAGCTGTTTGGCGGTTTGCCTGGCTTCAGGAGGGAAACTATCGGAGCTTCACACACGGAGGCAGGAATGACTCCGGCTTCTACCATTTCCTCATATAACGTAGCCAAATGAGGACTAAGTTGCTCCTGGTAGGCTTTGTAGAAAGCCACAGTGACCCCATCACTGCCCGGTACCTTGCCAGACGGCATGTCTTTGAGCGCGTATTTCTTCAGGGCGTAAAGACACCATTAAGAGTTCCCTATGCTTATTAGTGAGCCAGGTCATGGCTATGTGCGCCAGGTAGTCCATTGCTCCTGCATCATCATACACAACTCTCAACGCATATAAATCAGCGCCTGTTTATCCTGCATCTCAGTATCATGTCCATCTACCGGTAGGGGAGCAGTAACACAGCCAGCGTCGCACTAGGGTGATCTCCCTCCCCATAAGTATGCGCCTTGGCATATTTGCCTAAATGGTATACCTCGCTCCGAATTCTTCTATCTTGTTTTTAATCTCACCAAGGAGGTGGCTATCTGCAGATTTCAGGTGGCGCCGCTCTAGTGTTGCAATCTCCTTTTCTAATCAGGCAAGACTGCCTCGCAACGAACAAAGGACCCATGTGTGTTTAAACATCATAACCCCCTGAATATAGACCTTAAATGTCTCCCAAACCATCGTGAATTTGTCAACCGACCCCACATTGATATGAAAAAATTCTTCGATTCACCTGCGCCAGTTCATCACGAAAAACGGCATCAAGAAGATAGTATCAGGGGAAGCACCAGGAGAATGCGGTCGGCCTCGGAGCATTCAATGCAAGTTCAGTAGCACCAGTGAGTGGTCTGAGTAATTTCTCAGTAACGGTTCAGAAGAATGAACCCGTGGCACCAAACCTCGTGACACAAGCCAATAATTTATTTGAGTATGCATATCATGCATTGTATAGTAGTGAATATGACCTGTACCTGCGGGGAATCTATGGCCCCAGATGTCAAATTGTCCTTCCTGCACAGCATTATCAAGCAGCGCCCCGGCAGCTGCAAAGAGCATCCTGGGTAAGCCGGGTGGGTAACTACGCTCCGCTAGCGTAGTTTACATAGTTTTACCTACTCTGCGTTCCATTGCGAACTCGGAGTTCTGGCAAAACTACGACTCTGTGGCGGAGCGAAGTTAGCCGGCCCGTCCACCCTCTCAAAGTAATTAAAAAGGCACTTACCTGCTGTGGCTGCCTCCTCCTCGCCATGGCTACTCTCCTGCCTCCTCCTCACTGTCCTTCTTCACTGAATAACCCCTACGTAGTACGTCTTGCGCAGAAGGACGGCGAGGAGGAGGCAGGAGAGCGGCCATGGCGAGGAGGAGGAAGCCACGGCAGGGAAGTGCCTTTTTTAATTACTTTTAATTACTTTGGGAGGGCGCGGAGTGGAGCGAAGTTCCAAAGAGTTGTTTCCCAACTCCGTGGAACTTTGCATAGAGGCACTACTCCTGCTACGCCCAGGGTTACTCCTGGGGGGGCCCTTAGGGCGATCAAAGGTGGGGTTCAACACACAGTTAAAGTGTGCATTGAGGGAATGATAGATATGTGGGTCATCAAAATTGAGGCAATACGCCCCAACAAGCAGGACTGCCAGATTTCTCTTATTACTTTTCACCACCACGAGCCTGCCCTCTGGGTCTATGCATACCTCTCGAAGCCGAACCTCTGACCCCCTTCACATCCATATCAGAACACCTCGTGCTTGGGTGGTAAAGCCAGCAGCACAACACTCACCATGCATTCTCTGCTGTGTCAGTACCCTCGAACCTGTTGCCAAGTGATTTTCTTGTAATATCACAATATCAGTTCTGTGCCTGTTGAGGTACGCCAGAAACTTTCTTATCTTTCTGCAATCATTCAGACCCCTAACATTCCATGTGACAAAGCGTCACAGCAAGTGGTCTGTAGGGTGATCCGCTGCATTTCTCAGGTCATCTCCCATCTAATACCTGTTGTCCACAAATGAGTACATGCAGCCATAGGACAGTTACAATGTGTAGCCCATACCAGTGCCTAACAAACAAACATCTTAAACATTGCCGACCCACTCAATGCACACCCTGAACTTACATGGCAGTACAGTAGCCCTCCCATTCCCACCCTGCCCCCAGCCAACTAAAGGACCAATCTGAAACAGGTGGTGCACACTTGGGGACATAGGTTCCCCGGTGCAATGCCCCGAGTAGCCATTGCTGCCAGTAGCTGTGCATAAAGTGTAGTAGGTGCCTAATATGATGGATAAATAATGTAAGGAGAAAGTCAGTGTCTCACTGTGATTGCAGGGGTGAAATATCAGCACATAAAATAGAGTGTAGTCAGCTCAACTAGAATTACTAAATTGGTCCAGAAGGTAAGATGGAACAACCTTACCAAATAGCCAGATGAGTGTTCTCAACAGGTGTCCATTGACGGATCGAATCCGCCAACCCTCCACATCCCACCATCCCATCACGAGGGGGAGCCAGGCCAGTAATCATGAACAGTCTGGGGAGGTGCAGACAATGGAGTTCACCCAACATCAACGCAGCTGGCAGTCCCAGAAGTCAATAGGTCAACTATTCATAAAGTAGCGCAGATTCATTCTTTTATTTCCTGGTTGTCACCAGAGTCCTCCACCGTTGCCCTTGGTGAGCTACGTCTGACCTTCGCCGTCTCCCTCCGCTTAAGAATCTGCTGTAGTTGTTTAGGAACAGTGAAAAACACAGCCTTGCCATCCACCATAACTCACAACCTCGCTGGCTATAATATGCAGTAGTCTAACTTCAACTCGCAGAGTTTTTTCTTCCCTGGAACAAAGAGGCGATGTACCTGTTGCGTGAAGTGGGTTTACTGGGCCACATCAGAGCATTCATGACTCAGCCCTTTCAAGTCCTGTACTTTACAGAGGTCAGCCGCACGATCCCTATAGTTCAGGAGCCTCGCTATAACAGGGTGGGGGCTGACCCCCCAGAACCGGCCACAGGGCAAGAGAGTGGTAGGCAGGCTGCACAATGAAAATCTCCAAAAAGGTATCACGCCCCAGCAGAGCAATGAGGAGCTGCTCAACGTAGCACTCCATGTTATCTATGTTGGTAGATTCAGTGATAGCCACTATTCTCAAATTGTTCCTGTGAGAGTGGGATTCCAAATCTTCAGCCTTCACCTGCAATGTGAGTAAGAGCTTATCCATCTTTTTATGTGTTGCGGACATCGTGGCCTGCTCATCCTCGAGCTCCCAAACAGGGTGTTCAACAGTGCCAAGGCGCTCTGCATGCTCATCTAATCTCTCTGTTTTCTGATCCATCTGAAAAGAGAGTGCGTTAATCTTGCTGTTGATTTTAGCAACACTGTGCTACATGGCCATTAGGATTTGTTTCAGATCTGCATTTCTGTTGGTCTCCAGGTCATCGGTGGTAGACCCAGAACCAGCAGTGCCCCCCATCACAGTACTCAGGGGCCCCACAGAGACCGAACTTCAATGTAGTCTGGGATTTGTCCATCTTGCCCATCGCAGCTAGCCATGGGGGGAGGGGGGAGTGCCCCAATAACTATTGTAAAGCTTCACAGAGGGAATTTGTGTGGGGCCCCTCTGATGTCACACCTCTCAGCGGTCACCCACGTCACAGGTGCAATGTGTAGGTCCAACAAGGCTTACCTTGATTGTGGGGCCATTCCCGGTTAGCGTCTTATGGGCAATACACATGGCTTTAAAGCTGACTCTCTCCCGAATAGGAAGCCAGTGGAGCGACTTCAAGGTGGGCTTTGTGGATTGCCTGCTCGGAATCCCCATCAGCATCCTTGCAGCGCAGTTTTGCACCGTTTGGAGTTTTGTGAGGGTCACAACCGGAGCCCCGAGGTAAAGGGTGTTCCCGTAGTCCAGGTGGGAAAGAATAAGTGCCTGTACCATAAGCCTTCTTGCCCAAGAAGTTAGAAGAGGGAGCACCTTACGGAGCATCCTTAGGACGCCGAAACAGGAAGCTGCAACCTTCCGTGCTTGGACCATGAAGCTAAGATCCTGGTCCAGCCAGAAGCCTAGACTCTTCATCTGGGTTTTAGGGACAGGGACGGGGCCCATACAGTCTGGCCAAAGAGTGTCTACCCTGAAGAGGGATGGGTTGCCAAGGAGCATCAACTCGGTCTTGTCACCATTTAGCTTTAGGTATGATTGATGCATACATTTGACTACCTCTTCAAGGCAGAGACAGAGGCTGATAGAGGCCTTGTCAGCGTGGTTTAGTGCTACGACCAGTTGGGTGTCGTCAGCGTAAGTCACTATATGAACCCCAAATGGGAGCACAATCTCTGCAAGTGGAGTCATATAAACATTGAAAAGAGATGGACTCAAGGATGACCCCTGCGGGACTCCACATTGGAGGGGCAGAGGTTTTGAAGAAACATCACCCTCAAAGAACTGGAAAGATCTCTTGTCCAGGAATGATTGCAACCATGTTAGTGCTACCCCAGTCACCCCCAAACCTCTGAACCGGTGGATCAGAATTTGGTGGTTGACCATGTCAAAGGCAGCGCTAAGGTCCAAGAGGATAATTGCTGTTGATCCTCCAGCGTCGAGAATCTTTTTAGATTCTTCGACATCTGCCAGTAACGCCGTTTCAGTTCCTTGGTGCGGGCGAAAGCCCGTTTGAGAGGGATGAAGGAGATTGTGCGACTCAAGAAATGTCGAGAGTTCCGCATTGACATATTTCTCAGCTAATTTACTAATCCCTGGGAGGAGAGAAATGGGGCGAAAGTTACCCAGTATATCCGGATCAAGGCTTTTTCGGGAGAGGCTTTACCATCGCTCTTTTCCAAAGGGGTGGAACCACTCCCGAGGAGAGAGAGGCATTGATAAGGTCAAGAATGACCGCGGAGATTATTTCGGACACTTGACACAATATATTAAGTGGAGCTGGGTCTGTCGGAGACCCGCTCTTTACAAGTGCCGAGATGGTATGTCGGGGTGGAACTTCGACGGGGACACCAACAATCGGCAGGGGGGACCCAGTGCCCTGCCACTGGCAGAAATCTCAGCATCTGCCACACTTCCCGCATAGACGGGGCAGTACTTCCGCCACCCCTAGCGAGGTCCCAAAAGGACAGTAACTCATTACCTGCCAAATGTCCAACAGCTCCCGTAGAATTTTATGCTCATAAATCCTGGTCTTCATCAACTTGCCAAACCAAGGGGGAATAACAGCCAGCCGCTCCAGCAGCCTTCCCCCGCAATGTCAATGGGCTCCTCCAGCCACGTGTGTGGAGACTTCTTAACTTACAAATGTCCTCTCAGAACATTCTGAATGTGCACTGTAGGTGTGCAAGGGCCAAAAAGAAGCCAGTTCACAGCCACAGGTCATTTAAACATGAACGGCGTCCACTCTGCAGCAATGACCAATGCACCACTGCAGCCATCACAGCACGAACGGCTCGACAGGCCTCACCCAGTAGCCAGGGCTCCAGTGCCCAGAGCAGCATGTGTCCTCTGTGGCAGCGGATGCAGGCAAAGAGGCACCCGTCTGCCTCCGCACAGGTCCCTGCCCTTGGTGCAGCAATTACCTCACCCATGTGGCTCTGCAAGGCAGTGGGCAGGCATGGCCAGGCAATCACAACATGGTGGCTGCACCTCTGTGCAGGATATGCTGCTACACGGCCTCCCTCTGGCAGGATGAGCAGAGTCAGCAAAGTGGTCTTGCAGGGTCAAGCAGCAGACGCCCTGCAGACTGGTGCAAGCTCCAATGGCAGCCACCGACCGCATGAGGTGCCACAGACCCCCCCACACCTCTAATGCACTCTCAGAGAGAGCCTCGCCACAGCCCCCAACCTGGCCACCCCACCTCAGGAGGCTATGGAGGCTCCAACCCTGCTCTGAGAGTAAGCAGACAATATGTGAGTGGGGAGAGTGCCGAGGGGGTTGGAGGGTTTTGGGCAATATAGGCACCAGGATTGTTAAGGATTGTAGGGTGGCCAGAGGAGTGCACCTAGAATGCAGCCATTTGAGGTGTCAGCGAGTTCCACCATCCATCAATGGAGAAAGTTATGTACAGGTATCAAAGCTGGCCACTGTTTCTCTAGAGTACACAAGAGTTCATGCACAGCAGAGAATTATAGTTCAATTTTGGAAGGCTTCCACATTGTGTCTTCTCTATGAGAAGTCTCAGTTCAGGCAATACCAGCACTCCATGATGATTTTCATCCTTTACTTCCCTGAAAGAAACTTAGTGTAAGTTGATTTG
Source organism: Calotriton arnoldi (assembly GCA_963921515.1). NCBI lineage: Eukaryota > Metazoa > Chordata > Amphibia > Caudata > Salamandridae > Calotriton > Calotriton arnoldi. The sequence goes on along the minus strand of CAWUFW010003252.1, from coordinate 207,485 downwards.
AAGTATCTCTTCTCCGTACTTGGTAAATAGTAAGTGGTATGTTGTGTCTCCAGCCCCACTTCATGACATGAACTCCTGGGGTACCTGAAAAACAACTTAAGAGGAAAGCAGAGCATAATGTAGTGATCCATAAGTTTATTCTTATTGTATAAATTGTTAAATCAGTCTCAATGAACCCTAATTAGTTGCTCCAGGAGATATCTATCAATACGGACTGATCAAGAGTACCCCAGAATTTAGGTGCAGAGATACTGGACCAAGAAAAACAAATTCCAGTCAATATCTGTATACTGAAAATCTTCAATTATGAGGTAAACCCCTCAGAATGGGGACTAAATTCCAGGACCAACAATTACTTGGTCCACATGTGCATATATTCCTCGATTCTTGGGAGTTTAGCACTCCCATTACCACCAGCTCTGAGTTGCACACTGCTATCTGGGGCATGGGGTGGCCCCTGGGTACAGGCGGGCTGGCCATGCTCCTGGGGCGTTTATGGGAGCACTGCATTCTCTCCTCTGCAGTGAGAGGGGGACAGTTGGGATCAGGGCTAAGCTTATACCCACAGCCCCTGGCTAGAGTTGCCTTAGTTTTATAGTCACAAAATTAACCATGGTAAAACGGGTCCAGAATGACTGCACCTGGTGATTTAAATTCCAATAGCAAGAGATCTCTTGTGATCATCTGGAGCAGTATGTCCTTATAGATACCTCTCTACTAACCTCATAATCAGGTCCTGAGTGTTTCTGGATTATGTTTCAGAACATCCTCCTTGACTTTTTTCCTGCTTAAGCATAAAGGTGGCAAAAATTGTTCTGTGACTGAAGGGCCTTATTTTATGCATGGGGCTACAGGTGACTTAACCTAGGCATGGTAAGACTAAGAAGGGGAGCACTTGGAAAAGCCTATCATTCAGTTAGCATTATTATGTAGAATACGTTTGCTTCAGAAAATAATTTAGTTTTCCCATAAAAGTGCTTCTTAGGTTTTCAGTAGGTTCTCCTGCAGTGGATCTTCTTCATCTCCACAAAGATTACTCTAGGACACCCTCAAATGATTTCTGGTACCACAGCCTATTAAATGTATTTACAACAAAGTATGTGGGTTTGCACTGCAGGTAGAGATGGCCTTCTACGTTCAACTGTCTAGAGTGTAAATCTGGCTTTATGATATGGATCTACAATTCGTCATGTTGGCTTTCAAATGGTCAGGTTATGGTTTCAATTATAATAACATTAGTAAAAACAAGTATGTTAAAAATCTAGCACATTTATTTTATTTTATTTTCAACTTTCGAATTACAAGCTTTCCGGTAAATTCCTTATATGTCTCTGTTGTTGATCTCATGAGATTGTGCTGAATTCTATCAATATTACAAGGGAGTGATGTGTGTAAACTGGTGTTATCATGACAGCTTTTGAAGAAATTTGGTGCTGTGTAATTAAAAGGTTGGGCATGTACTTTTAAGTTTTACATTTCCTAGTAGTGACAAATTACTAAATTCGTTTTTCACTACTGTGAGGCCTATCCTTCCTGTAGGATAACATTGGGTAATTCCTAACTGGGAGAAGGTAGATTCACTATGTTTGGTACCTATGAAATTGCAATGATAAACCATCTTTAATGGTAAAGTCGGCTTTTTCATTACAATTTTATAAATTACACTTTTAGAAAGTTGGCATTTTCTTGCTCTTAGCCCTTCTGTGCCTGTAGCCTGCCTGGGTCACATGACATGGTGTAACTGACAGTGACACATTGTGAATTCTTCCCAAACAGTCACACAATAGAGGGATTAAGTGTGCTTGAATAGGCCATCTGCTGACAGGATTGGAGGCAGAGCTGAGCACAGCCCCACTTACACCTGAATAGCTTGTGCTCTACCTCCACACAAAGGGCTTAACAACCCTGTATTGTCACTGGAGACTGCTTGGAGCTAGGTCAGAGAAGTCAGGAAATTCCATGCATTTCAAAGAATCTTTCCAGAATCTTCTCCAACTGTACAAAAGAAAGGCACCAGGGTATAAAAATCGAACCTTCAGACCCACTCTTCAGTTCACTACTGCAACTGCAGAAGGACTCTCATAGGACTGCCTGCTGCTGTGACCTGCTGTGCACTCTGCCAGACTGCTGCTCTACCTGGAAAGACTGCTTTGCTGCCTGTAGCCTGCCTTGAACCCTCAGAGGTCTGCCCTGTTGTTGAGCCCTGCATTTTCATCTTCACCCAGGACTACCAGAAGTGACTCGAAGGGCAAGTTTGCTGGCTTCCTATTCAGTGCCACAGGGAGAAAAAGTTTATATCCATCTTGGTCCCACACCTGAACCCAGTTTGGTTGAGCACTAAACCCCCAAGAAGTCTCCATCCACTCCGGGATCCTTGGTTGTGTTGGTAAATGTGCCCAGTTGTCAATTTCCAAAACTGAGAACTTGGACAAAATTTGGCCAATAAGTGCGCCGATAACCAGGTGGAGACATGGACCAACCTGCTCGCCTATCGCCCATGGTGCATCGCTGGTTAGATTGACTATGGGGCTTCTCCAGCTACGTTCTTCTACGCAGCAGCAAAACCATTTCAGCGGTCCTTCGCCAAAGGCGTATCCAACCTCATGTAACTGTCTTTGGCTACAGCCTCCAGCCTCGTCCTGCTGGAGTTTTTCAATTTCTATTTTAGGAACTAAGTCCAAATGTAGAAATATTCACTGCAGCCTTGATCCAAGGCCATCCGGCAATGAAGCTCCTTCCTTAGGCACCTCCTGCGCGACTAGATGTCTGTGTTTGGCACTTTGATCTTTTAGGCACTAGAATTCACTTAAAACTTAAAAAAATCATAACTTTGGTCCTACTGATTGTTTTGATGTGATCTCAAATAATTTATTAAAATGAACTATATTTTTTTAATTGATTTGGGATTTTTCTTGTGTTGTGTTTTCACTTTATTGCTGTTTGTGTGCTGCATAAATACTTTACACATTGCCTCTAAGTCAAGCCTGACTGCTTTTTGTGCCAAGCTACCCAGGGTTAAGCACTGGTTAATTTAGTGACTTTTTGAGGTTCACCCTGCAATGGATTGTGGCTGTTGCTTGACCAGGACTCACACCCCAGTCAACCAACAACCAGTTTCTCACAGGCAGGCACCGTGCATTGAAACATCAATCAAGTGTATTATAGATTGTGCATGAATAAAAGTGCAGAATGTCATCAGCCCAAATTTTAATGTTTCCTAGAATGAAAGAATGCTTGATGGAACATATCATGAATTGTGCTGGTCCAAGTAATCAATCTAAGAAAGATTCAGTTCGTTTTTTTAGGGAGATTGTTCAAAAATAGTTCAATAAAATGATAGTTAAAAGCCATGAGTTGTGGGCCATAAGCTGGAAAATTAGGAGATTGGAGGCATGTACTTCAATGCCTGGGGCCTCTCTCCTACGGTTTAACTCCATACTGACCATTGTCTATTTTTTTTTTAACCAAATAATAACCCACTCTGAGTGTTAAGATAAGAACAAAGACAGTTAGAGAGAGACAGCAGAATATGAGGCAGGTGGTGCCCAGGCGCTTGGTGAGAGTGTACAATCGCCTAATTATGACCCACCCAAAATGAAAAAGAATAACTCAAAGGCTCATCATGACACCCTCACCCAAGTCATGAAAATTAGTTGAGCAGGCTGATATGGAAATTACAGAGATTACCACAGCACCAAAGTTGATGCCCAAATAAATTAGAAACTTTTTTCAGAAGGCAAAGGCGGGTGGGGATCCATTTGTGCTTTCTGCACAAACTGTACAAATTGTACTGTAGTGTGGATTGTGGCCTCATGGTCAACATTGCTAAGTTAGCTTAGGCCTAGCTGCCATGATGCCTCCTTGGCACAAGTTACTCTGTGACTTTGTTTTTCTAGACTCTGCTTGTGACCTTTCACATTAGAACTGTCTGCATTTCTGCCTTTCACCTTTTCTGATGTTCTCTGTGGTTTTCGTTTGCACACAATGTACAAGGTCGAAAAACAACGTCCCTTGTTGTTGCTGTTCTGGTCAGCCCCTTGCACTTAGACATAACATGAAATACAGCTGCACTGGAGAAATTTGTGTGCTTTTAATATTGTGATCTCCCTGTTGGAGGCACTTGGAGAAAAACCTTTCCAGGGAGAAGAGCTGTGCTAGTCCGATGATGTAAACCTTGCATCTAGTTCTTGAGGTATGGGGGTCCCCCTGACAAAGCCCAGAGGTCTTCTATTTTTATAATAAACTAGTTACTAGCACGGGGAGGGTGGCAAGGCATTCTAGTCCTTTATCCACTGTCTTTATAAAATGCTGTCCCCGTTTGTATTCTATGGAATTGTAACAATGCTTACTGTTTTGTCTTTATGCATTATGCTGCTAGTACTGGCACGTGTACTGTGTCTTAGAGCACGATAGTTGAAATAAACCTTTTAAACTATACTGTGTCTCTTAATACGCACGTTGTGGACAATTATGAGTGAGTAATGAAAGAGTGTTCTTGCTGCTGCGATTCCTGAAAGAGTCCGTGTTCTGGGATGTCTAATCAATGTTAGTTTCGCTGTAGTACAGAGAACGAATGAGACACTATAGCTAGTCGGGTTGGGATTATGGGCACTAAGGTGGATGGTTGGTACACCACTATACACCGAGGTCCTGTTTTCCTGCGCATAGTTCTGTATATGTGCAGAATCCCCGCAACAGTACAAATCAAGACAACTGGTACAAGCAGCAAGATAACCTGCAGCACAGATATTGAAGAAGTTGCAGGGCTCAGTATGACTTTGGAGTGCAAATTGCCAATTGGATCTAGACAGATCAAGCAGGTTTGCTTAAATAACCTAGAATACCCACAAATAAATGAAGGGGTGATTATGATCAAATGTGGAGTAAGGTGAGATGAGTTGAGCAACTGTGGAATCAGGACTAGGGGATCACATGAAAAGTCACAAACTGTAGGACCCCTGTGGGCCAATGATAGACCAAATAGTGGGAACAACAAAGATGTAGCTTATTTATGGGACTTACCCGAAGATATGCTCCCACGAGCCAGCTCTCCAATTGGTTATGATAATACCTTCCCGGATATACCTATTATATTAGATCAAAGAAAGGAGGGTTTAAAACTAGGTTCATTATTCTGTGCTATAGCACAGGTACACAAGGAGCCTGTTGAATTGGCCAAGTGCTCTGCAGAGTATAGTAAAGCCAGTAGTCAAGGGCTGCAATTAAATGATTCTATTTTGGTTGAATATGCCAGCTTATCACCAGGAGGCTATGAATATTCCAATAATTGAAAATCGCCAAGAATGTATTATATTAGAAAACTTAAATGTACTCCATAGAGTTCTGACCTCAATACTTGCATTAATGGAGAAATCATTGGGAGGGGCTGATCATGTAGCAACTGTACTCCCGCTATTCTCCAACCCCTTGTTAATCCCAAGCCTTGAAGAGATATAGCACGAGCCCCTGCAGTAATAGAAGAAGGGAGGCCGTTAAAGTGTACAAAATTGCAATTAATTGGGCCAACTAATGAGGAAGAGGAATTGTTAACTAATGAAGTTGTTCAAACTGCTTCATTAAGTTATGAAGAATCTACTTTAATTAGTTGCAAGGCAGATATCAACTAGCCAGTAGACATGGGTGTCTCCGCCTGACACAGCAGGGAGCAATTGAGCACGAAGTCCCTGTGGATATTCATACCGCTGGGTGGCTCCGCACGGGAAACTGCAGGGAGCATCGAGGAGGTTCGGAGGACTGAGTGCTTCCTGGGGGCCCAGGGGGTCGGCGGGGGACCCCTGCTTCGTGTTGTTGGCCTCAATCACCTGTGAGAGACGAGAGGCAGCCTTGGCGGTCCCAGAGAGCAGTGGAAGCATGGTGGGGGAGCCCTCACTCGTGAATGCCTGACCCTGACATGGCGTTGTCAAGCACTACCGGCAATTTCCACCTGCAGAGCATTTAATACAAGGCTGAAAATCAAGTGGCACCCAGCAAAGACATGAGCACCTAAAGGTAGTGGGGAGCAATGTCCAGAGCGCCTTTAATGGGAGGCTAAGACCACACGAGGAGTGCCTGACCCTAAGATGGCTGCCGAAGCCTGATCCTCCATTAGCCCTCCTGCACACCTCAAGGGCGAGAGGTCCAGCTCTTATTTTTGATGACAAGGGGCCCTCTCCGCAAGTGAGCTCGGCAGCAAGGGAGTGGAGTACAGGAAAGACCCGAGAATCTGTGGAAGTTTTGGACTGCAACAGTGACCACATCCATGCCACCTAAGAAGTCGACCTCTAAGGTGTCTAGTTACTTTACCCCTGCGGAGAAGACACAACCACAGGAGAAAGAGACCTCCGACTCAGCCATGGCCTTGACCAAAGAAGACCTGCTTAGCTCCTTGAAGGATTTTAAGGCTGAACTGCACTCTGAATTAAAAGGGGACCTCCAAGCCTCCATGGCCCAATTAAAAACGGACCTTTCAGAAAAAATGACTTCACTACAGCAAGATGTAGACTCCATTGAAAGAAGACTGCTGGATACGGAGACGCAAACCCAGGAGCTCGATCGACGTACGAAGGACAAGAACGACAAGGTACAACTCCTACACTCGCAACTCCAACAGGCCCTATTGAAAAATGAAGACCTTGAAAACAGGTCTAGGCGAGAAAATATACGCATTAGGGACCTGGAGGAGGGGGCGGAAGGTCCAGATTTAGAGGCGTTTGTGGAAGGCCTCTACGCAGAGATCCTTGGGCCTAAACAACTTAAGATCAAAATCGACAGAGCGCACAGGGTGGGCCCTGCGGTGCCGGGGGAAAGACGCCGCACCTGAGATGTCCTTGTCAAGCTTCACTCATATAAAGTAAAAAAAGCTATCCTGCAAGAATCCAGAAAGAAAGATTCTATCTCCTTTCAAGGCTATCGCTGTGTACTATTTCAAGATCTGGCGCAGGCGACCCTTCAGAGGAGACAATCCTTTAGACTTCTCACGGAACAACTACGTAAAGACCAAATCAGATATCGGTGGACTTCTCCGTTTGGGCTAGCGTTTGAGTATAAAAATAAACAGCGTAATGTCACAGAGCTCAAAGAAGGCATGGAGCTGCTCGGGATCCCCCTACCAGAAGGTGAGGCTTCCAGTCCCCAGTCCGGACGACGGGACCAGCCTCGGTCCAACACCGCACAATGGGAATTAATCACTAAAGGTCGTGCTTCAAGGGCCTGAGGCGAAGATGACGGACGACAAGGAAGGCTTAACTGGAACGGACACACGCGAAAGGTCCTGAGGCCTACACAAGTACATGGAAGGACTTACATAAAGAACGATAGACAAGGTACAGGAGGCTACCAGAGTGATCTAAACCTAACCTACATCAGCCTGCGGACTGAAGTGAATGCGGGGGAATGAAAAGGCACAGCGACTAAAAGGGACCTACGGAGGCCTGCAAGACGGCGAGAAAAAATAGAAACTTTTACGATACAGCGCTTGGGAATGATGGGTGCCTTACAGTCTGATAACATAAAGATGGGCCACGACTAAGGACGTCGAGAGACTCAAAATTTCGAAGGAGGGAGCCCTATGTCCCACTCGGCACAGGAGAGGCCAGACATCGAGCTGACGAGGCTTACGCTGCAATGAATATACAGCTACATTGGACACTGAACCAGAGACAGCAAGGTGACGGGCGAGGACTGAGACCCCGGCTCGACGCTCCTAACAAGAACTGTCATAACAGCAGGGACATCTGAGGGTCCTGCGACCAAATACTGTTATTCTTCATGGTTTTGTTTTAAAGTCTAGAGGAGGGTGTGGGGGGAGGGAGGGGTGGTGGAGAAGCAGGGGGAGAGGGTGGGAGTGGACAGTGCTATGCCAGAGGTCGATCTCTGGGGTTGGTGAAGACGAGACTGTGATGAGAGGTAACTGGCAAGGAGGTGGGACACAACATATTCAAGGGGGACATGCTCCGCAGGGGCGGGGATACCACATAAAATGATTTCAGTCACGACATGGAACGTGAAAGGCCTAAACTCGCCGATCAAGCGGCAAAAAATGTGGAAGTATCTGGACGACCACCAATTTGATGAGGTGGCGCTCCAAGAGACACATCTTAAGAGATCGGAAGAGTTTAGGCTTAGGCATAAAAACTACTCACTTATATATAGGTCATCCGCCAAAACGAAACGCAATGGGGTTGCATTACTGTTTCACAACAGTACTAAATTTCAGACAGAAGGCATTCGGATGGACAAAGATGGGCGGGTGGTAATGGTGAAAGGGAAGCTGAGGGGTAGAGATGTGACTCTGGTCTCGGCTTATGTCCCCAATTCCGGGCAAGCGACTTCTGTGAGCTCACTATTGAACATGGTGAGTGATTTTGCAGAGGGACAAATAATCATGATGGGGGACTTTAATCTCACCTGGCACCTGACGGATAATAGCTCACAGCCACATAGGTCAGTGGGGGGCAGATTCCCCAAATCCCTGCAACAAGCATTTAATCTGGGGTTCTTTGACGCTTGGCGATTTCTCAACCCCACCACTAAAGATTACACGTACTATTCACATGCCCACCAAACATATTTCAGACTGGACTACATCTTTATGTCACAAGAATTGCAGGGCTCTCTCCAGGGGGCTAAGATTCTTCCCATCACTATATCTGATCATAGTCCTGTGATGGTTGGCCTAAACTGGGGAAGGAAAGCGCAGGGGTTCTCGAACTGGTATTTACCCGCCTCACTGACGAGAGACAAGTCACTATGGGACGAACTGAGACTCATGATTAGAGAGTTTTTTCAAACGAATGATCCGGGTGATACCTCCACCCAGAACAATTGGGACGCTTTTAAGGTGGTCATTAGGGGAAAGTGTACGGCGCTGGTATCGGCGCTAAACAAGGAAAGGGCTAAGGAGCGGGAGGGTCTGGAGACAGCCCTTTCACAAGTGGAACAGAAATTTAAGAAGAGCCCCACCTGCAGTCTAAAGCGTCAGCTGGGTACTCTCAAAGGGAAACTGGGGGCAATCTATACAAACAGGGCTGAATTCACACTGCTCCAGCTTAGGCGGAGTGCCTACGCTCAGGGGAATAAGGTGGGCACACACCTGGCACGACAGCTTAGGGAGAAGAGGACGAGGGAGAATATTGGGGGAATACGCAGAGAGGGGTGAACTAGAAGTAGAGGACAGGGGTAAAGCCTCTTTGTTTGGTGCTTTTTATCAAAATCTCTATAAAGCAACGCCCCCCGAACCGCAGCGCAGAAGGCCTACTTGGACGCCCTCGCCCTTCCTAAGATCCCAGAAACCTGGAGGGAACAATTGGATGCTCCAATTTCTGATGAAGAGGTGCGCCTTGCGATCGAGGTGCTTAAACTTCATAAATCCCCGGGGACGGACTGACTTTTCTATAAAACATACACCTCCGAACTAGTGCCACATTTGACATCCCTTTTCAATGACATAGCAACGAGACAGGCGATCACCCCCACCATGGCAGAAGCACTCATCACAGTAATCCCAAAGCCGGGAAAGGACCCGCAGCATTGTGCCCCATATAGGCCGATAGCTCTCCTAAATCTAGACGCCAAGCTTTACTCGGCTATCTTAGTGACCCCTTTAGAAAACCTGCTGCCCGACATTATCCACCCGGATCAGTCCAGTTTTATAAAAGGGAGACAGACACAGGACAACATCCACAGGACACTCCACCTTGTCGAAAAAGCGAACAAGTTCAAACTCCCGGCAATAGTGTTGGGCTTAGATGCAGAAAAAGCTTTCGACAGGGTGGACTGGCATTTCATGTTTCTCACTCTGGAGAAGTTTGGCTTTGGGGATAGATTTTTACATATGATATGAGCCAATTATTTACACCTGCGCTCTAGGGTTCAGGTTAATGGGGTAAGCTCGGCGTTCTTCGAGTTGGCGCGGGGAACTCGGCAGGGGTGCCCTCTGTCTCCACTGCTGTTCGCTCTGAGTATCGAGCCGCTGGCGGCCCATCTTACGGTGAACCCAGACATTCAAGGAATCAGATTTGGGGGTGAGGAACATAAGGTGTCACTGTTCGCAGACGACATTTTGTTATCCCTCACAAATCCTAGATCCTCCCTCCGAGCACTACAGCCGTAACTGAGAGCATTTGAGGACGTGGCGGGCTTTTGGGTTAACCTCTCTAAATCTTCCATACTGAACATTACGTTATCGGAGGGGGAGAAGCGAGCAATACAGGAGGAATCCCCATTTGCATGGGCTAAGCACAGTTTAATGTACCTGGGAATCCAGATTACTCCCTCTATAGAAGGCTTGTTTCGGGCGAACTTCCCACCCTTACTTAGACAGGTAAAACAAGAATTACAGCGCTGGAAACCCCTGTTTATCTCATGGTTGGGTAGGATCCATGCGGTCAAAATGACCCTTCTCCCTAAGCTTCTCTATCTGTTCCAGGCACTCCCAATAGCGGTAGATAAGGAGTACATGAAAGAGGTATGATCTATAATACTTCGCTACATTTGGCAGGATGGCAGAGCAAGTATTCATGTATTAAGGAGACCTAGAGCGGAGGGAGGGGTGTCTCTCCCAGACATAGAGGTTTACTATAAGGTGGCACAGTTAAGAGTTATCACTGAGTGGTCCATGCGAGCATCAGACAAGCACTGGCTCCACATGGATCGGGCCATCGTGGGCAGGACAATATGGGGCGTGCTGTGGAAACCCAAAAAGGACAGACCAGCTAATACATATCTAAGCATCCCTACCAGGACCATGCTTAAGACTTGGGACTAGGTAAATAGGAACCTGGGCTGGACCTTTTTTCCATCCCCTTATACACTTATACACTTTAATCCGGAATTCCCGCCCGCACTCAAAGAAGGGCCATTTGACGCATGGAGAGAGGGAGGGTGCAGAATGCTCTCCGATCTATTCCACAACTATGACATTCTCAGTTTTGAGAATTGTCAACGAGATTTTGGGGTACCTCCCTCAGAGCACTTTCACTATCTGCAACTTAAACATTGGGCGCTTCTCCTGTCGGTCAGGGAGGCGGCGACTAGGGACTTGACCCCAATAGAAAAACTGGTACGGAAGGCATGCTCGACCAAGGGCACAATCTCTTTTTTATACAAACTGCTGGTTTCCACTACGTGTGCACCGCAACCCTGATACAGAACGACATGGGGCCAGGCACTGGGCAGGGAGACAACTGAAGGGGAGTGGAAACACTTATGGTCAGACATTGCTAAATGTAATCACTCGCTTGACTTGAGGGAGGCACATTACATAATCTTATTCGACTGGTACCTAGTCCCTGCCAAACTTAGAAAGATCTTCCCCCTCACCTCAGTTCTATGCTGGAGAGGTTGTGGTATCCTTGGGGATTTCTGCCACATTTGGTGGGACTGCCCAACGATCAAGCCATTTTGGGAGGAGATCCTGGCCCAAATGAAAGACATGTTAGGGTACCCCGTCCCGAGCTCCATAGATGTGATTCTCCTGGGCCTTAGAGACACCACATGAGAACACCAAACCAAGGCAGATAAAGCAATTATGTGGGCATGCCTGGGAGCAGCGAAAAAGGCGATAGCGGCTAACTGGAAGAAAAAAGAAGCCCCAATCCTGGCGCAATGGCACTCTCGCTTATGGAAAATACTCACGATGGAACGTAAGTCGGACATTTTCAGAGACAAATATAACATTTTTGAATATAAGTGGGGTCCACTGGTGTCATATCTTACAAAAGGGCTCCCGCTTGCAGTATGTCCACCCACACCGAGAGGGCTACACTTGTTCCAATTTTAGATCTGGCATTGGCGATATCACAGAAGGCGTTTAATGACGACCGGAATGACACTCATCAGACACCAAGGAGAATGAATACATTCCACCAGTCAGCCCTGAGAAGTAGCTAGGGAAGGGGGGGTTTGCTTCTCCACCACAGGGAGGGGGGAGGAGGGGAGGGGATGGGGTTTGGAGTTTTAGCTCTTTGTTGTTTTCTTTCTGGTGAATGCCTTGGCATTAAGGGCCAATGTTGAGCTTCATAAGAAATTCATTCCTGTATGGTAAGACACTGTGAAAGAATTAGCGATGTATCGCTCTCGGAATGTTGAGACAGCTATGAGCCAAGATGATATGGAATTGTTTATATTTGAATGCCAATAAACAGATCTTTGACAAAAAAAAAATGGAGTTGAAAAGTAAAACTTTTTTGGCAATAGGGAAGAAGGTAGGCTGATGAGGTTGTTGTTGCCAACAGTAAAGGAGGAAAGGAAAAATCCTATAAATGATAGGTTGAAGATGCTACCACGAAAGACCCTCCAATATACTCACTAAATTGGTTATTCTTTCAACCATGTGTGAATAAATCTGGAATTACTTCTGCTAGCATAGGAAAAAAATCAACAAAATAAATAGCTCAGTCGACGATGAACAGTCATCTATCCCATTTTTAATTCTAAAGTGAGGAACAAAGACACTGCTGAGCAAGACAGTGAAATGGCCATGGGAAAGACCCAACCAAAGCTGAAGAAAAATTTAATAAAAAAGCACAGCGAAAGAACCAACTGTATAAAAGAATGAATAGTAAGATGCACCCAGCGAGCCTGAGGTTGAAATTAGGATGTGAATGTGAGCTCGATGGAAGATGCAGATAAAGTGGAAAAATATTCTGATATACCAGTGTGAGAGGCTGGATAAGTGTGTTCATTAAACCCAGTAGCCAACCCGTTCTCTATGATGGAAGTAAAAGCTGGGTCTTTAAATGTGAATACTGAGGGCACCAAAGGATTTAGCACTATTGACAATGTAAATGTATGTATTCCCCTGGGTGGTCACCTGAAGTACCTGTGATTTGGGGGAATTGCGTTGAATATATTGAAAGTATAAGGTATATAGGGAGAGCTAAGGCGGGCACCCATCTGGTGCTGATATGTGGGGATTTTAAAGCTCAACCAACTGATGTAGTCATTAACGAAGAGGTGCTTTCTGAGGATTATAGGCTAGGTGTCCCTAAACCAGTTATTAATTTAGGGAAAATATCTAAGAAAGGGGAGCACTTTTCAACTTTTCTTATAAATCACGGTTCTGTTCTTTGAAATGGACACACTCCTTCTGATAGCCTGGCAAAGACGACCTATAGTAATGGTAAAAGGGCATATTTGATTGACTACATCCTAGTAAATTTTAAAACTTTAGGGCAATGTAGTTGATATGGTAGTTGTGAAGAGGGTGGAGAGTAACCATAATCCTCCCTTAGTATGAATAAAGATTATTTCTAGTGATGAAATTAAATGTTGGCAAGAGTATGGGCAAGAGCATGTGCCTGAAACTGTACCCCAAAATAATCGAAAGAGTATTTGATGAAATATAGTGAATTATCTATATGAAATCCCCCTATTCAATCTTATCATGGTAAGATATGGAACCATCGTTCTTTTTTTTTAAAAAATTCTGTTTATTAACATCAAAAGGTCAGTCACCACATTACAGGTATGACATTGTAGTACAGTTGGTGAGTATCAACCTGAGATTCAACAATCAGTTTCACATTTCTTACATGAACAAATGGGTAAGGAAGCACCTTCTTCACCAAAAGCCTAAATCACATCATGCTCTCCAGCGATATAGAGTCTCGAGCATTATCTCTGAACGCGGTACATGGGCTCCCCATATATAGGTTTCATTTTCCCCAAATCTTCACCCACTTACGAGGGCAGCCCCTACTTTCATATACAGTCTTTTCAGCGTCCATGCATTGATCCAAATCCCTCTTCCAACCTCAAGGGATCGGATTGATACCGCCTCCCACAGTTGTGCGATATTACATTTGGTTACCATCAAGCCCAATGTGACCCAGGTTTGTTCAGCCCGCGACAGATCGGTGGCCTCCCAACCATTAAGAAGGCACCATTTAGCTGATACAGACATGGTTACTCCCGTGACCTCACTCATGCACAATACCACTGCTTCCCAATAGCTTTGGCTCTTTGGGCATCCCCAAAGGATATGGAAAAACGTTCCTACTTGCCCACATTTCCTGAGGCATCCTGCATCTGGTTGCGTCCCCATTTTTACCAGTGTGGTACAGGAGCTATAGACCCTATGCAGTATATTTAGTTGCACTAACCGGTAGCACAGCCACACGGCAACCTCTTGTGGCGATGCTAAGGCTTCAGGTCAGTCTTCCTCCTGCAAGTCACCCAGATGTATCTTCCAACGTTCTCGTAGCTGGGTTAGAGTATTGGGGGAGTTGTTTATGAGTTTTCAGTACACTAGGGAGATTGCCTTGGTGGTGAGGTGTTCCTCCAGTAATCTATTCTCTAGTTTAGCTCTAACTGAGAAAAATCCTAACTTTAAGACTTTCGGTATTCACAGAAGGCATTTAGGAGTCCTAAAGTTAGGAGTCCTAACTTTACTACTCCTAAACTGAGAAAAATCCTAACTTTAAGACTTTCGGTATTCACAGAAGGCATTTAGGAGTCCTAAAGTTAGGACTACTAACTTCTGTGAATACCGAAATGAGTAAGTTCATTCTGTGAATACCAAAATGAGTAAGTGTATTCTGTGAATACCAAAAAGTACTAACTTTACGTTTTTGACGTAAGTTAGTTCTGTGAATCAGGCCCAACATGTTCAAGATGAGCACGGCCCAGAAGCGGCTGTTGAATTGAGGATGCGATTAGTCAGGGTATTTGACGTTGTTTCTGATCTGATCCTTGCTAATGTTAAGGGAGATGCAGTGAACTTTCAGGTGGCTAATGCTTTGTCTCTAGTTCCAGAGCCTGACAGCCCACGCGAATTGCCGAAGATTATTGCCCAGGCTTATAAAACCATTGGTCGCAATAGTTTGGGTGTTAAGCCTTTTGCTAAAACACCAGCTCAATCGCAAACACAACAGACGTCTCAGTCTGAGAAAGACGAGCGTCCAATCTTTAATAAAAAGAGTTGGAGGACTAAGAAACAGGGGAAGCAACAACAGCAACAGGGGTCGCGTGCCACGTCACCGAAACCCGGGTCTGCTGAGCACACTTATGATTTGCGCGACCGCGCGAAAATTAGGTCTCCTTACAGGTTTCAGGTTCCTGATCAGCATTCTCCTCGTTCTTTGCAGGAAACATCAGGCTCACAAGCCGGTGGAGGGGAACGACAGGAGGACGAGGACGAGGTGGCCCACAGGGACGTGATCAACCTCGTCAGGCTGACGTTAAGGAGAAACACGAAGATTTTCCACGTCAGCGCCCACAGTTTCAGAAAAAGAAAGTTTCTGCTTTAACAGCTAGATATGTCACAGACGGTGAGGACCCGGCTCCAGAATTTAACATGGGCAGTAACGCTGCTCAACAGCGCAACGGAAGTTACCATAGTGCGGCAGGCACTGCGTCCATTTCTGGAGGCGACAGCAACTGACACTTTCGTTACAGTCGAAACAGCTGACACTAGAGTGGCACCCCCTGACAGACTATATAACATAGTTCTTTTAATTGAAGGTGACATAGAACGAGTTGTTAAAGGGATTTTTGGGGAAAATCTAACATCTTCTTACGACATATTGTTGGCGCCCACCTTTTTGTTCTTGCTGCTCCGAAAGGGGAAGACGTGATTCTTTCGAGTTTTTCACGCAACGTCTCCAAGGAGCATCCGGAAGCTTTTGCAGAAGAGTGGGCTTTGGTGCTTGCACCAGCTTTGTACCTTACTCATGTGGGCTGGGATAAGGACTCCCCACCCCATGAAATACCTTTACGGTCTATGCCTCAGCCGCAACCCCAATATCCTCTCCGGCGGGAAGCAAAAGGTTCAGTTTCTGAGATTCTGACGCAGTTAGAGTATCAAGGAGTGATTGAGACATGTGTGTCACTGATGAATAACCCTCTTTTTACCGTTACCAAACCCGATGGGTCGTACCGCATTGTTTTGGATTACCGGCATTTGAGCTCTCATTGTCGCACTTTTGCGGTACAGAATACCCATAGTTCTGCTCTTGTAGACAGTCTTGTTCGTAAAAAATATAAAACTACACTGGACATTTCCAATGGCTTTTTCAGTCACAATCTATCACCGGCATGCAGTCAATGGACCGCTTTTACAGCCGGCGGTAAACAAAAACAATTTAGGCGTTTAGCTATGGGCTACAAAAACAGCCCCGGAGGTTTCGCCGCCCATGTTGTCTCTTTGTTAGACAGCATTGACCCAGATGCGTACTCGTATGTTGATGATATTTATCTCACGGACAATGAATTATGGCCACATCTCTGCCGAGTCGACAGCATCATTATCTTGTTTGCAGACTAAGGTTACAAATTCAACTTTGCCAAATCACACATTGTTGTACACAGTGTTGTTTTTGGGCTATGAGCTCAATAATGAAGATAGAGGCTTAGCGCCTCACTTCCTGGAGAAATGCGCACGTTTGCGACCTCCAATGACCCTGAAAAAACTACAATCTTTGCTGGGATTTTTGAACTTTGGGCGTACTTACATTCCCGAATATGCCCAGCGTATCAAGCCTCTTTATGCCTTGATACAACCAAGATTTTCAAAAGCCTGCTGGCTTCCGGAACATTCAGCTATCCTGCAATCTTTGCAGTCTGATCTTCTTGAATCTAAATTCTTGTTAACACGTGATAACCACACAAACCTTGTAATAAGAATCGTGCCAGGCGCAGTGGGTTTCACTTACTTGACCTTTAACGAAGGTGACACAGTACCTATTGCTTACAAATCACATTTATACACTTCAGCCGAGATGCGGTTTTCCAGTGTTGAAAAAGTCTTGACAGCTGTGTAGATGGCGATCCTGAAGGAACGCACACTAGCACAGGGGAAACGCATTTTGGTGGTGACACCTTATCCTGCACTTGAAGCAGTGCCAAAGGCGAGTGTACCAAACTCAAAGGCCTTGCATCCTCGTTGGATACAGTGGGCGACGTCATTGACATCTCCAGATGTCACCTTTATCTTTGACTCCTCGCTCCAGACACAGGACTTCTTGCAGTATGAACTTGTTCATCCTCCTCCTCTGTCTATGCGCCCACTGAGGAGTACGATTGTATCATTTACACCGATGGTTCAGCACAACCGGCAACAGGTTCTAAGCAGGCGAATTCAGCGGCATGTGCAATTGTGGCTGGTACCATAGTGAACGGTGAGTTCAAGTCCAGTGTTGTTCATACACAGGCATTAGGAGACTGTACCGCCCAATTAGCCGAGTTGTGCGCTTTGGTGCTTGCACTAGAGTTTGCGGATCCTGCATACTCTTATTGTAAGTGATTCTTATTACTGTGTTCAGTCTTTCAATGACAACTTATTCTTTTGGTCTCAGAATGACTATTGTGATTCCAAGGGCAGCGCAATTAAGCATAAGATGCTTTGGGTTCGAGTGGCTGATCTTAAACAACGTCTGCCGCTCACACAGGTTATACATACTCTTGGCCACCAACGTGTGGGAGCACACGCGGTCGGCAATAGTTTTACTGATGTAGCAGCCAAATCAGCAGTAGCCACGTGTTCAGTTGCAGCCGTTACAAGATCCATGACTCAGATTGATAATGAAATTTTGGCAGCAATTGCTGCGACTGAGAAGGGTGGAAAGTACCCTCAAGGGTTCCCTTCAAAGTACTCTTATCATTTAAGTCCCGACAAAGTTCCTTATGTGAGAATAAATAACGTTGGTGACAGATTTATTCCCAACGCGGACCGCAGACTTTCTTTGATAAGAGCCGCGCACAAAGGCATGGCTTCGGCGCATGCTGGAGTGTCAGCGACAGTTTCTATTCTGCAGCAACGTTACTGGTGGCGTGGTTTATATAAACAGACCCGAAATTATGTGCTTTCTTGTGACGTTTGTCAACAGATTAAACCCTCTATGGTCACACGTCCACCTCTGACACAGCTTTGCATTTCTAATAGGCCTTTTGGCTGTGTATATCTTGATCACTGCAGTCCATTTTCTTCAGATACTGCTTATAAGTATATCTTAGTTGCAGTTGATTCGTGCACACGTTTTGTGTGGGTTTGGCCACAACACAGTGCTGACACTCGAAATGTCATCAGGGATTTGCGTGTCTTTGTGGGAATTTTTGCATGTGGCACCTTCCATTCTGACCAGAGTCCAGCGTTCGCCTCTAAGGCGTACAAGGATGCTATGAGGTCTTTGGGGGTGCAGGTGAAATTTTCGTCTCCATACAGGCCTGAGGGCAATTCGGTTGTGGAGCGAATGAACCGTGACTTAAAGCAATCCTTGACAGCTAGAGTCTTAGGTACTGGCAGGAACTGGCTCGCCCACTTGAATAGCGTACAACGTGCACTTAATAATCTCCCTAGAAGATCTCTGGGTGGGTGGACCCCATACGAAATGCTCTTAGGCATACAAATGTTTGTTCCGGACCTTGATGGTCTAGACATGGCGGCGGCAGCTGCAATCTTTGACGTAGATAATCACTCTACTATGTTACAGGACTTACAAGAAACCCGTGACAGTCTTGCAAAAGAACATTTACCCTCTGCCACTGATGCTACACTACAGATTCCGGTAGTTGTCTGGCTACCTAAGGTTGGAGATCTGGTCTGAGAGAAGGTGGAGAACAAAAAAGAATTTGGCCCCTCGTATCGTGCACCGGTTCCAGTGCTTGGCGTGAAGTGTACTCGTACAGTCATTTTACCACCACTTCCTGGTCTCAAAGACAACAGATACATCTCAGTGGACAATGTCAAGCTACAACATCTGGCCAATTCTAAATAGTATTACGCCTGCTGCACCATGTCCAGCAAGTGCAAGGAATCCTGTGGTTGGAGCAAATGACACCGCACAGAACGACACTGCCATCGAGATGGACTCTGTTACTAATCCCTTACTGATCCCACCAGCTTCCCCCTGTACTGATGAGACTGAATATGAATACCCCACAAGCGAGTCTTTGCCAGGTTTACAAACAACTGCGCTTGACCAGTCTCGTTTTTCTTTTGACTCGACATCCATGTCATCTTTTGGCCCAACAAAATTTGGTATTTTTGTCTCCTGGTTTAAACAGACTTATTTGGTCCCTCCTTGGACATACATCTGGTTGGTACTCTTCCTGATTTTTTTCATCATGACCATTGGCTTTGTGACAGTTTTTTTCTTATTCATCAATGGACATTACTTGCCAGAACGCTCTGCTGTTCAGTTGGTAACTGGAACTTTGGCTCCACACTCGTCTTCTCACATCATGAAACGTGACCAGACTTTTGTTAACATCTCTGCCTTTCCAGTCTCTGATGGCATTGTTTGGGATGCTGCGGATTTCCAGATTCATGGGCCTACAGAAGTTATTAATGTACCAAATGTACTTCGTGTTTCAATGGGTGATGTAGTTAAACAGAACATACGTTCAGACGATTGGGAGGTGAAAGCTATCCAATCTTTGTTTTCAGATTTGAAGTATTATGCTGACTTTGATGCTGAAGATTTGTATTTAAATATAGCAAATTATGCCGATTTGTATTGTTACCAGCATTTTGGACACCCTTACCTGCATAAGGCAAATACATTTAGAAATGTTTTTAATTACACACAATGGGAACATTGCCCCGCTCCATTGGAAGGCAGCTCCAGAACACTATTAAATAAGTTTACTTATTTTACAGATTTTGACAGATCCAACCCAGAGTCCTTTTATTTTAAGTTAAACATTTCAGCACCTACAAAGGTGATGTTAACCCACACCAAATTATTATATTCTACTTCGTTTATTGATAGATTGTCTGTTGGCGGTTATGAACATTGGAAGGCCACAGTTGATTTAAAATCTATGTGGGGTTCCAGATCCTGGCAAGTTCGTGGCACTGAAGCTTTACACCGAGCGTGCCTCATCCCATCGCAAATTTTGTTTTTAAATGATTCTATTTATCAAACTACCTGTTTTGGTTTAGCCACTACAAAACAGATGAATGTCCCTACCATTCCTAAGTTGGCTCTCTATCAGAATTGGAGCATGCATACTAATTATTAAATTGAAGAACTGCAAGCTTTATTTCAAAATTTAACATTTATTGTCTCAGGATTAGACCCCCTAGGATGGTTAGTTTGGCAGAATACTGCTGATGCTTGCCAATTGCGTTTTCATAACGCAGTCCCTGGTTACAAACAAGATAAGCTAGATTCACGTTTTGCAGATACACATTCGGTTACCACCTATTCTGTGGGTAAATTATGTCAAAATTGGTTACAGCACTTGTCCCTATCGTCAGTAAAACAACATTTATCACAGTTATCCAGCACCATTGATTTGACCGACTTTGTCAAGGGCCCTTCTGGTCCAAGAACAAAGAGATTTGTTTACGCTGCTTACAATGAAATCTGGAAGCTTTCTCAAATTGAAGCTGCATCACGTTTGAGGGAGATAGATCAGGCAAATATGGAGAAAGTACTTGCTGTTGTTGACAATAGTATTAACACACTATCTTTCCGCATTTACACATTGGATAATATTGTTTCATCTGTGGTGGATATTGTACAAGATGATGTATCTGTGTTGTATCATGGTCAAAATCAATTACGTTCTGTAATGCAGTTTGCATGGACTTTGCAAACACTAAAAATGGGAAAAGTGCCATGGGATTACTTGAACGCAACTGCTTTGTTTTTACCTTTTAATTTGACTGATAAACAACAGTTTATGTCCATGAAGGATGCAACGTACACCCTCTTACATATTGAGAAGATCGACCCTTTACCCTTCTCCGTGGCCGAAACTGACTCTGCTGTCTGGCTCATCCACGGGGTTATCTCCTTACCGTTTTCTTTGTTTCACTTTAGCTCATGCATGAAGCATTACCCAATAGGTCGTTATGAACCCTTGGGCAGCGCTTTCCTACATGAAGTGTGGTCCTTACCTTTCATGTACAGATGTCTGCGGGATGACAAGGAAGTATACCTTACAGGGGAATCTTGTGATTCTACATTGGGTCGCTCCCTTGTCTGTAAAAACATACAGTTACACGGGGCTTGTAGTGTTACCGCCCCAAATCTTGCATGTGTTTTGAAGGGTATTCCAGTCCCGGCTATAAAACCAACTTTCACCCTGCTTGCTAACGGTAGCTATCTTCTTTTGAATAACGAGGAATGTTGCGGCTTGCTAGCTGGCATCCCATACATTGTAACAGTTTCACAGCGCGTAGTTTGCTGTAAAAATGTCCTTTTCCAGCCCCCGCATGGTAATCTCGATACCTCGATTTGGCCTTGCATCCCAACTTTGAAAGCAGACTTCAATAAGTTGAGCAGAATAAAAGCGCTATTATTGCAGCAGGAAGTCCCGCTCACTTCGGCGTGCGAGACATTCATCGTGCAGATAGCAAGTACACATTCTGAAATTCAAGCCCTTTTAAATACCAATCTCCCATTACATTTCGGAGAATTAATTCATCGTATCTTCAATGCGTCTGATACACATGGCCTGGTGCATTTTTTTAAAGTTGTGGACTCTGGGCTTGTAACTTCTTTTCAGACTATATTTGGTGTAATACCAGCCTTTATTCATTCTATTTTTTCCAGAGTCTTTGGCGGATTACCTGTGTTGGTTACTATAGCCGCTGGTGGCCTTCTATTGATTTGCCTGCTACGCAATGGCTGCACCTCTTGTGGTCCTGCACTACCCAGATCGGCTGCAAATGCTCCGTGACCGTATGCTTCAATGCTATGGCACGCTGCCACTGGCAACGCTCAGCGTAGCGTATAGAGTGTCTTTCCGCTTTGCGTACTACACTTGCGTGCAACCCGTCTTTTCATGCTTGGAATGCTCCTTTGAATGGGCATTGGATCTCTGCCTCTCCAATACGTCATCACCCGACCCGGATTACGACCTGTTGATGAGTCCCTTAGTGGCCCATGAGCAAGAATGCTCCGGGGTTGGATTTATGGCATGTGCGGCTGCACTTGGCGTATTGGCACAATGGGATATCTGTGCGGCGGCACAGGATTTCCTACAACGTAGCTACATTGAATATCACCCAAGTTGTCCTACGATGGTGCTAGATGCACCCACCTATGAATATCATGAATGCTCATTCTGCTTGCTAAATTGGATGGCATCTCTTTTTTCTAACGATGACAATGATTTCCTATTGGAGGCCGTTGCAGTTTACAGCTCATACTCTTTGGTGGATTAAAACGGCTGGCGCTCATCTTTCCATTTTTTTATGTGCACTATATATATTTTTTTTTTATTGTTTGGCACCTTTTTACAGGCCCAAAATAAATTTTTTAAATACTTTTCCATACAAATTCGTAAAACTATAGACACTCATTGACTTCTGCTCATACTTCTTGAATTCTGTGTTCGTCCCATGACTACATGCAATGGACTTACCAGGGTAGGGTGTCGTGAGGATATGGACTCACAGCGTACATTATTAAGTTAGCATAAGTTAGTATAAACTTGACTGCCATGTTGCCGCTTATGCACACGTTTCTACATGATTTTGTTTTCGCAATCCCTCTGCTTGTGCTCGCTCACATGGGAACCGTCTACCTTTCACGTTTCTTGCTGATTTCTGGGGTCTTTTGTCTGCACAGCATGTTCAAGGTCGAAAAACAATGTACTCTGTTAATCTGCTTTGGTCAGTCCCACGCATGTTAGACATAATACGAGCACAGCTGCACTACTGAAAATCGGGTGCCTTTAATATTGCATTGCATGCATGTTAAGGCACTTGGAGAAAACATTCTGAAGAGAAGAGCTGTGTTTGTCCGGAGATGTAAACTTTTGCATCTAAACCTGGAGGTATGGGGTCCCCTGATAAAGCCCAGAGGTCTTCTATAATTATAATCAACTAGTTTCTAGCAAGGGAGGGTGGTAAGGCACATTAGGCCTTTTTTCCACTAGGTTTATAAAATGATATCCCCGTTCATATTTTATGGAATTGTAACAATGCTCACTATATTGAGTTTATGCATTTTGCTGTTAGTATTGGCTCGCAGTACTGCATTATAGAGCACGTTAGTTAAAATAAACATTTTAAACTATACAGTGTCTCTGATTACTCATGTTGTGGACAAGTACAAGAGAATTGATGAAAGAGTGTTCTTGCTCCCGCGAATACTGAGAGAGTCTGAGTTACATGTTCTAGGATGTCTAATCATTGGTAGCTTCACTGTAGTACGGAGAACGAATGAGACACTATAGCTAGTCGGATAGGGGTTCCGGGCACTAAGGTGGGTTGTTGGTACACCACTATACTACGAGGTCCTGGTTTCTTGCGTGTAGTTCTGCCCCGGTTTGCTAAAGCTAGAATGGGAGGCAGAACATTCGAGGTGGGTACCACCAAATGCTGGAACAACCTACCTCCCCATTTGCGCATGATACAGTCAGAACAGGAATTCCGCAGGTCTCTGACACCTGGCTCTTTAGTCAGAATGACTAGTTCTGTGCGCCACCTCTCCCTGCCCTCTGTCTGCAACAGCACCGGGACACCCCGTCTGGGGTAGCTGTGTGCTCCATAAATGCCTTTATTATTATTATTATTATTATATGAGCAGAATACCTGCAATATTACAACCACCGAGGCGAGTCTCTGTTCCTCAGGGAGTATGCCCACCCTCTTGCTCTCTTCAAATATTTTTAATAGATAGGACCCTATGGTGGATGCCGCAAGCGTGTATAATTCTATGGGCATGCCATTGGGCCCCGTCACCTTACCCAGTTGCAGTGCTCGAATAGCCTGCTTCACTTCTTCCTCTATGAGGTCGCTGTCTAAGAGTGCTACTTCATCAGAAGAAAGGGTCGGGAGAGGTCCCACCATTAGAAAGGCCAGGGCTTGCTGCTCTGAACCTGCTGCATCAGAGGAGTAAAGCAAACACAAGGAGATGATAGACGGAGTGCTGAAACTTTTCAGACACTCATCCCCAGTCATAGATCTGGGTTGAATCCATCATCGTTCTTTAGCTCACTTCGCCACCCCAGTTCAGACACAGCCATATGCAAATCAATCTTGACCCTGTTCCTCATGGGAACAGTCCAGCCTGAACTGCCAAGCCATGTCTTCCCTGGACCGGAAACAAGCATCCTGGGACAGGTTTCGGGCTAACAGCCCTCATCAGCCAGGCTAGCTTGAATCCAGTGGCAAAGTGAGCAAGGGACCCACGTCTGGGCATACCCTGCCAACTTAGGGCGAACAAAGCAAACACAAGGAGATGATGGACAGAGCGCTGAAACTTTTCAGACACTCACCCCCAGTCACAGATCTGGGTTGAATCCATCATCGTTCTTTAGCTCACTTCGCCACCCCAGTTCAGACACAGCCGTATGCAAATCAGTCTTGGCCCTGTGCCTCATGGGAACAGTCCAGCCCGGCCAGCATCAGAGGAGTAAAGCTTGGTATAGTAAATTGCAAATGGTTCACTGACAGAATATCGATGTAAAAAATATAGATGTAGAAAATATTGATGAAAAAACTATAGAATGCTAAAATATCGACTCCCTATACTTAA
Source organism: Calotriton arnoldi (assembly GCA_963921515.1). NCBI lineage: Eukaryota > Metazoa > Chordata > Amphibia > Caudata > Salamandridae > Calotriton > Calotriton arnoldi. The sequence goes on along the minus strand of CAWUFW010003252.1, from coordinate 183,048 downwards.
ACAGGTAAGTACAAAAATATCGAGAAAAAATATAGTTGTACAAAATATCAATTTTTATATATATTTATATATAAAATAAAAAAATAAATATTAAATATGTTAAATGGTAAAATTAATATAAAAAAGTAGATTCCTAATATAAATTAAAAAAACAAAACAAATAAACTTAATTAAAAAAGTTAAACACATACATAATAATTAATATATTTTCGCTCCTCTTTCTTTGGTTTCAAAGAAAATCAGCACTCACGGGGGCGTAATTATAATTAATATATGTTTACTCTAAAACAATTAATAAACTATTAATTTTAATTTATTTTATAATTTTAAAATTATATAAAAATTTACATATATATATATATATATATATGTACCAATAACATAAAATCTAATAAAAAAAATATTCTATTATAAATTAAAACATTAAGGGGCTCATTACGATGGCGGGCGGAAGCACAACCGCCGTGCTGGCGGATGCAAAAACCACCAGTTACCGCCGGCACGCAGCAGTCCACACGCCCGTCCAATTACGATGCGAAAAGTAGGCCAAACACCGCCGGCAAGCCAGCAACACCGTCCGCCATCAAAGTGCGCCCGTACACGTAGCGGCGCAGCCCAACTGACACACACCGTCCGACGAAACACGTCCCGCCCGGCGTATAAATTACGATGCCGCAAACAAACGGCTCCCACAGCTAAGAGACACCGCACGTGAAAGAGAGGCGGTAACACGGACGCAGAGCACGGACAACGAAGAAGCGGCACCCCGAGCATGAATCCAGCACTGCAGGCCCTTCCCATGCTTCTGCTGATGCACCACCAAGGACGCAACGTACCGCGGAGACGCAGGTAGGCACACACACAACAAGTGCACGCAAACAGCGCACACAGTGCAAGGGCGGAAAAAGCGGACAACCCCCACCAGCGCGTGTACACTACACATCCACCATTGCATCCACATATGACACACAGGCCAAATCGTAACATCGCGGAACACATGTGTACACACCACCTGGGACTAGGAACCAACCACCCCGTCACGGCCCCAAAGCGGCGATGACGCCGCCACACATGCGCACAACGCAGAGGCCAACCGCAGCGCCATGCATGCGTCGCACACAGACACAGGGACACAACCAAGCAGCACACACATCAGCCCCACCCCGAACGCACATGACACGTGACAGGCCTGCCACAGACATGTCCCCAACGCCCAAATCACGGACAACACCCAACGCCACACAACCGACGCACACATGTCAGTGAAGTCACGCAACAGCAGGACACACCCCAGTGTAACAAACATGGCGTAGCACACAGCGGCGGCAACACCAACTAGGAGAAGCAGGGCCCCTTCGGGAAGAGGAACGCCAGTACCACACTGAAAAACCCATACCACCCTGCACATATGAACAAGACATATAAAACGGAACACCAAAGAGCACGGGGACCGACAACAGGTGGCCCAAGAATAACATTCACACACAAGGCCCAACGCAGAGCGGAAAGGCAGCCTGCCGCCCACACAAGGGAGAGCAGACAGCACTGAATGACCTTCCATTCCAACTCCGAAACCACAGCCCTACGACAGAAGCCGGTGAATACAGCCATTGTCCAAGAATAGACCAACACAGGCATGCCGAGGAGACCGACCACAGGGCAGATAGCGCATATCACAGAAGCACACAACGGACGGGGAAGAAAGAAGAAAACACTCCCCCATGTCGGCCACATGCAAGTTAATTGGAAGGAGTCACACATCACTGACCTTGAACTGTCTGAGAAGCATGTGGGAAGAGGGCCCGTGTCCTCCAAACAAGCAAACAGAACACAAGTCCTGTCTCCCTACGACTACACAGAGCTCACAGCAACCTCGGAGCGTGCACATTGCAGACTGCACACACAGCCGGAGCACGCCACCACAACGCACTGCTGCGAAATGGCAACCGCAACACACCTACCCAACTACGCCGAACAGCTCAAGCTGTACAAAACCAACCTGTTACATACATTGGGATGCGATCTCCTGTCCCTGCTGAACGTAAGTTACCGACTGACTTACCGCATCACATTGTTCAGCTGCGTCATGCCCGTCTTCTACTGTCGGAGGTGTCCCTACCAGCATCCCGTCGAGATATGCCTCTCCAACCCGGCATGTCTGAAGGCGGACCTGCTACCACTACTCCTCCCTCTGGACGCACACGACAGGGCCTGCTCTGCCTATGGGGGCATGGCGTATGTGGCCAACATCGCACCCGCACTGAAATGGGACCACTGTGCCTCCACACGACGGATCATCGAGAACAGCTACATCGAATGTCACCCAGCATGCCCCATCATGGTCCTCCAAGGGACAACTTACGAACAACACCTTGACAGCCACCATCCGCTACATTGGCTGGCAAACATGTACACCACCAATGACATGGAAGCCCTGCTGGACGGCATCGCATACCTGACAACCTGTAAATACGTCGGACCACAACGCAGGTTCCCCGAGTGACCTATGATGTCCAACCCCGCACCCATGCTTAGCTTCCGCACGGACTGGCCAGTCACCACCACAACAGCCATACCAAACGACCGGCAACTGTAACCACACCATCAACGACATCGCCATGACATCGGATATGACCGGGACATGCACACTGTTCCCCATCACATCCAGGAACACCGCATGCATCGTGGGAGGCAGTGGCATGGGCTCTGTGTATCGCACCCAAATGGACGGAACTGCACGAACAACCAGGACACGACATGGATCCAGCGCCCATGGACACACACACCGCTCAGTGGACATGAATAGGTCGCCTGGAGTCTGTGGGTGCTGCACCCCTCCCACCCCCGCCCCGGGAATCCCATACCAGGACCTATGCATGGACGACAAGTGCATACAACAACAACACGACCCCAGTGACTGTGACATGTCCAGTAACCACCACAGTGCAACAACAAGTGGCACGCCGCTGCATGCACGCAAGCACATGCCCTGATGTCATCTCACATGCACGCGTGCATGAGGAACAACCGCAGCAAACCTGTCACATGGAACTGAGATGGACTGTGCCCATGATGCCAAGCGGTCTGGTAGGCTACATGTATACCGTCTGTGTCAAAGTCCGCAGCTCCGCAGCTATACGTAAATGTACATTAGCACAGCCTTGGCCAAGCAGATGTCACTCTGAAGCCCACATCCCACATGCAACAGCCAATCACATGTAACCCCACACCCTATCCCATTTGCAATCATGCTCAGTATATCCTCAACATGTATTCCGCTGCCAGTAGTGTCCACTATACTGCATCACAGAGGACAGAAGACTCAATATAATGTTTGAAACCAAAACTGTCTCCGCTGACTCATTTCACATGTACGAATGAGAGAGGATGAGAGTATGTGAAGTACACGGCAGTCGTGACATGACCATGTAGTCCACTGGTATTGGATGTCAACGCAAATGAGTAGCACAACTGTGGAAGACACACATGTGTCGTGTGAAGTCGTATGGACGCAGTGCACAGGTGGGTGGGTGCGACGGGTAGATGCGCACATGCCAAGTTGGAGCACGCCGTGTTGGGAGGGGTCATGAACAGTACACCACCGCTTCCCTGGGCATTGTGAGAGGACACCTGTCGGGGGGAGTGAACACGTGTGTGCACAGCAGCCGGGCACACGTACATAGCGGTACCAGGCGCACCTCAGCCCACCCTCTGTGGACAAGCTGGATCCTGTTGTGCGCCCGCCATGCCCCTTGACAAGGCACACACAGCCCCAGTCGACCAGGTGTAACCCCAACATAGTCAATCCGCACAGGCGATACAGGGCACGGGATGGCAGTGGAGCATGGTGTGTGAGAGGTCTCCTCGCGCTCCTCCTGGTCATATCACGCAGGCAATAGAACCTCAACGTCTAGCATGGCAAAAAGTCAAATGGAAGTGTAGGGGGACGCACCACAGCACGAGCAGCACTGACGTCACGGGAGGTGGCTCGCACCATCCCATCCATTGCCCATCATACCAACCACGCCACATGCCATTGCGACTAAGTGCAAGCGCGTGCGCCACCACCCCCGAGCCCTCCCCAGAGAGGCCAAAGAGTGAATGTGTGGGCCATCAGCCACAGACGGACGCGGCATGGCCGCAAGGGCAGCCACAGCCACTGGGTGTCGCAGGTGGCGGATCCGGAAGGCGAAGACTGTGATGCATAGTCCATGCAGGCCGGGTCTCCATTTGGGGCACCACGCAGGTGGACGGCGTCCCGCCACACATCATACCCTGAGACAGCCCACTCGTGCAACTGGACCCACACATACACTCCTTGCCCTCTCTGGTGCGAGCTTGGGGCTGCCTGTGCAAGCGCTAGCCTCGCAGGTGAGCATGCATATTGGGGGGCGAGGGGAGGACATGAGGGCTGGGGCGAAGATGACTATATCACTGTCAGTTAGTACAAGGGATGACCCAGATGTGGAAAGGAAGAGACGTGTTCCGTGTGTACTGCAACTAGTCGCCAATCCAACTACCCCCCATGTCCGGAATGTAAGCCCGCACCTAGGCTCGCCCATCCGCCACATCGAACATACCACCAGCACGACAACCTTCCCATTCGAAACACTGACTGGGGGTGGCGACCAGTGAACAATCATGTGTAGCCTACCCACGCGTACATGTGGGCCCTCCATGAACCATGTCACCTGCGGCAAAGACATGACATGCGCAATGAGGGAAGTGAGGAGAGCTGTCCGCCCCACGCACAGACGGTGCATCAGCTCCACAGACCCAGCAGCGAGTCCAGCAGGGGTCACATGTGCAGGGGCAGCTGTGCCTGGTGTGAAGGCACATGCATATAGACAGCACATCGACCAATGTGTAGTCTGCCCACATCCACAGTCCATCATCATGCGGACATAGGAATTGAACACAGGGCAACACATCTTAGTTGGTGCACCCACCGTGACCAACAATGCGCAATCATCGACGTACCCGCCCTGTGCATGGCCCCCCACCCAACGGAGGCACATCCAGTGCCACCATCCCACACACACAAGCCTTCCACGGAACATGCTGTGTCCAATGCTCAGTACAGAGTCAGCGCCCATCTGGTGGATCCTGAACAGGAGACACATGCACACACATGCCAGCTCCCACTATGTACGTCTGCCACCTGGCACGTGCAATGTAACCTCTCACCTGTGACGTGTGACTGCAAGCACACAGCCGTCTTGGCATGGGGCTGTCAATGTGGACACCTGTCAATGTTTCGGGAGGTGTGATCCGTACAGTGCTGTACATAGGGTGCAGTGCTGACACCTACGACTGTCTCATATCCCCTCGTGCCACAGGTCCCACTTGTATTGACCGCTCAGCCTGTGCCCACATCGTCGTCGTCGTGTGCCATACTCATCCAGCCTCGGAAGCAGTTCCATGCTCAGCAGACACTCATGTTGCCGTGGCGTTGCCGCTTGACGAATATGCAGTCAGTCCCCATCAGCACGCCACGCAAGTCATTGGGGCCTAGATCCCCATGTGCATGCACATGGCAGTGGTATGTCTCACTTGCCATTGCCATTGTTGGGAGACCTGTGTAAGTGTATTGTGGCCGTGCCGTCCCAGCTTGACAGCTGGGCTGTGGCTCATGTGCTTGCTCAGTCATGTCAGTGATGTGTATGCGAAATTGCTATGTGGTGTGTTGCTTTGACATGTGTCCTCTGCCATTTTCCCCAGGCGGAGACCGAACATTGACCGCCCATACCAATTGCTGGCGGACATGGACGATACAGAGGTTATTAGGAAGTTTCGGCTGGACAGGCCAACCCTGCATCGACTGTGTGCCATGTTAGAGCCCCATCTCCGTCCCCGCAGGGTGTATCCGACTGCTGTCACCCCCACGGCTAAGGTGATGGCCGCCATGCATTTCTTCGCCACTGGGTCATTCCAGCACACGGTGGGCAGTGGAGGAGGGATGTCCCAGCCCATGTTCAGCAAGGTGCTGAGGGATGTACTGGCAGCCATGATGCTGTACCGAAACAGGTACATCCGCTTCCCCAGGGCTCGTGAGTTGGCGGCAGTGAAGGGTGCATTCTATGCCCTTGGCAGAATCCCACACGTCGTTGGAGCCATTGACTGCACACATGTTGGCCTTGTTCCACCACAGGCCACTGAGCACCTGTACCGCAACAGGAAGCACACGCACTCCCTGAATGTGCAAGTGGTGTGCCTTGCGGACATGGTGATCACCCACGTGTGTGCCAAGTTTCCAGGCTCGGCACATGACGCACACATAATGCGCAACAGCATCTTGCCACGACTGATGGCCAATATGCAACAGGATCGTGGCTGTATTGTCGGTGAGTATGTGGAGTGGTGTAGCGTGCTGGTTGTGCGATGCTGTCCCCTGTCCAGTTGGAATAGCAACGGTTCTCTGTGTCCCTCACACCCAGGTGACTCTGCGTATCCGAATGGGGCATGGCTGCTCAGTCCATTGAGGAATCCTCGCACCCCAGCAGACGATCGATACAATGAGGCACATGGGAGGACCAGACGTGTGGTCGAGCGTACCTTTGGCCTCCTCAAGTCCAGGTTCAGGTGCCTGGACCGCACCGAGGGTGCACTGGCGTACTCCCCACAGAAGGTGTGCCAGATAGTGGTGGCGTGCTGCATGCTGCACAATCTGGCCATTCGTAAGCAGATCCCCCTCATTGTGGATGACGGAGATCAACCAGGGCCCCAGCCCGCAGACCAGGACAGCTCGAGTGAGGAGGACAGCGGAGAGGAGGAAGCTGGGAATGTGCGGCAGCAGCTCATCGCCCGCTACTTCACTTGACGGTGAGTGTCCATGTACGACGGCTGATGTGGCTGTATCTGTGCAGGTGTGTGTGTGCTGTGTCAGGGTGGCCGTTTGTTCACTACGTGCTGTGTGTCAACGCTCCATGGCCAGGGTAGTATGCCACTGTTGGTGACTGTGGCATTGTGCCCTATTGCTCTGTGCGATGTGTGTACATTGCTTGTAGTTGTTGACATGTACTGTGTGATGGGTGTGTGACACACTCATTGAATGTGCTCCTGTTCTGTCTCCCACCCCTAGGTCCCTACAGGCCCTCCGGATTCCATTGCCATGCCACGCATCAGGTGCCTTTCCGCCCAAGGTGGCCGTTGTATTCCGTACAAATAAAACACAGGGCACAAACAGCAGTTAGTGAAAAAGGTGCATTTATTCCAAACTGTGACATGTGATTGTGTGTAAGGTGATGACAAAAGTGGTGCGTGCAGTGACAATGAGCTGTCGGTCATGGCTGCGTGATGCTCAGGGTGTACCCACTGGTTCTATGTCCATAGTCCAACACACACATGCCATCCAGCTGGCTGTGTGGAGTGGGATCGTAGAGCAAGTCAATGCAGTGGCTGGTCAAGGAAGGCTGGCGGAAGGCTGGCTGGCTGCCTCACTTGCGACTGGAGCGTGCGAAGTCCTCCCGGGAGATCTGTTTCCTCTTCGGACGGCCCCTTCCACGTTTGCGAGGGGGTGCCTGCTTGCGACATGCTGGTGGTTGAGGTGTGCTCACTGGCTGTGGACGCAGGGGAACTGGACACTGCTGCTCGACCCTGCGCCCCGGCAGGTGGTGGCGGAGGGGAGCTGCTATCCCTGGCCGTGTCCTCACCGCCACCACCAGCTGGCCCATGAGGTCCACGAGTTGACCTATACGGGCGTCCATGGACCTCAGCACCCCCAGCACCTCCCGCGTGTCTGAAGCAGACCTGACCCATTGTTCTTGGGCCTCCTCATAGGCCCCAAGGACTCTGGCCATTTGAGGCAGGGCATGGCTCCCAGGGGAGGCTGGCGTTTCCCTGACCCTGCTCCTCCTACCAGTCCTGCTGCCACCGGCCTGCCCACTAGCCACATTGCTCACCACGGTCCTCGCTGTGGCTCCCAGGGTGGATCCAGTCGGCCGGGCCACCACCTGCGCTGGGGCTGGTGCCAGCGAAGACGTGGTGGTGGTGGCGGCGGTGGTGGTCGGTGCGGCGATGGTGGCGGTTGCGGCAGTGGTAGTGGCCGCAATGACCGTGGGTGTGGCCGCAATGACCGTGGGTGTGGCCGCAACGACAGTGGCAGCAGGGGGCTGGGACTGTTCAGCAGCCCTGGATGATGGGTTGGTGGGTAGGAGGGGTCCTGGGGAGCGGCTGGGCCCTGCCACACCAGATGGGCCTGCTTGGTGGTCCGTGTCCGAAGAGGAGGACAGATCCTCCACATCCGTGTGTCCTCGTTGGGGGCTTGTAGGCTGGCTGTGCTGGCTGCTGTCTCCATCCCCAGCATCCGGCAGTTCGTCACCTGTGGAGAGAATGAGATTTGTTATTGTGTTGCACCTGGCGAAGTATGTATTTGTCGTCTGACATTGGCAGTTCGTGCATTCTCGTACATGGGTTTCCCGGAGGCGAGTGTGTGGCTGTGGCATTTGTAGTTGTGTGTGCTTGGCAATGGGACTGTGTGCTGTGCACATGTGGCATGGGACGGATTGGCCATGCCGATGGGTGTGTTGCTGTGCCCCTACTCATTGTGACTCTGGTGTATGCGGGCTCCTGGCCCATCCTGGGTCTGGTTTGTACTTTGCTTTTGGGGTTCATATGGAACACTTAGGAACGCATATGGCAACATGGGGGCCATGCCCCAGATTCGCATTTGGGAGGGAAGATGCTTTTGGGGTTCAAATGGAACGCTTAGGAACGCATATGGCAACATGGGGGCCATGCCCCAGATTCGCATTTGGGAGGGAAGATGCTTTTGGGGTACATGCTGTGAGCCATGGGTGCCGAACGTGACATGTGTTGTGGCAGCATGACAGTGCATGGTTTGAGGTGTGTGCATGCTTGACATGGCCTGCATATTTGCTGTCTGTTGTGATTACTGGACATGGCATTGGACGCATCGTTATGAGTGAGTGATGGTTGTGTGTGAAAGCCAACGTATTGCAGTTGTCCCATCTCCTTGGTGTGCGTGCTGCCCTGTGCCATGTGCATCACTGCAGTGCTCGTGGGGGGGTGTGGCCCATGTTGTGTGTTGTTGCTCACAGTGTGTCGTGCGCTTCATTGACTTCTGGCACATGGTTGGTCATGGGCATGTATCTTAGCGTGACTGCTGTATGTGTGGCAGCTGTGCGGATGACATGCCTTTCATGAGACTGGGGCTGACGGATGGGATGGATGGTATGTTGTATGTGCATGGTGTGTCTGTGTGTTTGATGGGTTCAGTGGTGTTCGTGTGCATTTCTGTTGTTCCGCTCTGTTGCGTCTAGTGTTGTTTGTCTTACATAGGCGTAGTTGTGGGGTGTGTGGTTGACAGGCAGTAGGGGCTACATGGACAGGACTTCAATGGTGTTTCGGTTGTGTGTGATGAGTTGCACAGTGGCTGCCGTGTGGTACTGTTTTCAGTGTGGCTTGTGTATGCAGACGTGGCTCCTTGGGTGTTGCTATGTCTGTGATGGGTCATGTGGGGTGTGAGTCTGTTGTTCATGTCCGTGTGCACATTGTTCACTTGTTCGTGACGGTGGGCGGTGCTGCGTTTTCGCCTGCTACGTGACATGTCCCATGTGTTGGTCGTGTGCCGGTCCTCATACCTCCAGTAATCCAGCCCTGTCCAGTTTCCCACCTGCAGGTTGTTCATGCGTGCACTGTACTGGATGCCACATGGCTCTAAGCGGGGGTGCTCCATGTTGCAGGTCTGTGGGGGTGGGGGGTGTTGTGGGTCGTGGGGGTGGCTGGACACCCACTGACACCGATTGCTGTGGACCGTGATGTCTGCCTTTCGGCTGTCGTTGTGCACTGCGGTGGCTGACACGTGGCTGTGGGGTGTGGGGGATGCTCCTCCTTGCTGTGCTGTGGGACTAGGGGCCTGGTGTGTGTTGTACTTGGGCTGTCCACCGTCCCACCCACTGCACTTTGTGTTCCTGCCACTTACCTGTTACTTGTCGGTTTGTGCAGCTGTGGCGGACACATGGGTGTGGTGGGTGCTCGTTGTGGCGCTTCTGGCATATTTGGGGACCTGTTGGTGGTTACGTGGCTGGCTGAATGTACACATGTCCCGACGCATCTTACAGTTGTTCGGTTTGGGCTGTGTGTGGTGGTGTCTGTTGCATGTGTGTGTGATGTGTTGTGTATTGTGTGCTGGACATGGGGGTGTTTGTCCCTGGGAGCTGTGGCATGGTGGTAGTGCATGTGAGTACATAGCGGTGTGCTGGTATACATTAGTTTGTACTTACCAGCCTCCACTCCCCCTGCTAATCCGGCGAGGATCTCGGGATGTATGATGACTCGCACCTTCTCCTCCCACGCTTTGAAGGTCTTGAAGAGCGCGGGATTCCCTCCGCCAGTGACGGCAGCCAGCTCTCTGTTTTTGCCCTCCTTCTTCTTGACCAGGCTCTTGACGTCATTCCACCGTTTGTTAATTTCGACTCTGTTCCTGGGCAGGGTCCCGACTGCATTGACCTGGTCTACGATCCGGTTCCACATTCTGTTTCTGGTGGCTAGTGGTGTGTGTTGGACCATGTTCCCATAGATTTGTGGGTGCACCTTGATGATCTCGTCGACCATGACCGTCAGCTCCATGGGCGTGAACTTGGGCATTCTTTGTGGTGCCATGGTGTTTGTGGTGCTGGTGCGGTGTGTGTTGTGTAATGTGCAGGGGGTTTGTGGTGCCGGTGTTTGGTGGTGGTGGTGGTGGTGGTGGTGATGTGTGCGTTTCTGTGGTGTGCTGTTGTCCTCGCTGTGTCACTGTGTCCTCTCCTCTCCTCTCTGGTTTGCAATGTTGCAAGGGGTTGTGGTCTGTGGGAGTGCTGCTTTTGTACTTACCTATGTGGGTGTGTCCTCATGGTCTGTTGTTTTCAGGTGTGTTGTGTCTGGGGTTCTGGCCTTTGTAGTTTTTGTTTGTCCGGGGGGTGTTTTCGGGATGTGTACTGTGCTTGTCTATTTGTGCGTGCCTTGCTGTGTGGACTTATTGGCCATGTTGTGTGCTATTGGTTTTGTGAGCGGATGGTTTCTGTGCAGGGACGTGGGCGCCATGGTTTCTGCCGTGTCGATTGGCATCGGCGTTGTTTGCGCTGGCGGGCGGTATATTTGTGGTTTTCCCGCGCTCATGGCGGTGCGATCGTAATTTCACGTGCGGTGTGTCGGCCGTGAGGGCGGGCGGTTTTGTGTTGTCGGGCGTGTTTCCGTCCGTGGCGGGCGGTTTGACTCCGACTCGGACGATGGCGGGCGGTATTTTGTGTGATTTTTCCGCCGATGGCGGTTTTCGTTTTGTGTAATCGTAATGGCGTGGTCGGTGTTCAGACGGTGTATGCGGGCGGATTTTTGCCGCTTCCATGCCTGGCGGATTTATTTACGCCGGGTATCGTAATGGGCCCCTAAACTATTTAAAAATCTTCAAACTTAAATTTCCCACTACAGTCAGTGCAACAGCAGGGAAAGTGTTGGATAGCGGAGGGGTAAAAATTACTATTCCCACTCCAGCGAGTGCAACAGTACGAAAAGTGTTGGATAGCGGGGGGGGGGTAAAAATTACTATTCCCACTCCAGCGAGTGTAACAGTAGGGAAAGTGTTGGCTAGCAGAGGGGTAAAAATTACTATTCCCACTCCAGCGAGTGTACTAGTAGAGAAAGTGTTGGATAGCGGAGAGGTAAAAATTACTATTCCCACTCCAGCGAGTGCAACAGTAGGGAATGTGTTGGAGAGCGGAGGGGTAAAAATTACTATTCCCAATCCAGCGAGTGTAATAGTAGGGAAAGTGTTGGATAGCAGAGGGGTAAAAATTACTATTCCCACACCAGTCAGTGCAACAGTAGGGAAAGTGTTGGATAGCGGAGGGGTAAAAATTACTATTCCCACTCCAGTGAGTGCAACAGTAGGGAAGGTGTTGGATAGTGGTGGGATAAAATTTACTATTCCCACTCCAATCAGTGCAACAGTAGGGAAAGTGTTGGATAGCGGAGGGATAATAATTACTAGTCCCACACCAGTCAGTGCAACCGTAGGGAAATTGTTGGTTAGCGGAGGGGTAAAAATTACTATTCCCACTCCAATAATAGTAACAGTAGGGAAAGTGTAGGTTAGCGGAGGGGTAAAAATTACTATTCCCACTCCAATGAGTGCAACAGTAGGGAAAGTGATGGATAGCAGAGGGGTAAAAATTACGATTTCCACTCCAGTGAATGCAACAGTAGGGAAAGTGTTGGTTAGCGGAGGGGTAAAAATTACTATTCCCACTCCAATAATAGTAACAGTAGGGAAAGTGTTGGGTAGCGGAGGGGTAAAAATTACTATTCCCACTCCAATGAGTGCAACGGTAGGGAAAATGATGGATAGCGGAGGGGTAAAAATTACAATTTCCACTCCAGTGAATGCAACAGTAGGGAAAGTGTTGGATTGCAGAGGAGTAACAATGAATAGTCTCAATCCAGTCAGTTCAAAATTAAAAACAAACAAAATATTAACAACAAAATAAATTTAAAAAATATATAAATATGTTTAAAATTGAAATCCAAATACATTATATATATATTTTTTTAAAACATATTATAGTGTTAAATACATATGACAAATACCTGCAAATATTATATTAAGTAAAAAGAAAAATAATTTCCAAACAAATAAATATTTTTAATTAGTAATTATTTAGAAACAAAAACATTATTTATTACATAAATTTACTTTTTTTATTTCCTACCCTATAACACCACACAATTCACAACCCACATCTAATTTTTTTTTTTAAAGTACTTCCTTAATTAACATTATTAATTACCAATTAAAGAAATATTATTAATTAAAAAACAAATTAAAACTCATAAAAATTCATTGACTTCCCACACTTTACCCCTATAATCCCCACAACCCACAGCTAAAATTAAACTGTAAAAAAATTAATTACACAATTAACACTTATTTTCAATTAAAAAACTAATAATATTTAACAACTAATTATAAAGTAAGTAAAATTAATTTACTCCCCACACTGTACCCCTATAACAGTAAAACCCACACACAAAAAATATAAACAAATACCCTAATTATATATTAATTAATTAATTAATATTAATGATCAACTAATTATTAATTAATTAAACATATATTACTTCCCACCCTTTACCCCTATAAACCCCACAACTCACACCTAAAATTACACAATTTCAATATTTAATTTTCAATTAATTAATTAATATTAATCAACAACTAATTATTAATTAATTAAACATAAATTACTTCCCACCCTTTACCTCTATAAACCCCACAACCCGCACCTAAAAATTACACAATTTCCATAATTAATTTACAATAAATTAATTATTATAAATTAACAAGTAATTATTAATGAATTAAACATAAATTACTTCCCACCCTATTCCCCTATAAACCCACAACCCGCTACAGAACTAAAAATGCAAAATTTACTTACAATAAAATTGATAGCTACTAAAAATGTAAGACATATTAAAAAACATAAACAATACTTCTACAAAAAAATACATCACATACATTAAAAATATAAACTAAAATACATAACACTAATTTAAAAATCGATATTTTAAACAACTATATTTTTGCAAACAATATTAATGACTTCTATATTTTTGAAAATGATATTTCTTACCTTAAATTCGATATTCTTTGACCACGATATTCTTGCTGTCGTTATTGCTGTGTCACGATATTTGCAACTCAATATTTGTGCAAGTCGACATTTCCAACTCAATATTCTGTCTGAAGACCATTGCAAATATATCTGCAATAGCTTGTTGGTCAGGCAGGCATTCTCCGTCTGTGGATTCTAGCGCCACCACCCAAAATCTCGCTCGGTCCCGCCTTTCCAGCCAGGCAAGTAATTTTCCTGTCCTATCTCCCAGTTCATACACCTGGTGCTGCATAGCTCTATATTTGGTTCTAGCCACTTCCGCAACTACATCCTTGTAATCCTGCAGTTTCAAACGTAGGTGGTGTTGTGTGTCTTTTTGTGCCTCATTCCCCATTTGGGATTCCAGTTCCAGGATCTCCTGCTCCAGTGCCCCTATTGTGGCGTATCTCTCCTGCCTATGTCCCACCATTAATGAAAGAGCTTGGCCCCTGACTATGGCCTTGTAGGCCTCCCAAAGCGTCAGAGAGGAGGTGACAGAATGTTCGTTTTCTTTGATATAATGGGTCATTTGTTTTAGTAGTCCCTCCCGTATAGTTGGGAGTTTGAGGTACCATGGATTTATAAAGATTGTGCCTCTCTTCCGTGGGGTACCCTGGCAGTATCTTGCCCATATTGGGGATTGATCAGATATGCCCCTCGCTAAGTGCAAACCTCTCAGAAATTCAACAGGGAGAAGGCAGATGAAATAAGATAGGCGATACGGGACATACTACTGTGGGCCCCAGAGTGAAATGTAAAGTGCCGTGGTAAGGGGTTAAGGGCCCTCCAGACATCTATCATTCCCAATGCTGCTAAAAAATCTGTCGATTGGGTTTTTAAAGGGAGTGTCTGCCTGGGTGGGTAGCGGTCCGTGGTGTCACAGAGTGTCATAGTAAAGTCTCCGCCTATCAGGAACTCGCCCTCTGGTAGTTGGAACATGAGTGTGCCTATATCTGGAAGAGTGGTGCTGTGTAGGGCTGGTGGTACATAAACAGAGATAATATTGATCTTTTTCCCCTCCCACGTGCCCGCCAGAGCTGCATATCTACCCTGTTTGTCGGTACAAATTTTATCAGTCGAGACTGGAAGCACTTCCTAGGGAGAATACCCATGCCACGGGAGCTAGAGGTGTAGCCCTCACGGACCACCGTTTTGTATCCCCAGCGGTCAAGTGCCTTACAAGCTTTACCCAACAGATGTGGTGCTTTCAGTAGGATGACATCTGGGGAGTGTTCTTAGATGAATTGGAGCACTATCCCCATTTGATTTTATCCCCCAGCCCATTGACGTTCCAGGATAGGACGCGAAGCTCCGGGATACCTGTATCTATTCATGTGGTCATTTGTCTATCTCAGGCGTCTTGCCCAGTCTCCATCATGGGATCCCTTCAAGTTGTGTAGCCGCAGTTGCGGTGACCCCACCAACAACAACAGGACTTTCAGTGTGTCATACCTAAACCTAATTTCCTATAATGAAAATAATAGATCTGAGAAACCTGATGAGTCGAGTAACCCTCCTCCCTCGCCCTCTCGATGCATTCCCACTGTACCCAGCAATGCTTTGTAGAAACAGAACAAAACAAGAAGAAAAAAGACCCCCCACCCAGCATCCCTGCATGACGAACCTGAAACTGCCTGCCCACCCAACTATGCAGAGTGCCTGCGCCCCACCCCAACATACTCAACTTACATGGTTGTAGGCCTTCCCCCTCGCCCACCATCCACCCCATACCTGAAGTAACATGTAGCACAATCAACTTGGTAATATGGAATGCATGTTCCAAATCATGAGGAGAGCAATAACCCTGCCATAGCGCTGTCCACCACCACCGGGGGTGGGGGAGGAGAAAGCATTTTGCCCAGTGTCTGATCTGGCCCCCAGGAGCAACCCACAGCCCGCCACCCGATCAGGTAAAACACCGTGACCTCAGGTTCTGACTCCAAATGAATCACTGTCAGTATCAGTATATGGGCTGTATGGTGTTGCTAAGAATCTCAGCCCTCAAGACATTCAGTACTCCTGCCGCTGCTCTGTCTCACCATCTCTTGCCGGGTGTTGTACCCCTGTCTGGTTACTAGTCGCCCCCGGGCCCACGCTCGTTCTCCACAACATGCTCCTCGTTTGGTGCCTTAGACTGGCCTCCATTCCTCGAGCCACTCCCAGGCCTACTCCGGAGTGGTAAAGAACCAGGCCTTGCCTTCTGATTCTATGCGTATTCTAGCATGGAAAAGCATTGATTATTTTGCTCCTTTTCACCTCAAGAAAATTACGCCCTTGTCTCTGGACTTTCAGCGTGAAGTCTGGGAAGAAGATAATGTGTGCTTTGTCATACAGTACTGGTGAAGCAGCTTGGTCGTTTGGAGAATTGAGTCACGATCTCTGAAGTGAAAAAGTTGTGCAAGCAGGGGCCGCTCTTCCAAGAACTTTTTTGAGGCCTCTAGTTCCCACACCTGTGCCTTAAGGCACTTTGCGTCATTCAGTAGAGTCGCCGTTGTGTCTTCCACTTCCTTGACTCTTGTTCCTAAGTTGCGTAGATCCACTCACATCAGGGAGACTTCTGTCGTAACAGTGTCTATGCGGGATTCTAGTGCAGTGCGGACTCCCTGTATAGCGGCCATAATGTCTCGAAGGGGCAGGGGAGTCTCTTCTGGAGTATGCTGGGTTTCAGAGGTGGATTGGTCCTGGGAGCCCTCCTGAGTCTCAGGCCCCTTGGTAAGTGCATATTTGTCTATTTTCATTTGATGTGACCCTTTAAGTTCTTTCCGCCTGTCATCCTGTCGGTGAGGAAAGGCTACTTCTATATAAAGTGGAGGGGGAGGGTGGTAATCCCCTCCACCTGTCCGTTGGTACCCTCAGGGTCCACTGCGGCCTCTCAGGTTTCTCCCCGTGTGTGGCCCCTCAAGTTCCACTGGGCAGTTGTTTGTGGCCCTAATATTGCGGTGTCTGTGTCCCTAAATCCGTGTCCCCGGACTCACAGGTAGTCTCCAATAGGTTGAGGCTTTACCGCCGTACGGGGGGGTGGTGAGGGGAGAGGCTCGCAGTACACCAGGATGCAGTTCGCACCGTACCGTCTCTCACTTTAATGGCAGCAAAACAATGTCTGTCCCAGAAACCCTTACTGCATTGCCACAACGGATGGTAGTATGTGGCCTTGTGGGTCAGGAGATCAAAATGGGGACTGCAAAGTGCTGGACGCAATGTGGGCTAGTGTCTTTTCATCAGAGTTCATGGAGACCTCTGGAATGCGGTACGCACCCTCCCTGAGCTCTCCGGAGTACCTCGAGAGGACGAGGCAGGCCACAGACTCAGGATCTCCCTGTGATCCCAGGGGTAGCACACGCTCACCTCCGTCCTCCACTGGGCGCCGTTATGTTGCAGGCAGGATCGCGCCGCTACGGAGGAACCAGTTGGGCCTCATGCCGTGCCTTCACCAATCAAAAATTCCCATTGTAGACGATAGTGCACTCCTTTTAGTCCATTCAGGGCGCCTCAGTGGGAGGCGAAGCCTGGCATTGACTCACGGGCTCCCTGCTGTCTCAGGCACAATGCCCATTCTCCTCGGTCCTGCCCTGGGGCCTCCCCAATGGTTGGCAAGATCCAGTCACCTTGCAGGCCACAACCGGGCTCCTCGCCGCACGCCTCTCCCGCACAGCGTTTCTCCTTCCACCTTGCGGGTGGCGGAGGGTCTGGGCTCCAAGGCGCCATCCCTCTCTCAGGGGCCCATGCTTCCCAGCAGGTGTGTTTACTCCGGAAGCACGCTGCCCTCAGCCCGGAACCAACAGGGCAGTCACAGTCTCGATGGGGCCCACAGGCCCATGGACCCCATGCTCGGAGGAGAGAATCGGGGTCGTGGATCCGGCCAGGCCACTAGGCCTTTACTCTGTGCTCTTCTTCCAAGGTATCGGAGCAGCGGCTCAGCTACCGGCACCCGTGCCGCAACTTCAGCACAGCCTCGGTCTAGGGATCGAGTCGATCGCACTCGTATTAATGGATTACGGCAGTGGGTCTCGGAGCCACTTCAGAAAGCAGCCATCTTCCTCTGTGGTTAGCCATGCCCCTGGAACCATCATTGCTAATGCCTCACATGATACTAAACTCGATGTAGTGTATGTGAACGATCTAATGGTTCCTATATTTATGCTGGTGTTATAACTATATGCATTTTAACCCTGCTAGCCATTGGTAAAGTGCCTGTGCCCCCCTTCAGATATGGTCCAACTGGCATATTCCAAATTAGTATATTTAACTTACTTATAAGTCCCTAGTATATGGTAAAAAATTTACCCAGTGCCTGCAAGTTAAATGTCACTAGTGGACTGCAGCACCAGATGTGACACCCACTACAGTGTGTAACACTATGGCACTAACTTGCCCTATAGTTTCTTCTTTAGGTAGTACAATCCCGTGTGAGCGAGATGTGACTCCAGACATTTGTTCGCCACGCCACCCTACAACTGGCTCCATCCAAATCCAGACTGAAGACTCGAACAGTGTCATTACTCAGGGGAAGGCGAAGTGCGTGAAAAAAGGAAGAAACAATAGTCTCCATTAGTCTGGTCCTTCTGCATGCAGTCACTTCTCACTGGTTTCTGTTTTCTTGTTCGGGTCATTATAGCATGTGTCTGTGTGCATCTAAAAAATAAAGAGAGAGGATGAGTAATGGTACTCTGCTACAAGGTGTAAGAGTAACCATGTTACCTCTCCTGGCTCCTGCTTACCAGAGACTTTCCTCTTTCCCAATTTTAAATTTGACCTTTTGATTGAAGAGTGTATGCTTGTGATGAACCCTATTAGCCCACATAGAGAGGACCAATACCATGCTAGGGGCATCTATGGAATTATCATGCCATTTCCTCATTACTTCCACATAGCAATCAATACTGGAATTCGGATTGGAATTCCAAAATGTCTTTAGGCCCAAAGTCTTGGCAAAAGAAGAGCGCAAAAATATTAGCGCTTTTCTATTGCTTACATAGGGCCACATGTATCAAAGTTCCATTTTGCATTCTCTAAATAGAGAATTTTAGGTAACTGCTACTTAGGGAATGCAAAATGGCATGTAAGAAAATAGCGACTCCTACAGAGTCGCAATCGTAATTAGGGATCGCTATTAGGAAATGCTACTCCATTCATTCTTATGGGCCTAGAGGCCTATAGGTGCGAATGGTTTTGCATTACCTAATCTGCGATTACCTAATTTGTAATCACAAATTAGGAAATGCAAAACGAAAGGTGCCAGGACCCAAGGACCCCTGAAGCACCCCCCAAGCAAATTTGCACATGTAAAGTGCACACATGCCCCAGGGGCATGTGTGCGCTACATCGTACTCTTATAACTGCATTTTTTGTGCATTTTCAAAAATTGCACATGGTTACCATCGACTTGGAGTTGATGGTAATAGCATTTCCTAAATGCCCAGTTTGCATTTAGAAAATGCTTGGTACATGTGCTTAGGGAATTGCAAATGGCCGTGGCCCGTGCAGGTAAGAGCGGTGGGGCGATAATTATTTATTTAATTTCCCTCGCCAACGTCCATCGAAATCCCCCCCCCCAACCTGGCCCCATCGCCCCACCACTCTTACCTGCACGGGCCGTGGCTGATCGCAAATTGCGATTCCCTATTTGGAGTTGCAATTTTCGGTAATCGCACCTAAAATGCACTGTCAAAGCCTTTCATACATCTTGAAAGGCTATTTTGCATTCACAAACGGTCAAATTTAGCGATTTACACCATTTGTGAATGCAAAATAGGTTGATACACGTGGTCCATAGAGCCTTATTGTCTTTTCAGGAACTTCTGAAACTTTGGAAGTGCTGATTCTCAAGCACAGACATCCATTAAAGTAAGTAGTTCTCCACATTAATTTGTGCATGTACCTTGCCAGTTTGTAGCAACAGTTCCTCTGTTGGTAAAGTTATGTTATGTTATGTTATATAAGCTTATAACGTGCACAGCTACTCCGAGGAGTGTCCCGGCGCGAGCCAAGAGAGGGGAAGAGGGCCAAAATTAGACGAAGAGATGTGTCTTCTGTTTTTTTAAAAAAAAGACAGAAGTCTTGAATACTGCGAAGAGCCAGAGGAAGCAAGTTCCAAGCCATGGCAGCTCTGACAGCAAGAGAACTGCCCCCCACTCTCGTCAACCGGAAGCGAGAGACCTGGGCCAGAAGCGGAGATGATGAACGGAGGTGTCTGGCAGGGGTGTAGAACAGGAAACGCTTCCTTAAATAAGTGGGGCCGCAGGCATGCAGAGCATGATGGGCCAGGGTCAGGGCTTTAAACTTAACTCGTTCGACCACAGGTAGCCAATGAAGAGAACGCAGATGCTGTCTAACACTGTTTCTCATCGGGATGTTAAAAAGAAGTCTCGCTGCAGCATTTTGGACAACCTGCAGTCTGTTGAGAAGGTAACCCGGAAGGCCGACATACAAGGCGTTTGCGTAGTCAATCCGGGAGAGTATCAGGGCCCGGGTCACCGTTTCCTTAGCTGCACTAGGGAGACGCGGGAGGAATTTCCTAAGGGTTTTAAGTATCCCAAAGCAGTTCCCCGCTAGCTTCTTAATCTGGGTAGAAAAAGAGAGATTCTCTTCGAACCAGACTCCAAGATTCTTAGCGGGTTGCCCCGTCGAGGCTGGCATGGGGAATTTGGCTGGCCATAATGCTTCCCTGAACTGGGGGGGAAAGGTCCAGTACAGAAGAATTTCTGATTTATCCTCGTTACATTTAAGCTGTGCCGAGGAAAGCCATTGAAAAACTGCTGACAGACAATTTCTGGCCAGGGACGTGGAACACTCTGATTTTCCCCAGGTAAACAGAAGCTGAGTATCATCGGCGTAGGCTATAATTTTGGCTCCCAACTCTTCAGCCAAATAAATCAGAGGAGTGACATATAAATTAAAAAGAAGGGGGCTCAGAGACGACCTCTGATGCACCCCAGTAGTCACCTCCTGAGGTGAGGAGGAGAACGGGGGGAGCCAGACCTGTTGAGTACGCCCCTCCAAAAAGGATTTCAGCCAACTCAGGGCATCACCTGAAATTCCCATGTCCGCAAGGCGGTCTTCTACTTTTCTTTTACAGCTCCCTAAATCTTCCTACAGAGCAGTGAAACAGGGTAAGGATATGAACTGACTCCAGGACTCCCCGAGAGCAGGAAACAAGGCTGGTGACAAGAACTCCAAGCAAGTACCCAACTTCCAGGTTGGGCAGTCAGGGAGATGAATGGCTAAGAAGACGAAGATACAGCAGTGGTAAGTAGATGGGTAAGTATCTGAAAAGGAAGCAAGGTACTAGCCTCCAGGCATGGCTTTTATCCTAGCCACGGTGTTTTGGGGTGGGTGTGGCCATCCAACTCACAGTCAGTAGTAAAAAAAGTCTAGGCCATGTCCTGTGCAATAGCTCCTTTTCCAGTCATGGATGCGTCGGTGAGCAGAAGGAAGAGCTGCGTTAGCCATGACACAATGGCAGTGTAAAACATGGCTTCAGGCCCACCATTGTCAAAATAAACCCTTTTGACAGGTCAAACCTCCTTTTTGAACATTTGTAGGTCGTCCCTATATAGGTCTTGTGGTCCACAAGGCAGCGTGA
Organism: Calotriton arnoldi; assembly: GCA_963921515.1. Lineage (NCBI taxonomy): Eukaryota > Metazoa > Chordata > Amphibia > Caudata > Salamandridae > Calotriton > Calotriton arnoldi. The sequence goes on along the minus strand of CAWUFW010003252.1, from coordinate 161,817 downwards.
ATGGTAGTTAAAAGTAGGAAATGTAGAAACTTAACGTTAAGACATCCTTACAAAGACTAGCACCCAAAATATTTCACTGTGGCAAGCCTAGATATCTTATCTAGAAAATCAGTGTACAGAGTACTGTTTCTCAGGGATCGGACTAGCTAGAAACATATTTAAACAACTATTTTGAATACTTATTAAAAATCAAATTAAAGGATGAAGTTAATTTTTTAATAAATTCTAGCAAAAAGTAACTTTTAGAAAGTTATCTTTTCCCTGCCTGAAGTTCCTGGAGGCTGAATTTGCATTTGCTCTCCCACTTCTGCCAGTCAGTAATTAGAACAGGTGTGAAAAAGGTGTGCTTACAAGGAGCAAATAATTGGCTGACCTGAATGGGCAGAGATGACTCTGGTACTCCCAGAATATTCAGGGTGAGGGCTGTCAGCATTCTTTTTGATTTTATAGTGCCAAATCCTGCTTGAGAGTCAAAGCCTGCTTGACAGGTCTGTTGGCTTTACAAATAACACTTTAGAGCACTCTGGAAAGGCACGGAACAGGATGCTAAGATCATTCTTGTGTATGCCTTATCTGGTTGCTGAAGGACCAGCTTTATCCCATCAGACTTCTGTCTCTAGGCTTTACATAAAACACTTTGAGGCAAACTTGAAAGGATGGGGGCAGGATGACAAGACTGTCCTTGTTTATCTGCTGTCTGGTTGCTGATGAATCCTGTTTTTTTCTACCAAACTTCTGTCTCTTGTTTTTTTTGGGCTGCCTAAAACTGGATGTTAATGCTAGATGTGGGAAGACACTAGGAATACCATAGGACACTTCACAAACACACACCTAGCACTCATAGCTCACGTTTATTATGGCTGAAGGTTTTTGCCATTTTGAAAATGGCCAAAATGGGTAGGGTTTCCCCCAGCTGCCTTTACCCTGCTAGTTAGGGCATGCCCAGAAGCATTCCCACCCACTAGATTGTGCCAGTTATGAATGTGTAATCTCCAGACACCCATTTCAGAACACTACTGGACCTGAGGAAAAACAGAAGAGGACTGAACCTACTGTGTATGACAGGAGAGGAGCCCTGAAAGACTAGACCTGCTCCCTCTTGTACACAGCACAAAGAAGTGCATTTCAAGGTTATAAGGCTGAACTTGTGTTAAAGCTACAGGGACCCACTAATCAACAAGTTGCCTTTTCCTGCAACACTCAGCTGACCAGTGACAACTAGACCTGGACTGGACCTGTTGTATTCCTCTTAGGGTGTCCATACACAGGCTTTCCTGTATCATGTCCTTATATAGGCACAATTCGCCCTGCCCTTATATGGGCATAAAATCCCAGCCCTTATTTAGGCATTAAACCGTGCACTCCAAATACAGGCATGGTCTCTGACATCCGTCCACCCTAACGTCACAACGAGTTCATGAAGAACAGACCCTTAGGCTGCGGGAGTTTCCCTAGCCCAGGACTATTGATCTCTTCAAGGACTCATATATTATGCATGAACCATTATTCCTTAGGGGTTCATTCATGACGTCTTCCGCTGTCCGACTCACGTCAATGCTAACATTCTTAGGTACTTCTCAGGTATAAATATACCTTCCCTAGCCGCTGTAAATCAGAGGAGACCTCGACTTCAGAGGAGCCCGTTTCCCGGCCTGACGCACTGAGAAGACGCTGTCATCCCTGCACGCAGAGAGTCCAGCTTCCAGTGATCTGACTTCCCTTGCGGGGTGTTGGTGTTCGAGTCTGGCAAGAGATTCCTACCTCTCTCATTCTTAAGGTATGGAGCTGACTAGAACCTAGAGGGACTCTTGGCATACTAGGCATACTAGGCTTAACATACTCTTAGTATACCATAGTAAGGAATACTTCACCTACTTCATACCTCTCCCTACACCTAGGTTAGGTTAGGTACATTGGGGTAGAACTAGATTAGAAACGCATTGTATGAGTACTCGCATTTTTAGTCTGTGTCATTTATGTAAATGCATATATACTAAAAGATAATGCTATCGCAGTATTATTTATTTCTACTACTCACACTGTACATTATTTATCTCGCATACTGTCTTGTGATCGTAACAGCACATTTTACTTACACCAGAAACAAGACTGTTCAATAAATCTTTTATTGAAACGCCCGTCTGTTCTTTCTGTGTAACTTGGAGAAAACTAAGCATGCACGATTGAGCTGAGTGAAATAGTTATCTATTGTTTCCACGACTCTGGGACACGTTCTGATTCTAAAGGGAAACAAAGTGGTCATGTTTTGCGGCTGCCAGAAACTACTCCCTTCTTGTCGTCAAGGAGTTTCTAGTGGCCTCTGAGCTAGCTGGCACAAGTAATTAAGTTTAATATACTCGATAGGGACATACTGACCTTAGTCCTATGTCAAACCTATAGGATATATTATTCCAATGCGCAGAGCCTATTAGGGAAATAGGAGCTACACTACATGGCGCCCAGCGGTTTGGTAAGGCGGTAATTCAACGTTAGATACTGAGTAACTCAGCCGTGCTTTTTCTCTCAGAGACCCCTACCCATATACTCCAAAAGACGTCTGGAGTGGGCAGGGTTAAGTATCCCCAAAGGCTACATAGGGCAGCACCCTATATATTAGCTGTTTGGTTTGCTCAACGTTGAAGGATACAGTGTTCCAAAATATTGTGCACCTTATCTTTGTCTCCTTGAAACTTGTTCTACATTTTTCAAACAACAAAATGCCTGGCTCCGATACTGAGACCGGAAACGGTAGAGCTGCGGCTGATCCAGCCCAAGCAGCAGTTTTTAACTTTACAGGTTTTATTGAAACTGAGGAGGGTGTTATAGACATCACTCCAAACTTAAGAAGAGCCATCACTCTAAAACTCATAAAACATGGCCTACCACCAAGAGGAGGTAGAGCAGTTTTCGTGATAGAGGCACACGAATCCTTTCAGACAGAGGTATTCTATTCATGGGTAATATTTCCTGAATCCAATCCAGTAACACACATGTTTCACTTGTACAAAGAAGATGATCCACCAGAGGAATACATTCCTTTCGAGGATATTGAAATTCCATTAACATACCAGGAGCATCAGCTCTGGTTTAAAGGCGCCCTAAAACATCACAAAAACATTACCAGGCTCGGTCCACTAGGTAGACCAGGAGCAACATGGCCGATTCTAGCCGGCTACACACCTCATCCTGGCATTGAAGAAATGTCAGACGAGGAATTACTTACTCAACTCACAGAGTTAATAAAAATCTACAGACAATTGGTCCAATATGTCATGCGGACTTTCACAGTCCAACCACCATTGACAATTCCAAATCAAACTCCTCACCAGGGGAATACACTAAAAATTACACCACAGACTCTATACGCAGTCATGGGTAAAATGCCCACAAAACGTGAGCAAATTCCATTTTGGATAGCTCAAAAAAATTACTCAAATCGAAGCAGTATTTCCAAATACTAGCCCGTATGAGAAACACAGAATACTGACAATCAGTTTACCGATGGGGATCACACCACAACTGGAAGACTGCACCACTTGGGGCTCAGTCTTTGCTGCCATCTATACTAAAACACATGGCATTCCATCAATTGCAGTAATACATGATGTCCTGAAACAAATTCAAAATGAATACGGGGCAGAGCCTGCTCTAAATTTAGGTATGAAATTACTGAAAATTTTCGCCCAGGTCTCAACAATAATATTATCTAATATTAAAGGGGAGGCAGCAGCAGTGGTGATCCGCCAAAAATTAAGGGAATTTGATGTTACAGAACATCAAACTGAGCTACCCAGAATAATAGAACAATCTTATGCAGAATTAGGCAGAGATAGTTTGGGTGGGAGACCAGTGAAGCCAAAACTATCTGAAAGTCCTGAGAAGGACTCTATTAAACAAACTCCTACATCTTCTAAAAAGAAGTGGGAAACTAATAAAAATAATTCAGAAAAACGTTCTCAATCCCGAGGTAGGTCTCCTCAAAGGAGCCCTCTGAAAGGAGGTATAACCTCAGGAATAGGGATAATTTGAGAAAACCTGACAGGTATCAAGATACTGATACACGTTCCTCTCGTCCCTTTCAGATCTCATCGAAGACTTCGGAAAGAAGAGGACGATCGGAACATAGAGAAGAACGCGTGAAATCGAAAGACGAAAAACACGCTCCAAAAACTAAAGCAAAACCTCAATTCTCCAAAAAGAAAGTAGCAGGTCTGAAGATCAGACATGCCGAGAATACTGAGAACACAACTCAAGAACGGAGAATGGGCTCAGACAATGCTGGACAGTGCAGCAGAAGTCACAATAGCTCGCCAGAACCTGAAGGAACTTCTGGAGATAGTGGACTTGAATGAGTACATTAAAGTAGAGACTGTAGACACCAGGGTTAGTACTCCACAAAAGTTATATGAAATAACACTCCGGATGGAGGGAGATAAACCTAGACAGGTGAAAGCACTTTTTTGGGAAAGACTATCAAAGGGCTATGACATACTTCTAGCAGAAAAGGACTGGCCTCCACAATTTGTCAGGGAGTGCCCACATGGCGAGGACATTATTATGCCTGCCTTCTCCAACCATATACCAATGCACCTAAGATATATATATGCCAGGAAATGGGCAGTGGCCCAGGCCCCAGCATTATATAAAAATCATGTAGGAAGGGATGAGGACTCACCTCACCATAAAATACATCTGAAACATGAACCAACTGCACAACGGCAGTACCCAATAAAGCAAGAAGCTAAAAAACAGGTCAGGGAGATCTTAGATCAACTTGAATATCAAGGGGTGATTGAAACATGCACCTCCTCAATGAACAATCCTTTGTTTCCTGTCTCCAAACCAGACAATACATATCGTCTAGTTTTGGATTACAGACACCTAAACACTTGTTCTAAAACTTTTGCAGTGCAAAATGCACATAGCACAGCATTAATAAATAACATTGTGCGTAAAAAATATAAAACAACTTTAGACATCTCAAATGGTTTCTTTTGTCAAAACATAGCACCTGAAAGCAGGTACTTAACAGCATTCTCCATAATGGGGACCCAGCGTCACTTTTGTCGACTCCCACAAGTGTTCAAGAACAGCCCAGGGTTATTCTCAGCGAGGGTAATGGAGTTACTACAAATTTATGACAATGAGGCATTGTCCTATGTTGATGACATCTATCTGACAGACGATGACCTGGAAAAACACTTGAACAGGGTGAGCACCATTATACTGAGTTTCGCCTCTGAGGGCTACAAGTTCAACTTTAAAAAGTCCAGAATTGCCCATCTCAAAGTCCTATTTTTAGGATATGAGCTTTCAAGTGAAGGCAAGAGCTTGGCAGCTAACTTTCTAGAGAAATGTGCGCTGCTCCAACCTCCAAAAACGCTAAAAAACTTACAATCCATCCTGGGTTTCCTAAATTTTGGAAGAACATACATTCTAAATTACGCAGAAAGGGTTAAACCTCTCTACGCATTAATCAAACCTGATTTTTCAATCAAAAACTGGACACAGGAACACACAGAAATCTTGCGTTCACTACAGGCTAACATGTTAGCAACAAATCACTTACAAACACGTGTAAGTCAACGAAATTTGGTGATCCGAATAATTTTGGGTCAATGCGGATTCACCTACTTAACCTTCAATGAGGGTGAGAAAATACCAATCGCATACAAATCTCATTTATACACACAAGCGGAAATGCGCTTCAGTTCAACTGAAAAAATTCTGACAGCAGTTCAAACCGCTGTAGCAAATGAAAGAGCCTTAGCCCAAGGGAAACGCATTATTGTCGTAACCCCAGTACCAGCTTTAGAAGCGGTCACAAAAGCAAGCATTACAAATGCTAAAGCATTACATCCAAGATGGATACAATGGGTTAATTCTCTTGCTGCAACAGATGTTGAATATGTTTTTGATCCAGATTTAAAAACTCAAGCATTCCTGCAATATGAACAAGAATGTCCTCTGCCCACTGAGATTCTGTCTCTCGATCAGTACGAATTCATAATTTACACTGACGGATCCGCACAACCCGCAACAGGGAGTAAGCAAGCTTACAGAGCAGCGTGTGCAATCGTTAAAGGTCGCATGCGAAATGGCATCTTCAGACCTATGGTCACAAAAACTCAATCTCTAGGAGATTGTACAGCTCAGCGAGCTGAACTACAAGCATTCAAACTGGCACTTGAAAGTACAGATCGAGAATTCCCCACACTAATAGTGTGCGATTCCTTTTACTGTGTTCAGTCGTATAATGACTATATACAAAACTGGCTTGAAAATGGTTTCAAAGATGCGAAAGGTGGCACAATAAAGCATAAAATGCTTTGGGAACAAGTAGTTCAGTTGAAAAATGAACTACCAAAGGCTCACGTGATCCACACACTGAGTCATCAACGTGATGGCGTTCACGTTGCAGGGAATTCATTGGCTGACGAAACCGCAAAGGGGGCTGTTCAAACGGCTTCCGTAGCTGCGATCACTCGTTCAAAAACAAAAATAGACTGTGAGATAATGTTGGCTGTCAATGCTTCAAGCAAAGGCAGCAGTGCAACGTTACCAAAAAGTTTCCACTCAAGTACTCTTATGTAATTGATGCGAACAACGTTCCTTTTGCTCGAATCCCTGGAGTGGGGGATAGGGTAATTCCAAACATGGAACGTAGAGCAGCCTTGATTTATGAAACACATTTGGGGAGGGTCTGTCACATCAAGGGATCTCTAAAACAATTTTGACTTTAAAAGAGATGTACTGGTGGCCTGGAATGAATACAGAAATTCACATATTTATCAACAACTGTTTAGACTGTAAGTTACAGCGAGAGAGCCACCAGACACCATGCTGCGAATGCGGCAACCCAGTACAGACACCATTGTTAGACAGCATTAGACTATCTACGCGCCTGCGTCCTACTGGACAAGTGCAATCCCACAAATACTGAATCTAGGTTCCTATGGATATGGCCTCAGCGCTCGGCTGACGCTCGAACTGTTATAAAAGATTTGCGTGTCTTTATCGGCACATACGCAATAGGCACGCTACATTCTGACCAGGGTCCTGCGTTTAGCTCTCGGGCTTACAAAGAAGCCATGGCCAGTCTGGGCGTTGCATTGCGGTACTCCTCTCCATTCCATCCTGAGGGAAATTCGGTTGTGGAAAGGAAAAACCGGGACATAAAGCAGTCTATAACAGCTAGGGTATTAGGTTCGGGTGATGGGTGGGTCAAACACCTTAATGGGGTCCAACGCTCATTGAACAATCTGCCAAGAAGTTCTCTAGGGGGGTCACTCCATATGAGGTCCTATTTGGGACAAGAATGTGGGTACCAGACCTTGAACACGTAGGCACAGTGGTGGAAAATAAACCGTTTGATATCAAAGATCGTTTGGCTGTTTTACAGGAACTGAATGAGTTAAGAACGAAACAAAGCAACGTATTCCTACAGCCAACCACCACTGGGGAAAAATCGGCGGTCCCAGCAAGGCCTGTCTGGATTCCAAAAGTTGGGGATCTAGTCAGAGAAAAGATTGCGGACAAGAAGGAATTTGGACCTTCTTACAGACAACCAGTACCTGTCCTAGCAGTTCAAGGAACAAGAACAGTACTTCTGCCGCCCCTTGCTGGAAGAAAGGAGAAAAGATTTGTGTCCATCGACCTGATCAAACCACAGTATGTGGCCAATACTAAATAGTAGGCCTCGTGGACTCCGACCTAGTAGCAGACGCACTCCTCTCGCTACTATCCAAGAGGTTCAGACTGAAAGACTGATAACAATCGAGAATTCAGCTGTAACAGATGGAGGACTAAGCAACGACGCTATGGAACTCATCCCTCTTGAAAACCAAGTAACAGTTCGTCCAAATACGCCTGTCTACACCAATGTAGCAAGTGATGAACTGGTTCCAGTGATTTCTACAAATCCTGATGCAATTCCAACAATTGATAGAACTGCTTCTGGCTATTTCATTAACTTTGATACGTTCTCAGAAGATCCGAGTGAACCTGAAACGACGCCAGCATCATTCCAACTCAAGCAGCAAGTACAAGACTTTCTTCACTTTATGAAAAAGACTTATTGGGTTTCTCCATGGATTGAACTCTGGATTATATCTGGACTATTTGTTTTCCTGCTCTGGCTAGCTTTGGTTACAACTGTGAGCATGCTTATAAGTGCCAGATACATCCATGTGAACACTGAAGGAAAAGATGTGAATGTACTTTTGAAACCTCATAAATCTTCCCATCGTGAAGCAAGAGACTTGTCATCAGTGAACATCACAGCTGTTCCTATACAGGATGGTATAGTGTGGGACAAAACAGATTTTGACATCTTCGGCCCGACGGAACAATTGAACATTCCACATTTGTTTAAAATTTCACTAAGTGATCTAATTTCGTCCAGTACCTATTCTGATGATTGGGACTTTGAGACTGTTAACGACATAATGTATGACCTAGAAAAATCTGCTGCATTTTCTAAAAAGAATTTTTAGAGGATTCATCAGACTATGAACAACTGTATTGTTATAACCACTATGGTCATCATTATTTGCATAAATCTGCATATCCAAGAAATGTGTTTATGTTTAACCAATGGGAACATTGTCCTACACCACCTAAAGTTAGTTCAAAAACATTTGCTAGTAAGTTTCCATATTTTTCAGGTGACAATACATCTGACCCAGAAACATTTTACTTTAGAAATGTAAACAAGACAGGACTGAAAATTATGTTAACTAATACAAAACAGATTTACTCTGCAGCATTTATTGCCCAACTGTCTAGACAGGGTTTCGACTTATGGAAAGATACAATAGACACAAAAACTGTCTGGGGTACTAAAGATTGGCAAGTGCAGGGGATAGAAGCTTTATTTAGAGCCTGTATCATCCCTGAACAAATTATGTTCTTGAATGAAACCATCCAACAAACATCTTGTCTTGGATTAGCCAAGATCAAGGAGATGAACACACCTTCTGTACCAACACCTGCAAGTGATAACGATACACATGCAGTGGTGACAGTTGACAATATACTACAACTCAACAGATCTAATCCCGATTGGAGGAAATGGTTGATCTGGCCCACAGACACGAATAACTGTCAGGAAAGATTCCTGAATAAAACTCAGGGCTTTACTATTCATAGGCCAGACCCAAGATACGTCCAAAGACAACATCCGGGGGTAGTAACAACATACAGTGTAGGAAAATTATGCCTCGATTGGCTGCATAAGTCTACACTACAGGATGTGAAACAACACTTATCCTTACTTAAAAGGACGCAGACCTTAGGGAATTCTTGCTTGGACCAAGAAAACCGCGTCAAAAACGTTTCATATATGCCGGCATTTATGCTGCCTATAATGAAGTATGGAAAGTATCACAGATGGAGGCCGCAGAACGAATACTTGAACTTGATCGTATTAATTTAGAGAAAACACTCTCTGTGGTCGACAATGGGTTAACAACTTTGTCCTCCAGAATATATTCATTGGATGGCATTGTATCCTCTGCTATCGACATACTAGAACAAGATTTGGCGATGTTACAACACGGTCAGTCTCAATTACGTTCTATTGTGTTATTAAGCTGGATGCTGCAATCTTTGCGAGCGGGCTATGTGCCTTGGCGTTTTATCAACACGTCAGCTCTGTTTGCAGAATACAATCTGACTGATAAACAGATCGAATTGGCACAAAGAGGAGCAAGGTATACAGTGTTGAGCATTGAAAAACTGGAAAAATTACCATTCACAGTGGCAGAAAAACCAGCTACAGAATGGCTTATTCATGGCAAAATAACCTTACCTGTGACTACTTTTCAGTTTCAGTATTGCCTCAGACAAATGCAAGCAGGCAAATATGAAAGGTTGGGTAAGGAATACATTAAGACATCTTGGGATTTACCGTATACATATAGATGTTGGAGTGGGGATCGTGAAGTGTTTTTGAGCGGTACACACTGTAAACGTGCACTGAGCGGTTCACTTATATGTCAGGACATTTCTTTACACGGGGCTTGTAATGGTTCTGTGGCAAATTTGTCTTGCCATCAGCAGGGTACACCAGCTGCTGTGATTAATCCAACGTTTGGACAACTTTCTAATGGGAGTTACCTCATGTTGAATGATCAGAGTTGCTGTGGCATGTTGCCAGGCATCCCATATCTAGTAACGGTCAACTCCAGGGTCACTTGCTGTATGCAAGTATTGTTTGCCCCAATAGACACAGTCAGGGAGTCGCCTCTATGGCCTTCGCTGAACGTCTCTTTTATAAGATTTGATACTTTGAGCAGAATGAAAGCCATGCTTTTACAGCAAACAGTGCCTTTGACCTCGGCCAAAGAAACCTATGATCTACAAGTAGCAAGGACTTCGGCTGAGATACAGACTTTAATACGTACAAACTGCCCTATACATTTCGTAGAAATGATAGGACGTATCTTCAATATGTCTGATACAACCGGAATTGTACATGTATTTAAGAGCATCTGCTCCGGTCTGTTAGCACCTTTCCAGGCAATACTCGGAATCATCCCGAACTTTGCACATTCGGTGTTTAGTGGAATACCATTAATTCTAGCACTTGTTGCTGGAATTCTATTTCTCTTCCTGCTATTGCGCTATGGCCAGCCTATTCGCAGACATCACTCCGAGCGAAATGGAAAAAGCTCTCCTTGAACGAAAGTGCCGTGAGCGAATAGTACAGCTATTGGGCATGACTCGTCTACGGGACCTGAATACCACGTGGTTCCTGTCATTCAGACCAATCTGGCAAGATTGCATCTTACCTGTTCTACGATGCCTGCTATGCGGTGAAGAATGCGTGTTAGACACTTGTCTCACATTTCCATCAGCAACGCCAACGGACGTCGATACTTTGCTGGTCCCGATAACGGCCCATGCTCTGTGTTGTCCCCAGAAGCTACCAATCCTGATGTCAGCATTCATTGAGATCTCACAGACGCTTCCGGCTGCTGCTGAGGTACGAGAAAGATCTACAGGCACACAGGTAACAACGGACGCGAACATTGCTGCGGCATCCTATGCTGAAAGCGATGCTTCACATCTCTGTGCAATTAATCTACTACCGAAGGTGTTCCAACTGACACCAACTTCAGTGGATGATGTTTTGTCTATAGAAATAGATGATCTCATGTTTACACCAGACCCGTAAACTGACTCTGATTCAGCATACAGTGTTCCAGAGATGCAGTAACAATTTGGCCTTCATTTTCAAAAAACTTGGAACTATACCAAAATTGAACTTTTTTTCCATTTTTAGAACGAAAATGGCACTTCAATCTGCTTAAAGTAGAACTAGCCTTATAGTACAGACTTCGCGGTACTTCCACGGACACTTAGTCATCTTGTGTGTCTAAAACAGTTCATTAATTTTCATGACATGAAATGATTTTGATTTTTGAACAACTTATCGATCATTTTTGTCACATGTAAATAGTACTGCTTATTTCATTCCAATTGCATTTATTTTCAAACTTTATGCCTGAAATGAAAAGCATTTGCTTCAGATGTACAGTACCTTTTGCATTTTTTACTATGTTTTTTAATGCTTTTAAGAAATATTTTTTAAATATGCGGTACTCCATTTAATGTTTAGCATTTTAAATGTTTAGCATTTTAGTATTATCGTACACACGAAAGTGGAGTGGGTGTTGTATTCCTCTTAGGGTGTCCATACACGGGCTTTCCTGTATCATGTCCTTATATAGGCACAATTCGCCCTGCCCTTATATAGGCATAAAATCCCAGCCCTTATTTAGGCATTAAACCGTGCACTCCAAATACAGGCATGGTCTCTGACATCCGTCCACCCTAACGTCACAACGAGTTCATGAAGAACAGACCCTTAGGCTGCGGGAGTTTCCCTAGCCCAGGACTATTGATCTCTTCAAGGACTCATATATTATGCAAGAACCATTATTCCTTAGGGGTTCATCCATGACGTCTTCCGCTGTCCGACTCACGTCAATGCTAACATTCTTAGGTACTTCTCAGGTATAAATATACCTTCCCTAGCCCCTGTAAATCAGAGGAGACCTCGACTTCAGAGGAGCCCGTTTCCCGGCCTGACGCACTGAGAAGACGCTGTCATCCCTGCATGCAGAGAGTCCAGCTTCCAGTGATCTGACTTCCCTTGCGGGGTGTTGGAGTTCGAGTCTGGCAAGAGATTCCTACCTCTCTCATTCTTAAGGTATGGAGCTGACTAGAACCTAGAGGGACTCTTGGCATACTACGCATACTAGGCTTAACATACTCTTAGTATACCATAGTAAGGAATACTTCACCTACTTCATACCTCTCCCTACACCTAGGTTAGGTTAGGTACATTGGGGTAGAACTAGATTAGAAACGCATCGTATGAGTACTCGCATTTTTAGTCTGTATCATTTATGTAAATGCATATATACTAAAAGATAATGCTATTGCAGTATTATTTATTTCTACTGCTCACACTGTACATTATTTATCTCGCATACTGTCTTATGATCGTAACAGCACATTTTACTTACACCAGAAACAAGACTGTTCAATAAATCTTTTATTGAAATGCCCGTCTGTTCTTTCTGTGTAACTTGGAGAAAACTAAGCATGCACGATTGAGCTGAGTGAAATAGTTATCTATTGTTTCCACGACTCTGGGACACGTTCTGATTCTAAAGGGAAACAAAGTGGTCATGTTTTGCGGCTGCCAGAAACTACTCCCTTCTTGTCGTCAAGGAGTTTCTAGTGGCCTCTGAGCTAGCTGGCACAAGTAATTAAGTTTAATATACTCGATAGGGACATACTGACCTTAGTCCTACGTCAAACCTATAGGATATATTATTCCAATGCGCAGAGCCTATTGGGGAAATAGGAACTACACTACAGACCCTGCTGTTGGCCTCTGCCATTCATCCTGTGAGTGCCCCCTTTGAGATTCTGACGGGCTTTAGAAGTGTACTGCTGTGGAGAATTGGGACTAAAGTCAGAAGGTAAAATCTTTCACCAGGACGAAACTGGTTTGTGTATCCAACCCGCGCTCCATTACAGTCATCCTCAAATTGCATCTAGGCCCCGAACTACTGCAACCATTGACTATCATTGACACTTTGTGCTATTCCTGCTTAAACATTTTGGTTTGCTAGATGTGTGTTTGTATAATAAGTTGGCTGATTACTGGATGATGCCAGTGTATTTAGTATTTCAGTCCTGTTGGTATGTGAATGTGATGGGCCCTTGAATGGTGGCTGTTTGTTGATGTGAGTGTTGTGTGAGTTGGGACCGTGACTGGCAGTGTGAATAGCTATATGTGGCACTCATGAAAGATGAGTGAATATGCCATGAAGTCGTTGGTGCCTTGACGTGGCTTTATGGCTCACTACCACTAAGCTTGAGTTCAATATTCTGATACTGTTATTAGTATTTAGTAGTATTTACTCTTTGATCATAAAAATGTTGTGCCAAAACCAACCAGTATGAGTTTTTCCTTCAGTTGTGGATACATTTTGAAGGAAATATAACAGCCCCTCACATTTTTTAAAACTGAATACCGGTGGTGTCCATGGCTGGGTAGCATACATTGATCCCATTCCCTTATCCACAATGCCCTGCAAGTTTCAAACTTTGCCTAAATGGCTAAAATCACCTATTGTACTCATATCTCTGTGATGAACACTTCCAGAATATGTGGGCTATACACAAAATTCCCTACAACCTTCTGTTTTCACACTTCTACTTATGAAAATGCTACCCCACTTGTTTGGCTCAGCCTATGGCCCGCGGCACAAATGGTCCCAAAAAGCAATGTGGAGACATCAGCAATAGAGGTAGCTACAGTGTTTGGGCCACTCTCTGCAGCCTCTCGGAGAAACCTATCAAACCCAGAGATTTCTGAAAACTAGACGCCCAGGGGAATCCAGGGTGGTGTGACATGAGTGGATCTCACAAGGTTTTGTTTTACCCAGAAGTCTTCTGAAAAAGTTGGTTAAAAACACATTTTTCACTCATTTATGTGAGAAAAAGTTTTGTCATTTTTGTGTCATTTTGTTAAATAAATTATTCTCTAATTTTATAAACTGGAGTGGGATTATCATTGTGGTTCAAGGTGTTTTTGACTTTTTAACAGTTTGAGTAATTCTAAATGCTTTACACATTTTCTGATTAAGTCTGCCTGCTCTCTGCTATAACTACTGAGTTTAAATTACTGAATCTGTCAGTTGGACCAAACAAGATGTGTCTTTGTTACCTGTGGTGGACACCAAACCACACTAAATAATAAACCACTTTTTCACGACAATATCACATTTAGCTCATATATTGATGAAATATGGGTTTCCAAATGAAGAATATAGAACTGAGACATCTCTATTCTGAATAGCAATTAATTTCTATGTATTCATATCTGCAATTTATATAACATGGACCAATATATAAACCAACAGATTGCTGCATGCAGTGGGGAGTTTAAAGACAGCTCACCAGCCCTTTGAAGTTAGATTCAATTCCTTAGTTTCCAAAGTGAGCCACACCATGCACCACAGCCACAGTTTGTGGTCCAACAGCACTCCTAAAGACTGTGGTCTCCTACCTGAGCCCAATAGCTACTCCTCGTATACCATTTCCCATCGGCCTCATGAGGGGCTGTAGTGGTATATGACCTGCTCATGGCCTGAAAATGCCAAGATCTTGCACCTAAAAAATCAAAAGATTTTAATATTGCTGATTGGCCAGTACTGGCCAAACATATGGGTTAATGTAACTACTAGAAGTTGGGTTTCTGGTTGGCACTGGTATGCACCCCATACAAGCAAGAACCCCAACCCTAGTCAGGGTAAGTCACAAACACACCATAAATTAATCTGTGCTCACTCTTAACTTAAGAGGCAATGTGTTAAGTATTTGTGCAACACTTCAAACAGTAAAACAGTGAAAATTCCACACAAAAAGGTACCACACCTGATTAGAAAAATAGAACTTAAGGTAATTAACAAAAAAATACCAAAATGACAAAAATTCAATAAGTAGAATTTGAGATATGAATTTTTAAAGAATACATTACAAAATAGAACTTAGAAGCCATAAGTGCTAATGTGGATTATCTGGTCATGCTGGACCGGGACAAAGTCAAGAGTTCAGGCTGACCGTGATGGAGCACGGGCCGGATACAGGGACCCTGTGAGGCCCACTGAATAAAAATACCTTAATCCTGGTTGCTTAGACAAAGATGTGGGGTGCAGCCAAGTGATGTGTTAGTGTTCTACAAGAGTAGCACTTTATACCCACTTTCAAAGGCCCAGGACTGTATTGGCACCACTTGGCAGGGCAAGACTCACAGATGGCAGAGTCCAGGTGCTGTAGCAGAGTGATAAGAAGTATTTGATGTCCCTGAGACTTTAGAAGAGGAGGCAAGCAGACAGGCCCTTTGAGTCGCTGTGGTTCTGGGTTGGAGAGATGCAGGTCCAGTCCTTCTCACTCCGAATCAAAAGGGCAGCAGGTCAGCACACCAAAGCATTAGTCCAGCAGAGTAGCAGTCCAGCAGAGTTGCAGTCCTTGTAACAGCAGAGCAGTCCTTCTTCCTTGCAGAGAATCCACAGGTTCAGAAATGTACCGAAGTGGTCGTGTCTGTGGTCCAGTATTTATACTTTGGTGTCCTGGTTCTGAAAGGTGGAAGAAGCTTCTAGACAGTGGCTTTGAAGTATAGAGAATCCCCTTCTTCCCTTGTCCTGGCTCCAAGCTGACTGGAGAGACAATGCGGGGTTGTTAAGCCGATTGTGTGGAGACAAGGCACAGCCTATTCAATTACAAGTGGGGCTGTGCTAAGCTCTCCCCCCCCACTATCAACCCAGTTGATGGTGGGGGGAGTCAGTCAGTTAATGGCCCAGTGAGGTCCATTAAGTCACACCTAAGCTCCCATAGTGTGTGGCTGTCTAGAGGGAATGCACAAGGCCCAGCTCTCTCCCACCCCAGATGTGTATTCAGAGACAGGCAGAAGGCACAGAATGGTTAAGTAAAAAAATGCCAACTTTCTAAAAGTGGCATTTTCAGACTTGAAACTAGTTGGACTATCTGTTTGTCACGGAGACCTGGGCCCTGATTTTACAATCGTCACATGTCCAGGCTATGGGGGTGGTGAGACTTGACAGAACTGCCCGGAGGGGGGAAGAGGCTTAGCCATTATTTTTGGAGAACAGCTGAGCTGTACACTTGAGTCCATTAACACTGCCATTGAAGGTTGTTGTAAGGTGGGGCCCTTTAAAATCAAAAATAAAACTTTTGTGATGTTGGCAGGACTGGAAAGGGCTTAGGGAGCTCATTCTCAAATACAAATGAACAATTAAAGAAGCAAAATCAGCATGCTTCTATAAGGTCCGCCATCAGTGTCCCGAAAGTAGTCTTTAATACAGTGCACACCCTTATGTTGCCTGTGACGTATCAGAAGGTTGAAAACTCACAAATATTTTGCAATAAAGTGGCAGAGTTTTTTAAAGATAAATTCATGAAGATCCAGGCAGATTTCCCGGCTCCTGCTGATGGTCCCGTCAATTCTGGGATTCAGTTGCGTTACGGAGAGGAAGGCACGGCTTCAGAACGACTCTATCCCAGTTGTTAAGCCAGGTTATTCTGCTACCTGTGTCTAAGATCAAGACCCTGTTAAGTGGTACCACCTCGGGCTCTCTGGATGACCCCTGTCCACCTAGGGTCCTGCAGTTAGTTCCGGACCTGATGGCTGAGGCTATGGAGAATATGTATTCAGAGGTCCTGGAGTCTGGGGTGTACCTACAGGGCTGGAAGGAGGCAATTGTCATCCCTCTGAAGAAGAAGCCCAACTGAGATTCCAGAGATTTGAAAAACGTGCACCCGATCTCTTTGTTGCCTGCTCCTGCAAAGATCTTGGAGAAGCATATAAATCAGGAATTAGCCAAATATCTCCTTGATCAAGAACTCCTGGACCCTTCGCAAAACAGGTTCAGGAGGAATCATAGCACCAAATTGGCGCTTATTGCTACTGCAAATTCTATTCGCAAGCAAGTAGATCAGGGGGGTGCAGTTATCATGGTTTTACTAGACCTGTCAGCAGCCTTTGACACCATATCTCCATCGCTGCTAGTGCAAAGGCTGTGGCAGGCCAGGCTGAAGGATGTGGCCCTTAAGTTGTTGGAGTCTTTTCTGTGTGATAAAATGATCACAGCTAGTTGTGGAGACTTCAGATCAGTACCCTTTCAGCTCCCCTGTGGTTTCCCCAAGGGTCATCCCTTAACCCTATCCTATTTAACCTGCATGTCACCCCTTTAGCAAAATTTGTGCGCTCTTTCGGTTTCCAGGTATTGTCCTATGAAGACGAAACTGCGATCAGCATTTCCATCTCCGATGACTGGGATGAGGTGGCGGACAGGTTTAGGGCTTGTATGTGGGAGATTAGAATAGTGAGTTCTTACTTCTGGATGGGATCTTGAAGAAAATACTGCCTCTTCTTCCAAAAGAGCTCACGGTGTCAGTGGTCATTGCACTCATCACTTCCTGCTTAGACTACTGTAATGCCTTGTATTTAAATGTTAACCAATTCTCTTTAAACAAGCTTCAAATCAATCAGAATGTTGCTGCTTGCTTGGTCCTGGGAGTACCCAAATACTCCATGGTCAGGGAAGGATTGAGATCTCTTCACTGGCTGCCAGTAAATAAGTGGGTCTCCTTTAAAGTTCTTTGCTTGGTGCACAAAGCTCTCCATTCTCAGGGGTTGAGTTCTCTTAGAACAGCCCTGAATTGGTATGTTCACAGGAGGCATTGGAGGTCAGCTGGACATTATAAGGTAGAGGTTCCTCGATATAAGAAAGGCAGTTAGGGCGAACGTGCTTTCACAGTGGCGACTGCCAGGCTGTGGAACTCCCTTCCTGAACACATCAGGAGCCTTAGTTCGCACCTGTTATTACCTAAGCAAGTTAAAACATGGCTTTTTGTGGATTAATCTTGTGTTAGGGGTTGTCTTTAAAGGATTTTCTGCTTTGGGCTGTCATTGTTCACACTGCGCTCTTCTATTTACAGCGCTTTGATGGCAAATTGTCAAATGCGCATTAGAAATGCAACAAATACAGATTATGAAGTGCCTTTACATCGAGGCAGCTGTGGCGGGGATACCTCAAAAGCTCTGGTTGGTGGAAACAACAAAAATAAGGTAAAAACTCACCTTTTTTCGGGGTCCCACCACTGATTTCGCCTTCTACTCCATTGTCCAGGTCCCCGCACTGCTGCTGCTACTTGGCCACGACGTTCAGCCACCCCGTTGTCGCTAGAATTAAAGGGAGGCTTTTATGGTGGCTGTGCATGTACAGTCAATGATGTGTGTATGTTGTTGGTGTTCAATGCAATTTGTTAAAAAAAAATGGCCATTACACAGTTCATACATATAAATATTGAGATGTACGCAGCATATATGTGTATTGAGATGAAAATAAGTAGTACTTAGCAGTCTCCATGCCATCAATTCCCCACTTTGCCAGGATTCCGCTGCCAAGACACCGCCAGCGCAACAGGAACATCTAAATCGGCTTGGCGCAATCCCGCCGGCTTGACGGCGACGGAGTACTGCTAGCCAGCAGAGAAGTCCACCACCGCAGCGGTCTACTGTCTATTGCTGCAACATCTCAATACAGCGGCAGGCCGCAGTCAACTCGATGGAGTACTTGGGACCATCGCTGTGGTGGAATAATTACCACCAAGGTCTAAATCAGGCCCTCAGTCTGGAAAACACTCTGGCATCACTGCTGTTGCTGAACTGTTTGAGGAGGAAGACCTGCCTGCATGTGTTGATTGATGAACTGTGGCTGCAAGAACTAGAGGCATCCCAAAAAAAAGAACAGAGCCCATCTGCTTCGAAGGGCCTCCTTGTCTGACATGAGGTCAAACCCAGTCATCTAATCAGGAATTACAGTGCTAAGTCATCTGGTACTAAGGGAAGCTCTTCTACTTCAAACCAATGACAAAGGCGAGGTTGCTTCATCAATATTGCTTTTGCTTTTGAAGTGTACTTCCAAAACAACTATAGTATTTGAGTCACATAAGATTGGAGAAAATCTGTAATTTTGTTTGTGCTGTACAGTACAGTGGAAGTTCACAGGAGTTTCCCAGACCTCTTTGATAGACTGGCATGAGTGATAGGCCCTTTTGTTATCTGTAACTATAGCATTTACAAGCAAAGGTTATTGCTGTTCGGGATCAAGTCTCTGTCCAGAAAAGTGGGCTATGATTCCCATATTTCTGTTGATATACACACTGCAAACTCTTCCTTTCCCTCCAGGAATGTGATTTGCAAATACAGAAACACTGATTTCGTGGTAGAGGTTCTGCATATTTATGGTCATATTTCCACCTGTCTGCCCTTAGTTTTTTCCAGTCATTGAAATTACACATTTTCCAACTGCATTAGAATTTATGCCAGTCAGACTCAATATTCTGTTTAGTGAATTAGTAATTTAGCCACATTCTTCTTGCAGTCAAAACTCGTTATGTTAGACCTACTAATAGAATTTTTGAGAGCGAATGTCAACATTCCTAAATGAAATATGATAATCTGTGATACAAAATGCTAGATACCTGTAGAAAGTTATGTATATTTTTAATTTGTACATAAAATATGAAAAATGAATGAACGCAAACTTTGAATCACTGAATAGCTGAAGAGATTCTGAACTCTGACATCTGGCTGAATGCAAGAGAGATGATCTTTAATAATAAAACATGCATCTCTTGATGAGGACTAATTAAGTTACCATGGTGACCATACTAGTTTTAAAGTTGTTGTGTAAACTCCTTTGGTGCATGTTGAAATGTAGCAGGTATTTAGACAGTTCACAGCAAAAAAGAGTTATTCCAATCTAGACTGTGTGCTTCCGTGAATGCTTTTCTTCAAAGGTAGACATTGTCGGTTAAAAATATGACAGCTAAACTGCACGCTCATACATTTCGAGATAAATGCCCTGAAGATTAATTATGTTCACACAATTTAGCTGTCTGAAAAAATATGCAATGAATAAGAGTTCATTAGATAAGCATTTATTAGGTTTCTTGAGCTTTCATACAAGTCCTATAATGTTTACAAACATATCCGTATTTTCTTACTTTTAAAGTGTTGTTGTGATTCTATTTCAATGGGATGTTAAATGAAAATATCACAGTGGGTTGCAGCTAGAGCACATGGTATTTGCCTCTGTAGCATTATTAATATATTGTGCTTTAGAAGAGTGTATAACCTCGCTTATGATTTGAGTATTCTATAGTCAACAGCAAGTTATCTTACATATCATTAATGAGTACATGAAAGAAAAGAAGGCAACCCTATTGAATGTGGAAAACTGAAGCAGGAAAGCATGTAAAATACTAGAAAAGAAAAAACAATGAATAAGGAGAAAGAAAAGCAAGGAATAAGGTAAGTAACTTTATAAATGTCACACTTTATTTACTGGTATTACTGGCTTTTCCTGTGAACATGCAACAGCCTGATGTAAGCCTACTTCTGGCATCTTAACCTCCGCACTGGGCCCACTCCCAAACTACCATGTATGTCATTCTTCACATATGTTTTTCAATAAAGTTTGCCAACACGTGTGTGTCTTGTTTCATGTGGTATATATTGGCCGCAGTTTATTTTGCTTAGCATGTACAAATTACTTTTGCGTTACAGTACTGTGGTCATCACCAGCTATGACCAGCAGTGACCAGGCCATGAACCAGCGTCACAGGATGTCATAAATCATTTTGACAAGCTCATAAATCATAGACATGACAGTTTATTAATCATTCCCTTAGTAGTCATTAATAATTTTGACAGGCTCGTAAATCAAGTGACAGGTCATAACTCACAACGGCTGAGAGGTCATGAATCATTTCTGACATATCACATTCACGTTCTGTTATCTGTCTACCATACTTGTGACACTTCATAGTTTGTTCAGGCCATCGTACATGCCGTTTTATGGGGTCATAAAGTTCCCTGTTAGTTTTAACCATGCTTGCGTGGGGGGGTAGCCTCTCCCTGGGGATAGGCCCCAACTCGCTACCTTGTTTGTCCATTTTGTGCCCTGCCATTCAGCTGGTCTGGGCTACGAGTGCCGTCTCCGCTTGCTCCCCCCTTCGGTTTGCTCATCCTGTCATGAGGCAACCCAAGGTGAGTGGCCTTCCTCCTGCACACCGCCCTGCCAGTGTGCCTCCTTACCAACAAATGTACCCCTTCTTAGCCGCCTCGCCTGCTGTCCAGCACTGCGACAATGCTGTTGCTCGGTGTGGGTGGGTGGGTCTCGAAAGTTGTTCAGCGCACCGCCCCCAGTTTCCAAAGTAACCTGTGCTGGGATGGCGGTGCGCTTATAGCCCCACATTGTCTACTCCTGGCATGCGGCGGGGGGTTCTAAACATCACCCGGCCTCCTATTGGCCCAGTATTTTCACACTCCCTTTGGCGCACACGTTTTCCCGGGGGGAGAACCCCCTTTTGTTGTTGGGTGCACTGAAGCAGCCCTAACAGTTTTTTCCGGGTCCCAGGCGGTTGTTATGGCGCCGGCCCGTGAGGCTCCATTGGGGGGCAGCCTCTGCTATTCTCGGTTCACCTCAGCACTAAGGGCCTGATTAAGAGTAAACCCCTCTTTAGACACCGGGCAGAATTATGAGTTGAGTGTTATTTAACGCATCTTATAGTAATTGGGTCAGTTAAGTACCTTATCCTTCCTTAAATTTCGGAAGGTCAAACCTGCAGAAATGAAACAGGGGAAAACATACCGTAATTACTGTATTATGTGGATTTTGGTGCGTCGAATACCAAAATCCACATATTATCCCCACTAATTAGTAATAGGTGTTATTTATCGCCCGATAAATAATGTAACCAGTGGTATCGTTACTTATCAGCAGCGATAAATAGCACCTAAACTCGTAATTACAGCATAAGGAGAACGGAATATAGGATGGTCCCTGTGATACCCGCGTTATGTTCTCTTTTTAGGACATTGCCTTGCTATTCCTAGGTTTTCTCCACCCTCTTTTACTTTGATAATATTTAAAAGATGAGCAAAAATTGCAGAACTCTGTGAGCTGCCCTTCGAAATGATTTAACCAATAGGAAAACAGGAAGTGAAGAAAACTACTTACTATCTCTTTCATTCTAGTACATGATACAGGAAGTGAAGGAAACTATCTCCATGTGGAACACATGTGGAACTGCAGAATCTACCTATAGATCGTTTGTACGGGTACCTTGAACAGAACACAAATGCCAGTCAGTTGTACAAAGCGAATGAAGATTTAGAATGGCTACACTAAAAAGAACCTCTTTTCTGGAAACCCTCACCAACTGTGGCCCCATGTCAGCCTTTCCAGGATTGCAAAATCCATAGAAAATGTGTTAATTAAACACTTTTTATGAGAGCTTGAGACAAACAACATTTTAAGTGGTTTACATTCAGAGAGGAAATGCTGGTTACTTGATATTGCCTATGTCTCGATCCTTCTGGGCATCATAGTATTGTCTGGCACTATCATCTAATAAAATAAAGAGGTGTCTGTAAAACATCCTCCATCATAGTTCATATCTTTACTGAGAAAGCACACTCAGTAAGTGAACTTTAGTATTACCTCTCTGACGTCACTACCATCAAACAGCGGACCTTAGCGAGATGATCTATCTTTCTGATAATTTTCAAAATATACCTTGTCAACTTAGCCTGCATGCTGGAAAACCACCAAATCCGACACCTGGAGGCGTAATATAGAAACCCCTCTCCAAACACAGGATTGATGTCCATTACATGCGGTTATCATCTGGCTTCAGCTGCCCCTAACATCCTCTGTTAGGTACCTTACGGCTTAGAATTGTCACTAATTTATTTTATGTCTGGCTAGTGACATATTTAGTTTTTCTGGAATACATCATATTGACACAACACAGAACATATAACATAATATACAGAGAGGGCCATTGTCACAGCCCCCTTCAGCCATTGGCTAGTTGGTTTCTCCATTGCATTTTTGGACTAGCACACTGCATTTCACAACTGTTTTCATCTTTCTCCTTTACGTTGGTCACTATGGCAAAAGATGAGCTGAGTCACTAATTCGGGCCACTTTTATTTGGGTTCTCGGTCCTATTTTCTGTCCCATTCCAACCCTGGATGTTAATAGTGATGTACAAAAAAAACCACTAGTGATTGGAGAGTTTCTAAACTTTTCAGACATAAATGTCGATACAAACTGCCCCTATATTCCCAAGACCTGCCTCTACTTTATGGCAAAATAAACCACAAAAAGCATCATGTTTCTGTTTTCATAGATGTTCATGGAGAAAATAACCTACGTGTCTCTCCATGTGCTCATTACCACTACCACAAAACTTACCCCTGGCAGATCCCTCAGATCAAAGTGAAACATGCATTTCCCAAGTCATCCCTGTATTGGACTGAGGGTCACGGATATCTCTAGGATCCTTGTACCAGAAGGTTCTAAAGCCAGTATGCAGATACAAGCTATCACATCTTTGACTGAATAATCCTTTTATCAGTGACATCTGCTGGTAATGAATGAATAATAAACTAAGAGGAGTGCTAATATCGGAACAGAGATTGTAGAGGTACATCCGACATTATATAGGTCAGTCACACCTCCTGCTATCAGCCTAAGCTGAAGGGAAGAGTGAAGGAATTTAATTAAATGCTTTGCAGGTACCACTATTACAAGGTACACTTAGCACAAGTTATATAAAACAGAACTAAGACAAAATGTAATATAACATTTTCCTTTGAATTTCAAAAAAATGTTTGCCATAAAATTTTATTTTCCTTAATGTTAGGACGGAAAAGTCCTTCGCATGATAACGGATATGCACCCCTGCCCTGAGTGCCCAACTGTACTGATGTCTGGATCCCTAAAGCTGATTTTTGTGGTCATTGGCAAGCACAAATCATGCGTGTGCTCCATGATATAGTCCTGTCTCATGGATTTTGGCCTTTTTGGACCAGCAGGGGTGTCCAAAGAGCTACCCTCACAGTGGTCATAGGCTACTGCCTTTATCAGGAGTTAAGAAGCACGAGTGCAATGGTAGCAGCATACTGTGTAGTAATCAGTAGCAGTTACCAGGTTCCTTTTTAACTTGTGTCACTGGAGTGAGGCCTACCGGGTCACTCATTCAAAGTTCCACTGCTGTGCACTTAACTCACCCCTTGGACATCATCGGTTTGATGTGAAATGCTGCGCAGGGCATGAGTGGTGGATCTGCACTGGGTGTATGTATGCCTGCCAAGGGTACAATACAGGGATAGTGCAGTACTGTGTAGTGTGCGCATGTTGAGTGCATGGGCTAGGAGTATGTGTGCCTGTGAGTGGTACACTACATTAAGGATATAGTGCTGTGCAGTGTGCGCATCCTAAATGCATGTGCTGAGTGAATGTGTGCCTCTGAGTGGTACAGTACATGAAGGACGCAGTGTTGTGCAGTGTGTGCATATGAGATGCATGTACTGGGTGTATGTGTGCATATGAATGGTATAATACATGGCTGAAAATGGGTTCCATTTTGGGAGACCCAGGGCTGCATGGTGAAACATGTAGAGGAGGAACAGGAATTTCCTCAGGCAGATCTTTTTATTGCGGTATACCTGTACGTTGGGTGGGGCACACTGGAGAGGGGAAAGCCAAGCTTTAAAGGATATTCTTTGATTCAGAGAGAGGTCACAAGGAAGGGGCCTGGGCACATCTCAGTTAGAAAATCGGGCTGATAAGAGAATCATAAAGAGTAGGGCTGAGATCCTGGGTTCATCTTTTGATACACATATCACTGTGGCTGACATCCAGGTGTGGACTCTAGTCACTCCCATTACCTGTGTTGTAGGGCTATCAGCTTTGGAGTCGCTCCTGCTGTGACAGACTGGTTTCGAGAGGAAGAGAGGTCAGAGGAGTGGGCACTTCAAAAGGAAGCACACCCCCACCATAAACTTCAAAGAGTCAGACCCTAAATCACATTTGGTGTCTGGAAATGGAGTATAAGAAGGGTTGCTTGAGACTCCAAAAATTGTCAACTGCCAAGCAGCCAGATGGGCTGTTTGAGGAGGTGAAGATCTGCAAGACTTCTGTTTGTGATCAGGACTGGGGGTCAAGACCTGCTAGTCTCCCAGCTGGGTGGGGGAACATCACTCAGGGAATCGAAGACCACCTGCCCTGGAGCCTGGAGCACCAGACCCTGCCTGCTTGCTAAGGCCAGTGTGCTCTGAGAGCATTGAAGGGAGTGAGGACCAGTGGGGAATCCTGTTGAGTGGACTCCATCAGTGAGGAAATGGCTGCTGCACCAATCAGGACTCTGCCCATGTGCAGGACAAAGTCGGTGACCCCTGCATGCCAGAGGAGGGCTGCCGTGAAGTGAGCCATGGATATCGCTGTGCCAATCAGGCCAGATCCCATGTGCCCTGAGGTGTCTGCGACTCCATATGCCAGAAGGGGCAGCTGCTCTGTGAACAGTAATCATTGCTGTGCCAAGCCAGTGTGCAGTGAGGGAGCGGTGACCCTGTATGGCGTGAGGGGCCGCCCTGGACGGATTTCCATATGGAGTGGGCCATAGCCCTTGCACAGTCAGAAGGCAGCAGCCCCATATGCCAAGAGGAGCCACCATGGATGGATTGCCATGTGAAGTGGGCAGCAGACCTTGCGTCGGTGAAGAGCTGGAGACTTTGTATGCCCAAAGGGGCCATTGTGCAGGCATCTGCTGTGTAGATTGGGTTGATGCCTGTTTCCATTAGAAATACAGTGACCTCATATGCTAGAGGGGTCACCTGAACTAGATAATGAGTGTCATGAGCCTGAACATCGCCAGAAGAGGAAGACTGCCATGGGAACCCCTAAGCACCTACCCCAAGATGTTGGATCAGCATCAGAAACTACTTATAACCTTCCCCACACAGTGGGATGGACCAAAGGCTTATCCTGCAAGGTCACTGTGGGTGTGTGACCGCGTGTGAGGAACTTGGGGATCACCAAGTACATCCCACCTGGGCTTTGTGCAGCGAACTCACCTGAACCAGGCAATGCTACTCCGGCGTGAGCAGAAAGGGCACACTCAGGAACTG
This sequence comes from Calotriton arnoldi, assembly GCA_963921515.1. NCBI lineage: Eukaryota > Metazoa > Chordata > Amphibia > Caudata > Salamandridae > Calotriton > Calotriton arnoldi. Next base: position 135,722 of record CAWUFW010003252.1, on the reverse strand, counting down.
CAGTCTGACGTTACAACATTGAGACCTAAAACAGGGTGGCACTGTTGTGTGTCCATCTATGTATTAGGTTTTTATGCTTGATGTTGGTCCTGAAGCCTTGCTGCAGGCCATATGGGTCATTTGACATATTTGCCATTTGCACATTATTTGCACACTTTATAGTGGTTTTACATAAAAGCCAATTGTACCAATTAGTTTGTCCAAAATGGTTACCAAGCAAAAGTGGAGAAATAACAAATGCTGAAAACTTTTCAGTGAACTCTCGCTTGTTCGGAGACAGAGATGTCACTGGTAAGGTAAAAAAAAAATGGAACTAACCACACCCAAAAATGATTTTTTACATTATCAATATAATTCTGCTTATATGCTTTACAGGTAAGAAAAAGTAAGATTGTAAATTAGGAAACAAAGAAGTCACTGGCTACATAGGATATGTCAAAAGATAGATGCATCACAACTGGCTATGCCAAATCACTGCTTGTAGGAAAATAGGTCATTAATTCAGGCTGATAATAAGTAGGGGTAGGCATAACTGGTGTAATTCTATCTAGCGTAATTACTCTAATTACCACAAAATTACTTGTAATTACGCGTAATTGTGTGAGAAGTGTAATCCAGTATTTAGCTCTTTTTCTCAGTGCAAAATGCTCCCTTGCATCCAAAATGGGCCTGATGATGCATTTTGCTAGAAGAAAATAACACTAAATGCAACAGGACATGAACAGCAGTAGCCAGCAACCGCTTGCTCCCTCTTAGTTTGTTGTTCCTGTCCTCCTGTGATAGGAATTATGCCCCACATTGCTCTTAATTACTCAAGCTTGCCTAATTGGGTAATTTCAGTAAAATCACATCACAAGAGTAATGTGTAATTACTGAAATTACTTCAGTTACTCTGACATAATTAACTTTTCTCCCAGACCTAATAATAAGTCCCAAAATCCTGTATAGGTAAACACATAGTTTCAATCATTTAAATCTGGCGGGAAGTCCCTCCACCAGGGAGACAGAGTAATTTACTCTGTCGCCCTGGCGGAGCAATGACACAGAGCAGGCAGGCTAAACTTTGGAAACTTTACAAAATATTTAGCAACACTAAAATAATCAAATCCTCAAAACACATAGCAATAAAAAATCCACAACCAATAGTAAAAAATTAAGAAAATTGTTGTAAGAAAAATTACACCAAATGGCTAAAATCCCATAAGGGGGACCGAAGATATGAATTCTTAAAGTTTTAAGTCAAAAAGCGTCAAGAAAAAGTAAAACCCCAACAGAATTCACTGGTCACAGTTGATCGGGACCTAGGGAGAATTTCAGATCGATCGTGATGATGTGGAGGTCAGATACACCAAGCGAGTCATCCTAGTCAAAACTTGTAAACTCTGACTTAGCTTTTTTTTTAATAGAAATTGAAATCCTCCAGTGGGCAAAAGTTTAAGCAGTATCTGACAAAGTCTCTTCAAATCTATATACCCACTAAAAGAGGTCCCATTGAAGCTGTTATTTTGACTGTGAGAATCTCTGAGCAGGAAAATCCAACATTCAGGCCTGCCAAAGACCTATTGTATGACTTTTTGCATGTATATCACAAGAGAGGACAGAGATATTACTGGTCCAGTATACACTGTACCCAAACTAACCAAATTCAAATCACAGTATACTGTTCCGAGGATATTCAGCCCCAGAGAAATTATCCCTAGCTGAGTGCAAGTACCCTGAGAAGCATGTGCCTTTAAGAAGAGTTGCCCTCACTCACCCGAAAGTGACATGCTTCATCATTGGGCTGTGCTCCTTGCCATGCCGGCGCTGCAATGCCTGGCGAGCCCTGCAAAGGGGCTCTTGTCAGGGATCATTTAATAAATTCGCCAACTGAGCACAGTAGGACAGGGAATGGTGTGCCATACAATGTGAGAACATTGGTGAAAACTTTGAGGATAAAATCAACTGTCAACCAGATGCCGCAAGAAAATGTTTTAATGTGATAATCCTTGTTGATGTTGAGCTTAAAAAGAAGGCAGAGAAACTCAGGATATAAGGGTCCCTGTCTCTGCAAGAGAGAGTACATATCGTTCACCTATAGACCTGCTAGTAAGCTGAGGTCTAAGTCATATGTCAACATGTTTCATGCCTTAGGTAGTTGTGGAGCGATCTGGTGGCATTTTGTCAGGACCAACAATTTATACAAACAGGTAGATGTGACCTAATTTTCTCCACAGTGAAGAACTCGAAGACTCAATGACTCAAATCCCCACACCGAGTATAAGTGATAAGTGCCGACTGACATCTTACGGCCACTGGCGATATTAAATAATAAATAATAAATAATAAAGTTCTCGAATTATGATAACCTGCATAAAAACAAAATTAAATATGTATGTATGAACAGGCATAAATAAAAACTCATGGTGAATGTGCCTTTAAAATCAATTCTGGAAGCACCCGCCCCACACACACAAGTACCACATGGGGCTCATCTCCACCCTAGCACCAGACGTCATCTTCCCTCCTGAAACATGGATCAACCCTTCATGCACACCGACATTGCCACAGCAGTACCTGAAGGATACAAAATCACCCACGGGAACAGCATCAACAAACCCGGAGGAGGAATTGCCATCATCTACAAAGAGACCATCCAATTCACTACCACTACGAACACTCCCACCCTGACCCTGGAGCACCTCAACTTCAGACTTAAAACCGAAAGTAAGTCAACTATCAGAGGCACCCTCACCTTCTGGCCCCCGGGACTTCGGTCAAGCTTCTGCTACTCCATCAAGGATTTTATCGCTCCCCTCACCTTTGACTCCAACAACTTCATTTTCCTTGGTGACCTCAATTTCCAATTCAATGACCACAGCGACACAAACACCACCAGCCTCCTTGAGTGCATGACCAACAGAGAACTCACCCAACTCAACGACCCAACACCCACTGCAGGACACCCACTGGACCTCATATTCACCTCCAGCAACTGAGTCACATACAGCCATGTCACGTACAGCCATGTCACCAACCTTACCTGGACCGACCACTTCATCATCCACTTCAACATCCACTTCAACATCACCAGCACACAGACCACCGCCCACACTCAGGAAAGAGCACCTCACTGCAGCTGGGGCAAAATAACCGAGACCCAATGGACCAATACTGTCAATGGCTCCAACCCGACCACACCACATTACTTAACCAGGGGGTCAGGAACTTCAATGCATGGATCACGAACTGCACCAACAATGTTGACCCATCAAAGGCAGCCACCACAGAAGGTCCACAAAACAGGCCAGCTGGTACACTGTAAAACCTAGAACAGCTAAACGCTTCTGCAAACAGCGGGAAAGAAGATGGCGCACTACCAAGGACACCAGTGACAGAACCTCCTTCAAAACTTCCCTAAACCACCACCATCAGATTCTAAAGGCGAAGAAGAGAGAGGCCTTTGCTGCCCACATCAATTCCTGCTCCAATCACAACAAGGAACTCTTCAACAATCAGGGATTTCTCCTACTCCACAGCCACTAATAACACCTTTGCAGGAGCTCTGCAGCAACCTCGCCAATTACTTACATGACAAGATCTCCACCATCTACAAAAAACGTCGAACTTCAACCTGAGTCCACCGACTTCCTCAAACTACACAGCCCAGCTGGAACCTGTACAGAACAATGACTAACCACTTGGAGCCCACCCACCAGCGAGTAAACCATCCCCTTCATGAGCTCTATCCACTCAGGAGCACTGAATAACCCCTGTCCACATCACATCTTCAACCTCAGAAAAGACAAAATCAGCCTCAAACTCACCACCCTGCACAACACCTCCATAACCACGGCCATGTTCCCAGAAGACTGGAAGCAAACTCTTACTCAAAACACCATCAGTCGACCGCAGCGAACTCAAGAACTACTGACCCATCTTACTGCAACTCTTCCCAGCCAAAGTCCTGGAAAAGACCATCAACAAACAACTCACCACACATCTCAAGCAGAACCACCTTCTCGACTCCTCCCAGCCCAGATTCCACAGCAAACACAGCACAGAGACCTCTCTCATCACAGCTACAGACGACGTCCGAAACCCTCCTCAACCAAGGAGAAACACTCACAGATGGACAGCCTCATTCCTCACAGAAAGAACCCAGAAAGTCTCCCTACCTTCACTGACCCAATTAAATAATCTGTGGTGTCCCTGAGGCCTCATCACTCAGCCCTACCATCTTCAACACCTATGTGACACCCTTGGCCAGCATCATGAGATCCAACAAGAGAGGGGGACTGTGGGCTTTGAGAGGTCCAGCATACATGCCCTAGTTAAACTTGAAAAGAAAAAGGTATGCAGTTCCTGTTGTGGGAAGGATAAGGAGGCGGGACAGGGGACTGGCAAGGTCCCTGACTACAAATTGGTAGTGTTAATGGGAAAGGGGATCCCACAAGCTCAACATCATCTCATATGCAGACAACACTCAGCTTATCCTCTCCCTCTCCAAGGACCCCACCAATACACAGAGTCAGATTCCACAGGTGCATGAGAAACGTAGCCAACTGGATGAGAGAGAACTGCCTGAAGCTAAACACCGACAAAACAGAGGTACTGATCTTTGGCAACAACCCCCCTGTAACACCTCCTGATGTCCCACGGAACTAGGACCAGCACCCTACCTGTCTGATTATGCCAGAAACCTTGGCATCATTCTCAACAGCAAGCTAACTATGAAATCCCAGATCAACAGTCTCATCAGCCTGCTTACTCACTTTGCACATGCTACGAAAGAAAACACAAACACTAGACACACCTTCACACGAGCCCTCATCCCGAGCACACTGGACTATGGCAATGCCCTCAACTACGGGATCTCCACACACCTCCTCCAGAGGCTACAGGTCATCCAGAATGCCGTAGCCAGACTCATCCTTGACCTTCCCCGACAAACCATATCTCCCCTCACCTCAAGGAGATCCACTGGCTCGCTGTACAGAAGAGATGCCAATTCAAGCTACTGGCCCATGCATACAAAGCTCTTCACAACCTTGGACCAGCCTATATAACCACCGCCTCAACTTCCACCAACCAGCCAGACAACTACACTCTGCCTCCTTCGCTCGTCCACACTCCCTGCATCAATAGAAGCTCAAGCAGAGGATGCTCCTTCTCCTACCTCGCAGTGAAAGCCTAGAATGACCCCCCCTGCATCTCTACAGGAACTCTGAAAAGCTCAAAAGACCTGGGTATTTGACTGATCCTATCTCATCCTCAAAGCACCTGGATACCCTCTCGGGTGATTAGCTGCACTGTACAAATAGACAGATTGATTGAATTATTGACTTATATGTCCCTTTTAGAGTGGTTTACCATATACCTAGGGCCTGTAAAATTAAATGCTAACAGTAGGCCTACAACACTTATTGTACCACCCACTTAAGTGACACCTTAAAACATGTCCCAGGTCTGCCATTGCAGCCTGAAGGTAGTTTTAAACTGCCATGTTGACTTGTTTTTAAACCCCCCATCAAACCTTAAATTCCCCATTTATTAGACATGTCACCCCTAAGGTAGGCCCTACGTAGCTCACGGGGCAGGGTACTGTGTAATTAAAGTTGGGCATATGCTTTTAGGTTTTATCTCTCCATGTACTGAATAACTCTTACATTAATTTTTCACTACTATGAGGCCTACCCCTTCCATAGGATCACATTGGTGATTCCTTTTTACATTTATTAAGCTGTAATTTCCAATTGGGAGCTGGTAGCTATGTCATGTTTGGTGTCTTTGGAATTGTGGTGAAGAGTCTTATTAATGGTAGCGGTGGGAATTTGATCACAATTTTTCTGCCCTTAGCCCTTTTGTGCCTGTAGCCTTGCCTGGGTCACATGACTCGACCGACAGCCACACAATAGATGGATTAGGTGTGCCTCAATGGGCCATCTGCTAGCAGGATGGGGAGCTGAGCACAGTCCGCTTACAGCTGAATAGCCTGTGCTCTGCCTTCACACTTAGGGCTTAATGAGCCTCCTTTGTCACTGCAGCCAGCTTGGAACCGGGATGGCAGAACAATCCATAAACTTCAAAGCCACTGTCTTGCACCTTCTCCCACCTTCCAGAACTAGGGCACCAGGGTATAAAGGGAACCTCAGACACCAACTCTTCAGTACACTTCTGGACCTGGAGATACTCTTCCGGGAAGAATAACTGCTGTGCTGCTGGAAGGATTTCCACTTTGATAGATTACTGTGCTGAAAGACTAATACTCTGCTGGATTGTTACCATGTTCTTCCTGCTCCTCTACAGACCCAGGACCTCCAGAGTGACTCATAAGGTCTAATTTGTTGGCATCCTGTTCATCGCCATAGGGACACAAAAGGCTTTCTTCATCTTGAACCCACACCAGGACCAAGCCTGTGCGAGTCCAGCCCCTCCAAGTGGTGCCTCTCCAGTCCAGGACTCTTGGAAGTGGGTCTAAAGGTGCCCAGATAGCCAAAATCCAAAAGTGAACATTTTGTTAATGTTAATTGTTAATGTTAATTGTAGCTTATAAAGCGCAAAATCACCGTCAGGTCTCTAAGCGCTGTGAGAGAAAGCCCTACCCTTGCTCATGGTGGGGAGAAGATAGATTAAGTTGTGCCCCAGGCTCACCAGGGTCACCTGCGGACAGGGGTCTGCAGGTGACCCTGACTTAACCCGGCCCATTAGGAGGGTCAGGGAGTCATGAATAAGCCTTGGGAAAACAGTGAGCGGTTTATCATAAGCGTATGGCAGGGGGGCAGATGCTAGGAGGCAGTAAATAGCAGGAGTAAGGTGAATCTCTGTCAACAGGTCCTTCACTTTATTTAAGAAGAAGGACTGGAATTTGTTACAGTCTTCAGAGCAGGTGGGAGGCTTCTGTACCTGGGACTGTCTCAGCTCCTTTAGAATCGAAAAGTCTCTTTTTGTGTATTGTCAGCAGTCAGGATCCTAGCTTCATAGAATTCTGCTTTCCTTGTTAAAATCGCTTTTTTATAAGCTGTGAACATCGTTTTATATTTCAACAGGGCACCTGGGTCGTATGCTTTACGCCAGGCTCTCTCGCACTGGCGTAGGGTTTGCTTCTTGTTTCTTAGAGTCTCATTGAACCAGGGGGCCTTGTGCTAAAAATTGCTCAAAGAGGAGGCTGGGACCAACCTGCTCATCTATCCACCCGAGGTGCATCACCAGTCTTGACTTTGAGGCTTCTCTCGCTAGGTTCTTCTCTGCAGCAGCAAATCTGTTTCAGGGGTCCTTTGCCTAAGGGGTGTCCAGCATTGTGGAACTGTCTTCGGCTACAGCCCCCGTCTCATCCCGCAGGAGATTTTCAACTTCAATTTCAGAGGCTTAGTCCGACCATAGAAATCTTCACTGCAGCTTCGACCCAAGGCTATCTGTCAATGGCGCTGTCTTTTCGGACAACTCCTGCAGACTTGTACCGCTGAACTTTACCTTCTCAGAACATTTTTCGTAAGAAATTTTTGAGGTTCAAAGGTAAGCGCTGACTGGGCCCAATCCACTTCTTGTGTCCGAACCAGCGGTCAGCTATTGTTTAGACTTTGACCCCGTCTTGCATTACCAAATGTTGCGGTTGGTGGTTTGAACTTTTAGGCACTCGTCTTTTCTCAAAACTTTAAAAATTCATAACTCCAGTTCTACTGATTGGATTTTTTTCATTGTAGTGTCAAATAATATATTTAAATGTACTCTATTTTTCTTGATTGGTTTAGGATTTTTCTTGTGTTGTGTTTTCACTTTCTTGCTGTTTGTGTGCAGCATATTGCCTCTAAGTTGTCTGTTTTTTTGTGCCAAGCCACCTAGGGTTAAGCACAGGTTAATTTAGTGACTTTTTGTGGTTCACCCTGCGAGGGACTCTGGCTGTTTTTTGACCAGGGCTCACACCCCAGCCAACCAACAACCCAATTTCTATTAAGTCCTAACTGTGAAAATATCTTTTCACTATTGTAACATGCAAACAGCAAATTCGTACATGCATTACTTTTAATTACCAGGTACTCTACTTGTGGGTTACAAGGCCTACTTGTGGGTGATATACTTAAAGCTTAAAGTAGGGCATTCCACATTTCTAAAGGTTTATTTTGGCAAGTCTGCTGCAGTTTTAAAATTGGCAGGTATCAGGCTACACATGTAGGCCTGAAACCATGTTTTACTTGTCAGCCCTGTGAATGGTACAGAAGGTGCTACAGTAGACAGGTGACATTTAACTTTCTATGCATTGATGTATTTTCGTACAACATATACTATAGCCTTACTGGAAAGTTACAAATGCCATTTATGAATTAGCCAGGTTTTCCATGTTTTAGGTGTCAGAGGACATACACTGGAAACTGGACAATAGTACCCTAGTACGCAGAATAAAAAAACATGCAGCATCAGTCCACAAAAAATGGAAGTGACTCTCATTCCAAGAATTTCTCATCTGAAATCAAGATCTTTTGCACAGGCGAAGAATGGCCACCAATCCCCCCAGAGGTTGAGCCTCTGCCCAAGTGAGAATAACTGGTGCTATTGACTAACCCCTGGAGGAAGGGGTATGGGAGTGAGAGTAAGAGATATAGATCATCTTCAGCTGATGCCAGTCTCTTAAAGGTTGAGTGAGTAACTGCATCTGACTCTTCAGAATGTAGTTTCCAGCTTTCACAGGAATAGTGTTTACTCTTTAAGTGTATTTTTCCTTCTGCTTAGGTCTTTCTGCTTCTTTTACCAGTTAGTTTCCCTTCAAATCCAAGCAAGGCTTTTTAGCTTCAGTGTGGCATTTAAAAGACCACACACAAGATGGCTACTGGGTCACATGCTGCATCAAAAATCGCCTCTAGGCAGCATGGAAGTCTTTGTTTTAAAGCACTAAACAAGGTTCAAGCCCTGTTTTAACAATGTTATATGCATAATAAAGGCCATATCAATCGCAGTAACCTTGTGGATGGCATGCGGTGCCCTAAATCATAGTAGGACTTGGTGGGAATATTCTCCAGGCACCAAGGAGGTGGGGTTCTAATATTACTAGCAGACCACATTCTGACAGTGACAAAGCAAAGGGGCTCTTCTTCACACTGCTCAAAGAAACTCTCTCCACTATCATGGCCCCCACTTTCACTACTCACTGGTATGTTCAGTCAGTCCCTCTCACTTCTTACTGGTTTTAACAAACACATTTGTGAAAAGCATTATGGCTGAGAACATTGGTGGCAGGTTGTTTTGAGGAACAGATGGTGAATCATTGCTTTCCGGTAGTACACAGTAAAGAACAGTGACTAAAAATCCCAGCAGACTGTGTGGTCTTGCAAAAGGCCACCTATTAGAAAGACCTCTATTTACACCTCAGCAGCCCTGCTACACCCACTCTTTATACTGTATTATGGTTTTGAAAGAAGAGCCATTTGAGACTTTGGATAGTGGTCATATTGGTATTTTCACTGAAGCTTATTCAGATATCAGAGAGCAAGAAAAGCTTAGTATTTATCAGTTTGGCAGGACTAAAAGTGGTATTAGTGCTGAAAGGATGGGCAGAACAATCTTTGATGGCTCTCATGAGCATGCTGATTCTGGCATAGCATATCTACTGAATACTTTATTTTCTTTTTAATCCTTGGAAATCTGTCAACCAAAAGTAGTTCTTTTTAGGAATAGGTGGCACCTCGGGTGACTTTGACCTCCTTTCAGTCCTGTGAACCGTATGCCTTTCAGCTAAGACTTAAACACTGTGGAATAACATTGCTTCTGCCTAAACACTGTTAGCAGTACTTATGCCTCCTATATTTTGTTTCCATGGTGTAAGACATTGGGTTATTATTTGAGAGGGATGTAAGCCCCATTCAAATAATGAACACAATCCTTGTCAGGGTGAACCATTAAAGTCACTAAATAAACCTGAGCTTAACCTTTGGTAGCTTTTTACAAAAGCATTCAGGCTTAATTTAGAGGTAATGTGTAAAGTATTTATGCCGCACTTAAACAGTAATAAAGTGAAAATACAACACAAGAAAAATCCCAAACCAATTTAGAAAAATAGGAAACTAGGAAAAAGTGACACTCCTGGGAATCTTGTTGTGCTGGACTGAGTTAAAGTGACAAGTTCAAGTTGACAGCAATGGAGCACGGGTCAGATACAGGGACAAGGTATGTCCCACTGTAAAGATTACCTTTTCCAAGTCCAAGTCTACATGAGGAACCTCAGCTGGAGCTTCACATTGATGGAGGTTGCAAGGAGATCATTGTCGGAGTGAGTTGCAGTCAGCAATGGAGTTTGGCACTCGGGAGGATGGGGGCAGTCCCTGCTTAGTGTGGAGAGCGGGTCACTATCAGAATTTCACATTGGCGGGAGACACAGTGACCATTGCTAATGTGAGAAGCCCCCTTTTGATGCGAAGGGCCCCAAACATCTGGATTTTCACCTGTAGCTTGTTCCTCAGGTAGTAGGAGTGCACTCTAATGGCAGCCAAGGGCCTGGGGGCACCTCTTGGGAATCAATCAATCAATCAGGTGCTTGTAAAGCACAGCTACTCACCCGTGAGGGTCTCAAGGCACTGGTGGTGGAGGGGGGACTGCTGGTTGGACTCGGTGGAGGATCATTTGAAGAGCCAGGTCTTGAGGTCCTTCCTGAATTGGGTAAGTGATGCTGATTGGCTGAGGTGCAGGGACAGGGAGTTCCATGTCTTGGCGGTGAGATAGGAGAACAATCTTCCTCTGGTTCTGGTCTTGTGGATCCTGGGGATAGAGTCGGGGGCAAGTTGGGAGGATTGGAGTTGTCTGGTGGGTACGTGGATTGTGAGTCGGTGGTTCAGGTACGTTAGTCCTTCATTGTGCAGGGCTTTGTAGGCGTGAGTGAGGAGCTTGAAAGTGAGTCTCTTGTTGACTGGGAGCCAGTGGAGTTGTCAGAGGTGTTGCATGATGTGGCTTAGGCAGGGGATGTCGAGGACCAGTATGGTGGTGGCATTTTGGATGTACTGTAGTTTCCTGAGCTGTTTCTGGGTGATGCCGGCGTAGAGTGCATTGCCGTAGTCGAGTCTGCTGGTGATGAGTAATGCATGGGTCACCGTCCTTCTGAATTCTGTGGGGATCCATCTGAAAGTCTTTCGGAGTAGGCGGAGCTTGTGAAAGCAGGCTGAGGAAACTGCATTGATTTGGCGGTCCATCATGAGCGAAGAGTCCAGTATGATGCCAAGGTTGCGTGCGTGGTCTGTCGGGGTCGAAGGGGACGCCTAAAGCAGCTGGCCACCACGAGTGGTCCCAGGCTTACGCGGTGGGTCCCAGGATGAGAATTTCAGGCTTGTCTGAGTTGAGCTTGAAGCAGCTGTCTTTCATCCATGTCGCAACGGCCTTCATTCCACTGTGATCTGGCAGTTGAGGGTTCATTGGTGAGGGAGAGGATCAGCTGGGTGTCGTTGGCATTGGAGACAATGTTGAGTCTGTGGCTTCTGGCGACAGCTAGGAGGGGGGCCATGTAGATGCTGAAGACGGTGGGGCTCGGGGAGGAGCCCTGGGGGACTCTGCAGCTGATCTCTGTGGGTTCTGAGAGGAACAGTGGCAGTCTGACTCGCTGGGTCCGGCCGATGAGAATGGAGTGGATCCAGTCCAGAGTCCTATCGTGGATGCCGGCATCATGGAGTCTGGGGATTAGGGGGCAGTGGGAGACGGTGTTGAAGGTGGACGAGAGGTCTAGCAGGATGAGGGCTGCTGTATCGCTCTGGTCAATGAGGGAGCGGATGTCATCTGTGGGGGTGAGGAGTTCAGTCTCTGTGATGTGGTTGCTTTGGAAGCTGGATTGGGAGGTGTCCAGGACGTGGTTCACTTCGATAAACTTCAGGAATCAGGACTCACTGCAGCAGAGGTCAGCAGCAGGACACAGGCAGGGCCAGGTGTCACTTGTCAGCTGGGCAGTAGCAGGGAGGCCTCTAAAAGCTTTGTGCTGTCCCTGTAGCTCAAACTGGAGGTTAGTCAACCGTCCCTTGAAATCACTTCTGGGGATCCTGGTTTCAAGGCAAGCTGGTCCAGTCTTCTTCAGACAGCATGACCATCTGTCTTCTGCAGCTTCCACAGGTCCAGGTCTAGGTCCAGGAGTGTTCTGATGAAAGGTTCAGAAGGTGCCTACTTTATACCTAGTGCAAACCTTTGTATGGTGGTTAATCCCTGGCCTACTGCCAATCTGTTCTGGTCAGTTCTTCTCCTTCGCATGGGTTTGGCTTCCACCTGTCTAGGGGAACAAAGGCAGTGGCAGGCCTGGTGTCCGGTTCCTTTGTGTGTGCTGCAGTCAAGGTCCTTTGAAGTGTAATCAGGGCAGGGCACAGGTCCTCCCCAGCCATCTTGTCATGAAGACCCACTCCCTCTATACCCAGGCCCCTTTTGTCCCCATGTCTGAAAGAAACACACGACACACCACAGTAGAGCCATCCACATCATGCGACCCTGGACACTGGCAGAAAGGCGCATTTGGTTTAGGCAGAAAAATGCTAACTTTCGAAAAGTGGCATTTTTTTAGAATAGTAACTTAAAATCTGACTTTACCATTATATAGGAATTATAACTCAAATGAGCTGAGGAAGTATTTCTCTATCTGTTTCCAAACGGAATTATCACTTATCAAGTGTAATAAGGTAACCCATTGTTAGTCTATGGGAGAGAAAGGCCTTACTACACTGAAAAACACATTTTTTACTGTCAGGAAATGTAAACCTTAAACACACATGTCCTACTTTTTAAATACCTTGCACCCTGTACTATAAGCTTTTAGGTCCTCACCTAAGGGTAATTTATAAGTATTAGAAAGGAAGGCTTACACCTGGAAAAAGGTTTCTTTTCCAGATCAAAATGGCAGATTAAAGCTGTACACACAGGCTCCAGTGGCAAGACTGAGGAATGTTTTGCAGTGCTGCTTTAGTAGGTGGCACAATGAGAGCTACAGCCCACTGTAAGCATTTAATTCACATATCCAGGGTGCAGGTAGTACCATTTATTAGGAATTATAAGGAAATTAAAGGTGCCAATTAGGGGTATAACAATTATACCATGTTTAAGGATAGAGAGCACAAGCCTTTTACCAGTGGTTAGCCGGGGTAAAATGCACAGAGTCCTATAGTCAACAAAAACAAATTCAGTAAAAATAAGGGAGTGAAGGCAAAAATCCTGGGGTAATACCACACCAAGGATGTCAGGCCTAACAAATGGATTTTGACAACTTGTGATGTAACATGTATTAGACACCCGATAAACATTCTCGGAACAAATTGTGGTGGGGGGGAGGGACAAGAAGATTTAAGAGGATGCATTGTTGAACACTATTTTAGAATAGAGTCTAAAACCCTATGAAGTTATTCATATGATTTAAAGCTGTGATTAACAGTGGGTATGACAATCCAGGGATTAGAAACCTATATGGTAGCAATCCACAATCTTCTTTTACATTGTTCTCATCACGTGTATTGGGCTGAAACGAAAAGAAATTATGAATATATTTCAATGTTGATTATTGTGTATGATTGTTATTCATAAATACAACTTACAAACACAGCTGTGTCGTTCAGGACCTCCTTCCTGACTGCATCCTCCCTCATTACTCTTCCCCTCATTTGGTCACTTCGAGCATTATTGTTCACAAAAATCAGGCTTCTAAAAGGTGGCATCGTGGGAGTGGGCTGTAACATCAGCAGAGAAAGGTCCCTAAGGTCCTTCCCTCCTCTCCTTTTAATTGATTGAGTCGACAGAGTCATCTCTCGCCTAAAAATGAATATATGTAACTTTTGTACAACACTGCCAACTATCCTTTATTCCTCAAACAATATTGAGAAGGGGAGCAAGATGGCAGTGAGGCTGTGAGCTGCGACAGTACACAGAGTTTCCTTCAACTTAGAAAGCCATCAGCAGGACTTTCTGCAGCTCTACTGGTTCCCGTTTATTTACCCATGATTGTTCTCCACCTGTGGGAACCCTTTTTACTCCTCCAGTTCTCTCTGGGCTGCATTGGTGATGAGCTCCCTCATCAGTATGCGAGTGACCACCATTTTGTGCAGCGCACAACTCACCTTTTCTCTCATGTGAAGAAGCAGATTTAAACGCAATCTTTGGCTCATTCCTATCACTACAGTTTTCTTGCGCATATCTTGTTGAGAATCTCTTGATTTCTACTCCCTCACTCTCAGAATTTCCAATGTTCCTACTACAGTTGCCTTCCTAGCTGCCATTAAGAGTCACTCATATTTTCCATAAGTGATTCTTCTGGCCACTTTATGTCTCTCAAATGTTTCTCATATATCTTTTTTCTCCTGCTGCAACTCTATTCTGGACTCTTGTCCTCTTTTTCATGGGAAGAATTAAATCCTCTCAGAGATTATCCTATAATACAGCAATCGACATTAAAATAGCCAGCAAATTACTTCTTGGGGCTAAGGCTAACTTCTCTGGTACAAAGGCCAAGAGGGCCTAAAATGATCCTCCATCACCTATTATTTTGTCTAGAATTGCAGTTTAGGATACCATTCTTGATGAGGTGAGGGTCTTGTGACCTATTAAGAGTGCCATGAATGAGAAACTGCAACAAAACAAAGATAGATCAATTATTTTGGAAGGTACACTTTACAAATTGGATTCAGAAACAGGAACAGGTGAAATAGTTTTGTCTGTATGGTCTACCGGAGGCTGTTAAAGGTCCAAACCTTCTTGATTTTAAAAAAAAAATCCTCCCGAACTGCCTGGGTTTACCTGCTTCCCCTCCTCTTAATTTACAACTCATTCTTCAAAACCTTGTTGCATCATTATGCTATTTCTGGAATTCCCTGACGTCCTTCATGTCCTGAGGGCAGCTGAAGACAAAAGGTGACTTATCTGGTCTGGTCACACTTCATTCATATTGCAATATATTTCTAATGCAACTAATACCAGACACAAGGAATGTTTTGACCTGAGACCTCAAATGAGACATTTAAATATAGTTTATGGAATTCTTCACCCCTGCTTATGCAAGATAACCTATGAGGGAACTAACAAATTGTAAGCTGATCCTGTTAAATTGAAAATGTTTCTACAAACTATTACCCGACATTCAATGGAAAATGCTGATCAGTATTCTTAGGATTGTGTTTTTGTCTTTCCTTATGACGGCTTTATTTTATTTATTTTTGCTCTGCTGTCAATCTTTTTATGGTGTTGACATGTCTCGGGCATATCCTTGCTAATTTACTCAGATCTGGATGCTTATACTTGATCTGCTTTCTTTTCACTTCTTTTATGTGTTTTCATTTTTCTTTCTACCTTTCTTTTCCTCTCTGTTCAGTATAAGTGCTTGTTTGATACGTGAATCGTCATATCTTCCTTTTGTTGATTCTTTGTTCTGTATAATCAATGTTGTTGTTTTTTCTTCTCTTCCTTTTTGTAGCTTTTCACCCCTGTGCCTGTAGCTTTATCCCCTTGTATCTAATATGTTTAATTTTGTCTCAAGGAATATTCGTGGACTTGGACACCCAATCAAAAGGCATAGGGTACTCTCTCATTTATCTAAACTTGACTCTAAAATTGCCCTTCTACAAGAAACACATTGTAATGCTTCAGAATCTGTTAAATTAAAGAGACAATGGGTTGGTCAGGCTTTTTTTCTTGCCGGCAGTTAACCGTAAAGGTTGTGTGACTATTCTGCCATAAACCTTTTTGAGACTACAAGTTGTTTCTACTGAATGTGACAGTCATGGAAGATGGGTATTGGTTAATGTTATCCTTGACAACAAACTTCTTACTTTATTTGATAAATTGGAATTCCCCTTATTTCCAATGTACATAATACCATGTCCAGTAGATTATATTTTTAGTTACTGAAACACTACTTCCCACTCTGCAATCTGCGCAAATTGGCTCCATTTTTATCCCTGCTCATGCACCAATATTAACTTCCTTCGATATCTCCAATCTTTACACAAAAATTGGTAGATGGAAATTCAATAACTCTCCATTGTCAGATGATCAGTTTATTTCTAAAGCTAATCCTTTTATGCAAGATTATTTTCACTGAAAAACTCATAATGACACTTCAATTGCCAATAACAATGATGCATTTAAGGCTTCCTTTCGGACCTTCACCATTGCTTAATCTCCCAGGAAAAAAGGTTTAAATGCTCAATGCGTTCTCTATTGCAATAAATTAAGATGCTTAAACATGCTTATTTTATCTCTAAATCTTCATCCATGCTGCATGACTTGATTAAAGATAAATCAGACCTAAAACAAATTCCTACTGTTGATGACTGTAATATTTTGTTTAAAATCTAATCTAAATTCCATGGTGATCAGAATAAAGTTGGTAAAATTATTGCTAATTATTTAAAAATAAAAACAGAAAATAAGGCTATTGAATCCATTATTAATGAATTTGCATAATTATGTATCAGTCTCCAGTGCCGATATTTCTCATTCATTTCAAACCTTTTATAAAATGCCATATGCTGAAGATTATACCCTTTCTGCACCCAATGTTCAGAAATGTTTTATGGCATCCTTCGACCACCCCTACTTTCAGATACATTTACTGAGTTGGAGGCAGATATTACTCTTGAGGAGGTTTTAGCTGCAATTAAATCACTGAAGAGAGCAAAGGCACCTGATCCAAATTGCATCTCTATCAAAATTATTTCATCCCTGTCTCCATTCTTTGCTGCCAAATTATTAGAACTTTATACTAAATGTATTTTGACTCCAAACCTCAT
This sequence comes from Calotriton arnoldi, assembly GCA_963921515.1. Classification (NCBI taxonomy): domain Eukaryota; kingdom Metazoa; phylum Chordata; class Amphibia; order Caudata; family Salamandridae; genus Calotriton; species Calotriton arnoldi. Next base: position 119,019 of record CAWUFW010003252.1, on the reverse strand, counting down.
GGCACCTTTATAGAAGCCTTGATAAACATCATCCCCAAGCAAGATAAAGATTCAAAATTTTGTAAAACTATAGGCCCATTTCAGTTATCAATCATGATTGTAAGATCTTTGCAAAGATCCTAGCTTCCTGTTTAGAGTATGTTGTTCCTCTTATTGCTAAATCTAAACAATCTAGGTTCATTAAGGGAAGTCTTGCTGCTGATAATGCTAGAATGTTCTCAAATATTGTCAATCTAGCTGGTAAATCTAATTCCCCACTTGCAGCCCTCTATGTGGTTCCTGCAAAAGGCCCTAAATTCATTTATTTTATCAAATTACTATGCTCTACCCCCCTGCTAGTATTTTTGTTAATGGTTGCTTTTCATCCAATTATGATTTACATAGAGGTACCAGGCAAGGATGTCCCCTCTCCCCTTTGTTATTTGTTTTATGTTTGGATCCCTCCCTGGAATGATTCCATTCTAACACAAACATATCACCTTTTCAAAACGGTTCTTGGAAAGTTAAATTGTCAGCATATCCTGATGATATTCTAGCATATATATCCAATTCTCTTACTTCTCTGGATCAATTTTTCCAAGAAATTTCTTTATACTCTAGTATCTTGGGCTATAAACTTAACCATAATAACACTGAGACTTTTCACTTTGTTAGGAATCACTGTGCACACTTAATTGATTCCACACTGCTATATTTTAATACTGTTTCATCTCTCTTTTTCCTTCTGAATAAAAGCTTGCCCCAGTTACCTTTTAACATCTGCCATGCTCCTTGGCGCCGCGTATGATGATAGGATGGTGGTCTGGGGACTTTATTGGCCTCCTTCTGTCCTGGCGGGGTTTCCGTACGAGGAGCCGATCGGCCGCAAGATCTCACTCAGCTGTGAGTGACTGGAAGCAGTGGTGGCCATTTTGGGGGCATGGCATATATATACCTCATCCCAATCAGTAAGCGCTGCTTGGCTTACTGATTCATGAGGAGTAACAGCTAGCTCTCTGTCCTGTATTTCCTGATAGTCAATGTGCTCTTGCTAATCACCCGCCCCATTGTTTCGTGGTTCCATGTTCCTTTCCCCTATGCACCAATCACTTCGAGCTCCCTTATCCCGCCAGCAATATGTTCCATCCTGCTGTCTCTTATTCCAGTGTACCTCCTGATTCCCCTAGAGTTCCTGTTTCTTACCCGGAGTGTGGTTTCCACAAGCCTCATCCTTCAGAAGTTTGTTGTCAACACGTCCTCTCCTTTGGAGCAGCATCCATTTCTTCCTTAGCGACTCTTCTTATCACCTGTGTTTTGACATCACCCGCAGCAGTAACTAAAGCAACGTTCACTGAAGAACTGGATGTCAACTGCTCACAGCAAATAAAACGCCTTTGTATGCACATTCTCACCTGTTCAGTGCACTGAGCCTTACAGACTTTCATTATTTGTTTTTCCTTGTTTTGGACATTTTGGCATTTGAAGAAATTTGCAGCATCCTTTATTCATTTTGGAAGCAAAGTACTGTTCCTGAGAAATTATCAGGAATCCCACTTGACATCTAAGTAAGAGGATTTGACTTATGTTTAATGTTAGTGCAAAGAAAGTACAACGCCCTGCTCTATCCAACTGATTTCGATTTTTGAAGCAGAGAAATCAATATGAGTTTAGAAGGGGGGATAAAAAAACGGGGGACGTGTTATGAGAACACTACGGCATGTGAGTCCATTGCATGTCTTCTATGTTAATCCTGTCACTCTTTGCATGTATTCACATTAGGTTCCAGATTATCAAGGAAGTCGTGTGAGGTGCTACACTAGATACTAACCATTTGCAGAAAATATTTGCCAATGCCTGAAGGTAGGAGGCTCTCTTGTTTATCTCTCTCTTACAGCTCACTTGCCCTTGGACTGTGAACCGGCCATCACTAGTAATTAATTTGGTGTTGGCGGTGAGATGCTTTTGGGTGTGTGTGGATAATCTTCGCTCCAGCAGAACCTAGTGAGTGGACTTTGACACCCTTGAACTCTATTTGCTATCAAAACATGCTTGCTAATACCTACTTTACATGGTGTCTCTCAAAGATCAAATATCTTGGTGTATGATTTTTTCCCAATATTCCAGAAACACTTACTCATTATTTTATTATGGTAAAATAAAGAATACAAGCATTGCTCTCCACTTGGTCTCTGTTGTATTTATCATGGTGAGGAAGGATTGACTTTAAAATGATGATTGTACCACACATTCTCTTAACTATTTCCATTTTCCCTTTCAAAATCCCTAATTACTATTATAACCAACTTGACTCCAAATGTAGAAATTTTTTTATGCAACACTAAAACGCCATGCATTGATATCTCCAAGCTCAAACACCCAAAACTTAAAGGTGGTGTTAGATTCCCAGATTTTAAATGATATCATTCCTCTTTTTTGATCAGACAATTTTGTGCTATGATTTATGACTTATAAGATATACCTATACCCCGTGGAACATTTTTTTGCATTCTTTACTAAATGATTTTTCCTTAAAAGTTATTATTCATTTGCCAAACTGCACTTTTATCTCCAAAAATCCCATTTTTAAATATTCACACTTTATATTAAATAGAATCCTCTTTAGTAAGTTTACTTTCCAACAATGTTTCTTGCATTCCTCCATTTGGTACAATAAAGGTCTTAAGATATGTAATAGATTAGTTTGTTTTAAACTTTTGAAATTAAAAGGTATTACTTATGTTCAGCAATTTGTGAATAATAATTGTATTGCAACTTCTGATTATTTACAAATTAAATATTAGTTACCTGATTCATTTTTAGATGAGATAGGGATTAATTTCCTCCTCTATTCAACTTTTTTTTTACTAGTTCCACATGTGTCATGATTCTTTACCATTACTACCAACTATACCTTTTGCTAACATTTTACATGGACCTATTCCCAAAGCTGTCCTCATGTATAAGACTTTAGATCTCCAAGTTCCTCTCGAAATAAAAGCATTTTGGAAAATATTATGGGAAGATGATTTAACTATTTCTTTCTCTCCCCAATTGTGCGATAAAATATGTCTTAACCTATTCACAACTTCTACAGCAGCTCATTTTACTCAGTCATACTTGTATTTTACTTGAAATAGAGCTATTGTTACCCCAGAACATATTAATACATTTGATTCTTCTGCTTCTCCCTTACGTTGGTCTTGTTCTAAATATAATGGCTCTTTAGTTCGCATGTTATACAATTGGTGTCATGTTAATCCTTACTGAACTTTAGTTTTGTCTAAATGCTTAAAATTGATTCAGTGTAATAACACTCTTACATTACAGAATGTTTTCTTATGGTCTTCATCAATTGCCTACTAGACGTTTGCTGTTAGATATTGTTATTGCACTTGCTTTTAAAGTAATACTTTCATGTTGGAAAGACTTCTATAAATTAGCTGTTCTTACCTGGTAATAATTTGTATGAAATTAACATAGAATACCTAATGTATCGTCTAATACTATATGCCAGAAGGTTACATCCGACTTATACTGGTTACCTTTCGCTAATTGTCTCTCCTTGCACTCATCTCTTTCTTAGTCTCATTCCCTCTCCTCTTTTATCCTGTCTATTTTTTTACTATTTCTCTATTCTTTCTTGGTTCTCTTGTTATGTATATATTTTTTTCCTGTATATATTTAATTCCTGTATTTTGTATCCCATATTTGCCATCATTTTTAATATTTATCAATTTATATGATTTCAACTCTGGTTCATGATTGCCTTATGAATTTACAATAAAAGTTATTTAGCAAAAAGAAATAAACAATATTGAGAAAAAGAAATTTACCAGGAATCCTGTCCAAACTGATAAGACATGGCCAGAAACCCTGATCTGTATAGTGATCCTCGCATGACTCCTCTATTGTAATGCTAGTTATGTAGGGCTCCCTGCTAAGCCATGACTAAAATGCAGCAAACACTAAAAGAACATATAGCTTGCCTGCCCTTCAGCCTGCGACTGATCTGACCACTTCTGCAATGATTGTTCTTTATTACACTTGGCAGAAGAACAACACATCTGAGAATCCTGTTCTTAGACCACACAACATTGGTTAATTGTGCACCTAAATACTTAGCTAAGTCGTTAGTCAAGGATTATTTCCTAAAACATATTGTGCTGACACCCAGCAAAGTGCAAGAAATTTAGATGAACAAGTCTACATACAGATGGTTGCAACTTCTGAAATGTTCTCTTCATCCCGGTTCGATACACGATAAAAGTTCAGTACACCCCGTGCAGCCCTAAACTATTCAAACTCAAGTGCTGTAAGAGGTACATAGTTCAGTCCAGTCAAAGTATGGGTCAACACATTCAGAACTTGGCAAACACTTCTTTCTTCACCTTACATCTGGATTTCAAGTGTGTTCTTCCTCTATACTTCTTCCTCTGTTAGGATGAGGAAGTGATGTCAGACATTTAAGTGAGAAAGGTTAAAAAATTAAATTAGGTCAATCAATAAAAAATGTATTCGATTATAATTATAAAAGCATATACAAAAACTCATAAAATATAAACAATAAGTGATCAAAAGCACATCTATAATAATGTAACACAGAAAAATAAGAATTAAAAAACTAATTGAGTTGCTTTGTTGTACAGAATTTTTTAAGAAGCACCCCATTGCATGGCAGATCGCTGGCTTACACAGCGTTTGCCAGACATAACATGCAGATTTATACTTATAAAATTCATGTGCCTTAAAAACAGAAAGAAGGTATCATCTCGATAGATTTATAGTATTTACAGAAAAAAACCAACACGAAATAATATCTGAGGGGAGGTTTCATCGCAAGGGCAGATTAAAAAAGATGCTGAAGCAAATTGAGCAAACACAAGAAGATGATGGACGGAGGGCTGAAACTTTTCAGACACTCACACTCACCCCCAGTCACAGATATGGGTTGAATCCATCATCAATCTTTAGCTCTCTTCGCCACCCCAGTTCAGACCCAGCCATATGCAAATCAGTCTTGACCCTATTCTTATTAGGAACAGTCCAGCCCGAACCGCCAAGCCAGGTCTTCACTGGACCGGAAATATGCATCCTGGGGACCGGTTTCGGAGTAACACCCCTCATCAGCAAGGCTAGCTTGACTCCAGTGGCAAAGTGAGCAAGGGACCCACGTCTGGGCACACCCTGCCAACTTAGGGTGAACAAAGCAAACACAAGGAGATGATGGACGGAGCGCTGAAACTTTTCAGACACTCACCCCCAGTCACAGATCTGGGTTGAATCCATCATCGTTCTTTAGCTCACTTCGCCACCCCAGTTCAGACCCAGCCATATGCAAATCAGTCTTCACCCTGTTCCTCATGGGAATAGTCCAGCCCGAACTGCCAAGCCAGGTCTTCATTGGACCTGAAACAAGCATTCTGGGACCCATTTCGGGGTAACACCCCTAATCAGCCAGGTTAGCTTGAATCCAGTGGCAAAGTGAGCAAGGGACCCACGTCTGGGCATACCCTGCCAACTGCAAAAAGAAGCAAATTAAGCCAGCAGGAAACAAAGGATTTTCCTTATTGTGTCCAGGTGAATGTTATCCAGAAGTGACCTTTCCCAAATGGGGTTTTTTTCAGGTAAAGACATTTTATTAGAGAACAATAAAATTGATAATACAACATTGCCATAAATATAGGAAATACATCAAATTGTAAACAGTACTAAGAATTATGTAAATTAAAAATGGAAGAGTGAGAATGAACAAAGGCAATGCAAGTAAACAAAATTAATTTTCTGGATAAAAAAGCAAGAAAGGAAAGAAAAGAAAAAGGAGGAGGGAAGAAAGAAAAATAAACACGAGTCAAATTGTAATGCAAGAAATAGTCTAAATGACCAATATTTAAAATGCAAAAAAGGAGTACATATTGAGTATTCAATACAATAAGAGGATACAATTAGTTGGAATGAGAAGGAGCAACCAGCATGGTAATGTGAGGCAAGTACATAGTAAGTGTCATGTATAACCAATTATGCTTAACTGACAACTTTAAGGAACTGAGATTGTGTCGGCTTAGCCTGTGGTGATGACAAGCTAAGTTCCAAAAGCACTGGTGTGATATTTTTGGTACATTTTCAGTTGGAGGAAAGAATCTGATTGGCAATTGAAAACAGAAGGTCTACAAATTTTCCAAGCATTCTGTTAGAAGACCAAATAACAGGCAGGCCTCCCAGAAACTAGGCTTTGTGTGCAAAGGGCATGTGAACTTGAGTGATATCATTAATTTGTTTCCAAATTGACGTCCAAAAAGTCGATCAAGTAATACAGGAAAAAAAGCATGTGAAAGTATATTCCTGGGTAGGTATTACAGCGCCATCAAGTGTCTTGGTGAAGAGGTTTAGCTTTAAAAAGATGAACAGGATTGTAAAAAGTCTATTACAAAAATATATAAAGCTTGAGTGAGACTAGCAGTGCAAGCTGTGGAGTGTATTTTGCACCAAAGTTTATCCCACATAGAGATAGTCCATACAAAGTGAAAGTCATGTTCCCATGATGTTGTGATTGATGTTTTAACCCTGTCTAGGTCAGTTGTTCTAAGCAGTTTATAAATGTTAGCTGCCTTAGAGGAGACAGACGATGAGAGTGGGTGAGGAGATAAGCTAGTGAGTGATAAACTGGGAAAGGTGAGTTCAGTAAAGAAAGTTCAACCAGGGCTGAAAGCTCATTATACTGGGTTAGCATGGTGTGTGGGAGACTATAAAAAGGTAGATAACTCAGAAAGTGATATAAGGGGGGCAGAAGAGAAGAGTTGGAGGTGAGAAATTAACCCTTGTTCATCCATGCTTTCCATTTCAAAGTTTTGCCATTTGTCTTAAGCCAAAGATTATGCCAAATGGGGTTGCTCAAGAACTTAGGAGAGGTAGTAAGTGGAGAAACAAGAAAATAATGCAATAAGATGCAGGCACGCGTGACAGTGGCTGGTAGCCAAAACGTAGGATGATTGGAAATAAAAAGAATATATTTGTGGATAAAGAGCGACAGCAGCTCAGCCTCCAAGGAGAACCACAAGTTGTGAGGAGAATCAAGACTTTGGGAGATAGACATTGTATTTGCCTAATGCCAAAGGCCCTGTGATAGTTGTTAAAGTCAGGGAAATTAACACTACCTGAAACCTGAGGAAGTTCTATCTTTTATCAGAGAGATGCTAGGTGGTTTACTATTCCAGAAGAAGTTAGAGAGGATCTTGTCAACAGAGCTGAAGAATTATTTGGATATCTTAATATGTAACATGAGATAGAAGTTAATAATGGAGAGCAGCATCATTTTAATGGAATCTAAACGACCCCACCATGAAAGGTAGAGTGGGGACCATTGCTGGAAGAAGTGATGTAGTTTGGCTAAAAGGGCATCTATGTTTGCTTTCAGCGCGTACTTAAGAGTTTTACAACACCATATACCTAAACATTTAATTTTAGTTGACTTCAAGGACAGTCCTGCCTGTAAAAAAAGTTGCTTGATACAGTATTTATTAAGTGGTATTACTTTTGATTTGTCAATATTTAATTTCTATCTCAAACCTTTGGAAAAGGATTAAGTTCATGAAAAAAGGAGGAAGAGAGCATTCTGGATGTGACAAAAATAGAAAAATGTAATCTGCATAAGCAGTGAATTTAATATGGAAATCATTTATTTTGAACCTGTAGAAATTCTCTGAATTCCTTAACTGATAAAGGAAAAGTTTCAAAACTAAAACAAAAAGCCGGGGAGAAAAAGAACAGCCCTGTTTAATGCCTCTGTTAATAGAGAAATAATGGGACTGTATACCATTGGCTATAATAGATGATGGTGTTGAGGAATAACAAAGATCTAAGTAGTCAAAAATGTGGTCAGATTGCAAGCCACTGCAAAGCTTCTATAAGGAAACACCAATTAACCATGTCAAAAGCTTTCTCCGCATCAAGTCATAATGCTGCCAGAGAGTCCTGTATTTTGTGAGCTTTATTAATAATATTTAAAAAGACTTGAGAATTGTCTGCAATATACCTATTAGGGATAAAAACAGATTGCTCAGGAGCAATTAAATTTGGCATAAATGGAAGTAAATGTAAAGTTAGTTCTTTGACGAATATTTTGCAATTAGAATTGATTAATGAGATAGGCCTATAATTTTTGCATTAGGTCAAATCCCAATCTTTCTTAAGGATGAGACATTATGTGGCTTAGGCAAAAGAGCCAGAGGAGAAATTCAGATCAGTGAAATGTTGAAGTAATTTGAAAAGGTTGAGAAAGAGGAGTTTCGAGAACTGAAGGTAATATTTAAGAGTAAAACCATCTGGGCCTGGAAGCCTCACTGCCGAATAAAGTTCCTCAATTTGTAAAGGTGTGTCTAGAGTAGAGAAATGGAAAGAAGATGGAGGTTTGGGTTTAAGTTTGGAAAAATAAGTGTTAAGAGTGTCCTCTGGTGGTGTGGATTTACAGTATGAAGTGAAACAAGCTGCAATATCATCATCATGGAAAAGCTTATCACCCGAATGATTAAAAATTAATTTGATAGAAGAGTTTTCTTTTCTACATTTAAGGTAACAGGCCAAAAGGGAACCAGATCTGTTGTTTCCACCATATTATCTGACATTAAGTTTAAGGAGTGCACCGCATGCATTTGCAGTGGTAAATTTGCTAAATTTAATCTTGACAGCCACCAGAGTGTCCAGATCCAATTTGTTATTTTTGGAAGTATAATAATTATGCTCCAGTTTCTTTATGTGTGCCAAGATTGAATCAGACGTCTTTTCTACAATTTTCTTTTTGGTGGAAATAAGTACAATGTTAAAACCAACCTGGGGCTGCCTTAAAGGCATCCCAGACAAAATGAAGTGGTGTTTGGCCATTACCATTAATGGAAAAGTGTTCTGTGAAAAATGCTATGTAGAAAGTGAGAAAAGATGAGTCCAAAAGCAAAGAGTTATTGAATCTCAAGTGGGATTAATTAGGAGTACCAGTAAGGATGTCTAGATCGGTCCACAAGGGGCAAGATCCGAAATGAATATTGAACCAATCTCCGAATTAAGTAGATGTTATAATAAGTTTTTAGTCAGGAATATGTAATCAATACAAGATTGAGAATATGTAGTTGAGTTAAAAGAGTATTCATGCAAGTCTTGGTTGAAAAGTCTCTAAGAGTCGGACAATGAGTGTTGAGAAATTGTATTTTTAAAGGCAGTAGGAGAAGAGTGGGGAACAAACCTTGATGTAGACTTCTTTTCCATGAATGGTTCCAAAATTTGATTACAATTACCTCCCACCAGTAGATTGTCTGTGGCCTGAACAGAAATTGTGCGAGAGAGAATTTGCCAAAAAGTTGGGTCAGGGTCAGTTGGATCATAGATATTCATGATAGTGAGAGTGATATCATCTATGTTAAGTGTGACAAGTAGCCAGCAACCCTCTGTACCCTGATGTTGAGAAAGCACAGAAATGTTGAGAGATTTATGATGGAGAATAATCACATCATTTTTATTGGAGGCGGAAGGAGAGAAGATTTCTCTGACTCCATGCTTTTTAAGTTTAGTAACTTCTGACTCAATAAGATGTGTTTCCTGTAATAAAGCTATGTGACATTTCATGCGAGCTAGATGAGACAATACTCACTGACTTTTAGATGGGTTTTTTAAATGCTTAACATTCCGCATTACTGTTCTAAGTTGCATAGTAAGAAACAATAAATGAGCATCAAATGACTATTAGGAAATGCATGCATAAACTTATTGAGGGGGAAGGGAAAGGGAGAGGGAAAATGGATAGGAAAAAAGAACGAAAAGGGTGAAAATATCCTCCAAACATTATATATTGCTATATGACACAACACAGGGACCGATGTCCACTAATGCTGAAAGAACCAGAAAAGGAGAAGAGCACCCCGGGGAGTGAGGGGACAGTGGAGCAACTGAAAAAAGATGGATGCATCACAACTCTGATGAGGTTAATGGAAATAACAAGACAATAACTTACAAAGAAACAAAACCAAGAGGAGAAACATATGAGTAGAAATGACTGTATAATGAGAGAATAAAATAGTAACAAAAGCAAATAAATCTCATGGGGCATACAACAAAAAAAGACTTACCACTGACGATAAGGAGGGGATACATGGGATGATGTTGAACATTACATGAAAGAAGGGGACAAGATGAGAAATCCACATAAGGTCCAAATCTATGGGGAAATGGAAAAGAAGGGAGAAGAAAATCTGCTAATAACTAATAAAACAATCTCCAATAATCCAGACAACTAAAATATAAGAAAAGCATTAGTGTTAGAACTTGGAATCCTGGTTGGTTGAGGTATACACTCAGGCCAGCTAGGAACCCCCACTCTAGTAAGGGTAAGCTAAGTACACACTAAAAGATAGCCTGTGCTCACCTTCTGGTAGCTTAGCACAGAGCAGTCAGGCTTATCTAACGAAGTAAGGTGTAAAGTATTTGTGCAACACACATACACAGTAACACAATGAATACACCACAAAAAGACTCTAAACACATTTAGAAAAATAGATTATTATATTCTGAACAACACACGACCAAAATGACAAAAAAAACAATGTATAGATGTGTCAGGTTAGCAGAGAACACAAGCCACTAACCTTCAGGAACAAAATCAGTGGGGTCAATGAGAGTCCCCCCACTCCTGCTTGCACAGTCCCACAAAGAGTGAAAGGAACCACTACCTTGTAAGAAAGCACAGAGGGGAAAAGGGGAATGGAAAAAATAATAAAATGCTGCAGAATGTCACAGGAAGGCCTCTTCAGTCTGCACTCACACAGGAGAAATACCTCTTTCTCTAGGAGATATATGTCTGACGTGAGACCCAGGAGTTAAGAAGAAATATAATGAGGCATTAACATTCAGTATAAGCCTTTCCATCAACTATACAATTCAAGACATTCATCATCAACGCATGTCTACGCACATGCACTCCAGACATTAGCAGCTTGTAGAATGTAACTACACCACCATATTGTTCATTTGAAATCTGTGATGTAACAGGCAACAGTCTATATACTGCAAGAATCAAGTCCAGGCCCACGGGATTGTCTATAAACTCCAATAAACGAAGGAAATCATAGGCACTTAGAATGTGCATAGCAGGTTACTTATCTGCCCATAAGACGATTCAACAAATTCTTCTCCTGTTGACCTCACAGAAGCAAGAAGAAGTAAGGGTGTGACGCTCTGTGTCAGCTTCGATAGAAAAACAATCCTTCAAATCACAAAGCTTAAGTAAAAATAGCGCTCCACACAGATTCAATCCATCTGTGCAAGCGCGAAAAGTTCTGGTGAATATAGAACGGGTCCGCCGTCTTCCCAATCCAGAGAAAACGCCTCCCTCCTTCCAGAGAGGCACAATGCCCCTTGATGGGCAGAGACAGCAAACGTCGAAGCAAAAGCGTTCGGAGAATGAACTTGCCAAGAGTCACACAAGGAAGTTCCTTGCTGAGCCGAGACAGCAAACGTGGGAGGTAGTGTTCCAGAAAGAACGTGCTGGGAATCACACGGAGGAAATTCCAATACACTCGGAGCTCCGTAACAGTTTGACAAGCACCGACCCACTCTTTGGGAGTGGCTTATATACAACTGGATCCTTCCTTGATTGGGTCATAAGGGCTAGCTTGCCTATTGTCTTCTGGGAATTGTAGTTCATGCCATGGCTGTTTATAGACAAGTCCTCATTCAGCACTTGCAACCCAGTCACAAGTTGACATATATGTGGGATGAGCCTAGGGGGCATCTGTGTGTACGTTTTTCTCAACCCAGGGCTTAGCCTACGATGGATACCCATGACAAGAAGTTGAGATATGAATTTTAAAAGAATAAGTGAAAAATAGCACTAAAAAGCAAAGAGCGCTTTAGGGGTTACTTGAGGTCAAGCTGGATCGGGGCAAAGTCAATGTTCAGGCCGACTGCAATGGAGCACCGACCAGCTTCAGGACCCACGCAGGCTGCGGTGAGCAAAGTACCTATCTTGGTACCAACTGTGAGATGCATTGGGGGATGCGTCGATGTTGATTCCGCAGGTCAAGGATGTGTTGACTTTTCTCCACGCAGGGAAGGGGATGCGTCGGTTCTGAAGGTGAGACGCTGGGCTGTGATGCATTGGTTCCGTAGAGTGATGCTACGGGTTTCTCCACACAGTTGAGGGATGCATCAATCTCTCCAAGCTGCTGCGACGGCAATGCCGGGTTCCGATGCATCGGGGTCTCGAGGCGCTGCATTGGTTCCAAGAGCGAAGTGCCAATTTTACTCCCGCAACCGGGTTGATGTGCTGATTCTGATTAGCGCAGACAGGAGATGTGTTGATATCCGTGTTGCAAGTATCTGGGTCCACTTGCTGTGAACCAGGCACAGGAGCAGGGGTAAAGACTATGATATCCCCGAGTCTCAAGCAACAGGAGGCAAGCCAAGAAGCCCTTAGAGCACACTTAGAGAAAAGCAGAGTCCAGCTTTCCTTCAGCAAAGTCGGAGAAAAGCAGGCAGCAGGACAACAAACAAAAAAGGAAGCCTTCCAGATCATCAGTCCAGTTGAGTCCTTTAAGCAGCACAGTGGTTCTTCTGGCAGAGCTTCAGTTACAAGTCTAGTAGTGTCTGATTTTAAGAGATCAGAGACCCAATACTTATAAACAAAAGTGCCTTTGAAGTAGGGGTGACTTCATAGATTTGTCTTTGAAGTGCACAAGTATCCCTTAAATCCAGCCCTGTCTGCCAGGCTATTTATGGGAGGAAAACCAGCCCTTTGTGTGGGGACATGACACTACCTATTCAGTAAAGTGTTAGCCCCTCCCTTCCATCCTGCCCAGGCAGGGACATCAAAATGCAGATGTATGTAGATGGGTACTCAGACACAACTAGCCTGCTTGTGGCTGTCCAAAAGGGAATGCACAAAGGGTAGCTGTCACCCACCCCAGATGTGTATTGGAGACAGGCTGCCAGGCACCCAGAGCAGTAAGTGCAGAAAAATTTCCATTTTATAAAAGTGGCATTTCTAAAACAGTAATGTTGAATCCAACTTCACCAATAAGGAGGATTCACCATTACCATTCCAAAGATATCAGACATGAACTGGCTACTCTTCACTGATCAGGAATAACAACTTAAAAGTATATTAAGGAATTCCCAATGTTAACCTGCGAGAGGGGTAGGCCTCACAGTAGTGGAAAATGAATGTAACTGTTTATCACTACCAGGACATGCAAAACATAAAAGTACATGCCCTACCTTTTACTTACACAGCACCCTACCCTTAGGGCTACCTAGGGCCTACCTTAGGGGTGGCTTCTGTGTAAGAAAAGGAGAGTTTAAGGCTTGGCAAGTAGTTTTAAATGCCAAGTCGAAGTGGCAGAAAACTGCTCACACAGGCACTGCAGTGTCAGGCCTGAGACAGGTTTGAAAGGCTACTTCTGTGGGTTTCACAATCAGTGCTGTAAGTTTCTTTTGCATATGTCGCCCTAAGTGGGAAGGGTATGCCCAGACGTGGGTCCCATGCTCACTACACCACTGGATTCAAGCCAGCCTGGCTTATGAAGGGTGATGCCCTGAAACCGGTCCCAGGATGCTTGTTTCCGGTCCAGGGAGGACCTGGCTTGGCAGTTCGGGCTGGACTGGTCCCACAAGGAACAGGATCAAGATTGATTTGCATTTGGCTGGGTCCAAACTGGGGTGGTGTGGTGAGCAAAAGAATGATGGATTTAACCCAGATCCTTGTGACTGGGGGTGAATGTTTGCATTGTCCAGCATTCCATCCACCAATTGTTTCTTTTGCATATGTCGCCCTAAGTGGGAAGGGTATTCCCAGACGTGGGTCCCGTGCTCACTACACCACTGGATTCAAGCTAGCCTGGCTGATGATGGGTGATGCCCTAAAACTGGTCCCAGGATGCTTGTTTCCGGTCCAGGGAGGACCTGGCTTGGCAGTTCGGGCTGGACTGTTCCCACAAGGAACAGGATCAAGACTGATTTGCATATGGCTGGGTCCAAACTGGGGTGGTGTGGTAAGCAAAAGAATGATGGATTTAACCCAGATCCTTGTGACTGTGGGTGAATGTTTGCATTGTCTAGCATTCCGTCCATCAATTGTTTCTTTTGCTTATGTCACCCTAAGTGGGAAGGGTATGCCCAGACGTGGGTCCCGTGCTCACTACACCACTGGATTCAAGCTAGCCTGGCTGATGAAGGGTGATGCCCTGAAACCGGTCCCAGGATGCTTGTTTCCGGTCCAGGGAGGACCTGGCTTGGCAGTTCGGGCTGGACTGTTCCCACAAGGAACAGGGTCAAGACTGATTTGCATATGGCTTGGTCCAAACTGGGGTGGTGTGGTGAGGAAAAGAATGATGGATTTAACCCAGATCCTTGCGACTGGGGTGAATGTTTGCATTGTCCAGCATTCCGTCCATCAATTGTTTCTTTTGCATATGTCGCCCTAAGTGGGAAGGGTATGCCCAGACGTGGGTCCCATGCTCACTACACCACTGGATTCAAGCTATCCTGGCTGATGAAGGGTGATGCCCTGAAACCGGTCCCAGATGCTTGTTTCCGGTCCAGGGAGGACCTGGCTTGGCAGTTCGGCTGGACTGTTCCCACAAGGAACCGGGTCAAGACTGATTTGCATATGGCTGGGTCAAAACTGGGGTGGTGTGGTGAGCAAAAGAATGATGGATTTAACCCAGATCCTTGTGACTGGGAGTGAATGTTTGCATTGTCCAGCATTCCGTCCATCAATTGTTTCTTTTGCATATGTCGCCCTAAGTGGGAAGGGTATGCCCAGACGTGGGTCCCGTGCTCACTACACCACTGGATTCAAGCTAGCCTGGCTGATGAAGGGTGATGCCTTGAAACCGGTCCCAGGATGCTTGTTTCCGGTCCAGGGAAGACCTGGCTTGGCAGTTCGGGCTGGACGGTTCCCACAAGGAACAGGTGTCAAGACTGATTTGCATATGGCTGGGTCCAAACTAGGGTGGTGTGGTAAGCAAAAGAATGATGGATTTAACCCAGATCCTTGTGACTGGGGGTGAATGTTTGGATTGTCCAGCATTCCGTCCATCAATTGTTTCTTTTGCATATGTCGCCCTAAGTGGGAAGGGTATGCCCAGTCGTGGGTCCCGTGCTCACTACACCACTGGATTCAAGCTAGCCTGGCTGATGAAGTGTGATGCCCTAAAACTGGTCCCAGGATGCTTGTTTCCGGTCCAGGGATGACCTGGCTTGGCAGTTCGGGCTGGACTGTTCCCACAAGGAACAGGATCAAGACTGATTTGCATATGGCTGGGTCCAAACTGGGGTGGTGTGGTAAGCAAAAGAATGATGGATTTAACCCAGATCCTTGTGACTGTGGGTGAATGATTGCATTGTCTAGCATTCTGTCCATCAATTGTTCCTTTTGCTTATGTCACCCTAAGTGGGAAGGGTATGCCCAGACGTGGGTCACGTGCTCACTACACCACTGGATTCAAGCTAGCCTGGCTGATGAAGGGTGATGCCCTGAAACCGGTCCCAGGATGCTTGTTTCCGGTCCAGGGAGGACCTGGCTTGGCAGTTCGGGCTGGACTGTTCCCACAAGGAACAGGGTCAAGACTGATTTGCATATGGCTTGGTCCAAACTGGGGTGGTGTGGTGAGGAAAAGAATGATGGATTTAACCCAGATCCTTGCGACTGGGGTGAATGTTTGCATTGTCCAGCATTCCGTCCATCAATTGTTTCTTTTGCATATGTCGCCCTAAGTGGGAAGGGTATGCCCAGACGTGGGTCCCGTGCTCACTACACCACTGGATTCAAGCTAGCCTGGCTGATGAAGGGTGATGCCCTGAAACCGGTCCCAGATGCTTGTTTCCGGTCCAGGGAGGACCTGGCTTGGCAGTTCGGCTGGACTGTTCCCACAAGGAACCGGGTCAAGACTGATTTGCATATGGCTGGGTCCAAACTGGGGTGGTGTGGTGAGCAAAAGAATGATGGATTTAACCCAGATCCTTGTGACTGGGAGTGAATGTTTGCATTGTCCATCATTCCGTCCATCAATTGTTTCTTTTGCATATGTCGCCCTAAGTGGGAAGGGTATGCTCAGACGTGGGTCCCGTGCTCACTACACCACTGGATTCAAGCTAGCCTGGCTGATGAAGGGTGATGCCTTGAAACCGGTCCCAGGATGCTTGTTTCCGGTCCAGGGAAGACCTGGCTTGGCAGTTCGGGCTGGACGGTTCCCACAAGGAACAGGTGTCAAGACTGATTTGCATATGGCTGGGTCCAAACTAGGGTGGTGTGGTAAGCAAAAGAATGATGGATTTAACCCAGATCCTTGTGACTGGGGGTGAATGTTTGGATTGTCCAGCATTCCGTCCATCAATTGTTTCTTTTGCATATGTCGCCCTAAGTGGGAAGGGTATGGCCAGTCGTGGGTCCCGTGCTCACTACACCACTGGATTCAAGCTAGCCTGGCTGATGAAGGGTGATGCCCTGAAACCGGTCCCAGGATGCTTGTTTCCGGTCCAGGGAGGACCTGGCTTGGCAGTTCGGGCTGGACTGTTCCCACAAGGAACAGGGTCAAGACTGATCTGCATATGGCTGGGTCCAAACTGGGGTGGTGTGGTGAGCAAAAGAATGATGGATTTAACCCATATCCTTGTGACTGGGGGTGAATGTTTGCATTGTCCAGCATTCCGTCCATCAATTGTTTCTTTTGCGTAAGCCCACTAGTAGCATTTAAGTTGGGTATAAGGTATACCACTTTCCAAGTACAAATTACAGGTAAATTAAATATGCCAATCATGTATACACCAATTACACACATGTTTAGGGAAGAAGTGCATGCACTTTAGCACTGGTCAGCAGTGGTAAAGCGCTCAAACTCCTAACCCCAATAAAAAAAGGTCATAAATAGAGGAGAAGGAAGGCAAAAAGTTTGGGATGACCCTTCAGAGAGGGCCATTTTCCCACAATTAGGTCATGATATAGCCCAATGTAAGCAGTCAAGTAGTAACAGGAGGTCCCAGGTCCATGAACTGGGCTCTATACTGATTAATGAAGATATTGCAGGTCAGCCGGATATTCAAAGGGGTAAGATTTGTCTTTGAAAGGGATTATAAATAGACACGGGTGAAGCAATCCATATCTGATGTTCAAAGTTCTTAATTGAGGACATAGAGCCAGGAATTGCTTCCAGCTGTAGCAGGGGAGATATCCTGTGTGAAGAAACATGTATGACCAGACCACTGGAGATTTCCAACTTTTTTTGCAGGTGAAAGAACTTGCATAAGCTTGGTAAATTGAATAAAACGAATAATGATTCCTCTAGGACGGGAGTTGGAGGATAAGCAAGACCTAGGACCAAGAAAATGAGCCCATTGGATAGTAAGAGAAGACGTAGCTGGTAGATGTACAATTATAGGGATTACTGATTGAATGAAGGTAATCATGTTGGAACCCTCTGAAACTTTTGGGATTCCAAAAAGTGTGAGTTTTTTCCTTCTGTTCTTATTTTCCAAATTTTCATTCAGAAGTTTAAGTTGGTCAATGTCTTTAACCATTTCGGACACATAAGGAGAGGAATCCTCTATATTGCTCACTCGTTATTCAAGCATAGTGATCCTTTGATCGTGAGAGGACCATTTATCCTCTATTCTTTGCAAGGAAGCGTTAATGTCAACTATAAACAGTTTTAGGGCTCTCATTTCTTAAATAACATCCTCCAAAATCAAAGAAGGAGGTAATTTTGAAGGAAAGTCTATATCCTTTGTAGGCCACTTAACAGAGGTAGAATTAGCAGATTTCTTTGAAATGGTACCAGAAGCCTGAGGAGAAGGCAGACAGAAGTCAGACAGTCCCTCCCAATATCCAAGGCGTCCTACATGAGTTCAGGGGAGTCAATGGTAGTAGAGACCAATGGAAGCATTTATTATTTGCAGAGTTAAGAAGGGAGAAAGACTGTGCTGCTGTGCTATTTGCGATGTCTCCCAATGCAAGACTCAAAATGAATATGGTGCTATGAATTGATAATCAACAGCACATCCATTACCAGACAAAGATATGCGTGCATCAAATTAGCATAGAAGCAAAGCATGGCACCTCACTGAAAAGCAGCAGCCGTTGTGAAATATAATAAAGCATATATTGGTGAGTATAAATGTAGTGAGCAATTGAAAGGTGTCCTCATGTTTCGTGCAGGTGAACAGAAGGCTGAAGAGAATGAAGTAAGGCACCATTTATGAAATTCCCCATGTGAGGAAAGCCGCCTAGAGTCTCATGTTAATGCCCTGCAGTGCTACAAAATTACTTCATGTGAAGAAAATGGCAGATGTCAGTCCGACCCTTGAAGAAATTCAGCTCTACAGAAAACAAATAGCTGTGGTTGAGGGTAGCATGCTGATTTCCCCATAAAGAAATCCAGAGGAATAGTGGGACCAATTTAATATGGTCCTCTACGTAAATAAGACCTAGTTCCTCATTGAGAAAGTAATGGGAGTTCGACAGGGTAGACCTAGCAGGTGTCTACAGAAGTTATTCTTTTACTGCTGTAGTTTGGAGCAGTCAAAATGACTCTATATAGCAGCTCAATAAGTCAGGACTGGCAAACATTTAGGTTTATGAATTTAAAGGATCGATAAAAGGGGTTTACTTCAAATATTCCTTGACAAATCAAACAGGACCCCAACAGAATGGTTTAATCAAAGAGATCTGCTTGAGATGCAAGGCAGTCATGTGCTGTTGGAGTCAAAGGTAACTCCCAGATAGGGGAAATCATTAATCTTTAAGATGTTCTTTCTTTTGATAGAGATGGGTCTAATTTCACAGGTTTGTGGACCACAAGCCATATAGTGAGTTTTGGAGATGTTGGTCTCGAGTTCGAAGTTGTCCATGAAAATGATAAAATTGTCAATTAGTTAACCATCTAGGCCATTCAGCTTATGTAAGAGCAGAACTGCATCGTCTGCATAGAGCATGGCTGGAACAGGGGTAGATCCAATCTTCAGCAGGTCTTTACCATTTGAGATCAGGAATGTATTCAAGTCGTTCATATATAAAAGAAACAGAATTGGAGCCAAGACACAGCCTTGATGAACCTCACGGGCCAAATCAAATGGCTCGGTGTCTTCTCCCTCAGTCCCATACCTAACAGACTCTGAAACCACGCAATTCAGTGCCCACAAAAAACCCATGAAGGACTCTGGAAGGCCTTTCTAAGGGATGATGCACCACAGTATGGATCGGTTAACCCAATCAAAGGCAATACTGAGGTCCATAAATGAGAGATAAATTAAGCAATCATATATTTGTTAATCAACAAGTGTAAATTCTTACATTTCTCTTATGTGACAAGCCCTTCTCTGAACCCACATTGAGCCATGCTTATAAGGTTTGTATTTGCTGCCCAATCCTCTATCTTATGCAGGATTATATGACCCACAACTTTGACTACTGAATCTAGCAGCGATATAGGCCTATAGCAGCAGGCATCCTTTTGTATTCAAGTTCAATCACTGTCGTCTGCCATGAGCTAGGTAGGTACCTGAAAAGTAGCTAGAGCATTTGATATATTGATGCATGTTGGGGCCGATAGGTCAATGTTTTCCTTATTTAAATCAATGGGAAGGTCCACCTGGGCCCGGGGCCTTGTGCCTGGGGCTAAATGAATTCAATATTTTTTTTAAGTATGAGTTAGTTTAATTTGAAAAATATGTACAATGATTTTAGTATCTAATCTGGGTTACTATGGTGTATATTGATAAAATTCATTCTTGAGTATGATCAGCAACTGGAAGAACAACAAAAAGAGATCAAACTCTCCAACTTCCCAGTAAATATGACTCACTCACCGCATGGAACAGAACTAACCTTGTTTTTTCTGATAAGGCAATCCTTAAAAGTAATTGATTGGAAGAAGCAAGTGTTGCCTGTTTTACTTGATCCATCACCAGCCTTCTATAATACGGTACTGTAGGAAAGTGCCCTTTTCGACATGGTCACCCCCACTTTTTGCCTAGTAATTGATATGACTTCGACTGGAAGTGCACTGAGTTCCTGCTCACCAGGCCCCCAGTGCCAGATCTCTTTCCCAAAACTGGGCAATTGTTTCCCTAATTGGTGATACCGTCACTACCCTCAGAAAGTTACTAGTAAATGGTACCACTGGTACCTAGGGCCTGAGGAACTAAGGAGGGTCCCCAAGGGCTGCATCATGAATTGTGCCGCCCTAAAGGAGCCCTTACCAAGCTCATGAAAACTGCTGCTGCAGGCTGCATGTCTCAAAAGTGAAAACACAACATTGCACCCCGCCTTTGTGTCATGCCTGCCGACACAGCATGCAGTATAAGTAAGTCACCCCTACGGCAGGCCTTACAGCTCGAAGGCAGGGTGCGCTATACTACATGTGAGGGCGTCTCTGCATGAGCAGGTATGCCCCTGTGCTAGTCAATTCCATTGCTGCCAGTACAAGTGAACAGGGAAGCCATTTTTAAAAACATGTGCTGGGCACTGGTGAAAACAATTCCCTCAGCTACATGATGGCTTCACTGAAAATAGGGATGTTTGGTATCAAATAACTCGTAGTAATAAACCCACCCTGATGCCAGTGGTGGATTTATTAATAAAGGCACACAGAGGGCACCTTAACCTACCAGCCACTGGTGTGCTGACTGACTGGTTTTAAGCAGCCTGCCACCAGAGACGTGTTTCTGACTCCCAAGGGTGAGGGCCTTTGCTCTCAGGGGGCCATAAACCAAGCTTGTTTGGGCTGGGGGTATGGTACACCTACTCCCACAGGATGACCTGCAGATTAGCATTGCAATGCAGGGGAGCTTCAAAGGGCTTACCGCCTTCAGTATGCAAATCTGGTTTCTCTCATAGGAGAAGAAGCTGACCCCCTTTCTCCAGAGCCATTTGGCTCCTGCACAGGTGGGAAAATTAGCTAGTCTGACAGGTGTGTCCACCCTCAGGCTTGTACCACCCCTAAGGTGAGCTACTTGAAGTGGAGGTGACTTCTCAAAGTTAGTCATCTTGGTGATGACAAAATCAGGAACTCTGGGACAGGTTTATGACCACCTCCCCCAGGAATGGTCATTAAGGAGGCGGAATGGCCCTAAGGGTATGTAGCCCATTGGCTACTACCCTACACTCCCCTAACAACCCTAAAATCAGTATTTAGGGGAGCCCCTAGCACCAGAGAATCAGATCCTGCTGACCAAAAGAAGGAGAAGGACTGAAGAGCCGCAGAAGCAAGAACTGCAGAAGAAGCCACCGACTTGGCACCAGCCCTACCCGTCTGTTTGCCTATTCTCGACAATTGGGGCAAAATCGTCATGCCCTGCAAGCGGCTGTCCCTCCAAAGCCTGGGAGGACTGACAGCACTTCTTAAAAGACACAGGAACACCCGAGGAACAGCATTGCTGTTCCCCTGCATCTTGCAGGTACCAAAGACTGAGCTGTGAGGCTCCAAGACTGCGAGAACCCGACACCGGACATCACCACTACACCGGAGCCAAAGTGGGCCAATGGTGCCAATGTGGTACCTAGACCCTTTAGACTCGAAGCCCACATGGGGTCTCCCCACTGTGGACTTTCCGCCGCCACCTGCAACATCTGTTTGCAGGCCCTATATACCACAACCGATCCTGGTGACATAAACCTGATGCCTTAGGACTCCTCTGCCCCCATCACCCCTGGCCGTGGAGAAGAGGACCAAAGGTGTCCCTGAGCATCTTGAGGGAGGAGCCCCCCTGTTGGTTCAGCCCGACTGGGCTTCCAGTCCGATACTGCAGCATCTGTTCATGAAGACCGACCCCTGTTGACTTGCATCTGGCACCCGCTGCTGTTTTGCACCACTGCGCCAAGCAGGCGTCATGCCGCTGGAGTTGATCTGCTGGTGCTGCCTTGGACCTTGCCCCATACTTGCCTCAAGTCCCAGAGGTTGGTCACGATTGTTGCTGCAAATAACTTGTATACTGTATTTGTTTTTCCTTCCAGAGGATAACATTGCAGCCTCTGAAAAATGCTGGCTGTGTAAATGTTAAAGTATTTAACTTGAAAAATGTATTTACCGAATTGTATTGATTCTGGTGCCTAAACATATATAAAAATACATGTTGTTTTCATAAATTGGTGTGGATCTCCTAATTCAGTCGAGAGCATAATTGATTGACTTTTGTGTGTATTTGCAGATGTCTCCCACTCCTCTATGAAAAGTCCAAGGCTGCTTGACCACACTACCCCCTAAAAGAGCACATTGGATTGCTAGAGCAAGCCCTGTCCATTCGTAAGGGAAACCCTGGACTCTTTGCACAGTATATCACTGTACAAAAATATAAATGCTGCATGTGGCTTATAGAGTGCTAACCTATCAAGAAGTAGACAGTTGTACCAAGTAAGGGGTTTACAATGGTAAAAGAGGGTAGAGAGCAGGCGAACCACATTGAGGGCAACAGATACAAGAGAGAGGAAAGTAGCATTGAGGACTGCCTGCAGTGCTCGCTTAGTGTTTCATTGTTTACCCAGTAATAGGTTCACTAGCCCTTTGCAGAAGACGCATTGGATCGCTGATATTATAACAGCCTCTTTATGACAGTATTTCAGGCACAGACATTTTGTGCTACAAAAATACCACAGCCATAATTTTGACTACCATAATGTTGTGAAGGAAAGTATGTATAAGTTACTATATTTATCACTTTTATCCCAACAACTATGTACTTTGAAGATTTTGTTTCTCAGCAAGGTATGTATATATTGAGTTATGTATAGTAAAGCTTTACTTAACTATAAATTCTTAGCTTCATGATAATTGTATAGTCAATGTTCTGGATATGATAGTTTTGCAGCTTAACTTTTCAAACTCAATACTTTTACTATGCCTATAATGCAGGATCCCCCATTTTGCCTCTCTGTAAGGGTATAGGCATCTGTGCTTTGCTCTTCTGCTTCCTGATCTCTCCTTTTTTGACAGTTTCCCTCAAGGTCTTCTTTGGATAGTACAAAGATTATTAAATGATGGCATGGCCATGTCTCTTCTGTATAACAACTAGCTGGTAAAGCTGACACCTGATCTATTGGGGAACAAGTCAAGGGTGTCAAATCACCAAAGGCTCTGTCCCTTTTTTCCTGCCAATTTAACTATTTTCTCTGCCTACATATTGTTTATCAGGCTCAGCCCCTTTTAACTTGCAATGAGGAACATAATCTTTGTATTTTTTCATACATCGCTGTGTGCTGTTTTCGCAGTCACAAATCTGTAAGTGACTGATTTAAGATTGTCTAGCAGTATGTACATCATGCCCATAATTTCTCACCACTTGCCCAGATATTTCACGGTAACTGTTTACATGCTGGCAAGCAAAACTCAAACCTTCTTCCACATTTGGCAAAACAAGTACCATTGACTTTGGTAATACTTGAAAATATCATTAAAAAACAAATAGAAAAGTATGTTAGGAAACTGTGCTCCAACAATATGCATTGTTAATATTAGGAAAAAGAAATGATTAAAGTCCAACATACATGAAGTCCTGAAGAATCCATTTTTCAATGGAAAAGAGGTATTCAAAAAAATCAATAGTGAAAGGGGTGCCTAAAACAGAAAGTATAAGCAGTCCTTCAAAAAAGGTGCATTGTAATCCCTTAGTAATATCAAAATATATATTCAGTTATTAATTTCACCAAACCATAAGTCTGTATTAAATGTAGAGGAAACACTACAAATGCTTAAATCACGAAAAGCATGCTCCTGCAACATCACATACAAACCTTTATTAAGCATCCCTTGCCAATCCCAAACAGAACACAGACATGAAATATATATTTACACATTATGGGTCGAAACCAGAAAGGCATGTACTAGCATAATGCTACAAAGCAAACACAAGGAGATGATACCTGGCTTGGCAGTTCGGGCTGGACTGTTCCTATGAGGCACATAGCTGGGTCTGAACTGGGGTGGCGAAGTGAGCTAAAGAACCATGATGGATTCAACCCAGATCTGTGACTGGGGGTGAGTGTCTGAAAAGTTTCAGCGCTCCGTCCATCATCTCCTTGTGTTTGCTAGCATAATACTACTTCACCTACTTCATACATGCAATTCACATAGGTATGGTGGAGATCTATGCCTACACCAATCCTATTACTTATGTGCAGAGTTCTCCACTAGGAGTGTGTAGAACTCTGCACTCATAAACCTACCAATATAATATTTGCATTCTATATCTCCATTATTTAAGTGCACATTTTAAATTAATTAACACATGATGTATTTAGCATTATTTTCACATGTATAGCATACATTTGCTTTATTATAGTTGAATAACTCATCATTTATAGAAATGTATGTATTAGAATTAAGTGAATGTGCAACAAGATTAATATGGTAATTCTTGCATTTGACATCAATAATTGAGCTGCTTGCCCTTTTCAAAATAATCAGAAAAGTGCATTTAAACTGGGTACAGACAAGTATTAGGCAGGGAAGAGAACCTTTAACTTTCATGAAGAATTGGGGGCATATTATCAAGGGCCATTTCGCCGCTTTTTTGGCTTTAAAAGCCAAAAAAGCGGCGAAAATGACATCGCCCTATCTACAAGGGGATGCTAACATACATTAGCGCATGTTAGCACCCGCTTTCCCGACGCCTCGCTTTGCATTTCTAATGAGATGCAAAGTGGGCGTCACTGGGCAGTACTCCTTGTAAATTATCGCTGATGTGCACATTGCGATATTTACAAGGAAGCCCACGCATTTTTGCAGATGTTAGTTTTTGGCGAAAACCGCGGTTTTCACCAAAAACTAACGTCTGCAAAAATGCTGACTTAGGTATACTTACCATTGGGGGTGGATTATGCTGATACGACCACAGGGTCGTATCAGCAAGGTTATCGCCGTTTTCCATGGAACATCGCTGAAAAACCAGCGATGTTCCATGGAAAACACCGCTATCGCTGGAGTTGTTGATACAGCGATAGCATGGCGATAATTGCCAGCGATAGCCGGCGATAAATAATTTCTCGCTAAGAGCGGCCAGCGATAATTATCGCTGCCGCTTGATAATATGCCCCTTAGTTTGTGCAAACAGAGCCATAAACAATTTTCATGAAAGCCACGGGTTGTGCTCTTGGAGCCATCTGGCCCAATTGGTTTGCTGTGGACGCAAGAACTCACTGAGTGCAGACAGAAAACAAACTTCTTAATATAGAACAACATGATTGTTTTTCAGTTAAAGTATGAGGGTGAGAGTCCACCTTAATAACTCATACAGACTTTTTATTGCTTAGACAGGTTAGTTAGTGGCAAGAAGGTAGGGGTTGGAGAAAATGTCTGGTTCAATCATTTTATGCAAGGAAATTCTAAAACACAATTACAATGTTGCAATTCATTTTAATATTTTGTTTATTGATCACCTTTCTTGCCATAATTATGTTAGGTTTTAGAGTTAGAGCTATACAGATTAATGGCACTAGAACAGGGCATTAATTTTAATAAAATCATAGATATATTTATAGTGTGTATTTTAGAGTGAGTCTATTCATAGTGAAAAGAGAGGTGGAACCCATTAACAAAAATACTCCGGTGAGTTTCACAGGATTGATCATTGCCTGAAATGCACCATTCTCAAATAATACACAGGATGTTCATGGGTTACACTCCACCAGGCTTCCTATGTCACCTTTCTAATTGACTTTGAGCCTGCACTTTGCCAGAGGATCAAGAAAACATTTTTCTGGGCTGTATTTTGCTTAAAACTGCAAAGTGTGTCGAAATGTTTGAGTGGCAAGGGAGAGTGGCTGGAAAATGGGGACTGTCTATTACAAGGGGGGAGAAGGATAGAGAATATTAAGGAAGGACAGATGTAGGGGCATGCATTTACAAAAACCTACCTCTCAAAGGTTGAGTCACCTTCCAATTTACCAAAGTTTCATGCACATCAAATCAAGTAGTACTGTAGCGCAAACAGGCTCAGATACACTCCAAGTAAGCCTTGGAGTATGTCACACACCACACTTTGCCACTCATTGGTCCATCATGGGAGTTACATAGAAAGTAATGCAGGCAGGGAATAACACTACCAGCACAAAGACATACACCCCAAAAAATTAAAACATATTTAAAGGAAATAAATATCATATCTTGCAGGCAGCCAAATACATCACATTGCAGAAAGGTAAAAAATGCATGCAAAAATAAAATTAGATAATCAAATAATCATATATCTTTAGAGACTACATTCACCAATACAAATAACAGTAAAAAAATGTATGCAAGTACAGGCAACTATCCGCTCATATGGAAAAAGGCCATTATTAAGCCTCTGCTTAAGAAGCATAACCTTGACCCTACAGATACAAAAAACTATAGGCCTATCACTAGTCTTCCATTTCCAGCTAAAATCTTCGAAAAAATTATGAACTCACAGTTATCTAAATACATTGAAGATAATAATTTACTGGATGATACGCAATTCGGCTTTCGTAAAGGCCATGGAACCGAGACAGCCCTTATAAAGGCATCAGAGGAAATCAGGACGATACTAGATCAAGGTGGTGCCGCTGTCCTGGTGCTGCTGGATTTGTCAGCTGCATTTGCTACTTTGATCGATCGTGTCTCAACCATTGGTATTAGACACAAGGCTAAAGCCCTCTTAGCCTCCTTCCTTTGTAACCGCACCCAATTAGTGAGTTTCGGCGCTTTTCATTCTCCATCATTCACCCTCCCGTGTGGTGTGCCACAAGGCTCATCTCTGAGTCCGACATTATTTAACATCTATGTGTCGGACTTGGCCAGAGTCATCAAAGCACACGGGATGGGTCTCACATCTTACGCTGATGACACACAATTGGTGCTTGCAGTACATAATGATGGAGGAGCAGTTGCGGCCAATTTTCAGGATGGAATGGTGGCCATCAGTACGTGGATGGCTAACAACTGCCTAAAGTTAAACTCTGAAAAAACAGAGGTGATGATTTTTGGCAACCTCTCCCCGGATTGGTCCCCATTTGGTGGCCTACTAAACTAGGCCCTCCTCCACTCCCGGTATCAAAGGTTAGAAATTTGGGTGTGACATTTGATGACAAATTGTCTTTTGCACATCATGTTAATACTGTTGTCTCATCGTCTTTTTACACACTGAGGATGATAAAAAAACTTTTACCATTCCTCCCACTTAGAGCAGGAAAAACCCTTGTCAGCACTTTAGTAATGTCTAAAATTGACTATTGGAACGGTCTTTTTATGAACGCACAAAGTAAGGTCCTCAACAAACTACAGTTGGTGCAGAACTCAGCTGCCAGGATTCTATCAGGCACCCCTAAGTATAAATCAATCTCAAAGGTGTTGCGACAGTTCCACTGGCTACCTGTAAGAAGTCGAATCAAATTTAAGGCCCTCTGCATCGCCTACAAAGCCATGCACAACACTGGACCTATGTTCTTGAAGGAAGCCCTTGGTGCCTACACCCCCAATAGATCCCTACGTTCATCAACTGTGAACCTGCTGAGGGTTCCCCGCACTAAGAAAGCCTCATGGGGTGACAGACGCTTTACTGTCGCCACCGCCAAATTGTGGAACACTCTCCCTCTCCAAATCAAGACTAGCCCGACTTTGCTCACCTTCAGGAAAATGATAAAAACATGGCTTTTTAGCCAATAGTCAACAGATCTTGGTTCATGCTTGCTGTCCTTAGCGCCGAGACACCCTTGGGTATTTGTGCGCTTTATAAATTGTATAAATAAATAAAATAAATAAACATAGCATGTGCACATATTTAGAAAATGACAAATCTAACACCACTGTACCTGCACTGAAAGAAACAAGTAGCACATTGCATGTCCCAATCAAACACACATACACTCAAACATGCACAGACACACACACAAACACACGCATATATACACAAATACACACACATAGAGATACGCAAAACAAAACTGTAGCTGATGTCTGGTACCGTAACATCTAGGTTAGCAGAAGAGGAAGAGTGCAGTGCCCAGTGAGTTGCTCTATTTATGTGCTTCCAGTAGCAATGCTTGTCAGGTGTATGTTATTTTTCTCGGGTGATGCCATATTTTCCTATTCTTTTTAATGTTATAATTCTACGTAGTTTATGCTCACACTATGTAGAACTATTTTGAGGATTTCCACTTACAATGCAGCTGTGAAGTTATTATTTGTTAGTTTATGGTCATATTGTGAGTGGTATGTGTCCCCAGTCTCTAAGGGGTGGGACATAAGACTTTGGGGTCATGAGGTTTAAACCTCCCCACCTGCGTTGCTGAATTGCATTTAGGTGAAAATTTATGCCCAGAAGTAGTCATTAATCAAAGTGTTTGGACATTTTCACCCATGGATTTGCCTTCCTGAATTGGGTCAGATGTTTCATCTGCCTGCTCACTTTATTGATACTGTTAGAAATGGGGGTCTCTAGTTGACAAGGGTTTGAACCTTTGTCCAAGTAGGGACCCTTCCTTCTAGTCAGGATAAGGGTGTTACACTCCTAAAATAACCCCTGATCACCCCCTTGGTACTTGGCATGAGCAGTCAGGCTTATCTTAGAGGCAGTGTGTAAAGCATTTGCACATGACCAACAGTAATACAGTGAAAACACTACAAACGAACACCACACCAGTTTTAGAAAAATATCCAATATTTTATATACTTAAAACAAGACCAAAAATGATAAAAATCCACAATACAGTACTGGAGAAATCTTCAGTTATCATCATCATCATCATAAAACTTTATTCGATGTTTTTACAAAAGGTCATAAAAGTACATAACAATACATAAAGCCACAATATAAAATCACATAAAAATGAATTTCAGATCAAGTCAGGCCAGCTTTATCAGGTTCGTAGGTACTGGCCCCCAAGTACTACATGGTCAAAGTCGTGCAAAATACATTGAATTAAGAATTAATAAAAGAGTTAAGAACCATTGAGGGAAAAAAGGGCCCCAAACTTCGTCCCTAGGTCACACGGTTCCTCTTCCGTATGCATGCCCACAGAAAGGATGCCACAGCAAAACAAACCATTGGGTTACGTAATGATTTTAAGTAATACAAAGCTACCCGACATTGCCGAAAATGGTTCCTCTGCAAAATGGGGATGATAAATTTCTATCTTTCCTGGGCGTACACGCTACAAAAGAGTACCAGATGTAGATCGTTTTCTGGTGACCTAGAATCGCAGGGGCACATGCGGCCAACTGTCATGCGCACTTAGTATGTTCTCCACCCAAGCTGCATTAAAGCCTGGGTAGAGAACATGCCCAGGGCCCCAGTCCCCATCTGAGCGCTGAACTATGGTGTTCAGACAAATCACCACGCTGCATTGTGTTTGGCTCAGGGGAGCCTGGCTGCTTCCTGTTCGGCCAACGGAGGAGAGACGACATGGGACAGAGCGGCGAGGAGGTAAGTGTGTCTTTCTTTTTTTAACACCTCCTTACCCCCTCACCCCTCGCCTCCCGCCCCGCTACCCCAGATTCGTGACGGCCGCCACTGGATAGCAATGCCATCATATAAGACCCATGTGAAAAACTGCACTCTCTTTTGAGACAACAACAGAAAGTCTACCTTTGATGACAACATATCTGGCTCATTTAAGAACAAATGAGACACATGATATCCATTTTTCGCACACAAATTTTGATAGCAATAATATACACAATAGTACAGCACATATTCTTTCCAAGAATATTGTGGGACTACAATCTTTGAAAGACTCCTTCAAGGCCAAAGTTAACCTTACACACTTGCCCACCAAGCAACATATGTACCATGTGCTGCCAAGGCACACACAAACAGGAGCATGAAACAGAAGTATTTCATCAATAAACCTGGCACATTTAAAGAACAGCACAGTTTCATGAATATAGTTCTTATCATTCTGCCATAATTACCTGCTGTTGGAAGTCAGACCCCTCTCTTGCCCTCTTCAGGAATAGAGATAGAGCTTAATGGTGTCATAAATGCTACTAACTGATGCCCAGTAAGGAAAGCCCCAGGGTTGGATGGGATAGCTGCATACCTCTTTAAGGCAAATATGCCTTTGTGGGCCCTTTTTCTGACAAATGTTTTGAGGGCTGTGTTAAGTACAGGCCCCTGTAAAGCCTGGTCACACGCGATCATTGCACCCATATTCAAGAAAGGATGTAAAGGGAACCCACAATGCTATCGCTCAATATCGGAAATTAGTTCTACTGCAAAAATGAGTAGGATATTGTTAAAGCAATTGCAAACTTGGGCTAATGAGAAAAACATCCTCTTGGAGTTGCAGTTTGGCTTCCGCACTGGTCTCTGCACAATTGAACAATGCCTCAACCTATATCTCTTAATAGATTAATAAACAGTGACTAAGGAAGGCAAGATATATTTAGATTTCATGGACCTGAGTTCGGCGTTCGACTCTGTCAATAGATCAAAACCTCGGCCATCGTGACCGAACTTGGGATTGAGACAAGTATCGTCAATTTTCTGAGGGAAGTACATTCAGAAGTAACAGCCAGTGTGAGGTTCGGCCCTGGTGGGGAGACAACATGAGCCTTTATGCTAGACAGAGATGTACATCAGGGCTGTGTTCTGGCCCCTTTCCTATTTGGCTTACAGAGGCTGCAAGATCAGTTCTGCATTTTTATGGCCAACTTGGACCTTAGGATTAAACAAGCAACAACACATGTAATGTTCTATAGTTATCAGGGCTGGACTGGCCGTACTGGGCATCAGGATTTTCCCCAGGAGGCGGGTAGGGTTGGGGCTGGTTTTGCAGTGGTGGGGGCCGATTTTGATACTGGGGGCTGGTTTTGCAGCTGTGCGGCAATATCAGCCCCCAGTAACAAAAGCAGCAAGCAAATGTTTCCAGCCGTCCGAGGCCAGGCAGTGCTAGTCTGAGAAAATTACCAGGGCTGCTTTGGGTTCCCAGTCCGGCCCTGATGGTTCCCAGAAAAAGAAAGCTACTGCTTTTATTGTTAACAATGCAAAAATTAGTACTGCTTCCTCATATTGGTACTTGTAAATCCTGTTTGATGAAAAACTTGTTTGGGTTCCTCTGAAAACAACTAAAGCTGCGGCCTCAGCAAGAAGCACGGAGGTGGTTTTGTGTTCAGACTGGGTAGCAAACTCATCAGAGAGCTTATGAAAATTTGTAATGCAAAATGCTTCTCAAACTACAGGGCATGCCTATGAGGAGTTAGTGATCGTCCTGGATTACTGAGGGTTGAGAACAATTTCATTAAAAGGCTGCTGGCCATACATAAAATGACTAGTACTTATATCTTCCATTCAAAAGTGGGGTTAGGCCATATAAAATATCGGGGAATATTAAGAAGACCGGCGATAAAATTATCGCCGTTTTAGCGGCAGGAAACTGCCGCTAAAACGACGATAATGGGCTTGCTAATATGCGTTCTAGAATTCCAATAGAAGCCCAGGTTAGATGTGCAGGACATCTAACCTGGGCTTCTATTGGAATTCCATAACGCATATTAGCAAGCCCATTATCGCCGTTTTAGCGGCAGTTTCCTTCCGCTAAAACGGCGATAATTTTATCGCCGGTCTTGATAATATGCCCCATCTTGTTAAGTTACAACCGCTTTTGTTATGGCTGAAGATATGGACCAAGAATGAGAACTCTTTCAATCAGACAGTTTTAGCTGACTGCCTCAGACTTGAGCGAGGACTAAAATCCTTTGAGTGTCGTATATTCATACTACTTGTAATAAACTCGATTTACTTGATCTCTTTGAAAACCCGACAATTTATTCTCCTAACTTTTCCAAACCATTAAGGGAAATGTTTTTGAATAAATGTACAAATGAAAGACTGCATACATATAGGGGCATATTCTCAAGCCCCTATCGCCACGGGAACGTCACTTTTACTGACGTTCCCGTGGCGATAGGGTCAGCGCCTTATTCACAAGGCAGCGTTAAGCCACTTAACGTGGCTTTAAGCCACGTTAAGTGGCTTAACGCTGCCTTATGAATAAGGCCCTTTCACGCTAAACTTAGCGTAAAAGGGGCGTGCAGTGGGTGTTGCAGTGGGCGTTCCACCGCAACACCCATTGAATTCGACACTGCCACCTATTCTCAAGGGCAGCGTTAATAGGTAGTAGCGCTAAACTTAAGACCAGGAAAATCCTGGTCTTAAGTTGACGAAACGAGGAGAAATGCTTTATTTCTCCTTGTTTTTGCTTTTTCCATGTGTGCTGCCTTGTGCAGCACACATGGAAAAAGCAAATGCCATGGTTTGTTCATGTACAGTAAGGTGTCCCTTCCTGTACATGAACAAACCTTTTGAAAATGCCATTTTGTAACTTTCATGTGTGCTGCACGAAGCAGAACACATGAAAGTTACAAAAGGGTATTTTGGGATTGTTTATGTGCAGGAAGGGGCACCTTCCTGTACATAAACAACCCTCCCCTGCACACAGACACCCTTGCACTCTGGTGCAAGGGTGCCTGCGTTGGCGCTAAGTTGTGAAACTTAGCGCCATCGCAGGGGGATACGCCAGGCTGCACAACATTCTTGAGAATAGGGTGTAGCCTCGCGTTTCCGAAGTGGCAGTGAGAGGCGTTAAGCCAAGGAGGCTAACGCCTCTCACCGCCACTTCATTGAGAATATCCCCCAATGTCTCTGAGAAGCCCACTGTTTCAATCCATGTTTTGATCTGCACTATTTCTGGTTTTGAGCCCTTCTTTGGTGTTTATGTTTTTAGTTGTCCCTTTTAAACAACGTACTATACGTTTGAGATCAGATTTTGTATTATGAATTCTGAATTATTTTCTTCATTTGGATTTTGTGATAATAAAATGTTTTTTTTTTCGAATTCTCATCTTTATCCTTAATTTTTTACCTATGTTTGCATATGCTGAAATATCATATGATGTAAGATTGTATTTTATTGTACCTTTTAAGGTCACTTTATGAAAGAATAAAGAAGTTTGACATGATCTGACCTGAGGAGGTACTCGCAGCCTTGTGGATGTGGGCAATGTGTTTAAAGCCTATGAACATGTGCTATCAAAACGCCGTATTTTTCCAAATTGCGATAGGTGCATGTTGTATGAGAAGGTTCGATCATCAACTGACTTGTACCGAGGAAATGTTTTGGCAACAAACATTAGGAGCCTGATTAACAAAGGTAAACTTAGACCTGAAGTCTAGTTCCAGATCTAAAGTCCATGGGCCCGATTCACAAAGGTAAACTTAGGCTGCAGGTCTAAACTTAGGTGCAGATTTACAAGGACTGGCGCATCTCTGCATATTAACAGGGATGCGCCAGTAAAGATGCGACACGCAAAAATACCTTTGCGCAACCACGGATGAAGACCGGCGATAAAATTATCGCCGTTTTAGCGGCAGGAAACTGCCGCTAAAACGACGATAATGGGCTTGCTAATATGCATTCTAGAATTCCAATAGAAGCCCAGGTTAGATGTGCAGGACATCTAACCTGGGCTTCTATTGGAATTCCATAACGCATATTAGCAAGCCCATTATCGCCGTTTTAGCGGCAGTTTCCTTCCGCTAAAACGGCGATAATTTTATCGCCGGTCTTGATAATATGCCCCATCTTGTTAAGTTACAACCGCTTTTGTTATGGCTGAAGATATGGACCAAGAATGAGAACTCTTTCAATCAGACAGTTTTAGCTGACTGCCTCAGACTTGAGCGAGGACTAAAAATCCTTTGAGTGTCGTATATTCATACTACTTGTAATAAACTCGATTTACTTGATCTCTTTGAAAACCCGACAATTTATTCTCCTAACTTTTCCAAACCATTAAGGGAAATGTTTTTGAATAAATGTACAAATGAAAGACTGCATACATATAGGGGCATATTCTCAAGCCCCTATCGCCACGGGAACGTCACTTTTACTGACGTTCCCGTGGCGATAGGGTCAGCGCCTTATTCACAAGGCAGCGTTAAGCCACTTAACGTGGCTTTAAGCCACGTTAAGTGGCTTAACGCTGCCTTGTGAATAAGGCCCCTTTCACGCTAAACTTAGCGTAAAAGGGGCGTGCAGTGGGTGTTGCAGTGGGCGTTCCACCGCAACACCCATTGAATTCGACACTGCCACCTATTCTCAAGGGCAGCGTTAATAGGTAGCAGCGCCAAACTTAAGACCAGGAAAATCCTGGTCTTAAGTTGGCGAAACGAGGAGAAATGCTTTATTTCTCCTTGTTTTTGCTTTTTCCATGTGTGCTGCCTTGTGCAGCACACATGGAAAAAGCAAAATGCCATGGTTTGTTCATGTACAGTAAGGTGTCCCTTCCTGTACATGAACAAACCTTTTTGAAAATGCCATTTTGTAACTTTCATGTGTGCTGCACGAAGCAGAACACATGAAAGTTACAAAAGGGTATTTTGGGATTGTTTATGTGCAGGAAGGGGCACCTTCCTGTACATAAACAACCCTCCCCTGCACACAGACACCCTTGCACTCTGGTGCAAGGGTGCCTGCGTTGGCGCTAAGTTGTGAAACTTAGTGCCATCGCAGGGGGATACGCCAGGCTGCACAACATTCTTGAGAATAGGGTGTAGCCTCGCGTTTCCGAAGTGGCAGTGAGAGGCGTTAAGCCAAGGAGGCTAACGCCTCTCACCGCCACTTCATTGAGAATATTCCCCAATGTCTCTGAGAAGCCCACTGTTTCAATCCATGTTTTGATCTGCACTATTTCTGGTTTTGAGCCCTTCTTTGGTGTTTATGTTTTTAGTTGTCCCTTTTAAACAACGTACTATACGTTTGAGATCAGATTTTGTATTATGAATTCTGAATTATTTTCTTCATTTGGATTTTGTGATAATAAAATGGTTTTTTTTTCGAATTCTCATCTTTATCCTTAATTTTTTACCTATGTTTGCATATGCTGAAATATCATATGATGTAAGATTGTATTTTATTGTACCTTTTAAGGTCACTTTATGAAAGAATAAAGAAGTTTGACATGATCTGACCTGAGGAGGTACTCGCAGCCTTGTGGATGTGGGCAATGTGTTTAAAGCCTATGAACATGTGCTATCAAAACGCCGTATTTTTCCAAATTGCGATAGGTGCATGTTGTATGAGAAGGTTCGATCATCAACTGACTTGTACCGAGGAAATGTTTTGGCAACAAACATTAGGAGCCTGATTAACAAAGGTAAACTTAGACCTGAAGTCTAGTTCCAGATCTAAAGTCCATGGGCCCGATTCACAAAGGTAAACTTAGGCTGCAGGTCTAAACTTAGGTGCAGATTTACAAGGACTGGCGCATCTCTGCATATTAACAGGGATGCGCCAGTAAAGATGCGACACGCAAAAATACCCTTGCGCAACCACGGATGCGTCGCATTTACAATGCGGCGCACCGTGGCGCAAGGATAGACAGATGCGTGTCGCATCTTTTGTTGTAAGGGCAGCGCATTGCTGGAGTCGTGTCGCAAGCGCGACGCAACTCCAGCAATGCTCAGGGGCGGCCTATACTTATTGTGCTGCGTCACTCCTTACGCCTGCTTCAAGCAGGCATAAGGTTTGGATGCAGCGGCGTCGTAAAAGTGACTCAGTGAAATCTTGTAGATTTCACTGCGTCACTTTTACGAGGCTTTCTTGCGACGGAACGCCCACCCTGCATACATTATACCTGACGCAGGTATAATGTAGCGCAGGGCTTTACAACGTGACGCATCTCCCTAGATGCGTCACGTTGTAAATATGTTGCAACGTGGTGCATTGTTTACGACGCCGCTGCGTCACAGAAGTGACGCAACGGCGGCGTAAATGTGTCGCAAGGAGCTTGTAAATCTGCCCCTTGGACTTCAGGTCTAAGTTTACCTTTGCCTTTGTGAATTGGGCACTTGGGTGATAAAATCATGTTTAGAAATAGTGCACACAACGTGCATTATTTATTCAAGTATTTGTAAGTTAATTGTGAGTACTCTTTTACAATCGATCAACAAGAAGAGTATTTGTAGTGTAAATGAGCACGAGCATACGCTTGAATATGTTTTCGCAGGTCGACTATATTGGAAGACCAGGATTTCTTCTTCTCTCTTTAATGTCACCTGGCAAGGCCAGGGCCTCACTGACAGCAGATATTAAATTCCAGCCACTTAAAGGCAAGGCCCAATGTCATATTTGTGCACTGTTAGAAATGGGATCTCTAGTTGGCAAGGGCTTGCACCTTTGTCCAAGTAGGGACCCTTCTTCCTAGTCAGGGTAAGGGTTGTTACACTCGTGAAGTAACCCCTGCTCACCCTCGTGGTAGCTTGGCACGAGCAGTCAGGCTTAATTCAGAGGCAGTGTGTAAAGCATTTGCACATAACCAACAGTAATACAGTGTAAGCACTACAAACGGACACCACACCAGTTTAGAAAAATAACCAATATTTTATATACTCAAGACAAGACCAATTACGACAAAAATCCACAAGACTATACTTTACGAATGAATACTTGATACGTTAACTTCTTCTTTGCAGGAATAGCACAAAAGCAAAGTTCGTACGAGTCGGTAGCTCCGTCCGAGCCTACCGTGATGCTGAAAACCCCAGAGTCTAACAGTTCCAGCCGACCGCGTCGATACGGGCCAGCAGAGTCGTGAACAGACTCGGTCACAGTACCTTTTCTCGTTGTGGCTGGTACGGAGTGTACGAGCCGGTCGGCGTTCATCGCGGTTGCGGTGCAAGACGGAGCGATGCAAGGTGCGGTGTCCCTCGATGCGGTGCAGGCAGCGGCTCGATGAGCGTCGTGCAGACGGAGTCGGTGAGTCCAAGGCGTGCGATGCAGGGCGAGACGATGCTCGATGCGGTGCTGACAGGTTGCGATGCAGGCGACCAAGCCGGAGTGCGGGAGCTGGCGTCGGACAGCGGTGCGAGTCGGAGCGGTGCGTCGCAGACGTGCGAGCGGTGCCCCAAATGCGGTGCGGCCTCGACTCTTGAGCCAGTTGCAGCGACAGTGTCGGTCTGGTCCGGCTGGCCCAGTGAAGCGATGCGATGCGAACTGCGGTGCCCACAGGTCACGGTGCAAGCAGCGGCTCGATGTTGGCGGCGTTGGACGTCGCCCACGGTGAGACCAGGGTTGCGATGCGAAGCGGGGCGATGCGGTCTGCGGTGCAAACAGGTCACCGGCCAGGGATGGATTCGGTTGACGGAGTCGGTTGCAGTTCCCTTCCTCTGTGGCAACTGAAACAGCGTTCCAGAAGCGGTACCCAGAGGCTTGTGAAGTCTTTGCAGTCCCTGAGACTTCTTAACAGGAGGCCAGCTCGGTTTCTGGCCCTTGGAGATACTCAGCACAAGTTTGGAGAAAGTTCAGTCCAGTCCTTTCACTGCCCAAGACAGAAGCAGCAACTGCAGGCCAACCCAACAAAGCAACAACACAGCAAAGGGGCAGTACTCCTCCTGGCAGCTCTTCCAGCTCTTCGTCTTGGCAGGTTCCTTGATTCCAGCGAGATCTAAATTCATGGGGTCAGGGCCCCAATATTTATATCCCAAATTCCTTTGTTCTCTGAAGGCAGAGAGGCCTTCGCCTAGTCCAAACCAGTTCTGGAGCACTTTGTTGACAAGTCTCCGTCCCTTCTTTCAGTGAGTAGGCCAGGGACATCAGACGCACACCACAGGAGGTGGAGCCAGCATTGTGGAGGGAAGGCACTGTCCTATTCAGGGCCCAGGTGCGACCCCTCCCACCCATCTACAGGTCGATCTGGCTATTCAGCCCTGCGCTGACTCACCCTGTCTCCTGGCATCCCCCAGCCCCTGTCACTCACATTCCAGACAAGGAATACACAACCTCGCAGAGGCAGGCTTGGATGGTTAGGCAAGAAAATACCCACTTTCTAAAAGTGGTATTTTCAAACGCAGAATGTTAAAACCAACTTCACTAAAAGATGCATTTTATCATTCTGAGTCCAGGCATACTAAACTCGAATTTCTACCATGTTCCCGGGGTCAGTTAGGATTATATACTGTAACAATCAAAACCGCCCGTTCTGGCCTAGGGGAACAGGTAGCCTTGCAATAGTGAAAACGTACTAGGCTGTAATTCACTATTAGGACATGCCGCTCACACCCGGGCATGTCCTACCTTTCGCATACACCTCACCCTGCCCACAGGGGTACCTTGGGCCTACCTTAGGGGTGACTAACATGTAGCAAAGGGAAGGTTTAGGGACTTGCAAGTGTGTGCACTTGCCAAGTCGACATGGCAGCCCCAGGCTGCGCACAGGCTCTGCGATGGCAGGCCCGAGTTACATTTTACGGGCTGTTAGCGTGGGTGGCACAATCCAGTGCTGCAGCCCACCAACAGCATTTGGTCTATAGGCCCTGGCACTCGCAGTGCACTTTACAAGGGACTGACAGATAAACCAAATAGGCCAATCATGGAAACACCAATCCATAACACATTTTATACAGGAGCACTTGCACTTTCCCACTGGACCGCAGTGAGGAAAGTGCGCAGAATCATCACACCAGCAAAAACAGAGTCAAAACCGGGAGGTCAGAAAGCAAAAAGTCAGGGGAAACACGCCAAAAGATGCCAAGTCTAACACATGTCCCCTCCAGCTGAAAGTAGGGAGAACTACCCAACCCCATTGGAGTTCTCTTCACTAAGGCGGAAGAACCTGGACAGACCATCTGCGTTGGCGTGTTCTGTACCAGGACGGTGTTCCACCGTAAAGTCCATTCCCTGTAGGGAGATGGACCACCTCAGCAGTTTTGGATTCTCGCCCCTCATTTGCATCAACCATCTGAGGGGCCTGTGGTCTGTCTGAACCCAGAAGTGAGTCCCAAACAGGTATGGTCTCAACTTCTTCAGCGCCCAGACCACAGCAAAAGCTTCCCTTTCTATGGCACTCCACCTCTGTTCCCTGGGAAGTAGTCTCCTGCTAAGGAAGACTACAGGCTGATCCAGGCCCTCTTCGTTCAGTTGTGAGAGCACCGCTCCCACACCATGCTCTGAAGCGTCAGTCTGCACGACGAATTCCTTGGAGAAGTCAGGTGCCTTGAGCACGGGCGCCGTGCACATGGCTGCCTTCAGGGCACCAAAAGCTTTCTGGCAGGACTCAGTCCAGATCACTTTCCTGGGCTGCCTCTTAGAGGTCAGCTCTGTTAAGGGGGCAACGATGGTGCCATAGCCCTTAACAAATCTCCTATAGTAACCGGTGAGACCTAAGAAGGCTCTCACCTCTGTCTGGGTCTTGGGGGCTCCCAAGCCAGAATGGTGTCAATCTTGGGTTGTAGGGGTGCCACCTGGCCGCTTCCTACCTGGTGTCCCAAGTACACCACAGAACCCTGCCCGATCTGGCACTTACTGGCCTTGATCGTGAGGCCTGCACCTTGCAGAGCCCTCAACACTTTCTCAAGGTGCTGTAAATGTTCTTCCCAGCTGGAACTGAACACAGCAATGTCATCCAGGTAGGCGGCACTGAAATCCTCCAGCCCAGCCAACACCTGATTGACCAACCTCTGAAAGGTGGCAGGGGCATTCTTCAACCCAAAGGGCATCACCCGGAATTGGTAATGACCTTCTGGGGTTGAGAATGCTGATCTCTCCTTGGCCCCATCGGTTAAGGCAATCTGCCAGTACCCAGACGTCAAATCAAACGTGCTGAGGAACCGGGCAGCTCCCAACCGATCAATGAGCTCATCAGCTCTGGGGATGGGGTGCGCGTCAGTCCTGGTGACGGCATTGAGCCCACGGTAGTCCACACAAAACCGGAGTTCTGGAGTGGCACCGGGCGCCGCAGCCTTTGGGACCAAGACCACTGGGCTGGCCCAAGGACTGTGGGAGGGCTCAATCACCCCTAACGCCAACATCTTAGAGACCTCCTCCTTGATGCTGGCTCTGACCCGGTCAGTCAACCTGTAAATCTTGTGCTTCACAGGATGGCTGTCACCGGTGTCCACGTCATGGGTACACCAGTGAGTAACACCCGGGGTCAGAGAGAACAGCGGGGCGAACTGTCCCAACAACTGGCGACAGCCCCCCTGCTGCTCCTGAGTCAGAGTAGGGGAGAGGATCACACCCTCTACTGACCCATCATGCTCCTTGGTAGACAGGAGGTCAGGGAGAGGCTCGCTCTCCTCTTCCACCCCATCATCTGTCGCCAAGAGCATTCTCACTTCGGACCTCTCGAAGTGGGGCTTGAGGCGGTTCACGTGAAGGACCCTCAAAGGGTTCCTTGGAGCCTGCAAATCCACCAGGTAGGTGACGTCACTTTTGCGCTCCTTTACCTCATATGGCCCAGTCCACTTGTCCTGCAAGGCACAAGGTGCTACTGGGGCCATGACCCACACTTTTTGTCCAGGTTGAAATTCGACCAGAGTGGCGTTCTGGTCATACCATCTCTTCATTTCTTCCTGGCTTGCTTCTAGGTTCGCCTGAGCGAGTTTCCTGAAGCGGGCAGTTTGGTTTCTAAAGGCCAGCATGTAGCTAAATACATCCTGGGGAGTTTTCCTGGGAGCTGCCTCCCAGCCTTCCTTAACCAAACTCAGAGGTCCTCTGACAGGGTGGCCATACAGGAGCTCAAAGGGGCTGTACCCAAGAGACTTCTGAGGCACCTCCCTGTATGCAAAGAGTAGGCATGGCAAGAGGACGTCCCACTTACGCCTCATGGGTTCTGTTAGACCCTTGATCATGCCTTTCAAGGTCTGGTTGAATCTCTCCACCAGACCGTTTCCTTGTGGGTGGTAAGGAGTGGTGAACTTGTAGGTTACCCCACACTCCTTCCACAGGGATGTCATATACTTCGATATGAAATTGGTCCCCCTATCAGAAACCACCTCTCTGGGGAATCCCACACGGGAAAAGATCCCCATTAACGCCCGGCCCACCACTGGCGCCGTCGTTGTCCTGAGAGGGATTGCCTCCGGGTACCGGGTGGCATGGTCCACCAAGACCAGGATGTACCTGTTGCCCATGGCTGTCTTGGGATCCAGTGGCCCCACAATATCCATCCCTACCCTTTCAAAGGGCGTTCCAACAACCGGAAAAGGTTGGAGAGGAGCTTTGACCTTCCTCCCACTCTTACCACTTGCCTGGCAAGTTTGGCAAGACCTACAGTGTGCATCTGACTGCCTTCGCATTTGGGGCCAAAAGAAGTGGGTGACAAGCCTGTCAAAGGTCTTGTCCTGCCCCAAATGTCCTGCCAAAGGCACGTCATGAGCCAGACCCAGTAGGAAGGTCCTGAAGCGCTGGGGTACCACCAGCACACGGGCTGACCCAGGCTCAGCAACCTTAGGCTCACTGTATAGGAGACCGCTCTCCCAGTAGATAAGATGTGACCCGGACTGATTACCAGCTGCCTGGTCTGCAGCCTGCCGCCGCAGACCCTCCAGAGTAGGGCACTCGCTCTGCTCCCTGCAGAACTCCTCCCTGGTGGGACCCCCTTCTTGCTGCCAATGGGTCAGCTCAGAGATGTCTCCCAGTTCGGCTACCTGCTCCCCTGTAGGCACCGGGGCGTCCCCTCGAGGTCCGCCTCCTCCCGGTCCGTGGGAACTTTGGGGGCCGGTTTCCCGCGCCCCTGCCCTTTCTCTGGCAGGGACTTGGGCCACTGTTTCAGGCTCCAAGTCCTTTTGATCACCCTTTCTGGCTGCAATTGACCGAGTAGACACGCATGCCCACTCTGGCAACCCAAGCATCTCCAAGTGAGACCTGAGCTCAACCTCCTTCCATGAGGACTGCTCCAGGTCGTTTCCTAGCAGACAATCTACAGGCATGGTAGGGCTCACAACCACCCTCAAGGGACCTGAGACCCCCCCCATTCAAAGGGAACCTGCGCCACCATACACTGGCGCTCCGAGTTGTCTACAGCAACTACTTGGTGGAATGCTCCTGGGACTACTTGCTTCTCAGACACCAGGTGACACCGGACTGAGGTCACACTGGCTCCAGTATCTCTGAGAGCCTCTACCCTGTTCCCATTAATGGTCACCCAGGTGCTATATTTCTTTGTGTTAGGGGGCACCTGGTTTCCTGGGACCATCTCACTGTCCCCGAGTGAGACAAGGGTCATTTCTGCGGGATCCCCACCCTCCTGTGGGCACCCCTCCTCCCCAAGCGCTACACTAGCCAACACTTTGGACTGTCCACCGGTGGGTGGCTGTGTCCCCTTCGGGCACTTGGGGTCCCCTCTTAAAGTGACCTACCTGGTCACATGCATAACACTTGCGGGGGCTGGTCTCAACAGGCTTCCCTGTAGAGACCCCTTTCTTCTTATCACCGGGGGCTGGGAACCTTTACCCTGGGTACTAGTTTGGGGCCCTTTAGAGAA
The DNA here is from genome assembly GCA_963921515.1 of Calotriton arnoldi. NCBI lineage: Eukaryota > Metazoa > Chordata > Amphibia > Caudata > Salamandridae > Calotriton > Calotriton arnoldi. Next base: position 76,795 of record CAWUFW010003252.1, on the reverse strand, counting down.
CTCCTGTGCTTTACCCTTGTCCCCCCACCTTTCTGCTGGGGACCCTGCCCACCTTTGGCTGAGTCTCCCCAAACGCTTTCTTGTGGACCCTGGTACTCACCCAGCGGTCCGCTTCCATAGCAAGCTTCCTGGGGTCAGTTAGCTTACTATCCACTAGGTGCTGGCGCAGATCTGCAAAACATAGACTAGACAAGTGCTCCCATGCAATCAAGTTGTAGAGCCCCTGAAAATCTGTTACACTACTGCCCTTCACCCAACCATCCAGAGACCTGCAGAACACATCCACACATTCCAACCAAGTGTTGGCATCAGACTTCTTACTGGACCTGAACTGATCCCTGTACTTTTCAGGAGTAAGACCATACTTCGTGAGAAGGGCATCCTTCATGTCAGCATAGGTGAGGTGATACCCCTTACCCAAAGCTATCAGAGCATCCCTTGCTTCTTCCGGGAAAAGTGGCCACAATCCTGCTCCCCAATCCTCCTCAGGGACCCCATTCATGTGTATGGCTGCCTCGTAACCCTGAAACCACCTTTGTATGTCATCCCCCTTCTTGAACTCCTTGCCTACGTTCTTGGGAATGTGCACAATCCTGTCTGCCTTTCTGGACGAATTGCTGCCACCATCTGAGCCTGACTTACTCCTAAGTTCTAGCTCCTTTAGTTCTCTCTCATGCTCTAAGAGCATCTTCCTCTCCTCTATGGCCAATCTCTTCTCCTCCCTCTCACTCTCCAGCCTGAGCTTCTGCAGCTCAAACTGCCTTGCCTCTCGCCTGTCCTCCAGCTCCTCTGGGGACAGACTGCTGCTGCCTGACCTGGCGGGTTCCCCCCTACCCAAAAGCACATCTACCCTGGAAGTAGGCTCCTCCACCTCCTCACTGAGATCGCCAGGCTGCCCATTGGCATGTCTGGCTGCTACCCAGGCCCTCAGCGCCTTCTGTAGCTCCTCCTTCCTTGTGAAGCCTTTAATTTGGACTTTCAGGTTTTTACAAATCGCTCGTAACTCCTTTACGGCGTAGGATTCCAACCTGTCCTCCTCAAAGATAACTTCCAGAGATGCAACGGATGATGCAATTGATTCAGGCATGACAAAAGTAGTGAGTTGAAAACTGGCAAGATCAAAAATAGGCCAAAAGAAAAAGAACCAGTATGTGGTACGTAATGGTCTGCGATATGGTAGTAGTGCACACCAATCACTGTAAGTCAAGTGCAAACGCAAGTCCTATCCTCACCGCTGACGACCAATGTTAGAAATGGGATCTCTAGTTGGCAAGGGCTTGCACCTTTGTCCAAGTAGGGACCCTTCTTCCTAGTCAGGGTAAGGGTTGTTACACTCGTGAAGTAACCCCTGCTCACCCTCGTGGTAGCTTGGCACGAGCAGTCAGGCTTAATTCAGAGGCAGTGTGTAAAGCATTTGCACATAACCAACAGTAATACAGTGTAAGCACTACAAACGGACACCACACCAGTTTAGAAAAATAACCAATATTTTATATACTCAAGACAAGACCAATTACGACAAAAATCCACAAGACTATACTTTACGAATGAATACTTGATACGTTAACTTCTTCTTTGCAGGAATAGCACAAAAGCAAAGTTCGTACGAGTCGGTAGCTCCGTCCGAGCCTACCGTGATGCTGAAAACCCCAGAGTCTAACAGTTCCAGCCGACCGCGTCGATACGGGCCAGCAGAGTCGTGAACAGACTCGGTCACAGTACCTTTTCTCGTTGTGGCTGGTACGGAGTGTACGAGCCGGTCGGCGTTCGTCGCGGTTGCGGTGCAAGACGGAGCGATGCAAGGTGCGGTGTCCCTCGATGCGGTGCAGGCAGCGGCTCGATGAGCGTCGTGCAGACGGAGTCGGTGAGTCCAAGGCGTGCGATGCAGGGCGAGACGATGCTCGATGCGGTGCTGACAGGTTGCGATGCAGGCGACCAAGCCGGAGTGCGGGAGCTGGCGTCGGACAGCGGTGCGAGTCGGAGCGGTGCGTCGCAGACGTGCGAGCGGTGCCCCAAATGCGGTGCGGCCTCGACTCTTGAGCCAGTTGCAGCGACAGTGTCGGTCTGGTCCGGCTGGCCCAGTGAAGCGATGCGATGCGAACTGCGGTGCCCACAGGTCACGGTGCAAGCAGCGGCTCGATGTTGGCGGCGTTGGACGTCGCCCACGGTGAGACCAGGGTTGCGATGCGAAGCGGGGCGATGCGGTCTGCGGTGCAAACAGGTCACCGGCCAGGGATGGATTCGGTTGACGGAGTCGGTTGCAGTTCCCTTCCTCTGTGGCAACTGAAACAGCGTTCCAGAAGCGGTACCCAGAGGCTTGTGAAGTCTTTGAGGTCCCTGAGACTTCTTAACAGGAGGCCAGCTCGGTTTCTGGCCCTTGGAGATACTCAGCACAAGTTTGGAGAAAGTTCAGTCCAGTCCTTTCACTGCCCAAGACAGAAGCAGCAACTGCAGGCCAACCCAACAAAGCAACAACACAGCAAAGGGGCAGTACTCCTCCTGGCAGCTCTTCCAGCTCTTCGTCTTGGCAGGTTCCTTGATTCCAGCGAGATCTAAATTCATGGGGTCAGGGCCCCAATATTTATATCCCAAATTCCTTTGTTCTCTGAAGGCAGAGAGGCCTTCGCCTAGTCCAAACCAGTTCTGGAGCACTTTGTTGACAAGTCTCCGTCCCTTCTTTCAGTGAGTAGGCCAGGGACATCAGACGCACACCACAGGAGGTGGAGCCAGCATTGTGGAGGGAAGGCACTGTCCTATTCAGGGCCCAGGTGCGACCCCTCCCACCCATCTACAGGTCGATCTGGCTATTCAGCCCTGCGCTGACTCACCCTGTCTCCTGGCATCCCCCAGCCCCTGTCACTCACATTCCAGACAAGGAATACACAACCCCGCAGAGGCAGGCTTGGATGGTTAGGCAAGAAAATACCCACTTTCTAAAAGTGGTATTTTCAAACGCAGAATGTTAAAACCAACTTCACTAAAAGATGCATTTTATCATTCTGAGTCCAGGCATACTAAACTCGAATTTCTACCATGTTCCCGGGGTCAGTTAGGATTATATACTGTAACAATCAAAACCGCCCGTTCTGGCCTAGGGGGAACAGGTAGCCTTGCAATAGTGAAAACGTACTAGGCTGTAATTCACTATTAGGACATGCCGCTCACACCCGGGCATGTCCTACCTTTCGCATACACCTCACCCTGCCCACAGGGGTACCTTGGGCCTACCTTAGGGGTGACTAACATGTAGCAAAGGGAAGGTTTAGGGACTTGCAAGTCTGTGCACTTGCCAAGTCGACATGGCAGCCCCAGGCTGCGCACAGGCTCTGCGATGGTAGGCCCGAGTTACATTTTACGGGCTGTTTGCGTGGGTGGCACAATCCAGTGCTGCAGCCCACCAACAGCATTTGGTCTATAGGCCCTGGCACTCGCAGTGCACTTTACAAGGGACTGACAGATAAACCAAATAGGCCAATCATGGAAACACCAATCCATAACACATTTTATACAGGAGCACTTGCACTTTCCCACTGGACCGCAGTGAGGAAAGTGCGCAGAATCATCACACCAGCAAAAACAGAGTCAAAACCGGGAGGTCAGAAAACAAAAAGTCAGGGGAAACACGCCAAAAGATGCCAAGTCTAACACATGTCCCCTCCAGCTGAAAGTAGGGAGAACTACCCAACCCCATTGGAGTTCTCTTCACTAAGGCGGAAGAACCTGGACAGACCATCTGCGTTGGCGTGTTCTGTACCAGGACGGTGTTCCACCGTAAAGTCCATTCCCTGTAGGGAGATGGACCACCTCAGCAGTTTTGGATTCTCGCCCTCATTTGCATCAACCATCTGAGGGGCCTGTGGTCTGTCTGAACCCGGAAGTGAGTCCCAAACAGGTATGGTCTCAACTTCTTCAGCGCCCAGACCACAGCAAAAGCTTCCCTTTCTATGGCACTCCACCTCTGTTCCCTGGGAAGTAGTCTCCTGCTAAGGAAGACTACAGGCTGATCCAGGCCCTCTTCGTTCAGTTGTGAGAGCACCGCTCCCACACCATGCTCTGAAGCGTCAGTCTGCACGACGAATTCCTTGGAGAAGTCAGGTGCCTTGAGCACGGGCGCCGTGCACATGGCTGCCTTCAGGGCACCAAAAGCTTTCTGGCAGGACTCAGTCCAGATCACTTTCCTGGGCTGCCTCTTAGAGGTCAGCTCTGTTAAGGGGGCAACGATGGTGCCATAGCCCTTAACAAATCTCCTATAGTAACCGGTGAGACCTAAGAAGGCTCTCACCTCTGTCTGGGTCTTGGGGGCTCCCAAGCCAGAATGGTGTCAATCTTGGGTTGTAGGGGCGCCACCTGGCCGCTTCCTACCTGGTGTCCCAAGTACACCACAGAACCCTGCCCGATCTGGCACTTACTGGCCTTGATCGTGAGGCCTGCACCTTGCAGAGCCCTCAACACTTTCTCAAGGTGCTGTAAATGTTCTTCCCAGCTGGAACTGAACACAGCAATGTCATCCAGGTAGGCGGCACTGAAATCCTCCAGCCCAGCCAACACCTGATTGACCAACCTCTGAAAGGTGGCAGGGGCATTCTTCAACCCAAAGGGCATCACCCGGAATTGGTAATGACCTTCTGGTGTTGAGAATGCTGATCTCTCCTTGGCCCCATCGGTTAAGGCAATCTGCCAGTACCCAGACGTCAAATCAAACGTGCTGAGGAACCGGGCAGCTCCCAACCGATCAATGAGCTCATCAGCTCTGGGGATGGGGTGCGCGTCAGTCCTGGTGACGGCATTGAGCCCACGGTAGTCCACACAAAACCGGAGTTCTGGAGTGGCACCGGGCGCCGCAGCCTTTGGGACCAAGACCACTGGGCTGGCCCAAGGACTGTGGGAGGGCTCAATCACCCCTAACGCCAACATCTTAGAGACCTCCTCCTTGATGCTGGCTCTGACCCGGTCAGTCAACCTGTAAATCTTGTGCTTCACAGGATGGCTGTCACCGGTGTCCACGTCATGGGTACACCAGTGAGTAACACCCGGGGTCAGAGAGAACAGCGGGGCGAACTGTCCCAACAACTGGCGACAGCCCCCTGCTGCTCCTGAGTCAGAGTAGGGGAGAGGATCACACCCTCTACTGACCCATCATGCTCCTTGGTAGACAGGAGGTCAGGGAGAGGCTCGCTCTCCTCTTCCACCCCATCATCTGTCGCCAAGAGCATACTCACTTCGGACCTCTCGAAGTGGGGCTTGAGGCGGTTCACGTGAAGGACCCTCAAAGGGTTCCTTGGAGCCTGCAAATCCACCAGGTAGGTGACGTCACTTTTGCGCTCCTTTACCTCATATGGCCCAGTCCACTTGTCCTGCAAGGCACAAGGTGCTACTGGGGCCATGACCCACACTTTTTGTCCAGGTTGAAATTCGACCAGAGTGGCGTTCTGGTCATACCATCTCTTCATTTCTTCCTGGCTTGCTTCTAGGTTCGCCTGAGCGAGTTTCCTGAAGCGGGCAGTTTGGTTTCTAAAGGCCAGCATGTAGCTAAATACATCCTGGGGAGTTTTCCTGGGAGCTGCCTCCCAGCCTTCCTTAACCAAACTCAGAGGTCCTCTGACAGGGTGGCCATACAGGAGCTCAAAGGGGCTGTACCCAAGAGACTTCTGAGGCACCTCCCTGTATGCAAAGAGTAGGCATGGCAAGAGGACGTCCCACTTACGCCTCATGGGTTCTGTTAGACCCTTGATCATGCCTTTCAAGGTCTGGTTGAATCTCTCCACCAGACCGTTTCCTTGTGGGTGGTAAGGAGTGGTGAACTTGTAGGTTACCCCACACTCCTTCCACAGGGATGTCATATACTTCGATATGAAATTGGTCCCCCTATCAGAAACCACCTCTCTGGGGAATCCCACACGGGAAAAGATCCCCATTAACGCCCGGCCCACCACTGGCGCCGTCGTTGTCCTGAGAGGGATTGCCTCCAGGTACCGGGTGGCATGGTCCACCAAGACCAGGATGTACCTGTTGCCCATGGCTGTCTTGGGATCCAGTGGCCCCACAATATCCATCCCTACCCTTTCAAAGGGTGTTCCAACAACCGGAAAAGGTTGGAGAGGAGCTTTGACCTTCCTCCCACTCTTACCACTTGCCTGGCAAGTTTGGCAAGACCTACAGTGTGCATCTGACTGCCTTCGCATTTGGGGCCAAAAGAAGTGGGTGACAAGCCTGTCAAAGGTCTTGTCCTGCCCCAAATGTCCTGCCAAAGGCACGTCATGAGCCAGACCCAGTAGGAAGGTCCTGAAGCGCTGGGGTACCACCAGCACACGGGCTGACCCAGGCTCAGCAACCTTAGGCTCACTGTATAGGAGACCGCTCTCCCAGTAGATCAGATGTGACCCGGACTGATTACCAGCTGCCTGGTCTGCAGCCTGCCGCCGCAGACCCTCCAGAGTAGGGCACTCGTTCTGCTCCCTGCAGAACTCCTCCCTGGTGGGACCCCCTTCTTGCTGCCAATGGGTCAGCTCAGAGATGTCTCCCAGTTCGGCTACCTGCTCCCCTGTAGGCACCGGGGCGTCCCCTCGAGGTCCGCCTCCTCCCGGTCCGTGGGAACTTTGGGGGCCGGTTTCCCGCGCCCCTGCCCTTTCTCTTGGCAGGGACTTGGGCCACTGTTTCAGGCTCCAAGTCCTTTTGATCACCCTTTCTGGCTGCCATTGACCGAGTAGACACGCATGCCCACTCTGGCAACCCAAGCATCTCCAAGTGAGACCTGAGCTCAACCTCCTTCCATGAGGACTGCTCCAGGTCGTTTCCTAGCAGACAATCTACAGGCATGGTAGGGCTCACAACCACCCTCAAGGGACCTGAGACCCCCCCCATTCAAAGGGAACCTGCGCCACCATACACTGGCGCTCCGAGTTGTCTACAGCAACTACTTGGTGGAATGCTCCTGGGACTACTTGCTTCTCAGACACCAGGTGACACCGGACTGAGGTCACACTGGCTCCAGTATCTCTGAGAGCCTCTACCCTGTTCCCATTAATGGTCTCCCAGGTGCTATATTTCTTTGTGTTAGGGGGCACCTGGTTTCCTGGGACCATCTCACTGTCCCCGAGTGAGACAAGGGTCATTTCTGCGGGATCCCCACCCTCCTGTGGGCACCCCTCCTCCCCAAGCGCTACACTAGCCAACACTTTGGACTGTCCACCGGTGGGTGGCTGTGTCCCCTTCGGGCACTTGGGGTCCCCCTTAAAGTGACCTACCTGGTCACATCCATAACACTTGCGGGGGCTGGTCTCAACAGGCTTCCCTGTAGAGACCCCTTTCTTCTTATCACCGGGGGCTGGGAACCTTTACCCTGGGTACTAGTTTGGGGCCCTTTAGAGAACTCCTGTGCTTTACCCTTGTCCCCCCACCTTTCTGCTGGGGACCCTGCCCACCTTTGGCTGAGTCTCCCCAAACGCTTTCTTGTGGACCCTGGTACTCACCCAGCGGTCCGCTTCCATAGCAAGCTTCCTGGGGTCAGTTAGCTTACTATCCACTAGGTGCTGGCGCAGATCTGCAAAACATAGACTAGACAAGTGCTCCCATGCAATCAAGTTGTAGAGCCCCTGAAAATCTGTTACACTACTGCCCTTCACCCAACCATCCAGAGACCTGCAGAACACATCCACACATTCCAACCAAGTGTTGGCATCAGACTTCTTACTGGACCTGAACTGATCCCTGTACTTTTCAGGAGTAAGACCATACTTCGTGAGAAGGGCATCCTTCATGTCAGCATAGGTGAGGTGATACCCCTTACCCAAAGCTATCAGAGCATCCCTTGCTTCTTCCGGGAAAAGTGGCCACAATCCTGCTCCCCAATTCTCCTCAGGGACCCCATTCATGTGTATGGCTGCCTCGTAACCCTGAAACCACCTTTGTATGTCATCCCCCTTCTTGAACTCCTTGCCTACGTTCTTGGGAATGTGCACAATCCTGTCTGCCTTTCTGGACGAATTGCTGCCACCATCTGAGCCTGACTTACTCCTAAGTTCTAGCTCCTTTAGTTCTCTCTCATGCTCTAAGAGCATCTTCCTCTCTCTATGGCCAATCTCTTCTCCTCCCTCTCACTCTCCAGCCTGAGCTTCTGCAGCTCAAACTGCCTTGCCTCTCGCCTGTCCTCCAGCTCCTCTGGGGACAGACTGCTGCTGCCTGACCTGGCGGGTTCCCCCTACCCAAAAGCACATCTACCCTGGAAGTAGGCTCCTCCACCTCCTCACTGAGATCGCCAGGCTGCCCATTGGCATGTCTGGCTGCTACCCAGGCCCTCAGCGCCTTCTGTAGCTCCTCCTTCCTTGTGAAGCCTTTAATTTGGACTTTCAGGTTTTTACAAATCGCTCGTAACTCCTTTACGGCGTAGGATTCCAACCTGTCCTCCTCAAAGATAACTTCCAGAGATGCAACGGATGATGCAATTGATTCAGGCATGACAAAAGTAGTGAGTTGAAAACTGGCAAGATCAAAAATAGGCCAAAAGAAAAAGAACCAGTATGTGGTACGTAATGGTCTGCGATATGGTAGTAGTGCACACCAATCACTGTAAGTCAAGTGCAAACGCAAGTCCTATCCTCACCGCTGACGACCAATGTTAGAAATGGGATCTCTAGTTGGCAAGGGCTTGCACCTTTGTCCAAGTAGGGACCCTTCTTCCTAGTCAGGGTAAGGGTTGTTACACTCGTGAAGTAACCCCTGCTCACCCTCGTGGTAGCTTGGCACGAGCAGTCAGGCTTAATTCAGAGGCAGTGTGTAAAGCATTTGCACATAACCAACAGTAATACAGTGTAAGCACTACAAACGGACACCACACCAGTTTAGAAAAATAACCAATATTTTATATACTCAAGACAAGACCAATTACGACAAAAATCCACAAGACTATACTTTACGAATGAATACTTGATACGTTAACTTCTTCTTTGCAGGAATAACACAAAAGCAAAGTTCGTACGAGTCGGTAGCTCCGTCCGAGCCTACCGTGATGCTGAAAACCCCAGAGTCTAACAGTTCCAGCCGACCGCGTCGATACGGGCCAGCAGAGTCGTGAACAGACTCGGTCACAGTACCTTTTCTCGTTGTGGCTGGTACGGAGTGTACGAGCCGGTCGGCGTTCGTCGCGGTTGCGGTGCAAGACGGAGCGATGCAAGGTGCGGTGTCCCTCGATGCGGTGCAGGCAGCGGCTCGATGAGCGTCGTGCAGACGGAGTCGGTGAGTCCAAGGCGTGCGATGCAGGGCGAGACGATGCTCGATGCGGTGCTGACAGGTTGCGATGCAGGCGACCAAGCCGGAGTGCGGGAGCTGGCGTCGGACAGCGGTGCGAGTCGGAGCGGTGCGTCGCAGACGTGCGAGCGGTGCCCCAAATGCGGTGCGGCCTCGACTCTTGAGCCAGTTGCAGCGACAGTGTCGGTCTGGTCCGGCTGGCCCAGTGAAGCGATGCGATGCGAACTGCGGTGCCCACAGGTCACGGTGCAAGCAGCGGCTCGATGTTGGCGGCGTTGGACGTCGCCCACGGTGAGACCAGGGTTGCGATGCGAAACGGGGCGATGCGGTCTGCGGTGCAAACAGGTCACCGGCCAGGGATGGATTCGGTTGACAGAGTCAGTTGCAGTTCCCTTCCTCTGTGGCAACTGAAACAGCGTTCCAGAAGCGGTACCCAGAGGCTTGTGAAGTCTTTGCAGTCCCTGAGACTTCTTAACAGGAGGCCAGCTCGGTTTCTGGCCCTTGGAGATACTCAGCACAAGTTTGGAGAAAGTTCAGTCCAGTCCTTTCACTGCCCAAGACAGAAGCAGCAACTGCAGGCCAACCCAACAAAGCAACAACACAGCAAAGGGGCAGTACTCCTCCTGGCAGCTCTTCCAGCTCTTCGTCTTGGCAGGTTCCTTGATTCCAGCGAGATCTAAATTCATGGGGTCAGGGCCCCAATATTTATATCCCAAATTCCTTTGTTCTCTGAAGGCAGAGAGGCCTTCGCCTAGTCCAAACCAGTTCTGGAGCACTTTGTTGACAAGTCTCCGTCCCTTCTTTCAGTGAGTAGGCCAGGGACATCAGACGCACACCACAGGAGGTGGAGCCAGCATTGTGGAGGAAAGGCACTGTCCTATTCAGGGCCCAGGTGCGACCCCTCCCACCCATCTACAGGTCGATCTGGCTATTCAGCCCTGCGCTGACTCACCCTGTCTCCTGGCATCCCCCAGCCGCTGTCACTCACATTCCAGACAAGGAATACACAACCTCGCAGAGGCAGGCTTGGATGGTTAGGCAAGAAAATACCCACTTTCTAAAAGTGGTATTTTCAAACGCAGAATGTTAAAACCAACTTCACTAAACGATGCATTTTATCATTCTGAGTCCAGGCATACTAAACTCGAATTTCTACCATGTTCCCGGGGTCAGTTAGGATTATATACTGTAACAATCAAAACCGCCCGTTCTGGCCTAGGGGGAACAGGTAGCCTTGCAATAGTGAAAAACGTACTAGGCTGTAATTCACTATTAGGACATGCCGCTCACACCCGGGCATGTCCTACCTTTCGCATACACCTCACCCTGCCCACAGGGGTACCTTGGGCCTACCTTAGGGGTGACTAACATGTAGCAAAGGGAAGGTTTAGGGACTTGCAAGTCTGTGCACTTGCCAAGTCGACATGGCAGCCCCAGGCTGCGCACAGGCTCTGCGATGGCAGGCCCGAGTTACATTTTACGGGCTGTTTGCGTGGGTGGCACAATCCAGTGCTGCAGCCCACCAACAGCATTTGGTCTATAGGCCCTGGCACTCGCAGTGCACTTTACAAGGGACTGACAGATAAACCAAATAGGCCAATCATGGAAACACCAATCCATAACACATTTTATACAGGAGCACTTGCACTTTCCCACTGGACCGCAGTGAGGAAAGTGCGCAGAATCATCACACCAGCAAAAACAGAGTCAAAACCGGGAGGTCAGAAAGCAAAAAGTCAGGGGAAACACGCCAAAAGATGCCAAGTCTAACATGCACATTTTTTGCTTTTCTATATAGTGCGAACTGGGGTCGAAGGACATTAGAGCGCTTTATGTGAGAACCACTATTTACGCATTTTTTGGGGGCACGGGGAGGTAAAGAGTTTTGCCAAGAATATAGAACCGAGGCTGGGATTTTAACCTGGGGCTACATGTACCAAGGCTCTTTGTGATAGCAAAGGGTCCAATTCACAATATTGGGCCGTTTACAACCTCAAAAAAAGGCATTTTGGTATGTAACACACCCAAATTGTGATTCAGTAACACGTTACTAAATCATGATTTAGGTTTGCACCTAAATACAGAATCGGTTTTTGGAAGGGGCCTGCTTAGGACATGCCTTCCAAATGCAAATTTGAAATGGGGTGTATTAATATTTTGCAACCGAAATCCAGTTGCACAATATTAATATTTCACTGACTACTCAAAGGTATTGTTAAACCCCCACTGGTAGTGCATCTCAGTATAACTCTGTAGGAACCTGTAGGAACCCTTGTGAGGGGCAGCCTTTTTGTGTTTACATTGTTAAACCTTTCACAAATGGGAAGGGACCCTCAAGGGACCCCTTCTCCTTTGTGAATGTCAGCAAACATTTTTGTAAGAATGCCTACTCTTAAAAAATATGTGTGTAACTATTAATTTTTTTTTTTTAAAGCATCCAGTTTTACTTTAGGAAAATTGGATGCATTAACAAAAAAAAGATTGCTTTATTTCAAAGTAATCACAGCCATGATAGTCTACTGACCTCAGTAGGCCACCACCACTGTCATGTGGATCATAGTGGGTCGTAATTTGCAACCTACCTCATTAATTTTCAAGAGGTAGGTCAAATTGCGGCCCACTACGATTTGGTATTTTGTCAGCCAACCTTTTAGTACATAGGTCAGTTTGCAAAATACTGCACTAGTCGCAAAAATACTGGTCGGAATTTGTGACCAGTATTTTGCTACCAATGCTTAGTACATCTGTCCCTTAGTTCCCTGGCTCCATCATTGACAGCTTTGAGAGAAAAAAAACAGGGCACATATTAAAAGAGTTTAATCGAAATCCCTTATCCTTAAAAATGTGTTTTTTAGTGGATTCTAGTTTACATAACTTTTTCATGAACCATTATGAAATGCATCACGACTCAATGGTTTCTCAAACTGACAGTTGATGGTGATGCTTTTGAAGCAGAAGAAAAATCTATAAAGAGGACAGTGAGCTATAGAAGAAGATGAATCTAAACTGAGACACCGTGGTTAAACCTGGAACACGCAGGTCCCCTGGGTGCCATGCCCAGGGCCATGCGTTATGTAGCAGGCACTTGATAATCCACAGAGCAGCATGGCCTATAGCAGGAAGCCCTGTGGGATTATAGGAAGCCCTACTATTGGACTTAGCACTATATCTTTCAAAACACTCGAGGGGCTAATTATCTGGAAAAGTGAAATGATTGATATAGAGTGGCACAAAGGCTTCTGAAAGAATAGCTCCCAGTCAAGGGCAGCTGACACACGGTACCGGTAGAATCTCTGCTATGGAAATAGCACCATCTGAGGTTTTACCATACCTCACAGAAACTCACAGAGAAAGTTTTTGCATAACTAATTTTACATATTTCTGAAAAATAAATATGCACTCAAACTTGCAGTTAAGAGATGTTTACCGCATTACAAACTGGAAGAATACTGATTGGGTAAAAGCTCAAGCGAAGTTGCAAAACTTTAGTTTTCATCATTCTTTTAGCACGCCTTTGAAGTGGGTATGGATATTGTAGGAATCATGCACAAGGACATCTTTACACAGGTTTGACTGCTTTGCATCCCAAAAATATGTAGTTTATTGTCTGTTCTCCTGCATTGGCAGGTATGCAACTGCCACTGGCTGTGTTAATTTCGAACTTACTTGTACTTCAATGTCTCACCTTTTCATCTTTACACTGGTCATATCTTTTTGTATTGTTTGTACAGCATGAAATCTCTCAAAATAACTTCAGTAAGTGGTAAAGGGATTTAAGGAAGAGTCAGAGCTGGGACGCATCACGAAGCGTTTGGCTAGCAAAACACAGAGCCAAGCATGTGTTTTAAGCGCCTGTAGTGCATAAAAGGAATTCATTTAAGCTAACATTTCTCTAAGTTAGTGTTTTATTTAAGAACAGTACAGTTTGGAAACAGTGAGCAATATTTGCCTCTTTGTGTTTCTGAGCTATGCTGCCTGAAAATAAAACTCAGCCCAGAGAAATATTGGGAAAGTTCTGAGCGGGAGAAATTCAAAATTCTCACCAAAGGAAGGTCCCTCATCGTCCAGAAGATTTCTCAATTCGTTTTTTTGGTGCTCAAATTCCTCCAGAGGGACAAGGCTGCAAGCTGTAGCTGGATAGGGCTCTACAAGATCAGATACCCTTTCAGTGAAGCCTACTGAAACAGATTTGCTGGTTGAAAAAAACTCCAAGCGGGAGCAACCTGAATCTCTGGCCCACCTGCAAAGCATCTTCACTGGATTGATATGGCAAGTTTCTCATTGTGTATCTCACACAAGGGGTCGGGGCAAGTTTACGCTACTAAATTAGATCACAGGTCCTATACTACTTCCAAGAATTATTAAGCTCACACAGAGTATAGAGTAGCAAGATGCAGGAGGAACGGAGGAAAAGAACTGGGAGAAACAGGTGGGGGCACTTCAAGTGTTTGGACAAGAACCCTCATTCACCCGAGGGTGGTATGCTTCATCATTGGGTCCCTCCACTCACCGGGACCGCAAGGTTCCCAGTGTGGGCTACAACTTTCCACAGGAAAGGAGCGGGAGTGTTTTGGTAGCACATGTATGTGTTAATCCCTCAAGGGTGAGAGTGAGGGGCAGAGTGCAACTGAAAAAGTGATTTAAAATTATCTCAATAAGGACAAAACAACTTTATTCCTGTGTCCTTATGGATAGAGGTTAAAAGCATAGTGAAACAGGGTTATGGATATTTACCCTGTATACGGTCAACATGTTTCTGCCTTATGTGACTTAGATGTTCCAGGCATTCTTCAGGACCATAATGTAATGTCACTCTGCTGTATAAATGTGTACAAATTATAATAGTAAAGATATCAAAAAAATACTCAGGTCTATGTCTTGACCAACAGCACAGTGGCAGCGAATTGTTGAGTCGGTCAGGTGGCCCCAAGGGCAGTGTATAAGGTCCAACTCTACCATCTACAGAGTCTCTTCACACGTAGAGCTCTCTTACGTATGGGGAACATCCGTCCTCTACCGAGACCCAGAGGTCTTCAGACCCAAAAAGTTTCTCAGTCCCAGGTTTTTCAGGATGTTAAGAGGAGTATACTTTGACAGAGCTAAGGGTCACACACACTCAGAAACATCACTCGGTGGTCAAGACTCATTCCAGCAGAGGACACCAGCGGGGTTCAGGGCAGGTCCAGTTGGAACTGGTCAGCTGGGCTCTTCAGGAAAAGGGCTTCTAGCAGATTATTGTGTAGCTGTGGTTTAACAAGAGATTAGCCAACTGACCCTTGAAGTCCACTTCTTTATCCTGGGTACAAGTGGGAGCAGGCCCTGCCTTTCAGGTCTTCTAAAAGGTCTCAACAACAGGTGCAGTCCTTCTTCTGTCCCCCACAGGTATAGTAGTGTTCTGAAGAGGGTGTCACATTTATTCCTAGCACTAGCCTGTGGATGGGGGGTGACTCCTGCCCCCTCCCAGTGGCGTAGCAAAAATTGAAGGTGCCCCCCTGCAAGGTACACAGAGGGGCCCCCGCTCCGGATTTAATACGGAGCTGTCAGGCCGGAGTACAGTGCTGAGGGGGCCCCCTGCAGCTCGGGTCCCCCCCGGCACCACAGGGGCTGTGGGGGCCTGTGTTACACCCCTGCCCCCTCCGTAACCAATAGGGTAAACTTTCCCAGTGGTAAATCTACCCACTTATGTAGCAGTTCCTGTATGCGAGTTAGGAGTATAGCCCAATTCAACATGTTTTTTGGGTCAGATCACATGCACTAGAGCCTGATTAGCGGAGTCCCAATACACAGTCATCAAAACCAGAAGGAACAGTCTCCAAAAAATGGGGGGTGATCATGCAAAAGAGTAATTTTCCTACAGCCACAAAAATTAAGATAGTTGGAAGTAGCGATAAAGAGTTAGAAGAAAAACAAAAAGAAAATGTGAAAACCAAAGGAAAGTAAAAATCCATTGTTCTCCATGGAGTGCAGTAGGCTAAGACCTAGGCATCCTTAGGGGCAGACTTGCGATAGACAGTTCATGGGTAAAGTTTGTTGGATTGTTCTAGTTAAAATGCTACCTTTAGACATTTTGGAGGTTAACGTTTTTCAGCGAGGGAAGGCTGGAGGCAGTAGCCAAAAAGGGCTCCAAGAAGTTGGAAACATCTGTTGAGCAGTTCTGCTATAGCCTAGATTTTAAATCCAAAAACCTCAAAGTAGGACAATGCTCTGAGATGGGGCAGCCAGGATTACATCTTCTTTTGGGCAGGCTTGGCTCAGTGTTCTGGTCCGTTAGACATGAAAATTGCCTAATTCACAAATTTGCAAAAGTCCATTGATTTTTGCCTTGCTGTAAAAGTATTCAATATTCAGCACTGATTCCTTAGACTGCAGTTCATTGGTTCAAGTTGCAGACAAGCTCTTCAGAAATCTAGTTAATATTCACGTAAAATTTCATCAGTTTGAACTGATCCTTGAGATTTCACAGAGGCAGTTCCAGCTTTCTTTGTCCACAGAACACTGGGCATTCTGCACTTCCCAGACTCAGCGGAATTTCACTAGAGCAGCAGAAGAAATGGATGGTAGTAGTGGTATCACTGGTTTTCTTTGAGGCATCCACACCTTCCTCTAAACCTAAGAACATCCATACTCTCTGAATATGGAAGCAAAGCTCTAAAGGGTCAGGCAGGCTTCACTGCCAGGACAGGGACCTAGGCATGTAAATTCATGTTTATGACAGAAGGCCAGCCAGGAGTGAGAAATTCCTTTTGTTAAACACTGCAACTGAGGTTAGGCAGGCTATATGACATCTTTTCAACACGGAGCAAGCATGAAATAAAATAAAAATCTGTCAGGTCCATAAATAAAATTAAAAATGTGGCATTTATACTAATGGGAAATAGATGATCTTGCACTAATGATGTAATCCACCAGTCCCCGTCTGTCATGGGAATCAGCCACTATTATGGAACAGTTATTGTTATTGTCCAAGTTGTGGAGAAGGGGAATGGAATGTCAAGCATACAAAGACAACCAGATTCTTGCAGAGGTTTCACAGCGCTTTAGTAGGTCTTGCTTTTTTTAACTTTACTAAGGGTCTCTTATAAGAAGAGACTTAGCATATAGTTGTGTCATCTGTTCTGCTATTTAAGAGGCAGAGTTTTAGTTTAACCACCTGTGATTTAACCACAGGTGATTTCAGTATGCAGATTCTGAGAATAAAGTGCATGCAATTATGTACCACAGATTAATGAATGTAGTGGTGACTACTAATATTATTAATGTACTTGAGGTGTGAGACATTTGGTAAATGGAGGCTCTAATCACAAACTCTATTCTATCTACATGCCGATTTGTGATTTAAATTTTCTTGGGGTTGAAGCATGAAACTAGAAAGCAGATTGCACCCTTAACAGGACCAAACGTAAGAGAAATAAAAAAAATATACATTCTAAACTAAAAAACGTATTCCTTACTCAGCAGCGCAGTTTTCAAAATAACAGAATCAAAAGAACACTATCATGCACCCACATGGAGAGGAAACGAATCAATCATAAATCAATATCTCATATACACAGGGTATACACAAAAATACTGATGCTTGGCAAGTGCATAACCCGCAAAAATTTTACAAGCATACAATGATAATTAGGAACATTTTCTTGGAACAATGGGCAAAACGCGAACCCTAGTGCATGTCCACACATACTACAAAAAGGATATTCTGTGAGCGCCAACGTCACTGAGGGCCCTATTATGACTTTTGGTGGTGCGGGGTGGGAGGCACTGCCATCTGACCACCAGATTACAAGTAATTTTGTGGTCTGGCAGGCAGGCAGCATGGTGGTCCCACTGCTATGCGTCATTCAAAGCTGGCGGTGCCTTTTAAAGAGGCACATCAATGGGAACACCACAAAGGGTTCCTACACGGCATGGAATCGAAAGTCCATGCCGTGCAAGAACCTGGGTGCATGCACACAGAGGAGCACATGTTGTGCCCCCCCTTCATCCATCCTCAGACTGAGGGGACCCAGGCCCCCCTTGTTTCAGTGCCGTCCTCCTTTTCATGGAGAAAAGACCTCTGTGAAACCACTGGCGGTCCTGAAACTTTTAATTGAAAGGATGGACCGCCGTGGCAGCGTGGCTGGACCGCCACCCCCACACCACCACGGGTCTGGCAGTCCTTGGACCGCCAGACTCATAATTTAGCCCTGAGTGTTTTGTAAAATGAAGCTGTTCTCTCCCTGGGTGTCTTGAACACTGAGCAGAGACAGACATGGTCATCTAATCAATTGCTAAACTGCTTCACTGTTTCAGGGGATCCTGCAGTATTCATACTAATATAGCCTTTAGAACTGGTAATTACTTACTGTACCAGCGGTTTATATTAATTGCCATCTAGTAATCAAGTGCAATCTTGTGATACCGGTGAGCTGAGCTCAATAAAACCGTAAGCTGAAATACTTAGTTAGAAAGTACTGCATGTTTGTCGGCATAGAGCCAGCATTTTCTGTGGAAGCATCACACAATGAGAGAGGATGCATGGTATGACAAAATGCAACCTACCCAATGCCATTTTCATAGTTTGTTAAATATATTGTGCACATTTGGTTTTGGTAGCGCTTTTCGAAAAACAATTAATAAATAACTGTTTTGCAAGCACAAATTACATGCACCGTGCTTTAGACTGTATTGTCTGAAACACATTTCCTATACACAAGTGAAGTCAATCTACATTTAGGAAAAATGATGTCATCAGCAGCTTTAAGGTTTTTCCTGTATACATGTATGTAGAATGTAGTGTTCTTTAAAGAGGTGTGTCTTTAAATATTTATTATATTTGAGCGGCGTTGGTTCTGATGGATATAGGGATATTGTTCCACATCCAGGGCCGGACTGGCCGTTGTGGGCACCGGGCGTTTCTCCGGTAGGCTGCCAGAGAGGGGGCCGGTTTTAGGCCCTGGGGGGCTGTTTTTGTTACCGGCGGACAGCAATTTCGGCCCCCTGTAACAAAAACGGCCGAAATCGGCCGTATCAAACAGCTCGACCTCACCCCCCTTCTCACCCCCAGGGGGGCCGGCCGAGCTGTTTGCCAGGGCTGGTTTCGTTTCCCAGTCCGGCCCTGTCCACATCCTGAGTGCATAGATGGAAAAGGCCTGCTGTCTTGTTTTTTTTTTTTTTTACACTTTTTTGTCTGTACTCTAATGGTGTCCCAGCTGTGCCAGAAGCACCAAAGATGGTGAGCTTGTCTGCAAAATAAGTAGAGGTGATTATCGTGATGGCTTTATAAATGATGCAGGTGGTTTTCTAGATGGTGTGAGCTAGTAAGGGGACCAATGGAGTAACATCAGGATGCAGGAGATGTGATCTTATTTTTTCAGGTCCTAAAACAAACATGCTGCAGCATATAGGATGACCTTAAGTGGGGCCAGTGTTGAGTCTGGGGGGCCATGGAGCAGGGCATTAACACCATCCAGATCCAAGAGTACAAGGACTTCAACAGCTGGTCTGAAGTTGCTTTCTGGAAGAAATGGTTTGACTTTCTTTACAGGACAGAGCTGGCAGCAGGCTGACTTTGTGTTTTTTGGCAATGTGGTCCTTGAAAGTGAGGTTGGTGTCCAGGGTGAATTCAAGTCACTTGGCATTCAGGGAAAGTCGGGGCTAGAAGCCTTCAATGTTCATGTCATTTAGCCAGGTTATTACTTTTTCTTGTTTGTTGTTCTTCAAGTAGGCACTGGACATCCAAGTCTCGGTGATGTGCAACTAGTGTTTGAGGTGTTGGATGTCTCAAGCAGGGGAGACTTTTAATTAGAGTTGTGTATCATGGACATATTATTGAATCTTGATGCTGGTATCAGTGAGCAGAAGACAGAGCGGCTCCATGTAAATGTTGAAGATGACTGGAGACATTATGGAACCCTGGGAGACTCCATAGGAGATAGGGATCTTTTGTGACTTGGAGGTGCCTGTGTAAACAAACTGGTGTTGGTTAGAATCATAGGAGGAGAACCAGTGATGGACATTGCCAGTAAATCCCATGGTGCATATAGGGTGGGATGGTCGTCTGGGTCAAAGGCTGAGAGGTCTAGCAATATCAGGAGGCAGGGGTCACCATCTTATGTGATGAAAAGGCCATAATCTGAGATGTGTAAGGTAGTGGTCTCCATGCAGCAGCATGAACTGAAAGGCAGACTGGTAGTCATACCGAAAATGGTTAGCACTGATGTGATCTTGGAATTAAACATAGACTGTTTTTTTGTAATAATCGTGCAGATGAATGGTATGTGAGTGATGGGCTGGTTGCTACAGGTCATCAGGGTCTAATGCAGGTTTCATTAGGAGTAGGAGGGCTGGGCTTTCCTTGAGAGCTTCTGGGAAGATGCCTGAAGTAAGAGAGGCATTGACAATGATAAGTAGGGGTAAAAGAGTAACTCCGGAGAGAGCTTTAATGAAGGATGAGGGTAAGACATCTTCCTCATAAGAAGTAGCTTTGAGGGATTTCAGTATGTCAGCAAGATCTGGGAGACATAGGGCTTTGAAGGCTGACCAATGCAGGATTTTACATGAAGCAGTGGATAATAAAGCAGGCTTGGTGTTGCTGATGTTCTATCAGATCGTCTGTATTTTTACATTGAAGAAGAGGTTGATGGAATTGCTTTTTTTTATGGAATGAGGAATAGGTGGGTCCGGTTGATGCAGTGCTTTATTCTCTTGAACAGCCTTATGCTTCTATAGGTAGATTCATTGATGGTGTTGGTATAGAACTTTGCTTTGGCTAATGTGATAATCTGTCTTCATGCTGTATATATGGACTTCAGTATCAAGAAGTCCTCTGGAGTCAGCAAGTAATTTAGAGCACAAGTGTGTTGAAGGCGTTGGTTTGTACATGCATGTTGTAGTTAGGGTGTGGATGTTTACATAGTTTTCCAAAAAATTGTTGAAGTTATAAGTGTGCTGGCATTGGATGTAGAGTTGGTAGGGTGAGAGATGAGTTCTAGCATTAGGTTATCTAGGGTGAAGTCTTTGAAGGATCTGCAGGTCTGGTCTTCTCTTTTGGGTTTACCTTGGTTGTTGGTAGGACGCCAAGAAGGGAGATAGGGATGGCAAAGTGGTCAGTCTAGTCCTGGGGTATGGGCAGTTTGCTTTGTATTGATGTTAATTTTGAGAAAACAAGGTTGAGGATGTGGACTTTGGAGTGTGTTGATTGTGTGTGAAATAGTGTACCACAATGACTGTATTGGTGAGATTGGAGAGGGTCTCTCTTGGGTGTGTGCTGTCTGGGAGGTTGAAGTCACCCAAGAGGGTTATGTGGCAACTCGGATGGATGAGGTGGTGAAAACAAAAGTAGCTAGCCAGCCTGGCCTTAATCACTATCCAATAAATGTTACTGTGCTAAATATGTACAATTCCTTTATGTACAATATGATCATAAGCAAAGAAATAAATTGGATCTATGGGACAAACATTGGTTGTTGTGAAATGAAAGAGAACAATTAAATAAATCATATGATAATTTAAATCTCCTCAACAATGTACCTTAATACATTTGTATAACAATGTAGAGAGAGGGGTCCTTCTCTACCAAAGGGATGGGACACCAGAAATAAAACTATTTCAAAAAGCAAACTCCCTTTGGGATTCTTTAGAACACACACATCCGCACTCCTTTCATACCTGTTCATACAGATCACCAAAAATTGAATAGGAACCCAACGATTACCATATAATATGTTTTTATTTGATCAAATCCTTATTAACAAAACCTCTTTACAAAGAAAACACTTTTCTGTGCAATTATGTTTAAAAAAAACATGGCATTACATACATCAAATGTTAAAAACAATTCATCTAAAAAACATGGGAGAATCTCACAAGTCAAATATCCTAAACCAAATAGGTCAGAAGTTGCACAACAAGTGAGAAGAGACAGATGTTAAAAGATACTAATTTAATACTCTAAACACTTCTTTTGCTCCCGATGGAGTCAGTGTCACTTGGGTGACTTCTAGAAACAAAGCGACGCGTTTCGGTGGTATAATGAAATGAACCACCTTCTTCAGGCTTACACATCTATTATGGTGTCTCCCAACACAGTCATCAACTATGATAAGTGGAATATCGGAGGAATCTAAGTTCTCCCCAATGAAATCTTCTCTTATATATAAAAGCTCCAAGTGTCAATCCGAGTTTTCAGACTCCCTTTCGCGTATGTTCTTCTGTTTTTCTTACAGAAGGATCAAAACCATCTATTTGTAAGAATATGGACAAATTTTTCATATAGTCCTTATATTAGGGGCTTAATTTCATGCAGTCACTGGAGCTGTGGCCTTAAAATCCATCAAATTCTTGTTATCCACAATCACCCCAGTTGCTAGTCCCTCATTCGAGGTAGGAGAGACACTGGTCAAAGTCGCCAATTTCGGGACTGAAGAGTCTCCTGGCAGGCTCCAAACTTACTCGTAGTTGTCAATACATTTGAACATTGTGTTAGTTGACTCTTGAAATATTGAAATAATATAAGGTTAACTTAGATGGCATAAATATGTCCTTCAATTTGGAACACTTACAGTTCTGTGATCTCATGGAATGTATTTCTGAACCTGTCTTCTTGCTCAAATGGCATTGCCAAGGAGCACATATTCATGTCCTGTTGGTAAAATGGAATGCCTGGATGCTTCATTCAACCTCAAAAGGCCTCTTGGTTATATGTACATTCAAAAGGGTCAACAGAGGAGACAGGCCATTTGTAATCTTAAGACCAAACATCTGTAATTATCTGCCACTTGGAATCTGCTCAGCTTATAACATCCTAGGTTCTAGGTATGAGTATATGAAACTATGTAATATGGTTTTGCGTACTTATGTAAAATGTCAGCAAAATTATGTGAAATTGTGCATAATGAAGCAAAATGCAAATTTGTCATTTAGTGCTATGTTTTAGTGAGATATGCATACATTTTTTGATGCAAGAACACATTCCATGCTAAATAAAAGTGCAGAAAAAGCACCAGGTACAACAGCCGCTCATGTTCTGTTGTGCTTGCGCATTTGCCACACACCTTTACCATAAATGTTTCTGCTAAAGGCTCATAATTACATGAAGTGGCATCATTTTGGGAATTTTGCATTACAAGTGTAGTGCTAAATTCCTGAAATTCCATGAATTGCATCAGTTTAATTTATTTTTTGCCCAGATCTAGTTTTAGGAAAGAATCAAATATGTGCATGTTTACGTAATTACTTATGGTATTTACTGTGTATTCTCTTCAAAAGGGTAACAGTACTTGGATGACCGGTCAAGGTTTAGCACAATTTAAATTTAACACTAAAACTCTAGAAGGGCACTGCTTAAAGCCCTATTTCTGGCCTTCCCGTAATCATCCTTCCTTGACCTCTCCTAGTGCAACCAGTGCTCGCCTCTCTCCTATGTTAACCCATCTAAGGAGGCCTTGCTTTGAACAATTTCTTTTGTAGGACAGCACTTCATATATCTGTAGAGCCCAAAAGCACTTTCTCGATTATGAGATAAATAACTTCCCAGTTTGGTATACAAAGTTGATAAAGTGTTAGATTATTGAGCAGCCAGTGCCTGAAGTCTTGTGTGTGTGAGGTTCAGAGGTTTGTTTGTAGCTCCAGATAGCCTGAACATTACTCTGAGAGGTGTAGAAGCTACTACAGGAAGGTTTGTGGATTTAGAATCAGCCAAATCTTTACCACTTTCTGGGATTCAGAAAGTTTCTTAGTATCCTTCTTCTTGCTGGCAGACAATTGAAGACCACAGGAGTCTGTAAAGAGATCTAACTCTTGCCAGAACACATTTGTGTGAAAAAAATGAAGGTCAGTAGTTAAGTCTGTCTGCAATGGAGAATCCTTGTTTGTCAGTAAGTTCAGAGATTGTTTTGAAAAAACCTCATCCATGTGCCATGGATGCTTTGGACGAGATACAGAGGGCCTTGATTGAGTACATCGTGCAACCCATAGCCAGTGTAATGTCTGAAGTGTGGGAGTGATGTGGTCACATGTTTATAGGTGTAGCAGTAGACTAGCAGTGTCCTTCTGGGTTTGCTGAACCCTGTGGAATAAGCTGATCCTATGATCAATATAATTATTATTGCAATAGTGCATGTGGATGTGGAAGACGTTATGTAGAGGTTGAAAAATGTGAAATGTGCTTTTGTCACTTAAGTAACATGATGTACAAGGTGGAATTTGGAGTCCATGACCACTCCCATGTTCCTTACTATACTTAATGGATTCCCCGGTGATAGGATGGAGTTATGGTGAGAGAATGACCAAGTCCTACAAATGAGCATCTTAGTTACCACTGAATGAATGATGAGATCAGACAGAGGAATAGGATAAGCCCTGAAAGGAGAGGGGTGACGTTTCAGCTGTGGGAATGCTGGCAATAGAGATGACAAATGCAGAGGAAGAAGGTGAGTGAGAGATACTGTGGGATCTATCAAACACCTCTAAAAATGTCCATTTCATGGCTGCACATTAAGTTCCAGTTTGGCTAAATCATTTTAATAATGTTTGGTAAGTTACAGTGTCAAATATGGAAGAGTGTTGTAGTAGGTATACCGCGGTAACTCAGTTTGAGTCAATGAAATTCTCAAGATCATTAAAGGGAAGCAAGTCAGATTTGGTGTCTCTGCCAGCGTGGGATTGTATTTGGGGGGCAGACATATGTTTAATATATGTCAGCGAGGCAGATATCAGGATGCAAGCTCTTATTTCTAAAAGCATATAAGTGAAAAGTTTGTTCAACAATCTGGTTTCATTTTTATCATGGGACGAACTGGAGGACTCAGCGAAGTTATTGATTAGTGGTGTGGCAGCGAAGTAAAGAAGGCTATTTCTGTTTTTTTATTTAGATAGGTTCAGACAATACCACTAAAACAATCACAGATACACACATATATTTGTATGGTGGTTTGGACGGTGAAGTTGTGCAGCAGGCACAGCAAGGGGCTGGTCATTTTGAGGGGTATTGAGTGCCTTGGGGTAGGGTGGGTGTAGTCTAAGTAAGAATCTATCTTTCTGAGGAACTTCATGATCATCCTATAAGGTTATAAAATGTTGTACCTACTCTCATAAACCCGTGGGCAAGTCCACATCCCTATGAGGAGAGGGGAGTGCTCTGAAGTTCAGGCACACACTAGTGGCTAGGCCTGTGCTGCTGCTTGTTTTTGTTTTGGTAACATAGAGCATTGTACTGATTGGTCCACTGCACAAAATCATCAGCTCCAGGTGTGTTTTAAGCTTTTTTATGAGATTCATGGTGCAACCAAGCGCTTTTGACATGAACATGCATCGGGTAATAGGCCAAAGCTGAAAGTTTAATAATCAAGTGATCTGAAAATTAAAAAAACAAAACAGAAAGTGTGTTTCTACAGAACCTCCACTGTAAAAGATACATCATGTCTTAGATGTTCTAGTAGTAAATTGGAGAATATATTGCGTATAAATGTGTCCCACTTCAAAAAAATGTTTCTCGCGACACATACTATTTACTTATAACTGCGTTATTGCGAACACGTGTTACATATCACTACTATCAACAGTGACATTTTCAGGACTGGTGAGCACATTAATTCTCAGAGAAAGCATTTATCAAACCTCTGCGTGATATTAAGCAGAAGAGGACAGGCAAGGGACTCATTAAAAGTAACCTACTGTGGAACACTTCTCCAACAGCCAATTTTACCACATTGTAATGCCGCACGGATACACGGCTTCCTAACCCTTATACGCCCGTGATAGTGAGCTGTTTGCTTGAGGCGTAAATTATCATACAGCATTTCATAATTCTCTGTGGACATGGTTTGTGGAGGCTCGTTTGCACTGCCTTCATTCAGCATATGTACGTACATTTTAAAACCCCCAGAGATGCTTTTCTACTGTTCAAAATACCAAAATATGTGTTCGCCTTGACATGAATAAAACAAAGTATGTATGTGAAAACGTGTGAAGGATTTATAATACGCTTACAGCATTTTCAAAACAAAGTTTGCCACTCCAATAAATATACAGAGAGATGTGCAGGTAAATCCATTTCATATAATAAAAAGATCAGCAATGAATTAATCAGGATTGCATAAAAAGTTACTTATTTAAACTCCTTGTAATCTAGCAACTTTCGAACTGGCTACAACTATGTATTTCCCTCTTAGCGGTGGTATGTATGTGGTTTTACAAAATTAATATAAAGGGTTAATAGGAAATAGACTTTGTATTTATTGAGCGTTATGTGTTAGAAAGAAGCAGGTCCAGTTCCAAGTTGTTTGGTTAAGTAGGTTTATTAAGTAAGATGGTAAGAAGAGAGCCCCACAAGGAGCAACCTTCCTGCTGCTCAGCCCATACTCCAACTGACACTTCACATCCAGGCATCCTCACATTCCATTACATTACCATGCACACCAACATTCCACAGCACATTCACACTGGCTGAGCAGCAGGTATAACACATCTCCTTTTCTTTATACAAAAGACAAAGAAGCTCTTAAAAGAATAACATTAAACATAGTGCATGCAACAGATGACAATAAAACTATTACATGCAACACAGGGGCATCAGAACAAATGCAAGAAAATAAACATTGAAGCAAAGTGCTGATGTGAAAGCATGCAGATAACAGATGGAAACATATCATGTATGTGTACAACAAATGATAAGATAAAGATAATAAAAGGGAATATACACACATCATCTCCTGATTTAACCAAACCACGAAAATGCACACACTGCCACACCACAAACACAACCCAGATACCAAAAAGCAAGCTGGCTGGCCAGGCCAACAAAAAAATGGTACGAAGGGTACCAACTGAGAGGCGCAGTAGGGAACCAAGCAAACAAGAGCAATTAAAAAAAAACGTAGAAAATGCAGAAAATCATTCCACACAAACTAACGGCATAAACGCTGCCATCCACCCTTACCCGTAGTAAGGGTGGTACGTGTGGAACACGACTCCACACAAAACATATGGCATGAAAATTTGCCCTACACCCAAACCCAAAGTTAGAGTGGTAAGTGTGGAAAGACGCTCCACACGGAACACGTAAAAGTACACAACTCAACACCCAATCAAATCGTAAGAGAAACAGCAATCACTAGCAAAACACTAACTCTTCAAAATCTGGCTTCAACTCAGCCCTTCACCCAAACCCGAAGTTAGAGTGGTACGTGTGGAAAGACGCTCCACACGGAACATGTAAAAGTGCACAACTCTACACCGAATCAAGTAGTAAGGGAAAAGAGCACCCACTAGCAAAACACACACTATTCGCAAAACTGGCTTTAACTCAGCCCTTCACCCAAACCCAAAGTTGGGGTGGTATGTGTGGAAAAACGCTCCACAGGAAACATGTAAAAGCGCACAACGCTACACCCAATAAAGTAGTAAAGAAAAAAAACAATCAATATGAAAAAACACTCACTCTTCAACAATCTTCACAACGATGGGTGGTATTTCTGCACCAACTCACAACCACAAAAGAGTGGGAGACACCAACACAATCAAAAGAGTGGGTGGTAATACTGCACCACCACACATACCAGGAGACATGCTCCCAAAGAAAGAACAAGAGAAACACAGTACCAGTGAGCAGCAGGTATAACACGTTAATTGGTGGATCCTTTGCAGAAATGTATCCTAGAATTCTCTGAGCATAATAAATGTGAAAGTTAAACCTATCCCACTGTAAGAGGGAGCATTTTTCACGTAATCCAATGTGGAACTTATGGTTCCTCGGAAGATCCGGACATTCTGATGGGCTGGTTGCAACTAAAATGTCTGTTACTGTGGCCATTGAAGTCAGACACTGAAGTCTGTGTCCTGAAAACAGTGACAGTAGGATTAAAAGAGGGCTAGGGGTACATCCTCTGACCCTAGGGAGAATGTGTGGGTGTGGAGGGTGTTCCAAGACTGGCACATTCTGCCCTAAAAGTTAAAAATAGTGAAAAGGAGCATTTGCTATTTTTGAGGGATTCCCTAAAACATATTTGGGACGCAGATCTATAAATTCATGTGTCAATCTTTGAATTTCATGAAAAATTTGTGAACTTTTTTTTGTATAATCAGAAAAAAATTAAAACAATTTTTTTTTTACAGATCAACTATACATTCCAAAGACCATGCCTAGTGAGTAGGGCAGAAACTGGGGCTAAAAACACATGCTTAATGAGGTTGGGTAATTCGCCTACAAAGGGCTGTATGCAGGGCTCGGCCCAGCCTCATGCCATGCGACCAACTACTGCTGCAGACTGGCAAGAACCTTACCAGCAGGGTTTTTGTTCCACACGCATGAGATTAGGGCTTTGCCAAAGCCTAGTCCCGGCAAACAACCTCAGCTACATGCAGTCAAAAATCTAGTGCAGCAGGCTTGACCACTCATAGTGAGAGGGTAACAAGGCTTTCCCATACAAGGTGGATGCAGTATATCAGCAATAGAACCCAAAATTATCGAGGGGTCCTTGTGACATCATAAACCACGAATATGTTATGGAATTTTTAATTTACATGTTTATTTGTGGGTAATTAACTTGAAAAACCTGTTTTCTTCAAAGTGCAGCTTAATTTGGGTGCTGATTCTCTCAATGCTATTCTATTCTATGCCACCCCAATATACCCCACTCCTCTCTACTCTGGTCACTCTAAGCCACTCCACTCTACGCCACTTCACTCTATGCCTCTCTTCTCCAGGCTACTCCACTGAACGCCTTTCCAGTCTATGCCACTCTACTGTACGCCACTCCACTGTACGCCACTCCACTGTACACCACTGCACTCTATATTACTCCAATCTGCACAATTCCACTGTAGCACGCTCAACTCTACGCCATGATATGCCAATCCACTCTACGCCATTACATTGTACGCCACTCCAGTCTATGCCACTCTGTTCTAAGCCACTCTACTCTATTCCAGGATACGTGACTCCACTCTACGGCACTCTGCTCTACGCCAATCCCCTGTATGCCACTCCACTCTACTCTATTCCATTCTACACCACTCCACTCTACGCTATTCTGTTTTACACCACTCCACTCTATGCCACTCTACTGTATGTAACTTCACTGCACACCACTGCACTCTACACCACTCCACTCAATGCTATTTCACTGTACGACACTGAACTCTACGTCATTATATGCCAATTCATTCAATGCCACCACACTCGATGCCACTCCACTCTACGCCACTCCACTCCGCTTAATGCCAATTCACTGTATGCCACTCCTCTCTACACCACGCAGCTCTATTCCACTCCACTGTGCGCCACTCAAATCTACTCTATTCCACTCAACGTCACTCCACTCTTTGCCACTCTACTGTACGCAACTCCAATGTATGTCACTCCACTCTATGCCACTCCTCTTTATGCTATTCCACACCCAACTCCATGCCACTCCACTCTACACCACTCCACTCAGCGATATTCTACTCTATAACACTCCACTGTATGGTATACCACTTTCTATCACTACACTCTACGCCCCTACACTCTATGCCACTCCACTCTACACTATTCTACTGTATGCCACTTCACGTTCTGCCACTCCACTATATGCCACTCCAAACTACTGCACTCCACTCAGCTCTATGGTACTGTACACTACTCCAGTTTATTCCACTCTTCTGTACACCACTCAGCTCTATGCCACTCCAGTCTACAGAATACGACTCTACACCACTCGACTCTACGCCACTGTGATCCACTTCACTGATCACTTCTTTTAAATAAAAACCCTGAGGTGGGCCAGGGCCTGGGTTGGCGACCCAAAATATTTATTGGGGAGGGGGGCTCCAGCAGAACAGTTATAAAATGAATGGAGTGGGGCAAGCAGCCATCCTCCTGGAACCTTTTTAGGCCCCAGAGACCCCATCTCCTGGAACCAAATTCATAAAAATGGAGAGGGGAGCCAAGAGCCTCCTCCCTGAGCCTAAAGATGCCCCAGGGACCCCATCCCCGGGGCCACGTGTTATTTAAAAAGAAGGGGCTGTGCTGCCCCTTCCCTGAGCCTCTAAAGGCCCTGGGGACCCATTCTCCTGGGGCCAGCTCAGCTACTAGCACCGCACTCAGGACACAGTAGTTTTCATGCCCTCACTAGCATGGGCAGGGAAACATATGTTTGCTCCTGCCTGGTAAGAGCATTTTTAAATTTCCCGCCAGGCCGGAGAAAACATGCCTTCCCTGACTGCAGGAGTGTTGACAGGGAAGGCAAGTCTGAACCCAGCTGGTGGGAGATTTAAACTTACTCCTGCCAGGTGGGGGCAGACTTCTGTTTCCCTGCCTGCAACCCTGTGGGCAAGGAAGCAGAACTTGCTGTCAACCAGATGGGGCATGCAAAGACAGCTCCAGCACCATGTGGAGAGTTGGCTGGTCCATGGGGCCCCTAGGGCTCTCCCCATGGCCTCCAACGTGCTGCTTGGTGGGTGCCCTGGGTAGGCACTGGGGCACCCACCAATAATTAAGAAAGCCCCCGGGGAAGGGTCCCCGGGCCCACAATAGGCTCAGGGCAGGTGGCTGAGTGGCCCCCTCCCCTTTTTAATGAGATGCAGTCCCAGTGGATGGTATCCGCCTGGTCTAATAAGGCTCAGACAGGAAGCTGCATGGCCGCCTCCCCTTTTTTTGACATGCGGCCCCTGGGGATGGGGTCCCTGGGGCCTAATAAGGCTCTGGGAGGGGGGCCACGCGGGTCTCCTCCCTTTTACTATGGCAATCAGCCCGAGGGATGGTGTTCCCAGATCCTAGTAAGGCTTGGGAGGAGGCCAAGTGGCCCCCTCTTATTTTTAATGGCATGCAGCCTTGAAGGATGGGTCCCTGGAGCCTAACAAGGCTTGGGGAGGCGGTCCACATGGTTCACCTCTCTATTTTAATGTCACTAGTCCCTGGGGATGAGGTCTCCAAGGCCACCATTCGCTCAGGAAGGGTAGCCGTGTACCCGCTCTCCTTAAAGGCCCTAGGGGTTAGGGTCCCTGGGCCCCTTGTGGCTCACCATCGCCATGTACTGCTATTTATCCCACATATTGAATCACTCATGACATCTTCTATGACACCATTGATAATATCACTGGAACATTTAAAATGAAATTATTGATGAGAAAACTATACATGGCAAGGGTGCAAGTAGTACTTACCTTAGTGCATAGATACCAGAGATAACTATAACTGGTGAATTTAAGTGGTTTTCTATGTTTAAAAAGTCACCTCACTGAAATTGTCATCTAACTATAAAATTGATTTAACCTTTGTTTTTTTCTGTGAATATATATATTACCTACTACCAGTCACAAGTAGGTAGTTATAGTTATGACTTAGTTTCCATTGCGCTAATTACTTTGGCGCCATTTGACAAATCTTCACAAAATTTTCAAGACTACTGTGCCAGTCACTTCAGCTGCTTTCTGGAAGGTTTCGGGGTGATTCGTGAAGTGGGGACCGAGAAAAAGAGGGGGTCCCAAAACATCTTTTGCCCATGCAATTTCACGAGGGATTTTAGACATGACTACAGCCCGAACCCATGAACCGAATTACACCAAATTTGGCAAAAAGCTAGATCTTCATCCAGAAATAGTACTTTTTGTGATTTGCTATAAATCAGCTCAGCAGTTTTGAAGTTATTAATGAAAAAAGATTTATGTATATCTAGAGACGCAGATCCACCACAGATCTACCACGGTGGATACGCAGCTCCACGCACCAACAGCAATGCTGTGATTGGCTGTCCTCAACCCAAGGGAAAAGTTGCAGTTGCCATTTTGTGAATTGGGACATGGTTCCTGGGATGGGGAATAAAGTATAAATAGGATATAAGGGGTCATGATAGAGGTACACTGACCCCATGGGACTGATGGAGGGGTCTGTGAGGGACCCCTCATGGGCAAGTGTTGCAAAGCCATCCTTGTGCCTTGGGCACCCCCGTTGTTTTGCTGACTAGTACTTGTGGTAACTGACTTTGTCCCTGGGCTCTGCCTAACCAGGCCCAGGGCCAGTTCTATGCTGAAAACACAATTAGAATACAGTGAAAACAGCTACATACACTAGGGTACACTATGAGTTAGGGAACCCCTATGATTAGCATGACCTCCCCTATAATGACCTAGTACATAATAGGGCAAGGGGATCAAAACTACCTTTAGGTCCCTATTATTTAATAGGGCATGGCAGTTTAGAGGCCAGAAGCCCTCTCTGCACTTGCATGTGTGCACTGTTGAGGCCTGTGGTCAGTTTAAAAGCAGGCCTTTTTGTTGCTGGACTCCTGGACTGCTTTTAACATGTAAATTGTGCCCAAACTCGACTTTGGGGTTTGGGGCACTTACAAATTAATAAACTCAAATATTTTGGCATATTAGGTACACCCAGGGTCTCCCCTAGGTGTCCCAGGGGTGGGTGGGTCAGATATTTATAAGGGGGATCCTTATAACATAGGTTTTTATATGCCCTGGGGATAGTGAAATTGCACATTTCACTTCCCCCATTGCAGTAAAGTGCTTCCCAAAATCGACTTTCATGCTAGGAAATCTGTGGAGTGAGGATCTGCAATATCTTTACATATTCACAAGCCCTATAGTCTCCCCTAGGTGTTCCAGGAGTGGGGGGGGTCCTGTAGATAAAGGCAGGGTCCTTATAAAATATGTTTTATAAGCCCTGGTGTTGGAGAAATTGGCCAGTTCATTTTCCCCATTGCAGATCCCCAGCCACATAGGTTAACATGGCAAGATGTTAATAATTAATACCTCCCGCCAGGAAACACAGAAAATAACATTCAAGGACTTACTAGAATGGTATTTATAAACCCAACAATGTGCTATTGTTGAATTTATCCTAAAATGTACAGACAAGAAGTTATACGACTCTCTTGTCTGTAAGCCAACATTCAGCCTTCCAGTGATCTGTCCTGATTGGTCAGAGTTAAGTGGATTAGTCAGGCTACTTTGATGAGGTGATAAGTAGCCCCTGGGGTGAAGATCCATTCTGGGAGGAGAGGATTCTGCTGCAGAGGAATGCCAGATCAATAGGGAGGGGTTCTAAACCATGATTTTCAAAAGAAGGAGGGGACAGGCAGAAAAAGCCACTTTCATTTACACTCCTACTCTTTGAACCCAGCCAGATGGCCAGCGGGAGGGAGAATATGGAGATGAGCCATCCTGGAGGTTGGTTTAGCCAGCTCTTGCCTTTCTGCTGAGACTTCAGTCATATTGAATTTTGGAGAAATAGTGCTTTCTGGGAGACCATTGTACCACACTTTGGAGGAAATGGGAATGCTCTGGGGTGTTGCCCTGCACCTCATTGGACAGGGGTGCCCTCCTGTGTGACCCCAGAGAACACAGACTAGGTGTCTGAGAGGGACAGTGGCTCTCAGCTCTGCTGCTTGAAACTGAGAGAAAAAGGATTGCCAAGCTGGAAACTTGATTTGCACCATCAGGCACTGCATTCAGACTAATTGCGCCTGCTTCATTATCTGGAACTAAAGCTCTTTGGATGTACCTTGCTTCAAGAGGAATAAAGAGTGGGCTCCCTGCAAGCTACAGGTTAACAGAGTTCACCTGCATCAACTCCACCAAGTGTCCCCTGCCTGGAGTGTATCCAGTGGACCTTTAAGGATGTTGTCCAGGTGCATTGTGGGAATTGTGGTATCAACCTTTCAAGGACCATCTTGGCGATTCCAGACCCTTGGATTGTGTTTTGGACACTTTGACCCTCAAGAGGAACTTCAGGACGAAGTTCCAGAAGTTTAGGAAAGTTTGGTGAACTTTTGTGAAAAAAGCTCTAGAAGGTGACCAGACCCTCACAGAAAGGCAATCCGGCAAACCCTCACCGAATTCGGCCTGCTGGAGGAGGCTGCACGACGTCTGGTGAGAAATCCTCCACAAACGTTTCTAAGTATGAAGGTAAAATCTTGTCCGGTCTCCCGCTTAGTGTTTCCAACAAGGGTTCCAACGCAGTTGGCCTCAAACTTTGACTTTGTCCCAGTCAGAGGAAAAAGGAAAAGTACATTTATTACACACACACCATTAAATACTATGCAGCCATTTGCAAACATACACAGGCTGATTGAAATACTTTTGGATGACATTGCGTAATCATTCTAACCTTCCCCAAAGGGAGATCTAGATCAGCAAATCATATGCCAAGACATTCACTTGTGCTAAAATGCAAGAATGGTATATCACTTTGAATTAATGCAATTAATCTTGGCAATAAAGCATATATACCTTGCACATGAGTGGTTGCCAGCATCATTATTTCATTACAACATTCACAAGCGAAAGGGTCTATGCATGCCTGGGTGATTTGTGATCTCAAAATAAATTTTAGTATGAATATGCAACTTTACCACAGCACATAAAGGGCATCACATTTATAATTACAACCCTATGCAAATACAGATTTCAGCATATATTTTGAATCATAGTCAATTTACAATACTGCACTTTTGACATAGTCCCTAAAGGACCTCACTTTTGTAAATACACAAACTGTGCAGTTACCAACGTTTCTCCCTAGAGGCTATCAACATGACCAGAGGTCGAGAGCCATCTGTGTCCTTATCTGATACACAAACTTGCTAATTTATGACTGAGATGCTTTTACAAGAATACAGAAATTGCTTTATTCTACCTCACCAGATGTATATAATGTCAGCCAAAACTTTGTACACCAAGAGACTTTCCTCAGACGCATTCTATTGAGACTCTCCCGGTCACTGCGTTTAATTAAAACAACTTGTTCCTGTTTAGCCAAAGGCCTCTTGTCTTTTCATTTCTTTAAGGTAAATTCATATCCATGCCACAAATGTGGTCAGTCCGAGACAAATTGCTGGACTTATTATCGTAAGTTTATGTACCATAGTGGTCACAGTTTATGACTAAACATGAGTCTCAGTGATCGCCTTCAACATTTTTCCCTAGTGGGCATTCACATTTATCTCGAGTATATTCTGAGCAAAAAATTGCCAGAGAAAATTCTGAATACATCTTTTCATCCTTTGGGTAGCTGCATTTTTTAACATGTCCTCCTCACCAGATATGACTTATCACAGGGGCCATAACCAATGAACACACATGGTGCTAATATTATTGGGGATGGTAGAAAAAGGAGTGTTCCTAAATATCCTAAACACTTCTTATCAAGCTTTGTGTTTGAGGTGAACTCAGCCCTTCCAATTTTTTGAATCACGTGAATGGTAATTGGAAATAACAATTACCATCCACCTATCCTTTAAAAACAATGCTCTTGGCCGGCATAGCGGTCAAGCAGTTTCCAGAGGCACATGCACTAGTGTGCGTGTGCTGGTAGTATGTTTTTTTTATCTAAACCACCTAAGGCCTGACTTTTTGCGAGCCCTGGGCTGCAATACCTGGAGATCCTCAGGGACCAACAACTAATGTCACACAGCAGCATCACATTTTAAAAGAGCCCCAGGTGCAAAGGGCACTAAGCCTGTTCTTTCCAGGGCTGCTTTTCCATCACTTCAGCCTTCAAAGGCAAAGCTTAC
Organism: Calotriton arnoldi; assembly: GCA_963921515.1. Classification (NCBI taxonomy): domain Eukaryota; kingdom Metazoa; phylum Chordata; class Amphibia; order Caudata; family Salamandridae; genus Calotriton; species Calotriton arnoldi. The sequence continues at coordinate 42,068 of CAWUFW010003252.1, read as the reverse complement.
TCATCACCCCATCCTGTGCCAAGCCATCACAGCATGGGGAGGGGTCAACAAGCATTACTGACTCCACCCTGTGAAAAGTTGGAAAAGGGTGGAGTTACTGGAGGCCTCCTGTCTAAGAGGGAAGGCCAGTCAGTCAGCATGTAACCTGACATGAGTGACCTCACAGAGTCATGAGAATTCTCAACTCAGGTATCTGAGATGTAGGGTTACATGCAGCATGATGCAGATAGATACACTGCCCATGATTTTGCTGTGCCTCGTGTATTTGTTTACAGCATTTCAGCATTTAGACAGTTTTAAAGTAGGAGGTGTGCAAATCCTTCATCAGAGAAAGATACAGTGAGCCTCGTGGCTCTGCGTGATACCCTGCTGACTCCCATGCAGCCTGACAGCTTGGCTCCGTCGGAAGGCTATGAATAAAATGGTTGTGGACTGCTCAAGGTCCAGTCCCAATTATACAGCAGAGTATGTGTGTCCTTTAGTGCCGGCTCATCCATGCCCCGTGCAAGAGAAAACCTGCTCACACTGTGGAAGAGCAGGCCATTTCAGCTGCGCAACAGACCTGCTTAGGCCATTACACTTGCGGCAAGGAGGCACCACGCCCCAGAGTGCATGCTACACCTCACCTACCCAGGCAAGAGCTCCAGCAGTCCTGAGCTCCACCACTGCTGCTGCCACCTTTAATCCTGGGTGCTCAGCTGACATGATGTGGGAAATGCCGGCGCAGAGCAGCAGCTCCTCCCTTGGGGAAAGGATTCCCGCTGAGGCCATCAGGACTGGTGCACCTGAGCCACCGAGCGGTGACAGTCGTTCACCATGCCCTGCTCCTCGAGCTGCCTGAACTGTGGGCATTTTTGGCAACTGCGTCCCTAGTGGTGAAGGCCTGCCACTGCACCCCTCCACACATGTTTACCAACTACATGTGAGAAATTGGGTTGCTGGTTGAGGGGGCTCTGAGCCCTTCTCAAGCAACAGTCACAATCCTTGTCAGGGTGAACCACAAGAGTCACTAAATTAACCCGTGCTTAGCCCTCTGGTAGCTTGGCATAAAAGTAGTCAGGCTTAATTTGGAGGCAATGTGTAAAGTATTCTGCAGCACTTAAACAGTAATAAAATGAAATCACAAGAAAAAGCCCACACCAATTTAGAACAAAAGAGAAACATTTGATACATTATTTGACACAGAAACAACAACACTCCAATCAGTTTAACCGGAGTTATGATATTTTAAAGATTTTAGTTCAATCTAAATCCTAAAAAATCAAAGTGCCAACTGTGGACATCTAGTCATACAAGACTGGGGCAAAACTGAAAGTTATGGCCGACTGTGATGGAGCGCACTTCGGACACAAAAAGTGGATTGGTCCTGGTCTTGGCTTACCTTCAGACTTAGCAGAAATTTCAGAGAAAAATGTCTGAGAAGGTAAATTTCAGTGGGGCAAGGCAGGTGCCGGTGTCTGAGGAGGAGGCGTTGCCGCCTCGGAGCAGCTGGGTGAAGTGGCAGTGAAGATTTCTTCATTCGGACTTAGCTCATTTTTGAAAGTCGAGATCTCCAGTGGGACAAAGCTGCAGGCTGTATCAGGCGAGGGCTCTATGAGGCAGGATGCCCTTCCAGAGAGGAGAAGCTGAACAGGATTTGCTGTTGTGAAGAAGAACGTAGCGAGAGCTACAGTGAATCCAGGGTGACCAGAGATGCACCGTTGGGAGATCAAGTAGCAGGTAGATCCCGGTCTCCTCTTGGTTCTCAAAGCACTTTTTGGAAGAATTTTTTCTAAGCCTGAAGATTTGGATTTGGCTGGTTGGACACCTTTAGCATGACTTTCAAGGGTCCAGGACTGGGGGCATCACTTGGAGCATCAGGACTCACTTCAGTCTAGATCAAGGTGCACTTTGGAAGTTTGAGCTTTTTGTGTCTCTGTATCTCTGAACAGGAGGCCAGCAAACTAGCCCATGGAGTCATTTTGATGGTCCTAGGTTCAGGCAGAGAAGCAGGTCTCAGGCAGCAGGACAATCCTCTAAGGGCACAGGGAGGCTTCAGGCAGCACAGCAGTCTTTTTGGAGAAACAGGCCAGCCCTCTGAAGTGCACAGCAGGCCTCAGGCATCAGGCCAGTCTTCTGAGAGTCCGTCGTAGGTCTAGAAGTGAACTGAAGAATGGGTCTGAGGGTCCTATTTTTATATCTGGAGCCAGCTTTGAAGTGGAAGAAACTTCTGGGGTTTTACCTCCCACAGATGGTTCTTGAATTTCCTTCCTGCACTAGTCCGAAGATGTCTGGGGTGGAAAAAGGCTAGTGTGAAGTCTTTTGTGAGTGTGCTGAGGAAGTTCCTTTGAAATGTATGTGGGGCTGTGCATAGCTCCGCCCCTCCCACCCAGTCAGTATGGCCCATCCTGCCAACACTCATTCCCTCTTTATGTCACTGTCTGGAAAGAATATACAAAGGCCAACTTCCAACTAAGCCTAGTCATGTGACCCAGGATATAGGCTGCAGACACCAAAGGACAAGAAAATGCCAGCTTTCTAAAAGTGGCCTTTTCAGAAATGTGTCCCAAAATCCAACTTTATCATTAAAGTGGGTTTTAAATCACAATTCTTCAGACACCAAACATGACATTTCTCCTACTAAATGTAATAAGGTAAGCCAGTGTTATACTGTGGGAGAGGTAAGCCTCAGAATAGTGAAAAACGATTTTGTGCATTTTTCACTACCAGGACATGTAAAACTTAAAAGTACATGTCCAACCTTTTTATTATAATGCAAGTACATGTCCTATGGGCTGTTTAGGGCCTACACTATTGTACATATATGTATTAAAAAGGGAGTTTTATGCTTGGCAAAAGTCTTATTTGACCAAGTCGAATTGGCATTTTAAAACTGCACACAGGCTGCACTGGAAGGACTGAGACATGTTTTACAAGGCTACTTATGGGTGGCACATAAGGGGCTGCAGGTTCATTTGTAGCACTTAATTTAACCAACCCAGGTATATGGATACCTCTTTATTGAGGACTTATAGGTAAATTAAATATGTCAATCGGGTGTAAGCTAATTTTACCATATTTTAGGGAGTGAGAACCAGCACTTTACCTCTAGTCAGCAGGAGCAAAGTCCATAGAGTCCTAAGACAACAAAAACAAATTCAAGAAAACAGGAGGGGAGAAAGAAAAAGGTTGGGAAAAGACCATCCTAAAGCTGACAGGTCTAATACTCCACTTGTATGTAGATTACATCTGTAAGTTGTTTGAGCATCTCACAGGGACTGATACTGATGACGACTATGATGCGGCTATCACAGCACTCAACACAAAGTTCGATCCTCAACTAAACCCTAACTTAGAATGCTTTAAACTTAGAAAGGCCCATCAGTGGGAAGAGCAGTCCATAGACGCTTTCTACACACATTTGCGTCAACTAGCGAGCACATGCACCGATGACGATCATGTTAAGTAATTAAGGGCATGTTATACTTGGCCCTTTTTGCAGGGTTATCCCTGAACTTTTTGCCTTCCTCCTAGTCTTTTTTCTGACATGGTGTTGGTGGTTTTAGGACTCTGGGCACTTTATCACTGCAGTCCATTGTAAAGTCCATGTGCTCTCTATGGTAAAACATGGTAAGATTGGTTTACACCTGTTTGGCGTATTTAATTTACCTATCAGTCCCTTGTAAAGTGGTATCTCAGATACCCAGGGCCAGTAAATTAAATGCTACTGGTGGGCTTGCAGCGCTGCTGGCGCCACCCACCAAAGTAGCCTTTCAAACCTGTCTCAGGCCTCTGCCATTGCAGGGCCTGTGCGCGCAGTTTACTGCCGCTGTGATGTGGCACATAAAGTGGGTGCCACGTCTGTGACTCCCCTTTTACTACATGTCAGTCACCCCTAAGGTAGGCCCTAGCTAGCCCTTTGGGCAGGGTGCGCTGTCGGTAAAAGGAAGGACATGTGCCTTAACTGTGTGGCATGTCCTGGTAGTGACAAACAGCCATTTTGGATTCTCACTACTGTGAGGCTGCCCTCTCATAGGAATGCATTGGGGATTCCCTGATATGTGTTTCAGTGGTAATTCCTGACCTGAGAGGAGTAGAGTGGTCAAGTTTGGTATGTTTGGAATAGTGGTAATAAATGCTGCGTAATGGTGTTCGCAGATTTATTATCACTATTTTAGAAATGCCACTTTTAGAAGTGGGCATTTCTGTGTGCTATGTGTCTTTGTGCCTACCTGTTGTGTATTGCATGTCTGGCTCTGGAGTGATAGGGGCTGGGGAGGTGCAGTGGCTCCAGAGGGGCTGGGTGAGTCAGCACTAGGCTGAATAGGCCAACCTGCATTTGGAGTGGTGGGAGGAGTAGCACCTGGGCCTGAATAGGACATAGCCTACCTCACATAATGCTGGCTCCGCGCCCCTGTGGTGTGTCTGGGGCCAGGACCTACACTGACAAAGGAGGCTGTTGTGCACATGTGTAGATGCCCCCAGAACTGGTTTGGACCGGGCGCATAGCCCTGTGCAGGGGGAGAACAAAGACCTTTGCCATATAAATATTGGGGCTGTGACCCCATGAAGGGGGTGCTGCTTGTACTGGAACTGAAGAGGAGGACTGCTGTGTTGGCAGGGAACCACCACCACTGTGACTTTGCCTGGGGTGCTGATATACCGGAGGGACTGCCTACCTGCCCCAGGGTCCTGTGTGCTGGCCTGCTACCTGCTTCCCTGTTTCCAATCTTCATGGTGAGGAGAGGCAGAGCGCTTTTCCTTCAATTTCATTGCCCTGCCTGATCGCGATCAGTGTATGGTGGGCGCTGTGCTCTTCACCCCTTTCCATTTTAAGGCCAAGCGTGGTTTGGAGCACTTTTACGGTGGAGCACCGGCGTGTACTGTTGGCAAGGGTGGGGGAGTGCCACGTGTAGCCAGAAGAGCGCTCCCTCCCTGGATTCATTGCAGTAAGCAAGAGGCTCTGTGCTTCTCAAGTCCAAAACATGTGGTGGGAAAATAACCAGTCGGCGCTGTAGCTGGTTCCGGAGTTCTGGGCTGAGCCCCCACCCCCGCTGCTGCCCTCGCCGTGTGGAGTTGGAAATCGGAGGCCGCATGGCCTCCGCAGGTCGCCGTAGCGACAAGGGAGCCGAGAAGGAGTCTGGCCCCGCCCTCTGGTTGCCAGGAGCAACCACATGTCGGACGAGTCTGGACTCAGCAGAGGGAGGGCTGCGCGTCACAGGAGGAGCAACGCCGACGGAGACCTTGCTCCCCGGGGCCAAGGCTGCACCCGTTGTGAGAGGCCGCTTCAGAGTGGAAGTGGGAGGCCGGAAGATACAGACCGGGCTGCTTGACCCCGCGGGGGGGTCCGAGGACGCCGATTCACCCTGGCTGCAGGTGAGTTTGTTTAAGACCGTGCGAGAGGTGGGGGTAGTGTGGCTTCATTCCCCAGCCATAGCAGCTACCCCGAGTGGTAGTGGGCAGCTGCCCTGACCAATTAGACATACTAGACCAGATGCAAGGGACCCTGCGAGGTCGCCCCGCCGGATCGGACAGTGTGGGTCCATCCCACCCTCAGGGGCCGGTGCGTGCCGCATTTTGTTGTTGGCAGTCCCCCCGCTTGACAGTGGGACTGCTGGGGCTGTTACTCCCAAGAGCGGGTGTTGGGGGCATTCCTTTAATGTACAGTACCGCGGTCCTTAGTGGACACCCACGAGGGAAGTGCCCATCGCCTAGAGGAGGCTGTAGGGTGTAGGCCTTCCGGAGACAGGGGGCCAGTTTGTGAGCCTAGGTGGAGGAAAGGCCCTCCACAGACTTACCACGCAGTCCAGGTAGAAAGCGCAGACGCGCTGGGACTGCCATTTGGGGTTCAGGGGGCTCTCAGGGACATGGGGTCATATTGTACATAATGATTATGCCTAAGAGGGGCATGATGTGTGGTGATGTAGCCCTGCATTTCTGCCGAATATATTTTTTGCATCATATGCCAAGTACTGCCATGATGTCTATGCATTAGGTGTTTATGCTGTGGTGGTAATGTGTTCCTACTAAGTGATTACCGTGCACTGCTGATTAGGTACAGGCCTAAGAGGGGCCTAATGCGATTAATATGTTTTGCATAATATGCTGTCCTAGGTGATGTCAGGATGCTAATGCATAATGTGGTTATGCTAAGTGCACTATTGCCAGTAGTGACTGGCTGTTTTCTCTAACTGTGAGTGGTGATGGTTCTGACAGTGGCCCGATTGGCCCTGTCATGTATATAATCCCCTGTAAAAGTAATACCTAGTGCCAGGTGGTACAGTGTACATATGTGATTATGCTCTGATGTGTTTTATGGATAATACAAAGGCTATTTTTATATAACCTTGTGTGGAGTTTCTTTTGTGGTGTTACTGTCTAGTGTGTTGCTGCTGTGTGTGTGTTGTGCAAACGCTTTACATATTGCCTCTGGGATAAGCCTGACTGCTCTGCCAAGCTACCAAGGGGGTGAGCAGGGGTTATCTTTGGTGTGTAACTCCCTGGCCCTGACTAGAGTGGTGGTTTCTGCCTGGCTTAGGCACTTGCCCTAGCCTACCAGAAATCCCATTTCTAACATGGCACAACTCATACAAGGGTAGCGATCAGTGTAAGGCCTCATTCTAAGTCATCCAGGCATCAGATTCAACGATATGCTCGTCCTGGCCCGCTCTCATGACCTATTGGCATCCCTTTCTGCAGAGATGGTGTTGGCATTGGCAAAGAATCCAACGACACCACTCTGCAGAACAAGGTTGAAACAGTGGATGCCTTGAAGGGTCGATAACCCTCACGATACACAGGTGTGGCAGACCAAAGCCCCAGCTGTCGCTGTGGCAACTGTGGTATGGAGGCCCATGCGCCTGAGAAATGTCATGTGCAAGGAAAAACCTGCACACACTGTGGAAGAACAGGCCACTTTGGCTGTGTCTGCTGAAATGGAGACAGAGGATGGAGAGCAAAATCGAGGAACATGCCTACCTCAGCAGTCCTCAGGGTGCACCTCGAAGAGAGAGAGAAGCACACTTTAGCTGGCCATGCCACGTAGAAATACAAAAGTCATGATGCTGAGGTCACAGGTGAAGAAGATGTATTTCTCATTTCATGCACTATACATTCCAGTGGAAGCAGAAGATGACAACCTGTTTGTGAAATGATGGTGACAGGCACAGAGGTCAAGGCCCTTATCGGCACAAAGGCATTTGTGAATGGGATGAGTGTGTGTCTACAGCCACGACTAATACTGGTGCCAACTAAAACCAAGATCTACACACACAGAGGCCACCAACCTCTTCTGCAAGTGAGAGTGATTTATGTGGTGATACAGCATGGTGAGAGGGAATCACCTGACAGGTTTCATATCACCAGAGAAGGAGAAAAGACATTGATAAGATGAGTCATGACAGAGGACCATAAACTGGTTTTCTACGCTCGGACTGTCCATGCTCTACAGGTAGACCATATCCTTGAACATCTCCCGCAACTATTTCAGGTACTCGGGTGCCTGAAAGGGAAGTCAATCAGACTCCAAATCAACAAATTAGTGAAGTCAATGGCACTTTGACACTGGAGCATGCCATCCATATCTACCGTCTAGTGGAGTGAGAGCTGGGAGAACATGAACAACTCAATGTCATTGAAAAGCGGTCAAGTCCCACCCCGTGGGTCTCCCCGATGGTCATGGCAGAGATACCCAAGCAGCCTGGGGTGATCAGGCTATGTATACATATGCCCAACCCAATCAGGCAATTAAAAGAGAGATGGATGATATAGTGGCAAATCTCAACAGAGCCCAATAGTTCTCGAAGTTGGACCTTAATGCAGGATACCACCAACTGCTGCTAAACACAGAAGGTCAGTACATCACAACCTTTTCAACACATTATAGTCTAAGGAGGAACAAGCTGCTCAATTTCGGGATCTCATCCACAATGGTAGGATTCCCAAACATCATCCATGAAATTCTTTCAGGCCTACATGGAGTATTGAATATCAGTGATGATATGCTCATACATGTGCCCACTCTGGAAGACCATCACAACCACCTGTGAATCACTCTGCAGCAACTGAGTGATCATGTCCTAACACTGCTTCTCAACAAGATGGACTAAAGGTCGACCCCCCCCCGCCCCCACCAGAAATCTGAAGCTATCCTGCAGGCCCCAGCTCTGAGGAATGGCACTTAAGTTTGCAGTTTCTTGGGGAAGGTCACCTATTGCAAATGCATGCTACCAAACTTAGCGACTGTCTCGGAACTGTGGAGGTCCCTGATGAAGTTGGACAACCAATTGACATGGGGTCCCAAAAAAAGAAACGGCCTTGAGAGCATCAAGCAGTCGATGCTGACTAAACCCACTATCACTTATTTTGATGCAGACAAGGCCACAGAGATGATATTAGATGCCAACCCTTCAGTTTTGATGCAGAGCTCACATAAGAACAAGCACAGGGGTTGTGGGCTCCCCGTGCTTTTGCAAGCTGAGCTCTCACCGTGACAGAAGCCAGGTATGCCCAAATCAAGAGGGAAGTCTTAGCCATCAAATGGGGGTGGAAACACTTCCATATTTACCACTGCGGAAGGGATTTCAAAGTGATAACCAATCAAGCTGCTACTCACACTGTTCAGGGGTACCCGAACTCACCCACCTCCAGGCATCGAATGATGGGCAGTACAGCTGCAGCAGTATGGGTTTATCGTTGTATACCGACCAGGGGTGAAAAGCCATGCAGACTTCTTGTCCTGACACGCTGCCTCACCCAGGGACAACCAAAGTGCCCAAGAGTCTGCCAATAAAGACTACATATGAGCGGTAAGGCAAAGCGTGTGTCCCAAAAACCTCACTACTAGCAAAATCAGTTGGATAATGCAAGACGGTGAGGTCCTTCAAAAGATCATTACCACACTCCAAAGAGGAACGTGGGGAATGTTCCTGCGTGATGCTAACTAATGGGTACCAGCAGACAAAGAACAACTGTCACAACTGTGGAGAGTGCGAGATGAACTGAGCATGATGGCAGATGGACTGATGATGAGGGGTCATTGGATTGTGATACCAAAGGCACTACACCAGAGAGTAGTGGATTTATTGTGCAAAGGGCACCAACAGGCTGCAAAAACCAAGGTGTGCCTTAGGGAGAACATATGGTACCCAGGGTTCAATACCATGGTCGAAAATTTGGTGAAAAGCCGCTCCGTATGCCAGCTGACAGGCACAACCAGTGTGACGACACCTGTAGCCACAGAAGAACCCTTTGGGGCACCATGGACCAAGGTCAGCTTGGTTTTTGGGAGTTTCCCTGATGGATGCCTAACCCTGATAATGGTCGGTGGGTACTCCAAATAGCCGGTGGTAGAAATAACCAATTGCACAGCATTCTGCAAAGTGGGGCCTTTGCTGGAGAAAGTCTTTGCAACGTTTGTTCTCCTGGAGGAGATATATACTGACAATGGACCCCCTTACAAGGGGAACTGGACATTGGTCACAGGAAGGTCACACCCCAGTGGCCTCAAACAAACTGTGATGTTGAACGATTCATGTGTACCCTTATTAAGGCCATGCACATTGTCATGGATGAAGGGCTGAATTCTGAGACAAGCCTACACCAATTCCTGTGGGTATATCGAAACACCCCAGGTGTACAACAAAGTATTCTTCATTGGCAATGCTGCTGGGATCCTCAGACTGGAATACCATCCCAACAAGCCCATCATGGCAAGCACTGTTTGACCGCGATGGTGCGCAAGACAGGCAGAGGATGACCAATGACAGGGCCAGTTGATGCCAGAGACCAAAGTATTTGAACTTAAAGCCAGGGGACCACTACCTTATACCCTGGGTGGAAATTCTGCATGCCCTATGAATGTGGATTTTGGATAGTCATCACAGTAAATCACACCTTAGTATCGGCTAGCCAAGTCACTGAGATGGTGGCTCACAATACATCATGGTTTAAGAAGGTGGAAACCAGGTGGATGTCACAGGACAGGAAGAGCTGAGAAGGTGTACTAGTTGCCTGGTCGAATAATGAAGGTGAAGAACAGGAGGAACAGGGGATTCCAACTCCAAGCCAAGCACCCCAGCAGGTGGTGCCCAACACTGCATTATCAGCAAACTCCAGTTTACCAACACCCAGAACACCAGTATGACATGCAGCCTAACCCGGCCCCCGCCAAAGACTGAAAGACTTTGTGCCCGATTTACAAAGGTAAACTTAGACCTAGGTCTAAGTTTGCTACTTTTTGGTATTCACAAAGGTAAGTTGCTACTAGTAACTTCACTACTAGTAATTTTACTAGTAGTAACTTTATTAGTAGTAACTTTACTAGTAATAACTTACCTTTGTGATTACCAAAAAGTAGTAAACAGGGGGCCAGATGTACGACCCGTTTTTGCATGCGCAAATGGGTTTGCGAACCCGTTTGCGCATGCAAAAACATATTGGGCCATATACATAGCCCATTTAGCAAGTCGCAATTTTTTTGTGACCCGCTAAATATGTTTTGCAACTCGCTACTTGGAAGGGGCGTTCCCTTCCAAATTGCGAGTCTCAAAACAATGTACTAATGTTTTGCGACCGCAATTGCAGTCACAAAACACTCGCAATTACCACCTACTTCAAGTAGGGGACCCCTTCCCCTTTGCAAATGCATGCAAAATTATTTTTTAAGGGCAGGCAGTGGTCCCAGGGACCACTGCCTGCCCTTAAAAAATTTAACGAAAACGTTTAATTTTATTTTTTTAATTGCATCCCGTTTTCCTTTAAGGAAAAGGGGCTGCATTTAAAAAAAAAAAAGCTGCTTTATTAAAAAGCAGTCCCTGACATGGTGGTCTGCTGAGCCCAGCAGGCCACCATCCCTGGGAGGGCTGGCATTCACAATGGGCTCGCAAATTGCGAGAGGCTCATTAATATTAATGAGCCTCGCAATTTGCGACCCCAATGGGAATCGCAAAACAGTGTAAACACACTGTTGTACATTTCATTTAGCGCCTTGCAATTTGCGACTCGCAATGTGTCGCAAATTGCGAGGCGCTAAATGAAAGGGTCGTACATCTGGCCCTTAGACTTAAGTAGTAAACTTAGACTTAAGTCTAAGCTTAATACTTTTTGGTATTCACACAATGTAATTAACAACTATTAACTTTATTACTAGTAATTTTACTAGTAGTAACTTTACTACTAGTATGTTTACTAGTAGCAAAGTTACTAGTGGTAACTTACCTTTGTGGATATCAAAAAGTTGAAAACTTAGATTTAAGTCTAAGTTTACCTTTGTGAATCAGACCCTTTGTGTGCACTATGAAGTGAATATTGCCACTTGAACGTTGGATGGGATGTAGTCAGGGCCGGACTGGCCGTAGCGGGCACCCAGCATTTCCCTGGTGGGCCGCTAGGGTGGGGGCCGGTTTTGGGCCCCCTGGGGGCCATTTTTGATACCGGGGGCCGGCAATATCGCCCCCTGTAACAAAATCGGCCGAAACCGGCCGTAGCAAACAGCTCGGCTGCACCCCCTCTGCCCCCTCCTGGGGGCCGGCCGAGCAGTTTCCCAGGGCCAGATTCGGTTCCCAGTCCGGCCCTGGATGTAGTGAGCCACCCGGCTCCGTGTGATACAGCTGCTAACCCCCCACGCTACTTGATGGCCGGGCACGGCTGTAAGGCTATAAATAAAAGATGTGGACCTGTCAAGGTCCATTCCCAATTACACAGAAGAGTGGGTGTGTACTTTTGTGCAAGTGCCCACGGGCCGCATGCCTGAGGTTATGGTCCCACTTGGGCCATTACAACACCCAGTGACACCCAGTGACCCAGGAATGCCACTCCACTGAGAAAAAGAGGACTTCTTTTAACAAGCGTGCCTCACCCTGGCCGCTTCTTTAATTGTAAGTCCTCCTGCTTGCCACTGCCAGCCTGCGTTTAAAGTTTCACTTTCCTAGCAGCTATGAGAGTGCCTTGAACAGGACTGCCTTGAAATACATGAGCTTAAGATGTGGGCACAGCCGCATCCTGTGCTCATGTATTTTAAGACGCTTTCATGTCTGCTAAAGAAAAGGATTCCTTTTTGTACAGAAACATCCCATGGTTAAGTATTTCAAGGTGTAATGTCGGTAATTAGCACATATGAAGGGACCTTGAAATACATGAGCTCAGGACGTGCGCTGTGCCAAACAGGAATTCAGCACGAGGAGCACAAAATTTTGAAACTTTGAATGGCTCCTTGAAGAGGGGAATCTACTGTCTTCCTCCACCAACTGCACACTATTGCACCACTTTACAGCACAGAGCATGTTCTGTCTGGAAGATATTATGAAAAAAAAAAACAACAAGGCGATCTGGTCACCTGCAGGTGAGTTCTGTAGCAGGTGTAGCCAGTGAAGAGGGTGCCACAGAGGCATTTTTACAAGCCCCTTGCGCCACTTTTGCGCCGCCATTGCGTCACGCATGTGACGCAGCGGCGACGCAAACCATGCGCCGCGTTGCGCTATATTTACAACGTGACGCATCTAGGGAGATGCGTCACGTAGTAAACCCCTGCGCCACATGAAACCTGCGTCAGGTTTCATGTGGGCGTACCGGCGCAGGGGGGGGCGTTCCGGCGCAGGGGGGGGCGTTCCGGCGCAACGCCTCGGAAAAGTGACGTAGTGAAATCTACAAGATTTCACGCAGTCACTTTTCCGACGCTGGTGCGTCAAATCCTTACGCCTGCTTCAAACAGGCGTAAGGATTGACGCACCATGTTAGGGATAGGGAAGGTTGGAACAGTGCTGGAGTTGCGTCGCGCTCGCGACACAACTTCAGCACTGCGCCAACCTTCCGCTGGCAGATGCGTCACGCATCTGCTTATCCTTGCGCCACGATGCGCCGCATTGTAAATGCGGCGCATCGGACGTGGCGCAAGGGTAAACTTGCGTGACGCATTTTCCCTGGCGCATCCCTGCTGATATGCAGGGATGCGCCAGGGAACGTAAATATGCCCCAAGATATTTTTAAGGGCATTTGAACACATGAGAAAAGCATTTCCTGTTATGTCTGTGTAGTGAATAAGTCCACTGGAAATGCTGGAACCATAAAAGCTTTTATTAATAACAGCCATGTACCACCTTACAACAGGGGATTAAAAATAACTGCCAAACACAGAATGCCCATTACAAACTAATGGGGTAACCCAATCAATGTCAAAGGACCTGGGTGTAATATAATATAACCAACAAGTGGTCCCAGACTTATTTAGAAAAACACATATATTTTTTCAAAAATGCCAAAGGAAGGTAAAAACATTGGGCACCAGTATTAGGTCAGTAATCCTTACACCCACTTGACACATGCCTTTTTCCTCGCTTTTTGCGCCAATTAATTTTGCATCTACATGGCACCCCTCGCCCACGTCGCCCGACAGCACAACCTCAACATCATCTCCTACGCCGACGACACCCAGCTGATCCTCTCCCTCACCAAAGACCCTCACACCGCCAAAGCCCACCTCCACGAAGGAATGAAGGCCGTCGCCGAATGGATGAGGACCAGCCGCCTGAAGCTGAACTCGGACAAGACGGAGGTCCTCATCCTTGGTTCCAACCCTTCAGCCTGGGACGACTCCTGGTGGCCAACATCACTGGGAACAGCCCCGCCACCCACCGACCACGTACGCAACCTAGGGGTCATCCTCAACCCCACCCTCTCCATGACTAAGCAGGTCAACGCCGTTTCCTCATCCTGCTTCAACATCCTCCGAATGCTCCGCAGGATCTTCAAGTGGATCCCCACCGAAACAAGAAAAACAGTCACCCAGGCCCTCGTCACCAGCAGGCTGGATTACGGAAACGCCCTCTATGCAGGAACGACGGCTAAGCTCCTGAGACGGCTGCAACGCATCCAGAACGCCTCTGCACGTCTTATCCTCGACATCCCCCGACGCAGCCACATCACACCCCACCTGAGAGACCTGCACTGGCTCCCTGTCAACAAGAGGATAACCTTCAAGCTCCTCACCCACGCAAACAAAGCACTCCACAACTCCGGACCAGCCTACCTCAACAGACGACTCAGCTTCTACACCCCCACCCGCCAGCTCCGCTCGACCAGCCTCGCCCTCGCCACAGTCCCCCGCATCCGGAAAACGACCGCCGGCGGCAGATCCTTCTCCCACCTCGCCGCCAAGACCTGGAACACCCTCCCCACCAACCTCCGACAGACCCAAGACCTACTGGCCTTCAGAAGACTCCTCAAGACCTGGCTCTTCGATCAGTAGCAGCACCACCCCCCTCTTCCCCCAGCGCCTTGAGACCCTCGCGGGTATGTAGTGTGCTTTATAAGTGACATGATTGATTGATTGATTGATTTACCTCTTTAGGTTGCCTTATACATTCCCCCTGTCCTAAAGAAGACCCGCAAGCTGAGGTTTAAAGTTGTCCTCCACACAATAAGCCGGGCCGAAACGTCGACACATACCCCCAACCATGGGCCTTTACTACACCATATCACCTTGCCCTATTACTAGACAATACATTGCAGGCCTCACCACACTGGTGTATGTTGTACTAATAACCAGTGATTTTTTACAGTGAATATCCTTTACTATCCTTTACTCTGAAATCTCCTTCTTCATTTCACTTCACACACGAGCACTTTTTCTTTGCATCCCCTTTTTTCCTTGAGCAACCTTCAATTCTGAATACATATGGTAATGTTTTTACCTTCCTTTTGCATTTTTGAAAAAATATGTAAAAACAAAGATTTTTACTAAAAACAGTGGGTGTTTCTTTTTCCTTTCTTCCTTGGTGCGTATTTCTGAAGTTTTCCATTATGTATTAATTACCATGTGCTGAATATTCGAGCACCAAAGTATATCATATTCTAAAATATCCTTTACCTGTGTGTTTTTCTAAATAAGTCTGGGACCACTTGTTGTTTATATTAAACCACAGAATGCCCAGCAAAGACAACCTAACAGAATTCTGTGGCAAGAAACATGTTGACTGTATGATTTAAAGAGCAACTGCCTTTCACATCACTTTAGACATTTGCCATTTTTCTATTTTTAACCAGGTAGGGAGACAGGAATATTAAATTGGTTGCCCTGATTCTCCCAGCGACCTGTTTTAATTCACTTTGTCTCTATTTGAGAACCGTACACAACAGTGCACTTCTACACTATAGGGCCCCTCACACGCACCTCATCAAACGGCAGGAATAAAAGATCTCCGCCAAAGAGCCCCCACTGAGGGTGCCCGTCGGGTATTGCAGCGCCGACCCGACGAGGAGCATGCCCAATGATGAAGCATGACACCCAGCCGGCTGGGTGTGT
Source organism: Calotriton arnoldi (assembly GCA_963921515.1). Classification (NCBI taxonomy): domain Eukaryota; kingdom Metazoa; phylum Chordata; class Amphibia; order Caudata; family Salamandridae; genus Calotriton; species Calotriton arnoldi. Next base: position 26,791 of record CAWUFW010003252.1, on the reverse strand, counting down.
GAGGGCCCTAATTCCGAAAGGAAGGATTCCCCATCCTTCCTTTTGGTAGCCAGATAATGATACCTTTCACATTATAACATTCCACATTAAAGATATCACTACACTTCTCCCTCCTAACAAAATTAACTCACCAATCCCCATCCCCTCATTTAAAAAAAAAAAAAGAATGTAACAGTAAAAGAAACAAAGAGACAAAGAAAGAAAGAGAGAAAAGAAACAAATTACACTACAATTCTAGAGAATGAAGAACATCTTGCAATATTTAAGATTTATACTTGCTGCGAGAACCTTTCTTGCACACATCTAAAGTTTTACAGAATTACAAAAGAACAAAGTCTTGCAAACTTTTAGGTTTATTCTTGGCAAGAGAAGAACTTTTCTTGCACACATCACCACAGCACACGTTCTTACACTCATCCTGTCCTAACTTCTTGCACAATTTCTCACCATCAGCTGTAAATCCAAGAACTCTGTTGGGAAACAAAGCTCCTCGAGACGTACTCCACCAGTTACCATATGACAACTTCACAAATGTTCTCCATACTTCACAGACTTGTACAGGTTCTCTAAATGTTGAAATGCCTTTGCTTACCACAATTGGATTTTTAATCAAACCCAATCCCCAGCTTTCAGCTTGATTACCAACCCATTTTTCCTAGCATCCATTTTTTTATTGACCATATTACAATTAACCTCAGCTGTCTTCCATGACTCACCCATTTCCCTCTCTCTTGAAAACGATGTAACCATCCTAAATAGATACAGTTCTGTGGCTCCTTTCCTTCTGTGCATCAATTCAAAATAATTTTTTCCAGTAACTACATGTGGTATTGTAAGTTACCACCATACTAAATCTTTGATTGCTATCTAGACATCCATGTTGCTCTATAAGCAGACTGAATGCATTCTACAAAAATTTTGTTACAAACATTCAACTTTTCCATTGATTTGTGGGCGTAACAGTGGTGTTCTGATATGTTTGATAGCACACTTGTTTAGAAATGAAACCATTTCTGAAGAAATGAACTGTACCCCACTGTCTATCATAATCTCACCTGGAATTCCTTGAGAAATCATTCCATCAGACATTTAGTAGTAGGTTCCTTGACTGGTTCAACTGCAATCCATCTAGACAGATGATCAATTATAGCAATGAAATACCTCGTATGAGAGGACAAATTATGATGCAGTTCCATAAAATTCACACCTACTCTTGTTCAAACCTTACTTGGACATTGCATAACAGACTGTACCGTACCCTCAGTAACCAGAACTTTGTCTGTTATACTACACTTCACACACCTCTTAACAAAATCATTAATTTCCCCATCCATTCATGACCACCAAGAATTATTCTTTGTCTTTCTTTTTGTTACAGTTGACCCCAAAAACTCTGAATCAGCAAATTCAACTGTCTTTTGGCAAAAATACATAGAAGGAACTCATTCATCACCACACACACATTTCTCACCCTCAGTGGATAACTCAACTGACACCTTCCAAAACATCTGCATCCCAGCAGACATTCTATTTTCCTTTGATCAACCAGACTTTACCAACAACATGATTTAACTTGAAATTTTATCTTCATTAAAAGCATTTGTCCAATCCTCCTTTTCCATGTTTACTCCTCAACATCTGTCTCCCATTGATTTTCATCAATGTCCTCAACGAACAACTTTGAAAGACAATGCCCTCTACATTTTATTTCCATTGGTCTGTATTTAACAGTGAAAAAATTTCTAATAGTTTCACTGAAAGTTTAGCAATTTGAGCCATAGAGCATTTTATCTTTCTTCCTGATAAAATGATCCATTTTTAAAACAAGCAGTTTGTCTCACAGGTACGATTTGAATTTGCCTACACTCCAAACACATGCCAGCAGCTCCTTTTCAATTACAGAATAGTTCTGCTCTGCCTGACGTAAAGTTCTTGAAGCAAAACCAATTGTACGTTCACGTTTACCATCTGACTGGGATAAAAAAGCATCCAACCCACACTCACACGCATCTACTATGACAATAGACTTGTTTCCTTCTAAAAATGGCTGCAAAGCAGGTGATTTTGCAATTTTTTCCTTAATCTTTTGAAACATATTATCACACTCTTAGGACCAAACAAATCCAGACCCTTCCTTCAAGAGTGAGCTGAAACATTCAGTTAGTTTTGCAACATTTTTCATAAACTTTGTGTAAAATGCACAAAGACCTAAAAAAGACAATAACTGTTCCTTGTTCTTTGAGGCCGGAGCCTCAACTATACTTTTCACCAGACTAAGTTTAGGTTTTACTCCAAGTTCAGAAAAAACATGACCAAGATGCTCAATTTCTTTCTTTTTGAAGATATATTTGTCCTTTCTGAGAGTTACCCCCTCTTTTCTACTACACCCAAAACGTCATTCAAAACCTGATCAAGCTCATGTTCATTAGCAGAAAATACCAAGATACTCTGAAATAAGGCCACAGTCAATGCCAGGTCAAACGGCATGCTACTAAACTGAAAATCCTCTTACAATGTAATCAAGGCATTAGGATGAAAAGACTCAACATCAAGTTCTACTTGGTGATATGCTGCCAGCATATCTAACTTCGTGAACCAATTGGGGTGTCCAATTTTTGGTATTATATTTTCAATTCTGGGCAAAGGGAAATTATCCACCCAGATAGCCTCATTTACACTTCTCAAATCCACACACATTCTAAGTTCACCGGATTTCTTCTGCGCTAAAACAATCAAAGACAACCATAAAGTTGCTTCTACTTTCTCAATAACACCTTGAGAGCATAGGTCTTTCAACATTTCCTAACAAATCTTTTCCTACACCCAAAGGAATGTTAGGCAGCTTGTGTTTAACAGGTAGTAAACCCTGCTTAGTCTATATAGTATGTGTAAAATTCATTGTTTTGCCTAATTTGTCCTGAAACACTTTTTCAATTTTTTCCCCCCACCATTTTTGGTGCTGTAATTATTCTTAATTGTACTTACTCCTTTACTCTCAATCATAATAGGTCAGTCCAAGCCAGGTTTTAAAGTCATAATTAACTCTGCTTGATGTAACCATCCTAGAACACTGATACAATTCTTTTCTACATAGACCTTCTATTTGATGGACTCCACCAACATTTCAATAGTGGCCCAAAAGTAACCAATTAAATCTACTTTGCTGCCTTGAAATGCAATAGTTATCACATCAGGAGGAAACTAAATTTGGTCAGCCCACACTTAATTACATTTCTTCTGAGACACAATAGTAATGTGCGCACCAGTGTCCACATGAAGTTTGATTTTGTTCTTCTCTATAAGTACTTTAATATCTGGATCAGCAATGTGTTTTCCATCACCTATACTGTCACTCCTCACAACTAAAACTAGTTCTCTATTCTCAACACACTTATCTTTATTGATTTCACAATCTTCACCAAGCACACAACGAACACTACTGCTCCTCCCACCTCTACATACCCTGAAGAAATGGCCAACTTTATCAAAATTTCTACATTTCTGACCTAAGGCATGATAATTCTTAAACAAACAAAGATGAGACAAAGGCCACACCTAAAAAAACTCACTTCTTGTGATTGCCTAAATGAAGCATTTAGTCTAGTAACATAAAAATACTTTTTTTTCTATGAAAAATAAAATTAGTGATGGGTTTATTAACCACTTCCCCAGAAAACGTAGCAGTGGCAAAAGACTCTTCAAGTTGTTTGGCATCCTCACACAAATTTTCAATGTATTTCGCAATATCAATAGCTTTGTCTAAAGAAGGATTTTTATATGTTAATAGTCATTCTTGAATTTTCTTGGAATAACACCTTGTAATTAACTGATCTCTAATCAATTGTGAGGCAAAATGTTCAAACTAGCACCTTGGCCACGAAAATGTTACAACACAGTCACATACATATCAATGCTTTCATTTGGTGTTTGAGTTCTTGTAAAAAAGAACTTATGCTTTTGTCTTTGAAAAATACCTGTCCAATTGACCAACAGCTGTCTCAAATTCATGAAGTTCCTCCCTTTAGAAGGCTCATACTCTTGTAAATGGTCAAAAACATTCTGGCCCTACCCAAATAATAATACATAAAACCCTTTTTTCTGTCTAGTCTAAACCTCTGTACATCAATTACAGATAAATATGCTTTGAGAATCTTCCATCAAGTAATGGGTCACCTGGATCCTGAAGAAATGGTGCTGGAGGAAATGCATTTTGCATGTTGAACGATTAAAGTGGGCACTATACTTCTGTAAAGATACTCTGAGGGCCAGAATTATCAATATCGAGAATAGCGATTACCTAATTGCGATTCTCTCGAATTGCAATTAGGAAATCGCTATTCCTAACGTATGAAACTCATAAAGTTTTGATTAGCAATTCCTAGTTTGTCGCAAATCGACCTACCTCATGAATATTAATGAGGTAGGTTGCAATTTGCAACCCATTAGGTATCGCTAAAATCAAAGGGATGGCGGCCTTCTGGGGTCAGCAGACCACCATGTCTGTGATTGCTTTTAAATAAAGCAATCTTTTTTTTAAAATTGTAGCACGTTTTCCATTAAGAAAAATGGAATGCTATTAAAAAAGAAAAATTTAAAATGTTTTCTTTCATTTTGTAAGAGTAGGCAGTGGTCCGTGGGACCACTGTGTGCTTAAAAAATGTTTTTATGAACATTCACAAAGGTTAAAGGGTCCCTTGGGGACCCCTTCCTGTTTGCGAATGGGTTACCACCTAATTGAAGTAGTTTGTAAAATGCAAATGTTTAGCGACTGCATTCCGATCGCTAAACATACTTACATACCACTGCGGTTCGGTATTAGGAAGGGCTGCCCTTGGCACGCCCCTTCCTAATATCAAATTGGTATGTATTAGCAGTTCCAAACTGCAATTCGGTAACATGTTACTGAATCACAATTTGGGAATGATATATTTTTCTGGTCGCAAACGGCCCAATTCTGCGAATCGGAGTGTTTGCAACCAGAAAACTCCTTGATACATCTGGCACTATATTGTGTAAAACTGACATCAAATTTCACAATACGACACAGAGAAAGATGTGCAATTTGCCAAAAACAACTTGCACAAAATGAACCCAAAGTGTGCAAATCGCTCATAACGACCTACACCAAGTACACCAAAAGCACGAAAATCACTGAAATAAATTTGCACAAAGTCACTGGTGCTCCTAAAAGAGTGCAAATCACTTAAAGTAAACTTACAGAAAAGTCTTAGTTTGCTACCAATTATAGTTGACGGAGTAATAGCACTTCTACAGTGTTTACTACTACTGAAGCAGAGCAAGTAACACCATTCTATGGCAGGACCGGAGGCTCTGATTATGCTTCTCAATCTTTACTACTTAAATACAGCAGCCAATGAAAAACTGTAAAAAACACACTACATATCCCATGAGACTCTAAACCACGCCTCTTCATCAACCCACCAATAGCATCTGAGAATAACGTACAAAATAGTGAGGCACCATCTTTCCTGTCACTTTCTTTACTGCTCCGCAGTCAAGATAAATGCCTCTCTATTTTGTTTCACTTGAAGATTCTTTATTGTGTTAATATTGCATTTACTGCATTCATTGTGATGTTGTTGGTGAATGCGCTTTCATCTCTGTAGAGTGTATCGGTGGACATGTTTTTTCCTTACAGGTTTTTCAATCCAGCACTATGCGCCCATCCAGCTAAGGCAACTGCTCTTCGGTCCACGCTCTTTCCCTCTCACCTGGTGCATGTTGAGCCTTATTTCCGTATTTCCCTCTGATTCCCATAGCTCCATCTAACTCTAGTTTATTGTTTTTCTTCCCCATTCCGTCAAGTGCTTCTGCGCAGCCACAGTGTAAGTGGCAGACCCCTCCTGGGAGAAAAGGTGCGTGTGTTGCCCAAATGGGCTACACCCCGTGCCTCTGTAAAAGCTTGCTGGAGCGTATTTCTCTTACGCTTGGCAGCTTCTCAACAGCTGCGCTGCTGCCGCCTCTGCCTTGGCTGCAAGAGTAGGGGACATCTGCAGGTATTAGTGTCACTTGGGGCATTTTTATTTATTCAATTCACTGCTATTTCGAGGATTTTCTCCCTCCTTTAAACATTTGGAAACTTTGTTGGTGACTTGAAGTAAGTGTCATGCTGCCAGCTATTTGCTCCCATTGACATCCTGATCCTTGAGCTGGTCAGGGCTGTAATAATACTTTTGATATCTGGGTTTTAACCCCTTCCCTTTTGTTTATATATTGAAGACCCTTGCTTACCCCTGGGGATTTTGATTGTGGGGGATTTTTCCCTCCAGTGACCATGTCTGATTATGAGACATTTGGTGAGGGCCTTGAAGCCTATGGCCCAAATGAAGATGAGGATTATAATTACAATGAGGGCATGGAAGAAGTTATTGATAAATCTGTCCTAAAGTCCCCTCAGAAAGCCCTCAGCTTGGCCCTGCAACCCATTTCAAAACATCTGTATGAGCTGGCAAGCCGTCCCTCTTCCCCTTCCTGGTCTGGGAGTCTCTCCCTCCCCCTTCTACTCCCTCCACTGAACCCTCTCGGCCACATTCTGATGCCATTACTAAAATGTCCCAAGGAATGTTGACTGATCATGCTTACAGTGCAGGTGCTCACCCAGTCCTTTTCCCTCCCCATGCAAGTTTCCATACTACTGACACAGATACCAATACCTCTTCCTCTCAGAAGTCCCAGGCTCATACGTTCCAAGAAACGCAAGGGTTCCCACCACCCCTTCCCTTCACACTCGTTTTACATTTGATGCTTCAGAGATTATCAACCCCAGGGACCCAATTGGACCCCTGCTCCTTCAGTTGCTGATTATATGCAACAAAACCTCTGCAAGGGCTTTGAAAAAGAAGTCCGGTCCCGGCTCAAGTCTGAATGCCCTAGGCTTGGCCTACCTCATAAGACTGCTGTCACCCCTGAATTAGATGTCACTGTGCTGATCTTCCTAAAAACGTTCAACTAGAACCCAAAGAAAGTTAAAGATAGAGCCCTTCGGGCTTGTCAGGATAAACTTCTTGATGTCTTTGGCCTCCTGGCTAAGATCTTGAACTGGCCCTCCATACACAGGAAATGGGTGCCCCCATCCACCCTGAGGTTCTTGCTGGGTGGACAGAACGAGTGATCTGCCTACTGGGTAAAAGTAACTGCATTTTAGCCTCAGAGCACTGCAAATTGGTGCTGCTGCGGATTGATTCTCTATTGGTCGAAATGGCATCTGCTGGACCAGGCCCCCTGGCTGAGGGCAATTGTTTGGTGATCGATTCGTAAAACACATTGCCAAATTTGTGAACACCTACACATCTCTTGATAAATCACAATCTTCCATGAAAGAGTATTCAACCTGCTTTTTGGCCGGGCCGGTCGCAGCAGAGGACACCCGACCGGCCGCTTCAACCCACAAGGTCTTCCACAAGGTTTCAATCCCAGATGCAGAGGTTATGGTCAAGACCCAGCCCAAGCGGGCTTCTACCCTACCAGGTCCAGGGGCTTCTGAAGTCGTTTTACCAGAGGAGTCACGAGGGGTTATCGCACCTCCAAAAACCAGTCTACAGGTAACGAGTTCCTCTTATCCTTCGACTCTTCCTCTGTGGGGCAGGCTATGCCATTTTCTACAAAATTGGGGCAAGATCTCTTCGGATTGCTGGGTGCTAGATACAGTTCAGGGCTATCGTATAGAATTGCCTCACACTCCTGTCCAACCCTCCCTTCCCCCTCCTCTCATTTTTTTCCCAACAACACATGTCTTTTATAGACTCCGAAATTCTAGACTTTTTGTCAAAACATGCTATTGCGCAAGCACCCCAGCATCCACAGGCTTTCTGCAGCATTGTGTTTCTGGTTCAGAAGCAGGTCGAAGTCAGAGGCTTGTTCTAAACCTCAGAGATTTCAACCCTTGTGTGATATATCACCACTTCAGATGGAAGGCATCCATCTACTGAGGGATTGGCTTCAGGAAAGAGATTGGGTGGTTTGTCTCGATCGCAAGAATGCCTATCTGTCAGTTCCTATTTGTCCCTCTCACAGATGGTATCTTCAATTCCTCTGGAGAGGTCAATGGTATGAGTACCGGTCGCTTCCCTTTGGTATCTTGTCAGCCCCCTGGGTGTTCACCAAACTGATGAAACCCAGTGGTAGCTCACATATGGGAGATGGGGGTTTGCATGATTGTCTCTCTAGACGACATGATTCTCCTGGCACAAGACAAAAATCAACTGCTGACACAAATGTCTTGGGCAGTGTCTTTACTCCAGGATCTGGGGTTTGTGATCAATTAAAAAAAATCCATGATGACCCCCTCCCATCAGATATAAATCTTGGGCTTTCAGAAGATTCCATCAAGGCCCAATTGCTGCTTCCTCCTCTGAAGGTGAAATCCATCAAACTGGAGTTAAGATCTTATGTATCCAAACAGATGGTGTCTTTGAGATCTGTGGCTCGGATTGTAGGATTGCTTGCGTCTTTGATTCAAGAAGTGTTTCCGGGTCCGTTACACTACAGGGCTCTTCAACGCTTGAAAATTCAGTATCTACAACAGGGTTTCAGTTACAAGCATATAGTTCAGTTGACCCTTGACATGCAGGAAGAGCTTCAATGGTGGCTCCTTCACATGGATGCATGGAATGGCAAGGCCACTTTCGGGGCCTCCCCCAATCTAGTCATCGAGTCAGACGCCAGTCGTTGGGGCTGGGGAGCAAGATGCAGAGATTTTTTCTTCTGGCAATCGATGGTCTTCCAAAGAATTGCGACTTCACATTAACTGATTGGAGCTCCTTCTGAAATGCTGTTCAGAGCACCACCACAAAAGGAAAGTATCAAGGTCCGTATTTTCTGTAGGTCCTTTTAGTTGTGTTCAACAGCACAGCTTAATAAGTATATAGAAGCCAATGGAAAGTTCCATATTCTTTATTTTCAAAATCAAACTTGAACAACAGCCGACACGTGTTTCGTCGTGAAACGACTTTTACAAGGCTTGGAGAGACAATATCGTCTCGCTTCGGGATGGACGTCCCGTTTTCTCTTCTCGTAATTTCGAGGTCTTAGGACCTGGCTCCATAATTTTACACTTTTCCATGGAATGAAGACACTGGTTCTTAAATAAAGTCTTGTACATATTTTTGGCCCACTGGACTAAGCTTATATCCGCTGTAGAGGAATATACCGCTGTACCACGCTGTGACCTACAGAAAATACGGACCTTGATACTTTCCTTTTGTGGTGGTGCTCTGAACAGCATTTCAGAATTTGTATGTATGGCCTGTCCATACATGTGACACTATTTGGATGACGTAGTGTCTTTTTTTTCATTGAGCACGCCAACCTGACATGTGTGTGTCTAAATTTCCTGAATTCTCGTATGTGCTAACAATTTAATTACCCTTGTCATCTTTGTAATGTTTGTTGATTGGAGCTCCTGGCAGGCTCCTTCGCCATAAGGTCCCTTTCTCGCGTCAAGAGCAATTGCTGCATCCTCCTGCAGATTGGCAATGTCTCTGCTGTTCGATATATCAATCAATTGGGGAGGACCAGATCCCACCTTCTGGCTAACATAGCCTGGGAGATTTGGCACTTCTGCCTTTCCCAGAAGATAACAGACCTGGTGAAATTCCTTCCGGGCAAGGACAATCTGGTGGCGGATTGGAATCCCCGGTTACTGGTGGATTACAGCGATTGGAAGCTCCATCCCTCTATCTTCCTGAAGATTGTGCTTTCCCTGGGGCTATGTCTGGTGGACCTTTTTGCTTCCCACTTGAATGCTCAACTGAAAGATTTTTACAGCTGGAGACCTGATCCGATGGCCCTGGCGACGGATGCCTTACTGTAGACTTCAACAGGTCTGATGAACTATGCGTTCCTGTCTTTGCCATGATTCCGAGGGTCGCAGCTCAGGCCAGGCGTCAGTCAGCATACCTTGTTCTGATCACTCCAGTGTGGAATACACAGCCTTGGTTTCTGACCATTCTGGAAATGTCAATAGACCTTCCCATTCTTCTTCCTGTATTCCTGCATCTTCTCTTAGATCTGGTGGGATCCCCCCATCCTCTGCTTCTTCAAGGCCAGTTGGCTTACATGGCTTAAAAGATATCGGGAGACATGGCCAAACTGAAGGTATTTCATCTGCGGCTGCCACTTTTATACACCAGGTTTGGGCTCCTTCCACCCGCAAATGATATTCTTCTGCATGGAAGAGATGGGTGGGTTGGTGACTTCAACAGGAGGTGGATCCCGTGGGATCCGAGTTGAAAGATGTTTTAATTTTTCTTTCTGAATGTGCTGAATCTGGATTATGTTACAGGTCAGTAAATATTTTTAGGTCAACCTTGTCTGCTGGTCACAACCTCATTGATGGCAAGCCGGTAGATGGCCTTCCTCTGGGGTGTAAGTTATTGAAGGGTATTAGGGTGGTAATCCTTCCAAAGCCTAGATATTCTCAGTTATGGGATGTGAACAATGTTCTGTCTTTACTGGAGTCATGGCCTGACAATTCTGGTTTATCCTTTAAACAGCTTTCCCCTAAATTGACTATTCTTTTATGTATGATTTTGTGTTGACGACTGTCGGATGTACAAGCTCTGGACCTTACAGGAAGGTTGTTTTCCCAAAAAGGGGTTTTGTTTCCTATTTCAAAAGGACAAAAACTATGTCCCGGTCTATTGATTATCCTGCTTTTCCCCACATTGCAAAGTTATGTGTGGTAAAATGTCTAAAAGTTTATGAAGAATGCACTCTGGCACATAGGGCTGATCCTCTAGGTCCTCTGTTGTTGGCTATTCAGAAGCCTTTCCATCAGGTTTCGGCAGCGACCTTGGCCCTTTGGGTACCCTGGGTCATGTTGGAAGCTGGAATTGATGTCTCCAGGTACGGTGCTCACTCAGCTAGGGGACCATGGCGTCCAAAGCATTTGCTCTGGAATCTAGGCTAGAAGATATTCTTTGTGCTGCTGATTGGTCATCTGATTCTGTTTATGATATTTTATTATAAACCTATTGTGAATGTTTCTTCTGTTATGGTAGGTCAGCTTTGAACTAGCATAATCGGATCCTCCGGTCCTGCCATAGAATAGAGCATTTTCTACCTTTAGAGAGAAGAATTTTGGATTCTATTAAAGACACGGAGGCGAGGATTATCCCACCCATTGGGACAGGTAAGCTGTATGGTATCATTAAATTAATAGTACCTGTTATGTACAGACTGTTACTGTTGTACCACCCTTGTGATTCAGTAAGGGTTGAGATTTAATTAATTTCTAACTTTTGTTTACAGGCTCCGAATCTAAGCAAAACTGAAGCGCATGTGGGTTGCTGTTTTCTGAGTACTGCGTTTAATGCTCTGGTTGGAGTTTTAAGGAGCACCTTTCCACATTACAGGTCGATGTTCTGGACTTTGGTGACTCTCTATTGAGTGTCATTTTTAACTGTTCTTCTTTCCTTTTATGGGCATGGTTTTCTTATTTGTTGGACTGTGTTTCTTGCAAAGAGAGAGGCAGGAAAGATGGTGCCTCTCTATTCTGTATGTTATGCCCAGATACTATTGGCTGATTGATAAAGAGGCGTGGTTCAAAGCATCATGGGGTATGTAGTGTGCTTTTTACTGTTTTTTCACTGTCTGCTGTGTTTGAGTGGTAAAGATTGAGAAGCATAATCCTTGCCTCCATGTCCTTAATAGAATCTAAAATGATTGCCGCAAATGCTAGAAAATTTCTATTGTGCTCTGTATGACTCCTACCATAGTCCTTCTTCTATGTCTACTGCAATAGAGGCAGTGCACAAACATAACCAGCTCTGGATAGCTCCCATCAGATAAGCCAATAAGTCATTCCTAGAAAATATAAATAACCACTCTCCTGATGGTTCGGTGACTGAAATTGTTAAGAAGTGAATGTCAGAATGAATTATTGAGTGTGATGGTGAATTCACACCACGTGCAAGACCTCATACAAAGAGCTCCGCACGCAGGGTTCATTACATCCACAGCACACAAGGATCAGACATTGCATGGGTGTAGCAGCTCTTCTTGCACCCCTACAGATACCACACTTCCAACAGGCCCCAGTCACACACCAAAAAGCCCTCAGCAAAGGAAAGCAATCCAATCCACAGTCTCCTGGAAACTTGCATTCCACAGATTCTATATCTGGCCCCTGCTGGTCAAAACACTGAAAGTTACCTCACAATGCAGAAATCCTTAAATGATGGATGTAATAGGAAAAACCTCATCCCATCCTTGTCTCCAAAATTGCAGTGATTAAGTCCACTGGGAAGACTGGAACCTTAAAGACTTTAATTATTAACAGCCATGGACCACCATACAGCAGGGGCCCAGACATAACTGTCAACCACAGAATGCCCAGGCAAAATGATTTAACAGCATTCTGTGACATCATAACATTCCACATTAAAGACATCACCAAAGTATGGGAGCCTCAAAAGTTGCAGGTGAGCTGAGCTTTTCTGGGCCTGTGAGAAAGCCCTATTGTAAAGAGCCCTGAGGTCTTCATCGCAGCTTCTGATGACTACCCCAAGGTTCTCCCGCTCCCGACTGGGCAATCGTTCCTTTTAAGTACTGACCTCCCGGTTATGGAATTGTCTTCCATTTTCCCTCAGGCAGGTGCAAGATCTTCTTACCTTCAGGAAGCAGTTGAAGATCTGGCTTTTATTACAATAACATGGTCTGCTGCCCTTTATCATGCAAGAGTTCGGTTGTCTGTCTCGTGGTCTTGTAGCGCCGGGACACTCTGTGGAGTAGCCGTGCGCTCTATAAGTACCTATTTACATTACATTACATTACATTGTAAAGGGGATATGGGCTATTGAGTGACTAAAAATACATCTTTCCTGGAACCACATCTTTCAGTCCTTTATCCTCTCTCATAAAACTAAATCCTGTATATCTTGGATTTCCTCTGTGTAAGAAATTATTGGTTGTGTGAATATTCTGTTATTGCTGTACATCTCTCAGATTGCTTTGTGTATAATGGGAAATAGAAAACCCTTCACTAAAATAACACTTTCAAATGAGGGGCTTATAGACTTCAGGCAAGCAATCTCTTTAGGATCTTATTACCACGCGTTGCACTGGACTTTGCATTGTAGCAGGCTTAGGTCCTGATTATGAATTTGGCAGTCTTGGAGCGGGCTGCCACGCCAACGCCCCGCTCCGAGACCACCAAACCCATAGTCAGTCTTTCTGCCGGATTACAAGTTGTAATCCTGGTGGGCGGTCCTGCAGCTGCTGTCCCCTGGCCGTGCCTTTCTAAGGCTCATAGGCGAGCCATAAAAAGGCACTGCCTTTGGAGCGCCACAGCCCATTCTTGCACAGACAGAAATGCACAATGTTGTGCATTTCTGTCTGTGCAAGAACAGGGGGTGTAAAAATACAGGGACACACCATGTTCCCCCTTCCATGCACAGAGGCAACAGGGTGTCCTGCAGGGCCCCTTAGTTTCCTCATGGCCACTCTTTTCATGGCGGGCTCACTGTACTGCCAGCATATTACTCTTCCTCAGACTGCTGCGCCACCACCACGGGATCAAGGATCCTGGTAGTAGCAGCGGTTCTAATACTTCTAATACAGTGGGTGGTCCATGGACCGCCACCACGAGTTTTGCTGTGCCATCGACCGCCAAACTCATAATCGGGCCCTAGCTTGTGCACATCACAAGCACAGATAACTTGGCTCTCACACAAAGAATTCATGCATACATACAAAAATCTCACACACAAAAAGCATGTGCACTTTCAAGAGGCCTCGGGCAAAGATTTACAACATCCTGAACGCACATACAACAGCCCACACATGCACACAGTTTAAAGTGCAACACATTGTAGACAAATTAAAAAGGTAAATAGCCGGTGTGCACAGCGCAGCACCAGATACTAATTAGGGCACAGCAGTGGGGTGCTAGGCTCTCACTGAGCCTCTCTGCCCCGTGCGATGGTGTAGCTGTTTGTGTGGAGCACGCAGACCTGCATCAAGGCACTGTCGGAGGTCGGAGTGCTTCTCACAGATCGTTCTGGATAGCAGAAAGCAAGGCCTGGTCGCAAGTGATCGAGCTGGGAAGTCACTGCCAGGTCAGCTCTGAGGTTTGAACACTCTTTTATGGATTATGCACTGGTCTGACACCCGTTCAGGTGGCGCTATCCCTTAACGGTCCTGGGCATTTCTCCCGGAAAGGTTTCTAGACTTCCAATAATTTTTAGTGTGTTGTGTTGGCCATTAGTTACTGTGAAGTGCCTTTGCCCAGTATGTACAGAGCGTCTAGGAGTGAGTTTTAACATTACGTGAGCTTTGACAGTTCCAACAACACTTTCCCCTCAAAAAATGATCTTTCGACTCTAGAAGTGATGGGAATTTCATGGCAGGTGGGCTGTCCAGATGGATCCGTCCGCTTGTAAAAGTAGATGTTGTAAGGTTTAAGGAGCAAGATGTTCTTGGAATGCAAGGAAACTGCCAATCTATCTACGGCTGTCATCAAGAACATGGCTTCCTCATGGCAGTCAGTCTGCAATCGCATGCTACACCCCCAATAAGATTACCAATTGTGATCAACACCAGGATCTATTGCATGGATGTTTTCCATGGTAAAGTCAACAACCTCCATGCCTGGTAATGCTAAATACAAACGTGCAGTCCCTACCCTGAAATCTTACGCAGTAGCATCGATTCACCATACATTCGTCAGGAGATTTCAGCTTAAAAAGAAGGCTGAAAGGGTGAGTACACAAACCCTCACAAACTAAGGGGCATATTCTCAAGGAACTATCTCCGAGTCAACGGCACTTTATCGCAGCCAAAGTCGAGATAAAATCATCGCCCCATTCACAAGCTGGTGCAAACAGCAGATATCACCACTTTACCTGCGATAGCACCCTCAAAAAACATCGCCACAGATGAGCCCGACAACTAACGCTAATGATATGCAGAGTAGGCGTTCCAGCGCAAAAAGCCGCGACAACCCCACTCCACAACATTCTCAACGACCAGCCAGATCGGCGATAAGATCACAAAACATGCGCTAAGGCGCGTTAGCAGCAGGAAACTAACACATGCTCCTACCTGGTGTAAAGTCGTACGACAACCGGCACCAGACAAGGGAGCACAGCCCATAGCCACACATGAAGAACAACAGATGCTCTGGAGCTACCGATCATGCAGCCCAGAGCCCCAATAGGTCAACAAAACCCACCGCCACCACCCCCAGGACTCCACCCCCCCATCCCCCCGGGCACCCCCCACACACACACACCCTTCGGACAAAGATATTGCACCTCAACTCCACGAAATCATGAACCAAACAAATCGCCTGAAGTCGCACAATCACAACACCCAACATACATGTGTGGTCAGAAAAAAGGGAAATCATACATCCATATCACAATATCCAAACAATACATTTATTACAAAAGAAACAAAAAAAAACAAATCTGAAGAGGCATGGCGGGTCGTCTCCGGACATTCTGTAAGTCACAGCCTGCAAAACAGAAACCTGGATCAGAAGGTGTGTCATGCGCCCATCAAAGTACAGAGAGAGAGACCGAAAGAGAGAAAGAGAGAGGGAGAGAGGGAGAAAGGGAGAGAGAGGGAGAGAGAGAGGGAGAGAGAAGGAGAGAGGGAGAGAGGGAGAGAGGGAGAGAGAGAGGGAGAGAGGGAGAGAGAGAGTGAGAGGGAGAGAGAAAGAGAGGGAGAGAGAAAGAGAGGGTGAGAGAGTGCCGACACTGCGGACCTAGGCCTCACTGCTCACCTGCTGCCACCGGTGTGTGTCCAACCACGTGCCGGTATTCACAGCAGTCCCCCAGGTCCCTCATCTGAAACAGTTTCCAGAGACATGAATGGCAGAGTCTATACAGTTGCACACGCCATCATCGCTTGCCCGCCCCTGTGCACACAGGCCGCTGCACCCCAGCCCCTCCCGCCGCCCAGCGGTTATTGCCCGCCCCTGCGCAACCAGGCCTCACTGCTCACCTTCCGCCACCGGCGTGTCTCCAAGAGGGCCCACCACGTTCCGGAGGGATCTTCAAGCCCGGTGCCCGCAACCATGGCACCCTCCACATCATGCAGCCCCGCACCGTGGGCCACCAGGTCACTCACATGACTCTGGGTCTTGATTACGCAATGGCAGAGACCACAGCAGTGAACACGGCATCATCGCAGGCTGCACACCCGCACAGCGCTTGAGGTGCCACTAACTCTGTGAACCGCGAGGCAACGCCACGTGGCGGGAGGCCCGCCCTGCCCGCTGGCTCAGGCCTACACTGCGGTCAAGCAGGGCTCACACTAATCCTTGCCAGTCCAGACCACCCGGACGGCGCATCATCGCAGGCTGCACACCCACTCAGCACTTTAGGTGCCCCTATCTCACTGCACCGCAAGACACCGTCCCGTGGCGGTGTGCCTGTGCCTGCCGCAGTGTATCCGGTGCCACCAAGTCTGTGCACCGCTAGCCAAGGACCCTTAATGATTGAGTCCCGTGGTACGGACGCCATCATGTCACCCCCGGCACTGGGCAATGTGAGGTGGCAGGGCCCTAGGCCCTCATTCATACATGAGAACTACACGGAGACACCCAGTCAGAGAGATTGGAAATGGCGTTCAGCACGTGCGCCAGGCCCTTTTCATTGGCAGGGTCACATGTCATGTGATGCCTGTGCTGGATGGGTGTGGCATGGGTGTACACCAGCCGTGAGGGAGTGGCTGTGGCATGCTGACAACTAGACCTGTGAGCTGCATATCCCAACAGTGAAGACCTGGGACATGTAGCGTTTTCGTCCCCCCTTGTGTGCGTAATTGGAGGGGCTGTCCTGGCGTATGCCAGTCCAGCGTAAGGGTGTGAACAATGACCCGGGGGCTCTGGGCGTGGCTCCGTCCTGGGCTGGACAAGGACGTGACTACTGGATGTGTCTCTGTTGTAGTGTTGGCGCCACCCGGAACGCAATAGGCCATGTGTCACCCTGTGACAAAAGTCCCACAACATGGGCAACATGAACGTAAGGGGGACTGTCATGATTTCATGCCTGATGCATACTACGGCCCTCACATCACAAGCATAGAGCATAGGGCACGGATACTACTCCATATAGAGTAGATATTCCCCGAGTGAAACCCACCCCTATCCCATGCATCCAGCACTCCAAAATATGTATGCCTAATTGTCAAGTTTAAATTGTGAGAATATTACGTTCAACTGTATAATGAGGTGTATACATGACATGATTGTATCAATGCTTGTTTTGCTTGGGTATGTGGTACATATCTGTTTGCCAATGCTCATTGTAGTTATAATCATCATCACAGTAATCATGCCATTGATCGAGCGTCTGAAAGAACTGAAAACCGCTTTGAAATGCTTCCGTTTGGAAAGGAAAAAACAAACACTTTGCGCTTTACGCGAGCATTGACCGCATTGCGGTAAAGACTTTACTTGGCTGCACGTTGCATCACGTCTGAACGCGTGCAACGTAGCAGACGTCTTGGGTGCGGTTTGGGTGTGGCATGCCTATAAAATGCCACACCCAAGTTCCAGAAGACACTTAGCCTTCCGACCGTTTCTGCGTTGACATCTTCACCGCTTACCTGAGCATCTCCGGTTTCCTTGAACTTCGGGCTACAGCAGCATCAACGCTTCCTGAAAACAACAAGAAGAGAAAGAAAGCTAAGTTATTTCTTTGATTCTTATATGCAAAAGGTGCCCATCACAAGACAGCAGAACACTAACAGCGCGCATAAAGAAAAGAACAATTTTTGGAAACTCTTTTAATTGCTGAAAAGACTTTACAAAGCACAGTTTTGGGTAAAAGACTTTAAGTAAAAACCATAGGAACAATTATAATGTTACAGTAGTATGTCTCTATTTTTGTTGTATATTCTGTTTTATTTTGAAGCACAGAATCGTGTGAAGGAGTATAAAAGAAGAATGATGCAGAAGTAAGTGATTAAGGGAAAAGAACCAATAGTCAAAAAATCAAGTTATGTGATGTACTTCTTTTGGGTAAAAGAATAAAGGAACTCATATCTTGTTTTCTAGCAAACAGAGAAGAAATACCATTCTCATCTTTACGAACACCACCACCGTGACTACGCCCTTAGAGGACAACACCCATCACACGACGACATCCAGGACGCCACGCTCATTCCTGTAGATTGCAGGTCGGACGTTTACACCACTCATATCTTCAGACTTAAAGTAGGGATTATAGAGGTAATTGTGCAACTCATAGGACCACGCCCTAAAAAATCCTTCTTGTTGCCTCGCAGGTCAACAACAGGAATTTGTCAGCGTCCGAATCCGGCCCTCCTCCCTAATTGCTATTCAGTAACCATAGTTATTCTATAATCACTGGTTATACTTTAGGGGTTTTGGGAGGTTGGCTCATAGCGTCTCTGTGAAACCCAGCCAAGCACCTTACAGGTAAGAGTGCAACATCTTGCAGGTAAGAGTGTATTGGTTAACCTGACAGAAGGCTAAGCCCACGTAGTAAGTTTCGCCCGGACGCTATGGACCAACCATCACCAATTTCACTACAGGATATTGCTATTCTTTTGGCAGAAATCAAGACAGAAAATGCTGAATTACGTAAAGATATTTCAGTTTTACAGGCTAACATGCAGGTGTCTGATACAGCCAGGGCGCAGCCTTGGAGTTTCCCGTCCGCATCAAAACCAATATTAAAACCACCCAGTTTTCAGCCCCATATGCAAACTTTGCAAAGTAGTAGCACTACTGCCCTGCCTACGCAGATTCAAGTAGTAACTCCTGTCACTGTCCCGTTAGCACCCCCAGAGAGATTTTATGGGGATAGTAGTAAATTCACAATATTTTTAAATCAATGCCATCTTCATTTTGTAGCCAAACCTACTGCATTTCCTGTTGATTCATCCAAGGTTGATTTTATTCTGTCCTATTTAGGTGCGGATGCGGCCTTATGGTCAGTACCCATTGTAGAACAGGATGATGCAATTCTTTATGACCTCCAACGTTTTAAAAACACTATGAAGAAATTGTTTGCTAAACATGTTTTTGTGCAATCGGCAGACCATGAATTACTAAATCTCAAGCAAGGTTCCTCCGATTTATTACACTATATTTCAGTGTTTAACAGATTAGTGATCAAAGCTGAATGGCCAGAAGAGAAACGTGTCTCTCTGTTTTATCGAGGTCTTAAAGATGATTTGAAGTATATGGTGACCCAAATTCTGGAATCCCCAACAGATTGTGGGGAGTTTATAGATCTTGTAGTTAAGTTAAATCATCGTTTAGCTGAACGTAGAGGTGAGAAGGGTAGAACTGAACATAAAGTGTTCCAATATAAAGAGAAACTTAACATTAAATCTGAATCAATTAACAAACCTGGTCTGGGGGAACCTATGCAGATTGGAACCATTAGGGGTCCTCTAACCAAAGAAGAAAAGGACAAACGTAGGAAATTAAATCAATTCTTATATTGCGGAAAGGCTGGGCATTTTGTAAAGGAATGTCCCAATCGGCCTACGAAACCAAGAGCCAAAGTAAATGAAGTGGCAATCACACAGCAGTCGGAAAACTAGACTGCTCGATAAACGACGAGGTCCGTTTCTCGAGTAAGCAGTCTAGCTTGGCCTCCACCACTCCTACGACTTCACTGTGCCATATTAGCACTCGAGTATTATTGCAATCTCAAGAAGAAAAAATCAGATCATGGTCCGTGGACGCTTTAATAGATTCAGGAGCCACGGGTAATTTTATCGATGCACAGTTAATGCTCGAGTTAAGATTGAAAAGTGTACCAAAAACAACTCCGGAAATAGTAAGAGCTGTAGATGGGAAGGAGTTAACCTCAGGTCCCATAAGATGTCATACCGAGACTCTTACCATGACGTGTTCCACAAAACATATTGAAAACATATCTTTTGACATAAAAGATGCACCTCAATTTCGCTTGATATTAGGAATCCCTTGGTTAGTTTTACATAACCCTCATATTGACTGGTCACAAAAGACCGTTTTATTTAAATCAGAGTATTGTTATTCTGAATGTCTGCAACATCAGGTGCTTGAACATTTGGTCCAAGGTTATGACTTTCCCAAGGAGTCAAAAAATGTATTATTACTGGAGGGAGTTCCTCAAGAGTATGACGATCTCGTAGACGTTTTCGATAAAAAGAAAGCAAACACCCTACCACCACATAGGTACTATGACTGTCGTATTGACTTGACCCCCAGCGCAATGTTACCATGTAGCCGTATTTATGCTCTGACAGAAACTGAGAATGAGCACATGCGTAATTACTTAGATGAATACCTTGCCAACGGGTTCATTAGACATTCCAAGTCTCCGGTTTCATCAACCCTCTTTTTCATACCAAAAAAAGGGGGTGAATTACGCACGTGTATCGATTACCGCACAATCAACAACGTGACCATAAAAAAACGGTATCCCTTACCATTAATACCAACATTATTGGGAGGCAAGATGGCGTCCACGGGGTGGACGTTAGTGTGAGAGGCTCCCGAATAGCTCACCTATCCCCTAAAAACGGCAAACTAAGATGGGAATACTGCAGAGACGAGATGTATGGAATTAAGGGGACAACCATGTAGAACTTCAACTCCCGAGAAACTAATTGCGGGAAAAGACAATTCGTAACGGCCGTATTGTAAGAACTGCTACGGAGGCTGTATCTCGCTGTGTAAGCTAGCTCACCTGAGTTGGACGTGTGTGAGTGGAGCGTGGAGTGACGGACGCAGCTGGAGACGGCCCAGTAGTTACGGCGGGAATCAGAGCGGCTGTTGGAGTGGAGGTGCTCCGTGTCTCTAGGAGAAGCCGAGGCAGAGAGGCGATATCGTGGCCGTATGATCGCCGGAGCTGGAATCGAGAGTCGAGGAGTCGGTGAGTGGCAGGTGCCGGCAGTCTGAAAAAGCATAATCATTGGAACATTGAGCGGGCGCAAGCGGCAAGCAGCTGGCCGAAATTGAGAGGAGCAGTGACTGAAGTGCAAGTGCCCAGGTAGACAGCATAGATTGATAGATTGAGGGAGATAATCCCGCATCAAGTATTCCCTCTAGCTTTTTTAAACTAATAGTTGACAATGCCACCAAAATCTGCCCGTGGGGGGAAGACAAGAGCGAGTGGTGAAATCCTGACTGGAACCAGAGCGGCAATAGCTGGTAAAAGTGCTAAAGAACCTGCAGGGGCAGAGGAATGGGACAGTAGTACACAAAGCAAAGCACAAATTCAAACAGCCGGCAAGATCCCACAGATTTTTCAAGTGGCGGCCAGAAAGAAATCGACAATGCTACTAAAGACTACTCTAGCATTGGAGGGACAAAATATAAGAACTGAGGGACAAGTAATGAGCTGTGGAAAGAACCCTCACGAATTGGAGTCGGGCATGTTAGGGAAAGATATCTCCGGGTATGTTTTGGAACCTGATCAGACCACGTTGGATAATGCTATAGAAAGCTCAGCGACATTAATGGAAATTGGTGCGATGAGTGATGAAAAGATTGAAGGAATCAGTAGTAAAGAAAGTGAGTTCTATTCCCTCTCTGAACACTCAGATGTGTCAGAGGACGATGACCATCAGTTGCTTGAGAACGAGTCTTCACAGAGTTCTTCAATGAATATCGGTAATGGGTCAGAGAGTGCGATACCAAGCATGGAAACATACACAGTACGGAAGCAGATTAAAGGAGGTGGGCCGAATTTGGAAGGGATGGATTTACCTATATGGGATTTTTCCTCCTCAGGTGATATGATGCATGATGGATTGAATCTCTCTGATCAAGCTGTGGGGGGTATGGTCAAACAAACGCAGGGCAAAATGTAATTGGAGGCAATTTATAGATGTCTATCAGATCATAGACTGGAAACACGATCAGAGAACTTAAAAACACACACGGCATGTAGGAAGCTTCAAAGTACGGTGAGAAGACTTGCTAAAACGTGCAATGAGTTTACAGAGAGAATGACGGAGGCAGAGACACGCATTTCAGTGCTTGAAGACCAGATGGAGACACAAAAGGGCATTACAGAAGCTATAAAGGCCAATAAAGATGATGTACACAACAAACTGGTGGACATGGAAAATCGACTGCGTCGAAACAATCTTAGAATTCTAGGGGTGCCAGAGGGGGCTGAGGGACAAAACGTCCGTGAATTTGTGGCTGAAATGTTCAAGGAAGCCTTTCCAGAACTTAAAGAGTGGAACTGGATAATAGAAGTTCAGAGGGCGCATAGATTCCCTTTCAGGCAACGGCCTGTGAAAACCGGACAACCCGCACAGCAGCCGTGGGCAATTCTGATATCACTAAATAATTTTTTGGCACGACAGGCAGTATACGATCTGGCACGGCCCGATAGGAAAAGGACTGGGAAGGGCATACAATTTTTTGTTAGACCGGATTACTGTCAGTCCACAGTGGAGAAAAGGTGGCAGATGCGTCAACTGATTAATCCTTTCCAAGCGAAAGGCGCACAAGTCTTTTTGCTAAATCCAGCCACTCTCAAAGTTGTAAATAAAGGACAAACACGCTTTTTTACCTCGGACATAGCAGCCAAGGAACATCTCCAGTCTTTATGATTAAAATTGTCGACTCTGTAGTGATTATAGTGATTGATGTGATGGTATAACATGTCTTTTTCCTCTAGAGGTCAATAAGGGGTGAGAGAGGGAGCGGAGCTGAGGTCATAAACTCTGCTGTAGAATAATATAAAGGGATGGGTGAGCTCTATTTGGGCCTTTCACCAAGCATCACAAGGGCAATTGGCCCTAAAGCCTCTATAGTGGGGGAGGGTTATCGGGGTGGGGTTTTGAGGGGTAGGTGGTGGGCTAGAGTGGGGGGGCACAGGGGGGTAAGGGGAAGGGGAAGGGTGGGAGGATGGTAAAGGGGGGAAAATTAATTCATAGCATGCATAATAGAGACAACAAGATTGATATAGAGACATCCATGGTTAAAGGATATAATTGGGAAAGCTTTATGATGAATGGCTGCTAAGGGGACTGACAGGGGGTTACGTATATGCACATTTAATGTATGTGGATTGAACAATGCAAATAAAAGGAAACAAATAGCTGCTGATTTAAGGTTGATAAACCCCGACATCATGTGTATACAAGAGACACATGTGCCCTGGATTAATCATAAGATACTAAATGAGCTGGGATATATATTGATTTCAGCAACCAGACAGTCTATAATGAATAGGGGTGTTGCAATTTTAGTAAAACAAGGAATATTTGGGACGGGAAGAGAGAAGGTCGATAATCTAGGGAGGTGGGCTATAACGGAATGTAATGTTGAGGATCGTAAGATAGTTATTTGTACCGTATATGGACCAAATTTAGATGAGGCTGAAACATTGGAATATTTAAATGTAGAGTTGGCGATGTGGGACACCCCGCTGATATTATGCGGTGATTTCAACATACATGGGGAAGGGAAGATGTGGGAGGTCGGATATGAGAAGTATATAGGGCGTAAACCAAAAGTTTATAGGGCCTTGAAACAACTTTTGCAAAGTCATGGATTAGTGGATGTGTGGTCAGTAGTAAATCAGGAAGATCCAGGTTATACGTTCTATTCATTTCCCCACAACAGATTAGTTAGGTTGGACTATATTTTTATGTCACGGTTATTTAGTGTAGGTGCAAAGATGCAGGTATGGCCGCGGATCACGTCGGACCATTGTCCTGTGGTACTGGATCTCTCTAGTATAAGTCAGGCAAGAAAATTCAGGCCATTTACTTTCAATAGGAAGCTCTTGGGAGATTGTCAATATAATGACCATATTAAGACATGGGCAATACAATTTCTGGAGATTAATAGAGGTTCTACTACTCAGTCGATGGTATGGGATGCGTTGAAAGCAGGGCTTAGAGACGAAACACTTAGCTATGGGTTGACCAAACAAAGGCAGCAGAAGAATATTATGTTGGGTCTTCTGGAGGAGTTAAAGATAGGGGAGCAGGAACTTATACAAGTAATAAGGAATAGGGGGGAAGTTAAAGAGATACAAACTAAGATTGCATGCTGTAAGGCTAAGATCAGTAGGATTTGGAGTCAGGAAATCGCCGCTCAATATAAAATCCACAAAGAAGAACGGTATGAGTATGGGGAAGCTACAGGTCGGTGTTTGGCCCAAAGGCTTAGAGGTAGACAATCGGTACAGAAAATAGTGTCATTGCAAGATAGCAAGGGGAGAATGGTAGAAACTGTGGAAAGAATATTGGAGGTGTTTCATACTTTTTATATAGAGCTATATACACAAGATACAGTGGACAATGATAATATAGAGTCATTTTTGCAAACAATTGATTTAGTGGGTCTTGGACAACAAGAGCGGGAAGATCTAGAAGCCCCGATAACAATGGCAGAACTTGAGGAAGCGTTGGGCGCATTGGCTGGGGGTAAAGCGGCAGGCCCAGACAAACTACCATTGGAGATATATCGAATACTCTTCCAAGCTATAAAGGATGATATGTTGGCTACATTTTTAGAGGCTCAAGCTGGGCACCCACCATTGTCGTGGGACGAAGCCAACATTGTGGTCTTTAAAAAGAAAGACAAACCGGCGAAACAGCCAGGGTCATATAGACCAATATCACTGATAAATACGGATGGCAAGGTATACTCAAAAATGTTGGCAGCCAGGCTCGCTCGAGTAATTACATCATTGGCTTCTAAACATCAGCACGGCTTTATACCTGGCAGAGATACAGTAAATCATTTAAATAGAGTGATCGCAATGATTGATTATGCTAATGTACAGCAAAAGAACTTTGGCATAATTTTTTTAGACGCTGAAAAAGCGTTTGATCGCGTGTCATGGTCGTTCTTATGGGCTGTCATGCTCAAAATCGGCTTCGGGCCGTGTTTCATAAGAGCAATACAAACCATGTATAAATCTCCGTGGGCTAAAATATGTGTAATGGGCCGGGTATCGGCTCCGGTATACATTAGCAGGGGAACAAGACAGGGGTGTCCATGTTCGCCCTTATTATTCGCCATATATATTAACCCGTTGTTAGTAATGTTGGAAACAACGAATAGGATTAAATCTATGATCTGTGGACAATTTCCAGTGCGAGTATTAGCTTATGCTGACGACATAGCGATAGCAACATCTGACCCAAAACAAGCATTAATTGAGATAGAGAATTTAACCCAGAAGTTTGGTGTAGTGGCTGGATATAAGTTGAATGTATCCAAAACCCAGATCGTATGCTCTGAAGGAGCATGCCCTGGAGAAGGACGGGTTACGGACGAAGCTAGGTATCTGGGTATCAAAATTAGGATGTCACTCCAAGACTTAGTAGAGGTAAATTGGGGTGATATTGTCTCTTCGGCCAAGCGACAATTGGATAGGGTTGAATGTCTGCATTTGTCAATGGTTGGGAGATGCAATGTCCTTAAAATGTGTATTCTCCCAAAGGCTATGTATTATTTCAGGGCAGTTCCGTTGGAGTTGACGCGACTGCAAGTATCGAAGCTACAATCTTTATGTGATAGGTTTATTTGGGGCCAAAAGAAAGCTCGACGAGCTTCAAAATATATGACACTACCACTAGAGCGAGGGGGATGGGCTGTACCGAATTTTATGCCTCCTACAAAATATGCGGTTTTTAATGACTGGAGAGGAAGAACAACTAGCAGAAGCACCTAATATATATCAAATGTTGATGGGATCACAGGTCAGAAATGCTTTATTTAAATTTTTGGAACCCAGTTATTTCAAGAGAACACGGTTCAAAATTATGATTACAGCACATAAGGCTTGGAAAATAGTATGTAAAATGTTTTCAATAACTCGGATAAATTATTATACGCCACTGAATTCTGCAGCTATATTCCTGCGGTTTTTTGGGATGCAAAAATGGATAGTTGGCGAGATAATGGGATTAGACAAATAGGGGATATATATTGTGGGGGGGTACTCGCTTCCTTTTCTGACTTAACAGAACGATATAAGCTGCCTAAAAATGATTTCTTCAAATATTTACAAATACGAGATTTTTTAGTTAAGCATTATAGACATTTAATGATAACCTCTAATATTCTAGTGCAGGCAGTTAAAAAAAGAGTCAAGATAGGTATACTATATAGAATACTTATCGAAACCCAACCGGATGATATAGAGAACCAGGATGGGAAGTGGAGGGCATGGCTAGGGACCGTAGATAAATATGTGCAACAATCAATTGATACGGCTGCTAGAGTTCTCCTGACAGCAAGTCTACGTGCACAACATTATAAGACTCTATTCAATCTAAATCATACCCCGGTAAAAATGATGAAGTGGGGGGGGCCCACGACGGGAATTGTTTCAGATATCATATGCAAAAGGCGGATATTGTGCATATATTCTACGAGTGTGCAGGATTATGTCAGTTTAGAAATCACATTGAGCAGTTTTTAACGGGAATCACTGGGGTTGATGTGCTTATTTCTAAAGAGGTAATGCTAACAGGAGTTGGAGAAGGTATTAAAACAGGACAGACAGGTTATTCATTTAGGTATCTTATATTCATAGCTGTGGCAGCAGCTCGATTATGTATTGCTTCAGTCTGGCTCCAACCTGAAGCCCCATCGTTCGCGATGTGGCAAGCAAAGTTTTATAATTTATTTAATTTGGAATATAGTTTGTATTGTTTGAAATCAGTGAAGAAGAAAAAACTGGGGGTACAGATTTGGGGATCCATGCTTAATCATATGGAGATATCGGTATGAATATATATAATTTTGTTATACTGTGGAATTTCAATTCTGTACTTGAGGTTTAATTGATTGTATTTGTATTATATGCTATGA